>JAYESA010000014.1:22507544-23248666 GCA_036927795.1 Iris macrosiphon
TCCTGGTGAGTCTGGTCATCGGCTCGACAATCCTCGAAAAATCTTGCATAAACTTCTTGTAGTAACCTGCCAATCCCAAGAAACTCCTGATCTCTTCTACCGAACTCGGGGTCTTCTAAGATTCTACTACTGCGATCTTCTTCGGATCCACTGAAATACCATCCCCAGTCACAACATGTCCCAAGAACTCTACCTTGTCCAGGAAGAACTCACACTTGGACAGCTTTCCATATAGCTTCTCCTTCCTCAGTACATCCAACACAATCCTCAAATGCTCCTCGTGCTCCAACGGTGTCTTCGAGTATATGAGTATGTCATCGATGAACACTACCACGAACTTGTCAAGGTACTGATGGAACACCTTGTTCATCAAGTTCATAAATACCGACGGTGCATTAGTTAAACCAAACGACATTACCATAAACTCGTACTGACCATATCGAGTTCTAAAAGCAGTCTTCGGTATGTCCTCCGACTTCACTTTTACCTGGTGGTAGCCTAATCTCAAGTCTATCTTAGAAAATACCTTGGCACCACTCAACTGATCGAACATATCATCAATTCGTAGCAAAGGGTACTTATTCTTGATAGTGACATTATTCAATATCCTATAATTAATGTACATGCGCACTGATCCATCCTTCTTCGGTACAAACAATACCAGGGTTCCCCACGGTAAAGAACTCGATCTGATAAACCTCGTATCCTGCAATTCATCCACCTGCTTCTTTAGCTCGACTAGCTCGCTATTGTTTACTCTATAGACATGATATAAAATTGGTTATGCACCTGGTACCAAGTCTATAGAGAATTTAAAATCTTGATCTGGCTGCAATCCTGGCAATACCTCAGGAAACACATCTAAGAACTCTGCTATCAATGAATGTGGCAACTCCTTGTCTTCCACCATAGCTCCACAAATAATACCTTCTCCCTGCTCTGCAGCTCCTCTAACAAATTCAAACTCTGGCTCTCCCGGTGGACCAAACAAAACTCTACCTCCTCTACAATCTATGCTAGAACGGTGCCTACTCAACTAATCCATCCTGAGTACAATATCGTAGCTTGGAAGTGGCATTATAAGTAGACACGCACTTAACTCCCGGCCTCCTAGAGTAACTCTCCGATCCTTGCAAATATCATTAACCTGGATAATGCTTCCCCCCGTCATAATCTTGCAAGTCCTAAGCAATGACTCAGCTACCAATCCATGCTTCAGAGCAAAAGAAACAGATACAAAACTATGGGAAGCACCACTATCAAACAAAGCTAAAGCTGGAATAGAATCAAGAAGAATAGAACCTACGATTACATATCTGGTGGGTTCGTCCTCCTTGATGGTCATAGCAAACGCTCATCCCTGACGTGCACCTCCCTACTTCTGATGCTGGACATAATGCTACTGCTATGTCGGAAGCGGTCCCCTCGGCTGTACTACAGGTGGTCTCGTCTATGCCCTCAGAGCGGAAGCTGCTCCCTAAACTGCACGACGAGGATTGAAAGGACACTCCCTCAGCTGATGCCCTTCAGTACCATAATATAAACAAACTCCTAGCCTTCTACTGCAAACTTTCCAAATATGACTGGGCTTCTTGCAGTAGTGGTAGAAAGATTGTTGTAACTCTCTGCTGCTGTGGTGCCTGATAAAACGGTGCCCTAGCTTGAGTCTGGTGCTGTTGTGGCTGTTGGAAAGGCCTGGACTGAAAATAAGAACGTTTGGCAGATACTGTACTACTGTTTGCCTGGATAAAAGAATCACGGTCTCTCTTGGGCTTCAAACCCAACTCCCACTCAACCTTGCGTGCCTCTGCAAGTATCTCCGAGTTTGTCTCATAAAAAGACGGAATAAGGATCTTCACTTCCCAGTTTATACCCTCACGGAAACGAATAGCCCAAACCTTCGGCTCTCTTACCAAATACTCTTTAAATCGGCTCAACCTATCGAACTCTGCAGCGTACTCCTCCACAGATATGCTCTTTTGAATGAGATTCTCGAACTGTCTCCACAAGTCTAGCCTGTCTGCCCGAGCGAAGAACTTTTTCTTGAAGAGGTCCTTGAATACCTCCCAAGACTGTCCTGCGTCAACAAGAATCGGCTCATTCTTGAACCAAGGATGGGCGACGTCGAACAGTTGAAGTCCTACTGCCTCAACCTTCAGATCCCTAGAAAGACAAGATACCCTCATAATATGCTTAATGTCCTCGAGCCAATCATCAGCATAGACGATGCCCTCCGTCCTAGGCTCCAGCTTCTTGAAGTCCTGAATGTTGCCTGGCCGAAGCTGAGCAACTTGAGGAGCAACCTGTTGCTGGACCGAAACTCCTCTCTCTACTACAGCACGAGCAAGCTGATGAGCACTCTCGATGCCCTACAGTAAAACATCGGTCTGCCTATGATGTGCCTCAGACTGAGCCCTCTGTGCCTCGAGCATCTCACGAAACAGTATAATTATCTGTGTCGCCTCTGCTGGCAAGGAAGGTGGAGGTAGAAGTCCCTCAGATACAGCTGGCATACTCCTTTGAGTAGGTGGTGGACCTCCGAAAGCAGCTGACACTCCAATCACCGGAGAAGTGACTGGTGCAGGCCCTCGGGACATCGCAGACCTCTCAGAAACTGCTCTCCCTGCAGCTATCTACTCTTAGGAGGCATCCTGAGACAAAGCGAAAGAAATAATCAATATGGCACATAATGTAAGACACTCAAGGAAAGGACAGTTTAAGAGATCAAGTATCAATATCAAAGGAGAATTGTTGAATGAATCAAAAGAATTATTCCTAGATGTGATTGAGTATTCTCAGCCTATAGCCTATATCCTATATCCTGATACAGGCTCGTAATAGTACTCAATTCAGAGCACTACTACGAATCACACTAATTGCGATCTCGAATAGACCTGTATGGGCCACCACTAAAAATATGTTACGACCCGCACCCGATGTAGGGATGCAAATCGGGAACAACGTCCAGCCTACGCCGCAGAATCGACGGTAGAACGTTGTCTGGGTAATCTATCTAGCAATATAATGAGCCACCCCAATAATAATATACTCAATTACAGATCTAAGATGGAACGAGCACGAATATGATAAAGAATAGAATAGTCACATACAACTCATGAGTCTAAAATAATAACATCAATGAGTCTGAAAGAATACTATAAAAATAAGTTGGAGACAAATCTAGTACAAGAATACCAAGAAGCTACTAAACTCGGGTCATCTGTCTCAGTTGGAATAAGTTCCTCCTGGGCCAAGATCTCTGACTCTAAACTCACAATATCCTGAGGTCCATAATGTGTAGGGTACCAGTCCTCAGTGTCATCTGAGAAAAATATATCCAGTCAGGAAAGGAGTAGAGTACATCTCTAACAACAGTTCTAATCAATGATAAAAACTATGTAACAGTAAATAGAGATGAATATACAAGATGCAACAATAGATACAAAAGATATACAATTAGGAAATACTGTAATAAATACAATAATCAATAATATTACAATTAATAAGAATACTAATGACTAAGTGTGTGAGTAATAGCTTTAACATGTGATCGGCTTGGGAACATGATACAAGATTTATGGCCTGGCTAATCCTACGTGCGATGTATGATTAACACTATTCAATGAACAAAACTTGATACAAGGAGGGTATGATCACATATCTACACTAAAATACTCTCTATCCTCGACTGGTATAGTAGATCCAACCATGATACGCTATGGCACGGGATTCCCCAAGAAGATAGCGACTCTTCTCGAGAATCAGTGTCTGTGCATGTACAAGATAATCAATGAAACAAGGCTTGCACAAGATACACCATATACCAAGGAATAACATCTCATGACAAGATTAAGATATACCAATCCGTGTAATCATCACGTCAAGAAACATGGATATCTATACTAGATACAATAAACATAGAGGATATCAGAAATGAGAAACTATCAGAGAATGTACTCTCTTAAAGTCCAAAGAACAGTCTTACAGATGTCTGATACGGTACCTCAAAGACCTAGATATGGAATATAACATCAATACAAGATTTCGAAAAGAAAATAAATTAAACTAGTCAATTTCTAGGTCAACAAGCCACCTCTAAGTCAAATGTCAAACTATGGTCAACTATGGTCAAATTATGGTCAAACTATGGTCAAATATGTCAAACTACCTATTTTTAGGTTGCACGAGTCTATCTCAAAGATATTGGGTTCAAACACTAGAGTCTAGGTTATAAAAGCTATAACTTAGGATACTAGGATACCGTATCTTAGGATACGTAAACAATAGGTAAAGCATCACATATACATATCAAGCAATTATTAATTATATAAAATCCTAGTTACAAACATTAAATAGATACCTTGGGTTTGAACCAACTTGGTATCACAACACTAAACCATAATCTAGATACCCAAACCCAATACCTTGGGTATCCCCAAATACCTTAATACTTACCTTGGTATCTCAAGGTAATATCTAATACCATGTTTATACTAACTACCCAAAAATAATATATGCTAACAACTTAAATATTATAAATATATTATACTAAAACACAATTAGCAATTAGGAATGTATCTGCATATATATTAAATACATAAAATCTAATAAAAACCATAAAACTGTAATTAAAAGTCCTGCTACTGTCGCTGAAACTAATGATACCGTTGATACACTACTGCTTTCTACGACAAACTCCTGCTGCTGTCGCCAAAACTGTCGCTGTTGCTGCTGTATCCGTCGCTACTGCTACTGCTGTTACTATTGCTTTTGCGGTTGCTGTCACTATTTCCTCTGCTGCTGCTGTTGTTGCTGTGTGCTAATGCTGCTGCTGTTTGCTGATGCTGAAACTGTCGCCAAAGCTCCCTGCTCTCCCTCTATTATATATATATATATATATATATATATATATATATAATTACACATCACAATGACTAAGAATACAAGAGAAATAGATCTAGAAATTAAATTGCACAACACATGGAGTGTATCACACCCGTATCCCACTAGATCTAGGATACGCTTGCGACACGAGTCCACCATACATTAAAACGTACCCCGAAGGACATGATCAAGTCTAATATATTATTTATGAACAATACGAATAGTCCAACACAAATCTACGTATCCGTGTCAAAATGTGACATGCTCAAAGTCCCGTGTCAAAGAAAAAACCCCCAAATCAACACGTATCACCAAATTGTTGGGATACGAACTACACGTATCCAATTTTGGACACGACACTAGCCCCAAAAATACAAGCACATGCCAAATTGATCTATAGAACCAATTGACACAACAATAAATGTCAATCTCAGAATTCTCCCAAAATTGACACAAAAGCACCATAACTTTCTCAATAGGCCTCCTATGAACACAAAACCAAAACCTATAGATAGCCTATGCATATGGGTTGATTTCTCATGGTTAAATCTCAGATTTATGGTTAAATCTCAGATTTAGAACCTAATTTAAGAGAGAAAATTGAATTATATCTATTAGGAGATGGATTCCCAATGCAATTTCCAAATGTGATAAAATTGGCCTCCAACTTGTAGATTCTTGCTCCTCTTTGTAGATCCTTGCTTCCTCCTTCTAGATTCTTGCTCCAGTAGTCTCCAATGATGATTTGGGAAAAAATTGAGATAAAATTTGGTAGAGAAATGATATGGGAGTGGAGCAATTTGGTTGAGGGAAATTCTAGATCTAATTTGCAAATGAAAAGAGGAGAGAGAAACATCCCCCCCTTTAATAGGCCGGCCCCTTACCCCTTCCTCAAGTTACTATGTAATGTCCATTATACCCCTTGGGGCCTCTCATGAAGAAATAATTAAGGAGGGAAGCTTCTTGTCTAATGGTTTAATTAAATTAATCCTTCTCCTAATCAATGGGCTTTCTAAATAGGCTCAATTCTAACAATTAATGCATGTTGGTCCATGAGTCTAAACTAAACTAATTAGGTTCACTAACACAAGTCCAAAATAAATAACTAACATCTAACAACAATTAAATAATACAACAATAATTATTTATCAAGCATAAATTTAATTAATTATAAAATTACTAAAACACCCTTTCTTAAAAAATATAAAACCCCTAATTTTTAAAAATTGTATTAACTATTTAATTAATTTATAGTAATTATTAGCTAATTAGAAGAAATAGAATTTATTGAATTTTTATTTCTAGGTGTTTATGCATAGAGGATTTACGGAACAATTATTATTTTTCCTTAATTTATCCCATGTAGGAGACATTGTGGACAGTTGATAAATTTATTGTATGCACTAATATAAATTTCTATAATTATACACACACACACACACACACACACACACACACACATATATATATATATATGTGTATATATATATATATATATGTATATATATATATATATATATATATATATATATATATATATATATATATATATATATATATATATATAAGTTTATTAAATAGAATAGATTAATGAAAAGAATAGAAATGAATAGATAAGAAATAGAAAATAGGATAAAGGAAAAAAGAAAAAGAATTTGAAATACTTAAACCCTAACCCATCACTAAAACTCTACTCGCAACCCTTACCTACCCGGCCCGCACTTATATCAGCAGCAGCAGCAGCTGAAATGTTTCCCAAATCTGCGCGAACGAGACCCGACCCCCGCGTTCTATATATAGTACACAGTTAAACCTAAACCCTAACCCTAAACTCTAATCTTTATCCTCTCGACCCCAGACCGCCGTACCGCCATGACACCGCCGCCGCCATTCACCGCAGCACCGGAGAACCACCGCGTCCGCCCGTCCGTGTCGACCCCGTGCCGCGACAGAAATACACAGCAACTTAGCTCTGTTCAGGACTCGTTTCCCGCGCCAAACTTGACCCCGTCTTCAACGGTATATTCACGACCTATCCCTCTTCCAACTCTGTATATTAGTTTTCTTCGATCAGTGCGTAAACCTAGGCGAAAATCGAGCCCAAGTTGGAGAAAAACGACAACTTTTAATTTAAGAAAAACTGTTGCAACCACCCCTGTTTAAAGACTCGTATCGCCCACCACAAAGATCCAAACTTAGAAATTCATTTTGCTATGTGAAGACCACTTAACCTAGATTATTTTCTGTCAATTATATTATTTTATATTGTGTTAAAAATCAGAAATAAATTAGGTTAAAAATTCAGAAAAACTTGTTTTCGAAATATTAAAATTTGTGATATGGAGCGCGCCCCACCAAACGGGACCGCCTTGTTGCGTACCAGTTGCACCGAAAGGCGAGCATGGCATGCCCTGAAATATGGACTTTTGTGGAAATTGAATTGGACGCGTGTGTGCGTCAGAATCACCACGTATCCGTGAAAAGGTCCCGTATCGTGACTTTTTCAAAACACCACAATATTTAGTGTACGCTCGTCCGAATGCAACGAAACTTGCGCTATTAGACTCGTGGTATCGCGTTGGTCCTGTGACCCAAGTTTCACGCAATTCTGAGACAGTTGACCAAGCCGCCTATTGGCGGGCCCTACAGTTGACTTTTTGGACAAATTTGTGTTCGGCTCACCGAAATCCAAAATTGGACGTACCGTTGAGTTTGTATTGACGTTTAGAATTGGTTTGACCAATAATTTATCCCTTTTAGAGACCTTTACCCCTGACACACTTTTCGGTGCAAAGTGGGCTACATGTGGACCCCACTTTGACCCAAAATTATCGTTTTGCCCCTGTATCCAAATTGGACGAAAGGGTAGTATTTTTTAGCTATCTCACTTATTCTGGGTACGTTGGTGATATTTATTTCAGCATCCAGAGACGTTCATTCTGAGACTGTAGCTTCTGATCATGTGTGCTTGACTCCTGGACGTTACACTTTGCAGGTTTCTTACCAGGCAAGATACCTTGCCAAATTACTTACAGTACTTTGTATGCTTATTATATTTCTGTATATTCATTATATCAGTATTTTCATAAGTATATGTTATATCTATATATATATGTTGACACACACTTGACACATAGTATCATGGGAGGGGAGGACAAATAGTAGGCGTATGGGCTATAACCACTCTAGTAAACCGTAGTAACTAGCACGTACTATGATAGTCGTGTCCGATGGTCGCTACCCCTGCGGTATATCGGCTGATGGTATCACGATGGTCGCTACTCCCACGGTATGTCGGCTGATGATGTTCTTGATGTGTGTGTGAGTTGTGAGATTTAGATCGAGTAGCCTACCCATGCCCATACATCGAAAAGTTGTCCTCATTATGCATTTTATATAGATTGTCTTGTACAGCGTACTTATATATTTTTCCGTCTATATTGCATGTTACTGTATTCAAATTGGCATGCTTCTATGTATCTTGTTACGTTCCTCTGAGGACCTGGTCCCTTTTCAGGTGTAGATGTTCATGACTATTCGTAGGAGCACGGATCAGGACTTACTACTTATCTCTTTCGAGGAGGTCTTACCTTCTGAGCATCTTTGATTATCTCTAGCGATGGATCGCTTCGCTGATACACTTCTATCATCACCTTATTTTATATTGGATATTTTATATCCCTCTCTCATTTTAGTATTGGTATAGTCATTGGTAGTGGATTTGTCTCCACCCGACTATTAGTTTTGGATTATTCAGACTCATTATTCTAGTTTAGTTATTTCCTTTTTGTGACTTGTGTGGATGAGATTTAGTATATTTGTGACTTGTGACCATGTATATACCACATGTGAGTTTATATTCATATTACAGCGTACGTGTGTATTATGGTATCCATATATTGGAGTTGCCATATACATACAGCCGACATGCTTACGTGTTCCAAGTCCTACGTATTTTGGGACTAGGGCATGACATATTTTTGTGGTGGCCTATGCAGGTCAAGAGCATATTGTCTCGGTTACGTTACTGTACCAAGGAAGCCTGCGCATAGGATTAGAATATAGGATCTCATCCTCTTAATTATCACCTCCTGGATTTTATTTCGCATTCTCATTTGATTGCTTGCATTGCATCTCGCTTGATCCCTTCTTAACGTTATTCTTCTCTCGTGCTTGATAGGGGCTAGGAAGATGACTTATACCAGGTATATACACTCTAGTATTCAATAACACTATCAGTTAGATCCTTGTAAGTTTGGTAGTATGCCTCATAACCTAGTAACACATAGTCCTTTTAACTCATTAATGAAGTATAATTGAATGACACCAACTATAGACTTGCATAAGAAGATAGTGTTTACCCAGACTCTAGAACTTAGAGGCCCATACACCCATTTGGTTGACTTTAGACTTCGACAAGAAATTAGTATGGCAACTGTAGAGGCACAATACCGGTCTTCTTGGTAAACTTAAATTATTATGTACCTTCCTCCATCATAATCAAGCGTACTTATATTTTTTTACTACCTCGATTTATGCTGCTATTATAGCCTAGTTTTGCAAGCTTATTCTTCTATTGAGCTTGTTCATGACACATGTATTATTGGGGGCCCACACTAATACATTGTCTAAATCAGAATCAGTGCATTATGGTCTGATCAACCTTAGTGCGCTTGGTTCGCTCATCGTATCACTACTTTACGTGGATTGAGATATAGTTAACTCAACTTGTTAGACGAATATACTTGACATCTAGACTGGTCAGAGCATATCATGTCAGGTACATAACTGTTCTGATATGAACATGCATATAGAAATTCACCAAAATAAGATTTCAATCCACAACTGCCTTGGCCACTCCCTTTCGAATTCTCTAATCCCTTTTAATCCCGTACTTGTATTCTATCACCTCCTCCTTGAATTCCTTTAATGTTGTTTTCCGTCTCCCCCTATTTCGGAAAGGTGAACGTTCGTGCTTAGTATAAGTTTGATATACGGATAGTACTAGATATACCCCATAGGCCAAGCACTCACAATGACAAATATAGGAGCACAGGCATAGGAAGACATAGATACAGGTACGACCTTTTAGTTATATTTGTCATTGCATACTCACGAGCCCCTTTATGACTCGGGATCTTAGGTGCATAGTAGACGTAGAATTATATTGATGGTGGTTTAGCAGTTATGAGGATATGTTGATATTCTACCCAGATGGCATACACGCGATGCTAATAGATGATGCGAGTAGCACTAGTAGTATTCTTTCCCTATCACCATCTCGTCCCTTAGGGTAGCCCGTCTTCTCTTCCATCCTCATTCCTTATCTCGTGCTTAAATCTTCCTATCATAGTTGAGTCCTTTTGTGCTATCATAGATTATTGATTTACTTCAACCTCACCCTTATTTTTGTTAGTTAAAAACATAAATGGTTTAGTAAATGATTAATAACTAAGAGATGAGTATATAATGATAATCCTTATGTATATGCACTATAGCAATATCTGTATCCTCTTATCATTTTAAAAAAACCCATATATAGCATCCCTTAGTCTAATAAGAATTTGTTGGATTGTTGAATTTGTTATACTTCTAATAGTTTTATAAAGTTAGTCAAGACCTTAACTGTTGCCCTAAAACCTAGACTAAGCTTAGGAAAGAGTTGAAGGCACTTGTTACGAACTGACAACTATGACACTTCGCTGGCGAAGCAGCGACAGCTGTAGCTAGACCGTTATAGTAGAGTAGTCAAAGTAGTTGCAAACATACTGGTTAGGTGGCATGGCAGTATTAGTCTATGATACTTGACGGTTACAAAGAAAAATTATGGTTATGAGATTCCAGACAGGTATCCCAAGATTCTCGACCCAATGAATAAATTCGTCCTACAACCTAGACAATAGCCTCAAGAGACTTTAACTACTAGTAGAATTCTTGTAAGTTGGATAGTGTAGATGAGTTAGAAATAGAATAGTGTATGTACAATAAATGAGAAAGTGTTAGAATGGCAGACCATAACTTTTAGGAAGCACTGCTAGATAACAATGTAGTGTAATAGCTATAGTGATTATTATGAATATGGGTTAATGTCAATTTCGAGGACGAAATTTTTATAAGTATGGTAGAATATAAAATCCCTAATTTTTAAAAACTATATTAACTATTTAATTAATTATTTAATTTATTTATAGTAATTATTAGCTAATTAGAAGAAATAAAATTTATTGGATTTTTATTTCTAGGTGTTTATGCAATAGAGGATTTATGGAGCAATTATTATTATTCCTTAATTTATCCCATATAGGAGACCTTGTGGACAGTTGATAGATTTATTGTATGCACTAATATAAATTTCTAGAATTATGTATATATATATATATATATATATATATATATATATAAAGTTTATTAAATAGAATAGATTAATGAAAAGAATAGAAAAGAATATATAAGAAATAGAAAATAGAATAAAGGAAAAAGGAAAAAGAAAAAGAATTAGAAATACTTTAACCCTAACCCATCACTAAAACTCTACCCGCAACCCTTACCTACCCGGCCCGCACTCATATCAGCAGCAGCAGCAGCTGAAATGTTTCCCAAACCCGCGCGAACGAGACCCGACCCCCGTGTTCTATATATAGTACACAGTAAACCTAAACCCTAACCCTAAACTCTAATCTTCATCCTCGCGACCCCAAACCGCCGTGCCGCCACGACATCGTCGTCGCCGTTCACCGCAGCACCGGAGAACCACCGCGTCCGCGCGTCCGCGTCAACCCCGCGCCGCGACAGGAATACACAGCAACTTAGCTCTGTTCAAGACTCGTTTCCCGCACCATCGCTCGACCAAACTCGACCCCGTCTTCACCGGTATGTTCATGACCTATCCTTCTTCCAACTTTGTATATTAGTTTCCTTCGATCAGCGTGTAAACCTAGGCGAAAATCGATCCCAAGTTGGAGAAAAACGATAACTTTTAATTTCAGAAAAACTGTTGCAACCACCCCTGTTTAAAGACTCGTATCTCCCACCATAGAGATCCAAACTTAGAAATTCCTTTTGCTATGTGAAGAACACCTAACCTTGATTATTTCCTGTTAATTATATTATTTTATATTGTGTTAAAAATCAGAAATAAATTAGGTTGAAAATTCAGAAAAACTTATTTTTGAAATATTAAAATTTGTGATACAGAGCGCGCCCCGCCAAACGGGACCGCCTCGTCGCATACGAGTTGCACCGAAAGCACGCATGGTATGCCCTGACGTGTGGGATTTTGCGGAAACTGATTTGGACGCGTATGCGCGTCAGAATTACCCTGTATCCCTAAAAAGGCCCCATATCATGACTTTTACAAAATATCGCACCATTATTGTACGCTCATCAGAACATGAAGAAACTTGCGCCATTGGACTCGTGGTATCGCGCTGGTCCTGTGACCCAAGTTTCACGCAATTCTGAGATAGTTGACCAAGCTGCCTATTTGCGGGTCATACGGTTGACTTTTTGGACGAATTTATGTTTGGCTCACCGGAATCCAAAATTGGACGTACCGTTGAGTTCGTATTGACGTTTAGAATTGGTTTGACCTATAATTTGTCCCTTTTAGAGATCTTTACCCCTGGCACGCTTTTCGGTGCAAAGTGGGCCACATGTGGACCCCGCTTTGATCCGAAATTATCGTTTTACCCCTGTATCCAAATTGGACGAAATGGTAGTATTTCTAGCTATCTCTCTTATTATGAGAACGTTGGTGATGTTTATTTCAGCATCCGGAAACGTTCATTCTGAGGCTGTAGCTTCTGATCCTGTGTGTTTGACTCCTGGACGTTACACTTTGCAGCTTTCTTTCCAGGAAAGATACCTTGCCAAATTGCTTACAGTACTTTGCATGCTTATTATATTTTTGTATATTCATTGCATGTGTATTTTCTTTCAGTCATAAGTATATGCTATATCTATATATATATGTTGACACACACTTGACACATAGTATCATGGGAGGGGAGGACAATCAGTAGGCGTATGGGCTATAACAACTCTGGTAAATCGTAGTAACTGGAACGCACTATGGTAGTCGTGTCCGATGGTCGCTACCCCCGCGGTATGTCGGCTGATGGTGTCACGATGGTCGCTACTCCCGTGGTATGTCGGTTGATGATGTTCCTGACGTGTGTGTGAGTTGTGAGATTTAGATCGAGTAGCCTACCCATGCCCATACATCGAAAAGTTATCCTCATTATGCATTTCATATAGATTGTCTTGTATAGCGTACTTATATATTTTTTCGTCTATATTGCATGTTTACTATATTCAAATTGGCATGCTTCTATGTATCTTGTTACGTCCCTTTGAGGACCTGGTCCCTTTCCAGGTGTAGATGCTCATGACTATTCGCAGGAGCACGGATCAGACTTACTACTTATCTCTTCCGAGGATGTCTTACCTTCTGAGCATCTTTGATTATCTCTAGCGATGAATCGCTTCGCTGATACACTTCTATCATCACCTTATTTTATATTGGAGATTTTATATCCCTCTCTCATTTTAGTATTGGTTTAGTCATTGGTAGTGGATTTGTCTCCACCCGACTATTAGTTTTGGATTATTCAGACTCATTATTCTAGTTTAGTTTTTTTTTTTGTGTGACTTATTGTGTGGATGAGATTTAGTATATTTGTGAATTATGACCATATATATACCACATGTGAGTTTATATTCATATTACAGCGTACGTGTGTATTATGGTATCCATATATTGGAGTTGCCATATACATACGACTAGCATGCTTACGTGTTCCTAGTTCTACGAATTTTGGGACTGGGGCGTGACAAAAAATGTGGTAGTAACATGTCAAGATGTAAGGTGGGAAGTATATCAGGTACCAAGGTGATATGTATTGGATACCAAGTTGTTGAGTATCAGGTGGGGGTTAATGCACTGTGTACCAGTGTAAGGAAGACTGGAGTTTAGTGAGGGTAGTTAGTGCTAGTTGATATAGTGTTTAAGTGTGGTTATTGAACAAGAGTTGATGTCTTAATATTAGGTGTTAGGAATGGTTTAGTGTCATGGGTGTCAACCAAGGTATTAGTTAGATAAGTATTAACTAGTTGATATCCATAGGTAATATAGTTCATAGTATATTTAACTAGTGTATTTATAATGGTGTTAACCAATACTTAGTGTTAATAGATATATAGCTAATACACTTGGGAGATAGACTAGTTTAGATAGTTTTAACTTAGAATGATAGGGTTGACCTAGCTTTGACTAGAGTTGACCAATATTGACTATTTGACTTTAAAGTCAATCCTTGACCTAGTTTGACCCCATTTGACCAAAGTGACCTAGTATGACCTAGAGATTATCCATTTCTTCGTAGTTAAATTCATTTTTCATTACACCTAGTAATATGTAAATTCCTATATAGGTCTGTGTGACACCGGTTCAGGCATTGTTCTACTTTACTTGTTCAGGACCTCAGGCGAGTACATTTCTCTATTAGTTTTTATTTCATAATAGTGTATGTATCACATGTTATAGAACTGTATACTTGATTCCGACACAGTGGTTTCACGGACTGGTACTACATGGATTCTGTCAGGAGATGTTATCACTTACCGTGTTCAGCGGGTACTCCTTCACATATATTTTATCGTGTGTATTGGGTATTGATTTTAGTATACTTCGTGTTTATACACTGCTCATGTTCATTGTGCTTATATTTGTGTTCGTAATGTGCCGTGATTGGATCCATTGGTATTGGTTAGGGATGTGGGAATAGGAGTTGGTTATGTGATCAAGCCTCAATGTATTCGTGTACATGTCGATTACATATCATACATGTAATCGAGTTACCATAATGTATTCGTGTTCAACCCAAACCGATCACATAACGAACTTGTATTCTATGGCACATTAGCTAGTTTATCTATTCTCATCACTTGTAGTTATTCATATTGTTTGTTCTTTACTTTCCAGTACATTACATGTTCACTCTAGTTTATTTTTTCTGATATTTAGTTATCATGTAGTCTTTTCTATTATTTTTTATATATGCTCGATTATTGTAAACCCCCTGAATTTTCAAAATTTTAAAAACTGAATTTTTCACAATTTTTTTGGAATTTTCTGGGATTTTTTCTCTAATTTAAAAACAGGGTTTTAATTTTTAAATGAATTTTAATTGATAATAAATAATATTAAAATATTATGAAAATAATATTTTTGTATGTAAAATGAAAAACTGGACTTAGGACAATTTTTCTGGAATTTATTGGACCTCAGACCTATTTTTAAATGCCTAAAAAGTATTTATTTATTTATTTAATTATTTATTAATTAATTATCGATTTTATTATTATTATTATTATTATTTTTATTTTATTTTTAACCCAGCACGTTGGGCTGGCCCAGTCCGACCCAACAGACCCGGCCCAGCCCAACCCGAGCCCAGCCCCTAGCGGGTCGGGTCGGATCCGCCAGACCCAACCCGACCCGACCCGACCCCTCTCTCTCACCCGCAAGAACCCTAGCCCCCGCGTCCTCCGGCGGCGCCCGCGTCCGGCGCCGCTCCGTCGGCCTCGCGCCGCGCTGGTCGGCCACGCCCCCACGTCTCCCCGCCCTTTCCGGCCGCCCTCCGCCCGTCTCGGCCCTCCCCGACCTATTAAAACCCCTCCTCCTCCTTCGATCCCCCCACAGCTCCCACGACCACCGCCCTCCGCCGCTGTCCAGCCACCCTGCCGCCGCCGACCACCACGTCGCCTCCGCCCGGACCCGCAGCACCCCGCACCGCCGTCCTATTCCGCGGCCAGCCACCCCCTTCCTTTCCCCTCTTCATCTTCTCCGGCAGCACCCAGCCGTCGACAGCCGGCAGCCGCGTCGCCTGCCGTGCGCCTCCGGCCGACCTCGATCGCCTCGCCGCCCTCCGCCGCAGCACCCGCGGCCCCCTCCGCCTCAGCCAGCCGCCGCCCTCCGCCGGAGTCGGCCGGAATCCCAAGTTCTAACCCTAGCCCTAATTCCCTGTGTCCGACACGAGTCGGACACGTGTCGGACACGAATCGACCCCGGTTTTCGGGTCCCCTTCAGGTGCGTGTAACTTTTTGCTCGTAGCTCCGTTTTCGATTCCGCAAATTGCGTTGCGAAGCCTGTATGACCCTCTCAGTATCCGGACAAACCTTTTGGGGCATCGCGTCCTGTGGTGATCGCACACCGCGATCCAAAAAAGGAAAAACTAGACCCTGTTTCACCCCGGAACTGAGTACGCCCCGCCAAAAGGGACGACTTGGTCGCACGCGGTCTTCACAGATACGTGCGCATCGTCGATACGGACGTGGCGGATTTCGCAGAAGTCGATTCGGGTGTGCGTGCACACCGGAATCAACGCGTATCCGCGGACATCGCCCCGTATCCGTACTTTCTGTAACGTGCCCTAACTTTGTGTACACACGTCAGATCGAGACGAAACTTGCGCCATCGGACTCATAGCGATACGCTGGTCCTGTGGGTCAAGTTTGGTTCGATTCTGAGAACGTTGACGAAATCGCGTGTCGTGGGCCCCACAGGCCCCGCTCGACGGGCGATTTTGTGATCGGCTCATCGGAATTCAATTCTGAAAGTTCCGTTGGGTTCGTATCAGCGTTTCTGACCTGTTGACACTGAGTTTGGTGAATTTGGAGACCGTTGACCCTGACGCGCTTTTCGGTGCAAAGCGGGCCCACTTGTGGACCTCGTTTTGGCCCAAAACTGCCGTTTTTGCTATTTCTCCAAATTGGACCCAAAGATAGGCGTTTCTAGCTGATTGATATTTTTTGGATCTGATGGTGATGTTTGTTTCAGCAACCGGAGTACCGCCTGCAATTCCCGCCGAAGTCAGAACTGCAAACCGAACCGGAACCACAGGCAAGTGTACCTTGCCAAAACTTGCAGCTCTGCTACCTATTTCTTGGACTTGGTTATACATCAGTGGGCAAGTAAAGCTTGCCAATTCTCAGATATTTCTGGTTATAGTATTTACTTGATTTCTTGTAGATGCCTAAGTAAACTTGTTTAACTGCTTAACCCAGGACACCTGACACTATTCATGTGACGGAATTGCCGGAGAAATACCTGGTGATTTCGTATAGGTTACATTTTCATGTCATTACAGTTTACATGCTTAGATTCTATCCTGACTCGTTGCATTAGTTCAATCTTGCGTGACTTGTACCTGATATTTCTGGAACTGTGACGTGAGATTACATGGGGTGGGGAGAGTATTACCATATCAAGGCTGATTATAATGTAAATAATGTTATCTGGAGGTGTCTTAGTCTCTGATACAGAGCTTTGGCACAAGTTCTGGCTCTTCGAGAAAATACTGCTATGGTTTCTTCGACACTGATCCTGTAGTAGTCTCAGCCTGAGTATGACTAAAACTCTCACTTGCATATCACTAGCTGGTTTACATATTTACCCTGCTGTTTATCTTGTTGCTGCACTGCATATGTTTTGGCTTGTATTTTCTGTACCTTGTTATATCCCCTGAGGACCTGGAATGGACTGTGTCCCCAGGTATAGCCGCAGAGAACTACCCCGAGGTGTACGGTACAGGAGCACTCCTTGGAGCAGAACCCGGAACTGAGGACGAGATAGTGGCCGAAGACTTCACCTGAGCACCGGCTTCAGCTACACAGTATTTCCTTTTCAGTATTTTATTTCCAGTCTATGTTTCCTTAAATGTAACAGAATAATTCTCGGATTGTTTCCCGAGATAACCTTATTTGATATTGCATATTTAATTCCATTGCATTATTTCTGGCAATTAATCTGTGTTTATTTGGTGGATGAGATTAGAAATACCTGAGACTTGTAACATATTACTGATAGACTACAGCTTAAGCATGCCCTGATGGATCCATTAAATTGGGTTGTCCATCGGTGCGTGCTGCTGGCCATTGCTCACGTGCTCAGTCCCTCGGCATTTTGGAACTTGGGCGTGACATGGTTTTTCTGGTGGCCCATGCAGGTCTACGACTAAATTGTTTGGTTTTAACTTAGGGACCGAACAGGCCTGCAATAAGATAGGATAAGTTTTTAGGATCTCATCCACTTGCTTGGATCGTTTTTGAGATCTGTATCGTATTCGAACTAATTTGAACTTGCATCTTGCCTTGATTCCTGTGCGCCTCTTATTGGTTATTTTGGATACAGGAAAATGGACCCACAAGAATGCAACGAGACTCCCGTCGGAACGCCACAAGCTACAGGTGTCACCTACGACGACGACGTGACACCAGTCGGAGGAATCCCCACAACTCAACAGAGCCAGCAGGCAGGTCGACCTACCTCCCGATTTCGGCGCGATGACATCCCACCTCCGTCGCAGTTTGTTCCACCAATGCCCGTGTTCCCACCAGGACAGCCAATCGACGGGCAGCAAATATTTCAAATGATCTACGCGATGATGCAAGCTCAGCAACAAGTCCAACACGAGGCTCAGCATCGCGAAGCTAACTTCTTAAGGGACAGCATCGTAACTGCACTGGGGAAGACCAACCTACCAGCTCGACGGCCAACTACAGGCTCAATCACTGACTTCCGCCAACTGAAGCCCCGCACTTTTTCTGGAAAAGAGGAGCCCACAGAAGTTCACGAGTGGCTCACCAACATACGGCATCAACTTGAAGCAGCTGAACTTCCACGGGAACGCTGGATGACAGCCGTCAGAATGCAATTGACGGACAACGCTCATCACTGGTGGCTATCCGAGGAGACGCGACTCGGACCAGACCGAGTCACCTGGGAGGAGTTCTCCAAACTCTTCCAGGAGATGTACATTCTTGCCATCGCTCGATCAGAACTGCGGGACAAATTTAATCGCCTCACTCAGGACTCCATGACGGTGGAAGAATACAACGCAGAATTCATTCGGCTGAGCCGCTTCGCCCCCACCCTGATCCCGACTGAGGAAGAGAAGGCCGAGAAATTCTTCGACGTACTGAACATTGAGCTGCAGAAACTAATTGGGTCCATCGCACCAACATCATACTCGGACGTCCTTGCTGCGGCTCGACGCATAGAGCGCGTCACCAAGAGAGAGACCAGACTGAAGCGGTCATCCCCATCCGCACCAACCAAAGCAGCACAAGAAGAATCTGAAAAGAGACCGCACCAACAGCAGAAAGCATCTACACCACCAGTGGTAGTCCTCCTTACTTGTCACTACTGTGGCAAAGCAGGCCATATCGCCAAGGAATGCCGACGCAGACTAGGATTGTGTTTGGCATGCGAATCCCGTCAACATTCGGTAAGGGATTGCACTCAACATGGAGAAGGAGCACCTAGGGCGAACCAGCAAACTCCACCAGCGCCTCAAGCAGCACCCTACCAGCAAGCTCAGCAGCAACAGAGGAATCTACCTCAAGGACGAGGACAAGCTTATGCGCTGACTGTGCAGGACGCCGATGCGAGTAAGTGATTTATAGTTATCCGTTTTAGTCTTTTGTAGCTCGTGCCTATTGGTTCGTGACCTCAGCCCCAACCTAGTAATTTGCAACTTGTTAATAACAACCTGGTTTTCATAAAAGTTATATTTTTAACTAGATTTTCCTGGAAAGTGTAAACTTTCAATTTTTAGGGAAACGGTACTTCCCTAAGTATCTTGTGATGTGTTTTCAAACGATGTTTGCGACCGCGTCATCTCTGTTCACCGGTTATTCTTTGATTGCGAGGACGCAATCCTCTTAAGGGGGGTAGATTGTAAACCCCCTGAATTTTCAAATTTTTAAAAACTGAATTTTTTACAATTTTTTTAGAATTTTCTGGGATTTTTTCTGTAATTTAAAAACAGAGTTTTAATTTTTAAATGATTTTTAATTGATAATAAATGATATTAAAATATTAAGAAAATAATATTTTTGGATGTAAAATGAAAAACTGGACTTAGGGCAATTTTTCTGGAATTTATTGGGCCTCAGACCTATTTTTAAATGCCTAAAAAGTATTTATTTATTTATTTAATTATTTATTAATTAATTATCGATTTTATTTTTTTTTTTATTTTTTTTTTTTTTTAACCCAGCCCGTTGGGCCGGCCCTGCCCGACCCAACAGACCCGGCCCAGCCCAACCCGAGCCCAGCCCCTAGCGGGTCGGGTCGGATACGCCAGACCCGACCCGACCCCTCTCTCTCACCCGCACGAACCCTAGCCCCCGCGTCCTCCGGCGGCGCCCGCGTCCGGCGCCGCTCCGCCCGCCTCGCGCCGCGCTGGCCGGCCACGCCCCCACGTCTCCCCGCCCTTTCCGGCCGCCCTCCGCCCGTCTCGGCCCTCCCCGACCTATTAAAACCCCTCCTCCTCCTTCGATCCCCCCACAGCTCCCACGACCACCGCCCTCCGCCGCTGCCCAGCCACCCTGCCGCCGCCGACCACCACGTCGCCTCCGCCCGGACCCGCAGCACCCCGCGCCGCCGTCCTATTCCGTGGCCAGCCACCCCCTTTCTTTCCCCTCTTCATCTTCTCCGGCAGCACCCAGCCGTCGACAGCCGGCAGCCGCGCCACCTGCCGCGCGCCTCCGGCCGACCTCGATCGCCTCGCCGCCCTCCGCAGCAGCACCCCCGGCCCCCTCCGCCTCAGCCAGCCGCCGCCCTCCGCCGGAGTCGTCCGAAATCCCAAGCTCTAACCCTAGCCCTAATTCCCTGTGTTCGACACGAGTCGGACACGTGTCGGACACGAATCGACCCCGGTTTTCGGGTCCCCTTCAGGTGCGTGTAACTTTTTGCTCGTAGCTCCGTTTTTGATTCCGCAAATTGCGTTGCGAAGCCTGTATGACCCTCTCGGTGTCCGAACAAACCGTTTGGGGCATCGCGTCCTATGGTGATCGCACACCGCGATCCAAAAACAAGAAAAACCAGACCCTGTTTCACCCCGGAACTGAGTACGCCCCGCCAAACGGGACGACTAGGTCGCACGCGGTCTTCACAGATACGTGCGCATCGTTGATACGGATGTGGCGGATTTCGCAGAAGTCGATTCGGGTATGCGTGCACACCGGAATCAACGCGTATCCGCGGACATCGTCCCGTATCTGTACTTTCTGGAACGCGCCCTAACTTTGTGTACACACGTCGGATCGAGACGAAACTTGCGCCATCGAACTCGTAGCGATACACTGGTCCTGTGGGTCAAGTTTGGTTCGATTCTGAGAACGTTGACAAAATCGCGTGTCGTGGGCCCCACAAGCCCCGCTCGACGGGCGATTTTGTGATCGGCTCATCGGAATTCAATTCTGAAAGTTCTGTTGGGTTCGTATCAGCGTTTCTGACCTGTTGACACTGAGTTTGGTGAATTTGGAGACCGTTGACCCTGACGCGCTTTTCGGTGCAAAGCGGGCCCACTTGTGGACCCCGTTTTGGCCCGAAACTGCCGTTTTTGCCCTTGTCTCCAAATTGGACCCAAGGACAGGTGTTTCTAGCTGATTGATATTTTCTGGATCTGATGGTGATGTTTCTTTCAGCAACCGGAGTACCGTCTGCAATTTCCGCCGAAGTCAGAACTGCAAACCGAACCGGAACCACAGGCAAGTGTACCTTGCCAAAACTTGCAGCTCTGCTACCTATTTCCTGGACTTGGTTATACATCAATGGGCAAGTAAAGCTTGCCAATTCTCAGATATTTCTGGTTATAGTATTTACTTGATTTCTTGTAGATGCCTAAGTAAACTTGTTTAACTGCTTAACCCAGGACACCTGACACTATTCATGTGACGGAATTGCCGGAGAAATACCTGGTGATTCCGTATAGGTTACATTTTCATGTCATTACAGTTTACATGCTTAGATTATATCCTGACTTGTTGCATTAGTTCAATCTTGCGTGACTTGTACCTGATATTTCTGGAACTGTGACGTGAGATTACATGGGGTGGGGAGAGTATTACCATATCAAGGCTGATTATAATGTAAATAATGTTATCTAGAGGTGTCTTAGTCTCTGATACAGAGCTTTGGCACAAGTTCTGGCTCTTCGAGAAAATACTGCTATGGTTTCTTCGACACTGATCCTGTAGTAGTCTCAGCCTGAGTATGACTAAAACTCTCACTTGCATATCACTAGCTGGTTTACATATTTATCCTGTTGTTTATCTTGTTGCTGCACTGCATATGTTTTGGCTTGTATTTTCTGTACCTTGTTATGTCCCCTGAGGACCTGGAATGGACTGTGTCCCCAGGTATAGCCGCAGAGAACTACCCCGAGGTGTACGGTACAGGAGCACTCCTTGGAGCAGAACCCGGAACTGAGGACGAGATAGTGGCCGAAGACTTCACCTGAGCACCAGCTTCAGCTACACAGTATTTCCTTTTCAGTATTTTATTTCCAGTCTATGTTTCCTTAAATGTAACAGAATAATTCTCGGATTGTTTCCCGAGATAACCTTATTTGATATTGCATATTTAATTCCATTGTATTATTTCTGGCAATTAATCTGTGTTTATTTGGTGGATGAGATTAGAAATACTTGAGACTTGTAACATATTACTGATAGACTACAGCTTAAGCATGCCCTGATGGATCCATTAAATTGGGTTGTCCATCGGTGCGTGCTGCTGGCCATTGCTCACGTGCTCAGTCCCTCGGCATTTTGGGACTGGGGCGTGACAATTATGTACTTAAAATTGCTTTCAGAGGTATATACTTCGCTCCAATCCTGATTGGATATATTTTTTAGATGAATAGCTCGTAGACCAGTGTCCCACATACTATGGACCGCAGGACGACATACCATTAGAGGATACTCATTTAGAGCCGGAGGACTTAGTACCAGAGCCTGGGGAGATTTAGATTATTGTTAGACTTGTATTGAGGTTATTGGCATGTATATATTATTTCAAGCTTGTAGATGTATTGTGAATCTTTCTTTCGTTATTCCATCTTGTGTTTTATCTTCTTTAGTTTGCATTATGATTGATTATAGTTTACATTTATCAGATACCATATTGTCCCTCCGTTTAGAGTTGAGATGATTGACAGGTACCATGTATATATATTGTATGAGATATTTAGATAGTAAGTTGACCCAGACAACGTTCTACTATCGATGCTACGGTTTGACACATTTATTCTCATCACGTGTGTTTGTTGAAAAAAAATCATTATATGGGTTAAAGTAATCTCCTTGATAGTGGTACAAGCAGTTTAACACATTTATGACACGCCGTGATTTTATTCGAAGTAAGTATGATTGTTGCGTTTACTTTCATAAACTTCGAGGTGGAGATTATATCTATCTATTGCTTTATGTGGATGATATGCTTATTGCTTCAAAAAGTATAGTAGAGATAGATAAACTGAAGTCTCAGCTTAGCTCAGAGTTTGAGATGAAGGACTTGGGTGGAGCCAAGAAAATTTTGGAGATAGAGATTAAAAGGGAAAGGGAGAAATAAAGATTGTCTTTGTCTTAGAAGTCCTATATTGAGAAGATCATTGCTCGTTTTGGTATGGAAGATACAAAATCTATTTGTACTCCCTTGGTTGGTCACTTTAGGCTCTCATCCAAGTTATTTTCTACTACATATGAGGAAAAAGAGCACATGGCTCAAGTTCCTTATGCGAGTGCAGTTGGCAGCTTGATGTATGTTATGGTGTGCACTCCACTAGACATTGCACAGGCCGTAAGTGTGGTTAGTCGTTTTATAGCTAATTCAGGGAAGAAGCACTGGAAGGCTGTGAAGTGGATATTCAGGTACTTGAAGAGCACCAATTATGTAGAATTACACATTGTTGGAGACTTTAGTCAGGTTAGTGGATATGTGGATTCAGACTATACTGTCGATCTGGATAGGCCTAGGTCAACTATTGGAAACGTGTTTGTTCTACATGGTGCGCCAGTCAGTTGGATGTCTATGTTGTAGGATACGGTTGCCTTGTCGACTATGAAAGCAGAGTATGCGGCATTGATAAGAGGCAGTGACAGAGGGCCTATGGCTTCGCAGCTTGATTAATGACTTGGGGGTGAAGCATGATGTAGTTGATGTGCATTGTGATAGCTCGAGTGCTATCCACTTGGCAAAAAATTAAGTCCATCATGCGAGGACCAAGCATATTGATGTTCGCTACCACTTCATACAGGATGTTATAGAAGACAGAGATATTGCACTTGAAAAGGTGCATACTAAGGACAACCCCACTGATATGTTGACTAAGGTTGTTCCTGAAGTCAAGTTCCAACATTGCTTGGACTTGCTCCAAATCCTACCTATTTCTTGAGAACCCTTCACGACGGGATTGACGAGTGGTTGATTTGGTGAAGCTGTGCGTGGAGAAGTGTGTTGGCTCAATTTTGTGGCAAAATTTTGTCGAAGTGGAGATATAAAAGAAAATATATTTTTGAAGAAGATTGACTTTGATCTTTGACTATATCTTTGAAGAAGAACAAATATTTGACAAGGTGGAGATATGAACAAAAAAAAACCTTCGCGATGGGATTGACGAGTGGTTGATTTGGTGAAGTTGTGCGGTGGAGAAGTGTGTCGGCTCGATTTTATGGCAAAATTTTGCCGAGGTGGAGATATGAAGGAAAATATATTTTTGAAGAAGATTGACTTTGATCTTTGACTATATCTTTGAAGAAGAACAAATCTTATATGAACAAAAAATATTTGACCATATCTTTGAAGAAGATTGACTTTGACCTTTGACCAAGTCGTTTGACAAGAATATGTATTGCATTTTCATAAATATATTTCCAATATATTTATGGTAAACCTAGATAATATTGGATTTCTATTCCTACATAATATTGTATTTTCATGTATAGACATACGCTATGTTGTATAAAGCGGCCAAAGGTTTCTCCTTGAGACATCTCAAGAGTACTCATGTAAGTTGTTGAATAAGTTCAACACAAGAGTATCTCAAGCATGCTCAATATAAGTTGTTGAAAAAGTTCAATACAAGAGTATCTCAATTGTAAAGTTGTTGAATAAGTTCAATACAAAAGTTTTAAGAGAGATTTTTTAGAGAGTTCTTGAGAGCAAGGAGAGAAGTGTTGAGAGAGCAATTATAATTACTTTTCTTCTTTATAGTGGAACTGAATCACTCTCGTCCGTGGAAGTAGACATCTTGAACGAACCACGTAAATCCTTGTCTTTGTGGTTATGAACTTTCTTTGAGGTGCTATCTGATTTCTTGGATTTATTTTTGCTATGCAATTTTTGCTTTCAATTTTAAGAACAATAGACACTGGTTAACAAAAGTTGTATAGGGAACCTAGAGCAGAGTTTAAAACAAATAACCTTGAACAAGTTAACAAAAGTTGCAGGGACCTAAAGTAACTTTTAGGTTCCCAATATTTGGGTTTCATTTCTATGTAAGGGAACCAACCTTGGTTTTTGTCTTCTTCTTTATTGCATGGCTTCTATAAACTGAGTAGCCACTACTAGAAAAAGCGCTATTAGCGACGTATTTTAGCGACGTCAAAAGAAACGTCGCTAATAATATATAATTAGCGACTCCTTATAAAAACGTCGCTAGGCGTCGCTAAATGGCGACATTTAGCGACGTTTAGCGACTTTTATTAAGATTTTAAAAGTTAAGTCGCTATAAGTTAAATAAAGGTCGCTAAACGTCGCTAATATGTCTAATTTAGCGACGTTTAGCGACGTATATAGCGACCTTTTTATTAAAAATATTTAGCAACGTGTTTAGCGACGTCAATGACGTCGCTAAAATTTAAGTTAGCGACGTTTTACTTGGACGTCGCTAAACGTCGCTAAAATTTGGTTAATTAGGGCTCGGTTTCATTTTTCCCCATCTGCTGAAAATTCGAAAAGAGAAAAACTCCCCCCCCCTCCCCCGCGCTCCGTCGACCGGCTCTCCACCCTATTCCGGTAAACCCTACTCTCTCTCTCTCTCTCTCTCTCTCTCTCTCTCTCTCTCTCTCTCACAGGACACATGTGACATTGACACAAACACTACACACACAGACACTGACACAGACACAGACACGGCACACACACACACTGACATAGACACTGATGAGGACCTAGGGTTAGGGTTAGGGTTAGGTTTGTTGACATGGGGTTAGGGTTAGGGTTAGGGCCGACTGGCCCAAGTCTACGAGAGAGGTAACAGCAGCAGTGAGCACTGCTTACTAGCTTTGATTATCAAATAAAATAAATTGATTATCAATTCGGTTCTGTTTCGGTTATAGATAATTTATTTCAGCTTTGGGTTTTTAAAATTTTTACTTATTCGATTTTTATTATTTCGGTGTTGAAACCGAATAACCCGAACGCCCACCCCTAGCTAGACCTGACAATTGGACCGGGATGACCAGCCCGGCACGAATCCGGCCCGCAAAACCCTGTCCGAATTATCGTGGGCTCGGCCCGGCCCGACCCAATATATAGGGACGTGTCGGACCTCATATCTCGGCCCATAAGAGAGGTCCGGCCCCGAAGCCCAGGCTCGTTCCGACCCAAGGCACAGCTCGGCCCGGCCCAACACGCTGCTGCTTGCTAGCCTGATCGACAACCTGGTTTATACTATCTGATGTATTATACACATCCATGTATTACATAGTCCTACGCCAATCTATGGGATTTGGTATGCATACAATCTGCCAAGTTCTTGTATATAGATTGAAACAAATGGATTGTGAATCTCCAAGACAAATATGAAGCAAGAACTTGCAGTGTGTTATTTTTTTGTGCTATGTTTACATATCCCAAAGTAGAGAAGTTCATCCGAGAGAGCATACCATCTGTGTTGTTTCTCCCGGAAACAAATGCGCTCCCAACCATCTCCTATGCACATTCAACCCTACACTTCATAATTTAAAAATAAAATGTTAGTTGTTCTTCAATCTCTACTTTGAAGTCCTTGTAGGGTTCACGGAATCCCAAGTCCGATCCGGTCCGGCTCGGTCCAGTCTGAAACTCACTGTGCCGTGGGTCACGTGTCGAACTGGACTTAGATTTTTACCCTTAGGTCCGGTCTGACCCGTTATAGTGCATGGGCCTGAGAGGCCCGGCCCACTCGACAGCTCTACTCCTAGCTATGGCATATTTTCATAGAGCAATAGCCCGTGTACTTGGGAAACTTTTGATGCAAAAATTGTTCAAGCACCAGGTGCCTTAGTGCAATGCCATGACTGCTTTTCCCATAACGGACACTGACCTAGGAGTGTGGTTGGGGGCAGCTGCAGTTCTATAGTATGACACACTATTTGTAGTGTTGACTGCACACTTATAGTGCAGTTCATAGTACTATGGGGTTGGGGGCAGCTGCAGTTTTGATAAATAAAAATATGTATTATATCAGTTATGATTTTTATAGTACGGTTAATTTTGCATGTAATGATTTATATGATAGCTTATGTCAATTTTGCAGAAGTTTCTAGAAATGGATATGAATTACTATCTGCGTCATCGTTCGTGGATGTACAACCGTCATCCTGATGACATGTGCGGTGTGCGGGATGAATTCATTGAGGGTGTACAGCAGTTCCTGCAGTTCGCAAAGGCGTTCCCTCAATACATGGACGGTACCAAAATTAAGTGTCCGTGTGTGAGATGTCGCAACAGGAAATATCATCCTGAAGTGGAAGTTACATATCATTTATACTCGAAGGGCTTTACGCCGAATTACTATCAATGGACCGCGCACGGAGAACTTGTATCTCTAGCATCGGAGTCGGAGCCCTATGTGGAGCCGTATATGGATGTCCAAGACCACGATGCTTACGACGACGGGTTGGTGAACATGGTTTATGATGCTGCGGGGCCTAGTTTTAATCCTGACAATTATGATGCGGCGGGACCTAGTTTTAATCCCGACAATTATGATGCAGCTGAGGAGGCACCGAATGCCGATGCTGCAAAGTTTATGGAGTTGCTTGAGAATGCAAGGACTCCACTATATCCTGGTTGTGAGGATCATTCACCGTTGGAGGTGGTTACAAGATTATTGAGCATCAAGTCCGATTTTAACATGTCGCAAGAATGCTATAATCGAGTGCTCGATTTGATTATAGAGATCTTGCCCGAGGGTGCAAAGTTGCCTAAAGACTTCTATCGATCTAAGAGGATGGTGAGATCGCTTTGGATGGGATACGAGAAAATCGATGCATGTCGCAACGGGTGCATGTTGTACTACAAAGACGACAAGGATGAAGATGCGTGCAGATTCTGTGGTGCTGATCGCTACAAGGCCACTGTTAGAGGAAAGTCTGTCGGTGCAAGGAAGCCTACCGATTCGATGCACTACTTGCCTTTGACGCCGCGGTTGCAGCGGTTGTTCATGGTTAAGGAGACTGCAGAAAACATGAGTTGGCACAGGCGAAAACAGATCGAAGGAGTATTGGATCATCCATCCGATGGAGAAGCATGGAAGCACTTTGATCGAGAGTATCCATATTTTGCCGAGGAAGCGCGTAATGTCAGATTGGGGCTCTGCTCTGACGGTTTTACCCCATTCGGACTTTCGGGCTCCCAGTATTCGTGTTGGCCTGTGATCGTCACTCCGTACAATCTACCGCCTTGGATGTGCATGAAGACTCCGTATATGTTCCTAACCGTTATTATCCCGGGTCCGAACAATCCGAAGAGGAACATCGATGTGTATTTACAGCCTTTGATAGATGAGTTGAATCAGCTGTGGGAAGTCGGTGCCAACACGTACGATGTTTCTAGAAAGCAGAATTTTCAGATGAGGGCAGCACTTATGTGGACCATCAACGACTTTCCGGCCTATGGAATGTTATCGGGATGGAGCACCCATGGTCGTCTCTCATGTCCGTATTGCATGGACCGTTCTCAGGCTTTCCGTTTGAAACACGGAGGCAAACCGTGCTTCTTCGATTGTCATCGACAATTTTTGCCGAACGATCATCCGTACCGGAGGAATCGGAATGCTTTTCGTGCGGGAGTTGTGGAGAAGGCCAATCCACCGCCATGGTGGCCCGGATGCACGATATGGGAAGAGGTAAAAGATTTACCAAGTGCTATCCAAGAGCCTGCTAAGGGGTACAAGTGTGACGGATTTGGTCGCACCCATAACTGGACGAAGAGGAGTATATTCTGGGATCTGCCATATTGGAGCACCAATCTGATCAGACATAACCTTGATGTCATGCATATCGAGAAGAATGTGTTTGATAACATAATTAATACTGTAATGGATGTAAAGGGGAAGACGAAAGATAATCCGAAGGCGAGGTTGGACTTAGAAGACATATGTAGACGTCCTGCATTGCATTTGATAGAGGAGGGGAATGGAAAGTTAAAGCAACCTAAGTCAGTTTTCTCACTGGATAAAGAGGATAAAGGTAGACTTTGTAGGTGGATTCAGGGTCTAAAGTTTCCAGACGGGTACGTGTCGAACTTGAAAAGATGCGTCGACCTCAAGGAGAACAAACTAGTAGGTATGAAGAGCCACGATTGTCACGTATTCATGGAGAGGTTAATTCCGATTGCATTTCGGGAATTCTTACCGCAGGTCGTTTGGGACCCATTGACAGAGCTGAGCATATTCTTCAGAGATCTTTGTTGTACTAAGTTGCTCGTCGATCGTCTAGAAAAGCAAGAGAGGGACATTGCGGTAACACTATGTAAGCTCGAGAAGGTGTTTCCTCCTGGATTCTTCGACTCTATGGAGCATTTGCCAATTCATCTTTCCTATGAGGCACGTGTTGGCGGTCCTGTCGGTTATCGGTGGATGTACCCCTTCGAGCGCCATCTGAATCACCTAAAGAGAAAGGTGAAAAATAAGGCACGGGTTGAAGGCTCTATTTGTGAAGCTTATGTTCTCGAGGAGATTACAAACTTTTGCTCGACGTATTTCAATCCGCATGTTGCTACTAATAGGACGAAAGCTCCCAGAAACGACGACGCATATCAGGAATCTAATGATGCAATACTCAAAGTATTCAATGCATCCGGAAAGCCCTCGGGAAAAATGAAGAAGAGATATTTGAATGACGATGAGCTAAGGGCTGCTCAATTGTATATATTACTCAATTGCGACGAGGATGAAGTGGAGAAGCTAGAGGGGTAAGTAATTAACGTCCACGTTTACATCATCTCAATGTAATAGTATAAGATACTATTATGCTACTAATCAGCAGTTGCTTCATTATTTTTCAGCACATATAATGATGAGTTGAGGTCGGTTAGGCCCTACATAACAGACGAAGAAGTAGAACAAGATATGAGATGCCATTTTCCTTCTTGGTTGAGCGCATATGTAAGATGCTTGGTAATTACTTTTTATTTCTGCACTTGCAAAACAAATAACTTACTATCGCTACTTTGGTATTTAGGTCGATCGTCTAATATCACCTGAGACTGAATCTATTAGGACTCTAGCCAAGGGACCAATTACTGCCGTAAAAATATGGCCAAGTTTCTGTGTGAATGGGTTCAGGTTCAAGTCAACAAATGCTCCTATTAGAGACACCTTTCTGGATCTTGATTCCACGAAAAACAGTGGTTTGTGTATCAAATCTTCAAACTACAAAGACGTCAATCCGGGCAATGATTTTTTTGGCATCTTACGAGAGATTGTGGAGTTGACATATAATTATGGCCCAGAACCTGCTAATATCGTGCTATTCAGGTGTGAATGGTTCGATCCGATTCAAGATCAAGGTTGGAAAATTGACAAGCATGACCTTGTGGATATAAACTACAAGCGTAGATATCAAGGCTACGAACCATTTGTCCTATCAAGTCAGGCTCAGCTCGTGTACTTCGCAACTTATCCTAGACGGGGGACAGCGAGGTCGGATTGGTGGGCAGTATGCAAGACTAAAGCTAGAAATACCTTTGACATTGACGAAATAGCTTATCAGGAGGACGATCTACCTCTTGTAACAAATATTGTAGATGTGGACTCAACGGAAGTTACTCATTACACGAGTAATAATGTAGAAGATGTAGAATTATCCGGAGAGGACGACGAAGTAGATGAAAGTGAAGACGAGGAAGAGGAAGAGCAGGACGAGGAAGGCGAACAAGATGAATTTTCTGAAGATGATTGAAAATATAAAATATTCCATGTAGAATGTAACTATATTTGGACTATAAATATTGCATGTAGAAGTAGATGTTGACATTAACGAATATATGTATTATATTTTGACTGTATAATACTTTGAGATATGTATCACATTCCGACTGTAGAATGTAGTATATATTTGTGTTTCTCTATATTCATCATATGTTGTTATCAGATATGACAGGACGACGCGGAGGATTCGGCAGGTCCCGAGGTAGACAGAGTGCCACTCCGGTACTGCCTACTGTTGGTTCCGGATCATCGTCGCCCAGTACTCCAGTATATCGATCAGCCACATCTCCGACTGCGACGACATTGCGTGGCATCACTCCTGGGACGAGTAGTTCCAGGCGTGATAGTACTCCCTCGTCCAGCGTTCCTCCTGCTGACGGAAGCATGGAGACAGATGAGCATGTAGAGGAGGTCGTGCCGACGTTGTCCCAGCATCAGCAAGATCCTCCATGCGCACCACCGGAGGAGACGAGGACAGAGATTTGGGCCGACGGTACAAAGTAAGTCAATTAGATGGTTTAATATATATTTGTGTTTCTCTTTATTCATCGTATATTGACTTTTTCAGTAATCTAAATTATTATTTCTGTATAGATATCGTCCATCGTCGGTTCAGAGACGCCTGGGCCAATTTCTGAGAAACAACTACGGTGGCCCTTGGATCAACTATTCGGAGGCTCCGGAGGAGAGGAAGGCGTTCTGGTTTGCGCACTTCCAGGTAAAAGTATATTAAATAAATCCTCTAATTTATGCATATTCGTGATGCTAACTTAATGAATTATTTATTGTAGCAAACGTATTTTTATCCTCCGCACCGGGCCGAGTTGATCGAGCGGCTCTTTCCTACCGTTGCCGCCAAGCTTATCCGAGATGCTCTGGATGACCAGAAGGCTCGTGATCGTGCTGGAAAACCGATCCAAGGTTGGATCACGCCTGAGCAGTGGACTGCGATGAGGGCTAGATTCGACGATCCGAGCTACAAGGAAAGGTCTAAGAAGGCCAAGGCGGCTAGGCAGAATGCTGCCAAGTGGTGTGGTGGCTCGATTCCGATGACGGAACATTTCCGTCGTTTGGTATGTTTTTTCTTTTAAAATATATTATTTTAATATAAGTACCATAAAATGGTACTTGGAATAAATATTTAAGTTTAGTAATAAAAAATATATTTTTAACAGGTACAGAGGGGTGAGGATGCGAACATGGTGACCGTCTTCTTGGCCACCCATCGCAAGGACGGAAATCTCATTGATGAGAGGGCCTCACAGACCTATGTAAGTATTACTTTACTTTGTGTTTATTTTAATATAACTTAGGCAATTATTGAGTTTCCAAACCTTTTCTAGGCCGAGTATCTTAGGCTTCGTGAGCGGGCGACTGCTAGTGCACCTACACCTGGAGAGGCTGGTGCTTCGTCGCAGCCCGGTCCATCTCCGTCGGCGGACGACCTGTGGGTGACCGCAGCTGGTGGTCTCCAGAGGGGTACGTACTACGGTACGGGCTCCTATGGCGCCCTGGTTGCGACGCAGTCATCTAGGGCCTCCCCGACAGCTGTGCATTCCATACACCCCTCGCAGTCGCAGCCCTCGCAGTCGTCGGCCAGAGTCCAGGAGGCCGTCCAGGAGGCCGTTGACCGTCAGATTGCGTCTCTCCGTGACGACTTGCTGCGAAGTATGGAGGACCAGTCCCGGTCCCAGCCGCAGGCGGACGATCCGATGCTTATCGCACGATTGGATATGCTCGACCGCAGCATGACGGAGCTACGAGAATTGACAAATGATATTAGAGCCTCCAATGATCGCAACATCATGGAGCTGCAGGCGTCACAGCTATCGATGGGCGAGAAGCTGACGAGGATGCATGCGTCACAGCTATCGATGGGCGAGAACCTGACGAGGATGCAGGATTTAATGGGTGATAGCAGTATGAGGTTGTTATCTACCCTGGATTCTTACAACCAGCGACTCGCAGATTTGGAGCGGGCACGGCCGCCACCGACGTCACTGCCTTCTCCATCGACATCGGTGTCGATTCCACGGGACGAGTATGAGGAGTTGTTATCCTTGAAGCGCGCCGCTGGTCAGCCTCCTGCAGATCCGTAGTAGTCTAGTTATTATTATTATTATTTATGAATTATTGGTACTTCAACAATAGACATGATGTATGATGCTTCTTGTGGTCATTAATTTTTTAGTTAATTTAATTGGATTATATAGTTATCCACATTTAATTGGATTGATACTTCTTGTGGTCTTTAATTTAATTGGATAATATAGTTAACTAGATTGAATCATGTTGGTGTGTATGATGAAGATGATGTAAAACTGCAGGGAATCACAATGTTTGATTCTGGGAATTTTTTTTTAATTTTTTTTAAAAATTAGCGACGTTATTAGCGACGTTTAGCGACGTTTAGCGACGTTAAATTACGTCGCTAATTACGTCGCTAATTAGCGACGCCGTAAAACGTCGCTAATAACGTCGCTAATAACGTCGCTAATGACGTCGCTAAACGTCGCCAATTGCTGACATGGCAGTATAGCCAGGTCATTAAAGACGTCGGTGTAACGTCGCGATAGATGTCGCTAATCAGCGACGTTTAGCGACTTTTCTAAACGTCGCTTTTTAGTGACTTGGCGTCGCAAAACGTCGCTAAATTTAGCGACACATTAAAGTCGCTAAAAAACGTCGGCATAGCGACGTTTAGCGACGTTTTTTGTATTAGCGACTTGGTATTTTCCGACTTCTTTAAAACGTCGCTAATTACGTCGCTAAACCTAATTAGCGACGATTTTTGGTTATTTAGCGACGTTTTTAGACGTCGCTAATTTGACTTTTTCTGGTAGTGAGCCTGGAAAGGATAAAGTGCTATAGCTAGTGTTGGAATATAGGAAGTGGAGTTTGCATGTGAGTGAGCACGACTGGGTTGGTTATTACCATGGTTTTGTCTTCTTTTCTATTGCATGGCATCTAAACTGTTGAGTGGCAAATGGAGGAAAGGAAGTGCTATAGCTAGTATTGGAACATAGGAAGTGAAGTTGCATGTGAGTGAGCATGGCTTGCTTGTTTATTAATATATCAAGAGAGGTGGAGTTGGGTTGCTTGCTTGGAATTACTATTCAAAGAGGAGGAGTTGAATGGGGTTGCTAGGTTATATTTGCCCATAGAGGTGGTGGAGTGGTTAAGTCATGCATTTCTACACCCCTTTATTATTAGGCACCAATAAATGAGTGAAATGAAAGTAATGGCAACCAAAGACTCACCGAGAATTTTGGTTCCCTTTGCCGCATTACACCCTAATAAAAATCCGTTTCTTTTGTCTTCAATTTTTCCCCCCTTAATCCTTCTCTTTTTGCAGTTTACTACCATAACATTAATAAAATAATAAGAACCCCACTTTACTCTCCTTTTTAGTTCTTTTGGTTCGAGTTCAAACTGTTACATAAAACCACTCAGTTCTTGTTCCCAATATATCATAAGTAAATGCAGGGAGTCTCAAGGAAAATCGGAATTCTAGACATGAATAATTCAATATGAGGCCCCTTTTTTTAAATAGTTATGTTTTTAATATTTGTTTAAGATAATTATGTTTTAAGCGGAGGCATTTCATTCTTTTTGTTGCCAATGAAATTTTTTTTTTCATAGCAAATTTTGTGTTCGAGTAAACTCTAATTTTTCTCACGCATTTGATGTCAATTTTTATATTTTCTTGTAGTCATTTATATATATATCTAATTACTAAAAAATATTAAATATATTATTAAAAACAGAAATGTAATCACAAATATACGGTCGATTTTCAATTTGAATCTTCAAACAAACAAATTAATAGAAAGTATAAATGGAACAATAGAACATGGAAATAAAAGCACAAAAATCGTAATATAGCACTGATTGGTGTTGGTTGTTTTTTGCACTTGAAAATTTGCTGATTAGAAACGGTAAGATGTAAAACAATTTCAAGAATAGTGAGAGGAGAATAATATTCTAAGTTATAACTATTGGAGAGAGTCCCGAGTGCAACTTGGATGGGTTGGGTCTGGGCTTGAGCTCAATCCGAGCCTAACCCAATGAATCATAAGCCTAGCCCAGGTTCAAGCCCAACTCGGCCTCGGGTTCAACATATAAAGCCCGGAGGAATAAAAAAAGAACCTAGGTTCCTCGGGTTGGATCGGGTCCATCGAGTTATATCAAGGTCTAAGATGACATTTGAAATAATTTAATTTTAAACATAATCAAATAGAAATCAAGCCTCAATCATTACAAAATACAAACTGAAATGAGATTTAGGATGATGAGTTGAAGAGTTTGGGTAGAGAAATTTTGGTTTTAAAAGTTTTATTTAAGAAGTATGAAAGCAAGATATATTCGGGAGGTCCAAGTCTCTCTCTCTCTCTCTCTCTCTCTCTCTCTCTCTCTATATATATATATATATATATATATATATATATATATATATATATATATATATCGGTTGGAATGGGGGGCCTTCATCGGAGTTGCCTGAGTTCGAACCCCCCCCCTTGGAGTAGGCAGGTTAGCTATTATAGCCACGGTCTCCAAGCCATATATATATATATCATTTTTTTATCACCTAATTTTTCCTTTTATACAACCGTATCTAATCTTAACCATTTGTTTGAATGATTCAAGCGAACGATTAAGATTAGATGACTTAAACAAGATCCAAAGACTGTGATCATGTGGATGCTTGGGGGGGGGGGGGGGGGGGGGGGGGGGTTCTTGATCCCTTATATATATATATATATATATATATATATATATATATATATATATATATATTCTAGAACCATCCGGTTGGTTTCATATTATGGAACCACCCTATGTTACATATGTTGGATTGAAATTGAGTGGGTAAAATTAATAGGTGATGGGCTTACACATTTTAATCTCAAACATCCAATCCAAATCCAAACATGTAACATATGGTGGTTTCATAATTTAAAATGACCCGGATGGTTATATATATATATATATATATATATATATATATATATATATATATATATATATATAGGGTTCTGGATTCTTTGGGTAATCCGGCACGTGAACCCGAGCTTAATCTAATTTTTGATCGGATTTAAATATTTTAACCAAACCCGAGTCCGAGCATCTTTAACCCTAGTCCAACCATTAATGGGTTTATCCGATCGGGCTCGGGGTTAGCCCATCCAAGTTGCAACCCTAGTCCCGGGAGAGTAGAAAGTGAAAAAATTGGCTCCAAAAAAGTTAAAAAAATAGTTGTTTGTTATATTTTGCCTAGAAAAATAAAAGTATGTACAGTTCATAATTAATTATGTATAGTCTATATACATAGGTGTATAAGCTAATGGACCATTTCCATATCGGGGCCTTAGGTAGTGGGCTCACCTTCCTAATTGTTGAGTCGGCAGAGAGTAAATGCTTTGACACAATTTTCTTATATATTTTTAATTACAATCCCTTCTTCATTGATCTTAATGTATCTCAAATCCTAACTTTAAAATTTTCATTTGTTGTGAAACGCCGTTATACGACTTGCTTTTGGGCTTAACGCCATTTTTCAACAACGTCTTATATATAGTGTGCATGCATGAGACATCTCCAATCTTTATATCTCAACTAACATATTTTCGTAATGGTCTGCCTCACCAATTCATTCTTATCATAATTTTTTATCTCAAATTTATCCTGTAAACATATATTATTATACATAAATAAGCCTAATTATATGAACTAGTGAATTGATTCACCAATACCCGAACTCTTAGAATAATTGACTTCTTTAGGGGTCATCGATGTTATCCCAATGCATGACATCCTGAAGTGGTGCAGCAGTCCGAATTTCAACACCAATCTGGTTTGCAAGGGGAGTAGCATTTTCTCCGAATGGAGTCCTTTCCTTGGCAAGGATTGGCACTTGAAGCTTGCATATTTTCTGTACCATTTTTCTACTGCTTTACCACCCATCTTACCCCGTGTATTTTTCTTCGGTGATCCTGCCAAGTTAAAGAGAACAATATACTACAGAATTGCTTCTTATTTTTGGATGCAAACAAACATCCAAAAGTCCAGTTGCAAAATCCTGACATTACCTGCATCATTATATAAAATTGAGATAATAATTCCATAAGATGATGATAAGCGTAAATAAGGCTATCCATAGAAATTTGAAGGAACTATAAATGAGATGTTTCAGTTTTTAAAAATAAGTTGTATGACACTACAAGATGTCAAGGTTTTCTTTATGAAGTTTTGGAGGCAATAGCCCAAACATAGGTATCTTTCTCTGTAGTAAGAAGTGGAATTAAGTTTGTATCAGCAATTGTCTTGAATGAATTTCCTTAATCTGAGGTTGGCTATAAAAGAAATCAAAAGCAATAACATCCTAACAGTGCATCCCTCCTGATCCACACTTTCTTTATTCCTATGTGGGAAACTTTATAGACAACTCCCTAATTTATTTTGTCAACAAACTTTGAGAACATGGACTTCTAACACGGACTCTGAACAACTTGGAGATCCAACATATTGTTATTTCGATCTTCTAGCACGGACTTCTACCAAGCCCTAATCTGTCAACTAACATAATGTCCCAAATCAAATCCTAATAAAATTGATTGAGAGAAAGAAATCATAACAAAATCAAACCATAAAAAAATTGAAGCAAAGGCAATCATTTCCGGGTAATAAATGCCAATCATATTCTCAACCCTAACAAAATTAACCTACTAAGAATATTAGGAAAGAAGCTCACCACCAATGGGAAGAATTTCGAATCTCGATGGAGGAGGAAAGCTTGAAGTGCGCGTGAGAGGTAAAATCCAAGCATGAGATAGGGAAAAATCTAAGCGCGAGAGGGAAAATCCAGGCTCCGCGGGAGAGAAGAAACCTAGGGGTGGGCCGCGGAAAGAGAAAACCCTGCGTTCACGTTTTTTGTTTTTTTAAGATTTTGATTGTTAGTTATTTTTAGATTATTATTCATTTAAAATAATTATAAAAATGTATTTTCCTACATAGCTATATGTCGTCAAACATAAATTATCTTTCTGCGGCATGTGGATGTCTGTCGCCGAACATATATCATCTTTCTGCGACGTGGGTGTCGCAATACGTAGCAAAGTCCAACCCTGAAGAACCTTCACTAATGGAATAAAGAGAATACACCCTCTACAAGCTCCTCCCGATCCAACATGGATCTCCACAACACTTAGAAATAGAAAATAGATTACACCACGAAGATAGAAGACAATAAAAATTACCTAAAATTGATCTCTTCCTCCGAAATGGCCTCCAATCCTTCTTTCTCCTTCCCAAAGTTGCAATGACACCCTTGCCTCATTTTTCTCCCCTTGTTGCATATGTTAGGGTTAGGAAAAACCTAACTTATACTCCCTAATACCGCAACCAACCTGAACCGTAGGATACGATCCAACCGTGAATAAAACACCTCAAAGTTTTTGTTCAGTCCGCCAACCGAACACGGACTGAATTCGATCCGAGTCGGTGATTTGTGAGTAAACGAAACAACAGCTCTCTGGAGCTTCTGGAGCACCCAGACAGAGTTTGTCCTGAACTCGGCCTGGGGAATCGAGTTTCGCCCGAACTCGGTAGGCCTGTTTCCAGCAGCCCCCCACTCACCTGTTTGCTGCTCCCGAGCTTCTCCGACTTCTCGAATGGCCCTCATCACCTCCCCGAGCTTCTCTGACATACAGATGACACTCGTCGCACTCCGGGGTATTCTCCACATATGTTGGGAACTCCACCCACTCCAACAAATCTTTCCCCTATCAACTATGTGGAAGGGGTCGTTATCCCGACGATCCGCCTGCAGTACTAAATTTTTTCCCTTGGAAGAATCTTTGTGACCATGTCTGCTCCGTTGTCATCTGTATGAACCTTCTCAAGCGCCGCTTCTTTCTTATGAACCACATCCCGTATCCAATGATATCGAGTATCAATGTGCTTGGACCGGTTATAAAATATCTGGTTCTTAACAAGGTGAATCGCACTCTGGCTATCACAAAGCAAAGGATACTGCTCTTGCTTTAGTCCTATTTCCAGCAACATCTTCTTCATCCACATCAACAACTTCTTCATCCACATCAACAACTTCTTCATCCACAACAACTCCTTGTAAGCCTTCGTCTCTGCAATGTACTTTGCCGCTGTTATCGACAAGGCAACACACTTCTGCAACCGCGACTGCCACGATACCGCTCCACCAGCAAACATCATCACATAGCCCGAAGTTGATCGCATTGTGTCTACATCTTCGACCATATCAGCGTTGGTATACCCAACCAGCTTTGGTTCGTCACCACCAAAAGAAAGTCTTCAATCGGCAGTGCCCTGAAGGTATAGTAGGATCCCATTGACCATACTCCAATGTACCCTTCTAGGATTGGAAAGATACCTGCTAACTGTGCCAACTGCGTGAGTGATGTCTGGCCTCGTACACACCAAAGCATACATGAGACTTTCCACAGCTGAGGCATTTGGAACCCGCTTCATATCTTCCTTCTCATCCTCGGTAGATGGACACTGCTCCTCAGTGAACTTAAAGTGAGCCGCAAGGGGGTTACTCACTTTCTTCGACTCGTCCATCCCAAAATGCTGAAGTACCCGGTGAATGTACTTCTTATAGGACAAGTGTAACAGTTTGGACTCTCTCTCTCTCTCTCTCTCTCTCTCTCTGCTGATCTCTATCCCAAGAATAGTCTTCGCTACGTCCAAATCCTTCATAAAGAAGGCCGCGCCCAATTGACGCTTCAACTCTTTTATCATAGTGGCATTTTGATCCACCAGTAGCATATCATCAACATAAAGCGGTAAAATAATGAAGTCATTATTGGCAAAGTACGTTATAAATACACAGTTGTCCGACGTCGTGCGTGCATAACCATGCTCCCCCAAAAATGACTCGAACTTCCTATACCACTGCCTCAGAGCCTGCTTCAGCTCATACAAGCTCTTCCTCAACCGACAAACCAAGTGTGACTTGCCATTCTCACAAAATTCCTCTGGCTGTTCCATATATAACTTCTCCTCAAGATCACCGTGGAGGAATGTCGTGTTCATGTCCATCTGCTCGACCTCCAAGTCGAAGCTGGCTGCCTATGCTAGCACCACCCGAATAGACGACTGTTTAACGACTGGCAAAAAGATCTCATCATTATCTATGCCTTTCTACTGACTGTAGCCTTTAATTACCAGCCTTGCTTTGCATCGAGGGCGAGTAGCATCATCTGTCTTCTTCAGTCTGAATACCCATCAATTTTTTAAAGCCTTCTTGTCCTTTGGCAACCGTACCAGATCATAAGTAGAGTTGTCCTGTAAGAAAATTATCTCCTCCTACATAGCCTCTATCCACTCCTTCCTGTGTTCATCTTCCATAGCCTCTGCAAAACTATCGGGCTCTCTCCCATTAGTTAGTAGTATATACTCACCCGTTGAGTCTCTCCTAGATGTTCGACGCTCACTGTTGCTTTTCCCTAAAGAAACTATTGGTGTTGGCTGTATATCAACAATATCCTCCCCTTCAGGAACTACCTCCTCAGCATGCTCATCCTACTTAGGGTCACCCTGACCACCATCAGCAGGCTGATGATCAAGGTTTGGAGCAACTTCATGTACTAACTCCCCCATAACTGGATCTTCTGCGATGTCCTTTGGAAAATGCTCGAAGCCAAATGACTCTACCTCAAGCAATTTCTCAGCCTCAGAAGATATCTCGGAATCCTGAGTATTGGTCATGGTCTGATCCTGTACGAATACTACGTCCCTGCATCTGTAAAGCTTTCTTCCCACTGGGTCGAAGAGTCTGTATCCAAACTCATCCCGACCGTAGCCGACAAAGACGCACTGCCTCATCTTCGGCTCAAGTTTGGATCTCTTATCCTTCAATACATGCACAAAGGCCTTGCAACCAAACATTCGCATGTAATTGTATGAGGACTCTTTATCATACCATACTTTGTTAGGCACATCACCCTGCAAATGAGTACTAGAAGATAAATTAATAACATAAGCAGCTGTGTAAAGTGCCTCACCGTGATAGCTGCTCGACAAGTTTGCTTCTGATAGCAAACATCACACCCTCTCCATCAGCGTCCTGTTCATGGGCTCCTCTAGACCGTTGAGATGCAGTGCTTTGGTGGAGTCTTCTGGTGTCGTATCCCTTGTTCTTTGCAATAAGCATAAAATGGATTGATATACTCGCTGCTATTGTCCGACCGAACACATAGCAGTTTCTTGTCCGTCTCCCTTTCAACAAAGGCCTGAAACTTTTTCAAAGTGGGCAACACCTGATACTTGGTCTTTATGGCATAGACCCAAATCTTCCTGGAATAGTCATCAATAAATATTATAAAATAAGAACCACCACCAATAGATTTTATCTTCATAGGACTGCAGACATCCGAGTGAATCAACTTGAGCAACGCCGGCTTCCTTGAACTTGGGTGACTTTAGAAAGACACTCTATTTTACTTTTCCTCCAAATAGTGCGTACATCTCTCCAATTTTGTAGACTTCAGTCCTGGAATCATCTTCCTGTTCACGAAGTAGCTCATCCCTTCTCGTTGATATGACTGAGCCGCCGCCTGTATCACAACTCGGTAGACGTATAAGTAGCTGGATTCACCTCATGTGCTACCTGTGTGCTCCCTTCTATATAGTAGTGCCTGGACCTCTTGTTTTCTCTGGTAATCACCATCGAATCTCTGGAAAGCTTTCACTGATTGTTCCCGAAGAGATTGAAGAAACCCTCGTCATCCAACCTACCAACCGATACCAGGTTGAAACAGATATCAAGGACATGACGGACATCTTTAAGAACAAGAACTTCACCCGTCTTTGTCCTCAAATTCATATCTCCAATGGCAACCGCCTTCGACACATCTCCATTGTCCATCTTCAACACTCCACAGTCGCCTGTTGTGTAAGTAGCAAATAGTGTCCTATTGTGAGATACGTGCGCTGAAGCACCTGAGTCCACCAACTAAGAGTTTTTATCGCATACGAGTTTCATGACAACCTTAACACCTACAATGATCATATCACCTCCATGTACCGAGGCAACAGCTGTAGTGTTCTCGCCTTGCTTCCCCTTGTCGTCATTCTTCTCTCTCTTCCAAACGAAACAGTTCCGCTTGATGTGGCCCATCTTGCCACAATGGTAACACTCCGAGTCCTCGTACCAACCTTTGGACCTTCCCCTGCTTTTGTCTCTGCCCCCACCTGGACTCCTGCTTTTACCCCTTCGACGGCTCTCAGAAAATAGTGCCTCTGAGTGGGATGTTGATAAAGTGCCCTAAGAACGTCTCCGCATCTCTTCATTTAGTACCCCGCTCTTGGCAAACTCCAGACTGACCACTCCTTCCGGAGAAGAAGCGATCATAGACACTCATACGGTTTTCCACGAGTTTGACAATGTATACAATAACCATAGTCCCTGAACCTCATCGTCGAACTTGACTCCCATCGAGGATAGTTGGTCCACCTCGCCCTGGAAATCACTCAAATGATCTGTAGTGGATGCCCCATCTTTGTACCGTAGACCCATTATCATCCGGATCAGAAAAATTTATTTATCCCGGTCTTCTTTGCATACAAAGATTCCATCTTATCGCACAGTGTCTTAGCGTGCTCAATATTGGCAAAGTGATTGTCCACGTTCTCGTCAACGTTCTCGAACTTCCAGTCATCTTCGTATTTGTCACTAGGCCTCTCGGAAGCAAATACCAGTAGATGCAGCTTCTTGAAAAATAATAAATCCATCTTCTTGCACCGCCAATAATGATAGTTTGTACCGTTCAGGTTTACCATGCGCATCAGATTCGCGTCCATCTCTCCTCCTTGGTTTGCCTGTCAACTCCTGACACACTTATGAAATTCCAGAACAACCTGACTCTGATACCACTTTGTAGGGAACGAAACACGAAAATCGTTCCCCAAACCAGAGAGTACCTGCGAGAGAATCAAACAAAATACACAAACCAAAAACGTCAAAAATAAATCACAAACACATAGATTTTTACGTGAAAAATCCAGATGGAAAAAACTATGGGACGATCGGAGTCCAACCCTGAAGAACCTCCACTAATACACCCTCTACATGCTCCTCCCGATCCAACACGGATCTCCACAACACTTAGGAATAGAAAATAGATTACACCACGAAGATAGAAGACAATGAGAAAATATCCAAAATTGATCTCCTCATCCAAAACGGCCTCCAATCCTTCTTTCTCCTTTCCAAAGTTGCAACGACACTTGCTCCTTTTTCTCTCCTTGTTACATATGTTAGGGTTAGGAAAAATCTAACTTATACTCCCTAATCCCGTAACCAACCTGAACGGTAGGATATGATCCAACAGTGTATAAAATACCTCAAAATTTTCGTTCAGCCCGCCGACCGAACTCGGATCGAATTCTGCCCGAGTCGGTGATTTGCGAGTAAACGAAACAACAGCTCTCTGGAGCTTCTAGAGCTCCCAGACCGAGTTCGGCCCGAACTAAGCCTAGGGAACCGAGTTCGGTCCGAACTCGGTAGGCCTGTTTCCAGCAGCCCCCTCCACCCCCCCCCCCCCCCCCCACCCCGCCCCCTCCCCCTCCACTCCCTTGTTTGTTACTCCCGATCTTCTCCGACTTCTCGAATGGCCCTCGTCGCCTCCCCGAGCTTCTCTAACACACAAACGGTACTCGTTGCACTTCGGGGTATTTTCAACATAGGTTGGAATCTCACCCACTCCAACAAATCTCCCCCTTCATAACTATGTGGAGAGGGTTGTCATCCCGATCATCCCTAAAGACTAATGTTAATTATCTTTGAAGATTGATATTAATCATTCCTAAAGACGGATACAAATTGTTTATTGAGTTATGCACACTCAAAAGTGAGTGCTGTAGTTAGTAGATATGATTGTGCCAACTAAATATAGATATTTCTATCTTTTAAAAAATATGTTAAAGATCATATGGTTATCTATTGTAAGTCTTTTAGTTATTGTATAAATACAAAGTATGATAAATCTATTGAAAGGATTTCTGCTCACGTACTGAATACAATCAAAGAATTCTTCTTTCTTCGTTTTCTCATAATCTAATAAATTAGACTACGACACAACCCTCAATTCTCATTACAATTTTAGAGTTCTGAAGAAGTACGATGAATTTTAACAAGATCACATTTTCTGTACTCCATTAGTTTGGACATCCCAATATATATGGTATGAGGATGGATTTGTTTTACGAGGATGTACAAAGTTTTACACTTAGGTTTGGCTGGGGATTATCTATTGAATGATGTTTCAGTTTATTTTTTTTGGCAAAAAAAATTAGTTGAATTGCAACTCGTTGCCTTCAACTATTTTATTTTTAAACTTAATATCCTATACTTAATATATATCAACTTGATATCGTAAAAAATAGTAAAAATATTTCAGCCTATCCACCCCCCCCCCCCCCTCCTCTTCCACCCTCCTCCGGCTGCCCTACCACCGCCCACGCCCCCCACCATGGCTACACCATCCCCTCTCTCTCCACACGCATTATCGTTGTCGCTGCCGTCGTCGTTGCTGTGTGCGAAGAGGGCAGGGTTGTTGCAGCCGGGGGTGCAGGAGTAGGGGCAGCCGCGGGGGAGGGGTGGGGGCAATGAGGTGTCATTTTATTATTTTTATTTTTGAATATGAAGTTAAAAATATTCAATAGTTAGGACATCAAGTTCAAAAACTAAAAAAATTAAGGACATCAAGTTGCAATTCAGCCAAAAAAAAATTAAAAATCAGTTAAATTTTAAAACAGTACTTAACAACGACATCGTACAAGTCGTCAAAGTTACTTATGTTGCTAGTTTTTAGAATACAACATTAATCTCAAAGCGTCCAAGGTTGGGTTTGGAGTTTGTTGTTTGAAGCTGCTTCTGCATTTATTTATTTTTAAAAACGACCCCAGATGACTAGTAATTACAACTTATCATAAAACCTTTGAAAATGGTTCACTTTGAGCCGTTTTTGAAAGTAACGAAAAACTTACTTCTAAAAGTTCTTGTAGCTTATCAAATCAAATTACATAAATGTTCTTTATCAATTGAAATCATCACTATCTATTAGAGCGATCCAACAGTTGGAACTTAATAATATGTTATTATTAAGGAGAGGTTGTCCAAGTCCTAGTCTTTACATAAAATGAAATAAAATATTGTTTAGTATATTGTACATTTTTGTCATTTTCTATAATTTTAGAACTGAACTTACATTTTACCAAACACTTTATTATTTGTCACAGTAACTTTTATTATATACTTACCAAATAACTATGACAGCAACAATTAAAAAAGAATTTTTTTGACTTTAGTCCCACTTAATAAGTGGTATTTAGACTTATATTTCACTTGTAAATTTTATTAGACTTTAGTCCCACTTTTATGAAAACAAATGTCACGAAAAGTATTTAACGACGGTTTTTCGTGACAAAATAAATATTTTTCGTGACAAAAGTGGGATGTAAGTCTAATAAAATTTAAAAGTGTGATGTTAGATCTGAAAAACAACATTGATGGCCCACTTTAGTCCCAATTTAAAAGTGGGATGTAAGTCGAATAAATATTTTATTAGACTTTAGTCCCACTACATCTGAAAATCAACATTGATGGCCCAAAGTGCATATCATCGTACAAAACTGTGCGCACAAAGACAAAAGATACAGACTTCTAAAGACGCGCCATTCAGGCCAGTGATTCCCTCTATGCATGGTGTACCCAAAATGTGTGTGCAAATTTCAATGTACAAAATGTAAAAAGGCAGACTCTTCCTACCTCTTGTTTTGTCCCTCATTCCTCTGACTTAAGCGAGATTCTTGTACAAAAGCGTAAAGAGAGAGAGAGAGAGAGAGAGAGAGAGAGAGAGAGAGAGCCCTCTATGCCTTCAAAGGTGCTTCTAAATGAGCATCATTGTACTTTTCATCAAATTATAATCAAATGTTGTTGTATCAAAATAGTTGAACCTTCTTCTAACTATTTGAGTTACACCTTGCCCACCAAACAACTTTCCGGGAAGAAGGTTGACAAACAAGAAGATGATGAAGAATTACTGCTGGCTGCAATATACATGGCTTCAAGACTCCCTCGAAGATGAAGAGGTTCAGGATGGAGCACTTCACAAACAACTAGTCAGAGAAGGTTTGATCAGTTGGTCGAATCCATTGAATGGGTATACCAAAACACCTTTTCTCAGAAGCGGGAGCTCTCTATCGTAGAAAGCGGCCACTATTCAGGATCTAAAGGTGGTTTTCCTGGGGTTAGCAATCCCCCTAGATCTAAATCCGACAGTATAGATTCCAACTACACAATTTAATCCACCAAATCTTCTATCATCTATAGAGAAGTTAATGCATATGCTATTGGCAATGAAAAAGACGCTTCCCCGTCATGAAGCACAGAACAACATCTAAATTCATTGGAGGCCACGTTCAAATATATTCAAGCCATGATGCAGAACATGAATCAAATGATGATGTTTCAGCATATTGCAACAACAACACATGTATAGGTCGTAGCATCTATACCTGTACAACCATCTCCGAGTATAACACCACCTCTGGGCGGTATAAATCCTGATGTCCATCCCAATCAAGAGTCGACAACCCCGTCTCTCAATATTCCTAATGCTGGGGGTGTTCCTTTAACATTAATGGTACAAGTCCAGCCGACATCCCTACAGTCAGCCGACTCCCAATTAAGAGTCGGCAACCCAGTCTCTCAATATTCCTAATGCTGGGGGTGTTCCTCCACCTATAATGGTACAAGTCCAACCGAAATCCCTACAGTCAGCTGCACCACAATATCTCGATGAGACACAGCCGGCCATCAAGGAGTTGCGTGCCTAGTTCAATACTAGAACTAATAGGGACAAGCTCCAGAAGCTCGGGATCAGACCGCCTTTCCCTCCCGAGTGGCATAAGGTTGTCTACCCGCCTAAATACAAACCTCTAACCGTAACTCCCTTCGACGGAAAGATGTCACCTAGTCGACATGTGAACTACTTTGATATGGTTATAGAACATCTGCCAAAGGATGACGCCCTACTCACTAAACTGTTTGTTGGAGCCCTGTCCGGCATAGCCTATGATTGGTTCTGTAGGCTTCCTAATAATTGCATCTTATTATTTAAAGATTTGCGGAGTCTCTTTCTCTCTCGATTTTATGAAGGAGGTATGGATATGACAATATCCAGTCTCATTTCTACAAAAGGAGAAAGACCTGCTCGTGAATTCTGTAGAAGCATGGTAAATCAGCCCCATGCGCCTCAGTGATCCAACCCCATGCTCCTCAGTGATCCAGCTCTATGCGCCTTAGTGAGCCAGTCATATGTGCCAATAGTCTAAAAAGTGTCTCATGTGTCCGTAGTGCCATGCGCCACTAGTATCTTAGTGTTCCCATGTGCCTGCAGTGCAATGCGCCACTAGTATCTTAGTGTTCCTATGTGCCCGCAGTGTCATGTGCCACTAGTATCTTAGTGTTCTCATGTGCCCGCAGTGCCATGCGCCACTAGTATCTTAGTGTTCCCATGAGTCGAGTAGCGCCATACGCCACTATTGTTCGGTTGATTTTAATTTGTCGAGCGAACGTACACCCAAGGTGCAATAAAAGTCTATAACGACACGTATCACGAGTGTTATGGGCATCAACAACTCCAAATCTCGAGCGATCACGTGACAACTTATGACAGCATGCGCTGCTAATTGCACCATGCACCACCGTATGGCAGCATGAGATGTGGGCATGCATGTCTCCTCAAAGTTATAAATAGTGGGCATTTCCCACATGAAAAAGGGGCAGCCACATCTATACGTAAAGGAGAACCAATGCCACTTCCGTAGAAAGGAGAAGAAGAAGCATCGAATCCTCGTCAACCTCTTTGGTCTTGGATCATCAACGGAGTAAAGGAGCCGTTGCAGCGCTCGATCTCCACCGTCACACTTGCCTAGATATTTTTTTTACTTAGATTCTCTTATAATAGGGATTCTTTTGTACTCTTTGTCAATTCGTAATAAATAAAAACTTTACACCCTTCATCAAAAACTCTTATTTTTACGATATCGTCAAAAATGGTGACTCTGTTGGGGAAGAGATTCTCCTCCAGCGAGAAGCTAGTGACGCAATCCGAAGTGACTAAGTTAGGTTCGACTCAGAGGATGTTGGTCATTCGCTTTGTCAACAGGCATTCGAATACATGCTGGACAAGACGAGCTCTCCAATAAGGCCCGTACGACCTCGCAAGACTTGCAAAACTCGGGATGTCAGTGCCGCTGTTCCAAGCCCGAGGTCGGTACTTGATGCATCGTCAACCCATGCCGCAGTTGCATACGCGGTTGACTTGTATTCCACCGACAAGTCGATTTCTTTGCCAAGGCCCGCACGACCTCAAAAAGTTTACAGGATGTGGGTTGCTAAAGCCGCTGCGCTAAACCTGAACTTCGCTCCAGAAGTGCCGCCAACCTTCGCTGCAGGTGCACACAAGGTGGGCGCTTATCCTGTCTCTATCTCCGAAGCTGCGCTCGAGAAGAACTGAGCCAAGTCTCATGATGCGCGTATGCAATACCGTATAGGACATAAAGGATGCGATGATCATAGGCGCAAGAAATATCCTCCAAGCAAGGCTGTTGTCAACAAGGGCTTGTAGTCCTAAATTGGACTCCCTAGACTATGCGCCTAAAGACACTAGTTCAAAGAAGCTCAAAACACCTCGATCCATGCGTGCTCAAGGGGCTGCGTCATCATCTCTCTAAAAGCATGCATCATTTCTCATCACACGTTCAGCTATTGGAAGATTATATAGGGAAGAACCAGGTGCTCATGCGCCGGATGTGGGTCGACCCTTGGAGCATCTCCAAACCCATTTGGGTGTCGTAGTTATAATAAAACCAAGTCAGGGAACAAACATTGAGATGATAGACCCATGCACCCAGTTTACCAGTACGCATGTAGTGGGTCCATCTCACCTGAAGTCTTCCATCAATGATCAGTTACAGTCTCTACGGGAAAACTGGGTTAGAGAGCAAATATCCCACTCTAACCTCCATGCTCAAGGCTTGCCCGAACGCATGAAATAGGGGTGAAAGTGAAGCTTTCATCGTCTTATTTATGCAACATGATTAGTCACAAGTATAAGACGAGAGAGGAAACCCTCGCACATGATGTTTCCTCGCGTAGAAACACTTGTGCCAACATCATCATCAATTGTTGCTGCTCAAAAGCAATAGTTCTTTCAGCCAGACAGTCGGTGTTCCAGCGGCTACAACCCGTGATACCAACCCAACAACGTCGCCTGAGACCTCTACATGAAGAGAAGGAACTTTCTGTTGCCTTATGTTGTTCAACATGGAGGTCCTCTCCCATGAAGAAGATCTCTAAGAAAAGCTCTCCTAACCTATGGGTGTCGGTCAGCACACTACGAAGTCGTCCAAGACCAACAAATAAATATCTACTGTTGGAGTATTCCAAGGCACACGCTCGAGAACTAGGGCTGGGATAGCCATACCTCCCCAAATTAAGCTTCGAATAGGGCTGGGGGTAGCAGTCCCCAGGTGTTCTATGACAATCCATCCTTCGAAAAGGACATTGAGCCTCTGCACACTGATGATAACTTAGCTGGGGTAGCCATACACTCCAGGACGAGCCTACAACTGCGACTGGGGGTAGCAATCCCTCCAACAATGAAAGTGATACCACACTAACCACTCTCACCGAGGACAATAAGACTCAAATATCGGAGGTAAAAAGTGAGGCATCTACCTTCCCATACGCCTTCTCCCACTTAATGCCAGTATACATGGCAGGAGAAGATCATGGCACATAATCCAGTAACAAACAAAGCCTTGAGGCACTCAAAGTGATGATACAGGCTCTGAGCATTTCAATGCAGAATCTGACTCATACAGTACTGAACTCAAAGAAAGTATCGTTCCAATACAGCTGCAAGCTCCGGGACGAACAAACTGAGACCAGAGAACCAATAAGGAATCTGGTTCGCCTGATCTGGCTCCTCATGCCAGAAGCAGTCAGACAATACCTTGATCCTCTTCTCCTCTTCTACCAGATGATATTCAAGAGACTCTTAGGAAATTGCGCGCCTACGTTGATGTTTGGGACAACTAGGACAAGCTCCAGAAGCTTGGAATTTGACAACCTTATCCTCCTGAATGGGATAATGTGGTATATCATTCCAAATACAAGCCATTATCTCTGGCTTTATTCGACGAAAAGACGTCACCCAGTCAGTACATGAGGTACTTCTAGTCTACAACAGGCCATTTGCCTCAGGATGATGCCTTACTAACCAACTTGTTCGTTGGGGCACTATCCGGCGTCGCCTTTGAGTGGTTATATAGTCTCCCAGACAAATTTATTTTCTTCTTTGAAGACTTGAAGTCTCTTTTTCTCGCTCGATTATATGAAGGAGGAATGGATATGACTATGTCCTCTATGATGGACATCGCCCAAGGGGACAGGAAACTTTTACAAAATTATATCGAGTGTTTTTGACAGGTGACATTGAAACTACCTTCTGGCATTCCTGAATCTATGCTGATGGACATATGTCGAAAGAACTTCTACCATCAATTAGGCTTTGGACGGCATCTGGCCCATTCAGTGACTGGACGCCATTTATCATAAGTTCCGCTGTTGCAGGAAAAAGTACAAAAGATGTCCGCCTATTGGGATTCCAATCTCCCATCGTTTAAGACAAGGAAAAGTGCCCTTTCACAGCTGCCAACAATCGTGACGGTAAAGGAAAGCAAGCCCTGACAGTTAACCGGTCCAAGGGTCCAACGTTACCTGTTACTAAACCGGCAGAGTCACCAAGAGTACATGAGACTTATTGCTTTAATGACGATGATGTCATGGAACTCTTTGAAGCATTGATAAAGGATAAAAAACTCAAGCTACCTAACATTCGATGCCCTGATGAAGCAGGCAAGGTGGACAACCCCAAGTATTGCCACTATCATCGATAAGTCCATCATGCTATGGGATATTGTTACTTATTTAAAAGGCATATACAATGACTGATCGACTCTAAAACCCTCACTTTGGACTATGAAGACAAGACCGTCACTACAAATATGGTGTCTCCCCAGTTCGACACTTTTTGGACAATTGAGGCCCAAGATGATGGCATCCCCATACCTAGGACAACCATGGAGGTCGTTAACCTCCCTCCAGCCCAAGCAGAGGGGTTGGTTCCCATTACTACTCCAAGAGGTGAAGTCATGTGGGTTCACCCAGGCCTCATCCCTAAAATAATGCAGCAAGCAGTGCCTTCTATTTCTAAATTCAAAGAAAAAAATATCAGGTCATGTCACATGGTCTCCCCATCAGCAGACAAAGTTCTTGCTGGTGTGACCAAGTCGGACCTAGCTTACCAACGCGACAACAATGCTCCCGATATGGTTCACCTCCAACTGTTCTACCTCCTACATCCGATCCGGGTCCATCCCAGCTTCCCACAGCAGACAAGCAAAAGTAGAAGGAGACACGCTTCGATAAACCTCTGTGAAGGGACACAAGTTAAGGGCTGGAGAAGCCTTATAACATTGATATTTTGGCACAACTGGACAGCACTCCAGCAAAGTTGTCTCTCTTTGAACTTTTACGGCTCTTCAAAGAGACTCGTCACGCCCTAAGTAAGGCATTACAGAATACCGACTCTTACCTGGCCAAGGATAAACCACCAGCCGAAGATCCTGTGGCATGTCCCCACTATAAGTATGATGGAGGCGATCCCCAACATGACATTCTCTCAGCGGGATATGTTATTAAAGAATAATAGGCACAATCATCCTTTATATTACAACGGATATATCAGATCTATTATGGTGGATCGAATGTACATTGATCCCGGTTTATCCCTCAGTATTATCCCACGGAGTCTGCTACAAACCTTGTGAATCCCGATGCACCGGCTAGTAGCCACCAAATCTACTATTAAAGGCTTCAACGCTGGAAGAAATTACCCTCTAGGCAAGATTCGTTTGAAGTGCCAGATATGTTCTCTCCGAAGGGAGGTGACTTGCTATGTCATCAACATTAAGGTATCCTACAATGTCTTGCTAGGGAGCCCGTGGATACACGAGTATATGATTGTCCTATCTATTCTCCACCAATGCTTAGAATACGTTAATGTAGACGGCATGGTCAAGACAAAATTTGATGACGTAGATCCTTTTAAAGGGGTCGAGGTTGTATTACTCTGACTCGGTCCTTTACAAGAAAATTTACCTAGATAAAGAAGGTAACGATGCCGATGATGAGGCTGATGAGGCTACAACACCTGGTGATCATCTAAGGGTCTGTCTCAAAGGACGTCCTCCCCGAACAACTGCTCCCCTTGTGGTCAAACTTCGTAAAAAGGTACCTGAACCCTTGGTAGTCAAACTCCAGGGATAGAGACGTGTGCCAGGCAAAGACCCCCTTTCCCCGAGAACCCCATAGCATCTGGTGGTCAAGCTCCGCAGAAGAACTCCAGCACCGTCGACATCACTAACAGCCATCGAAGAAGATGAGCTAGAAGAGTATGTCATGACATCTATCGACGTACCGTCCTACGATGATATAATCCCTACAGAGGAGATACCATATTTCCTCAATAAAGATCTCTCTTTGAATTGCCCTATTGTCGCGCATTAGAGCACCAAATATTCTTTGAATCATGGTATAGGTTTATACCTTCATACACAAATAGCTACTGCTCAAACGGTCAACTAGATCTGGCTGTCACTACCACATTACTAGATGAGGGTATTTTTGTCATTAACATATTTATTATTTAGTGATTTAATATTATATATATAATAGGTATTTGTTATGAATTGGGGGAAATTGGTATTCAATTGAGAGTGTATCATGAGTATCCTAGTTTCTCACTCTAGGTGCTTGATGAAATAACTATTGGTGTGGGTTTAAGTTTACTCAACATTAATTGTGTATATATATGTGCATGTGTTAGTATATATATATATATATATATATATATATATATATATATATATATATATATATATATATATATATATATGTGTGTGTGTGTGTGTGTGTGTGTGTGTGTGTGTGTGTGTGTGTGTGTGTGTGTGTTATTTGTACGTTGTTGTGAGTGTGTTAAGAGGAGGGGTAAGTGAATGTGATATGTGACTATTCTCATATGCAGTAGCAACAACAACATTAGTAGCAGTAGCAGTAGCAGTAGCAGTAGCAACATTGTTGTTGTGTTTGCTGTTGTAGTGAGATACTCAGGTAGAGGGGGAAGGTAGCTCGGGTAGATAAAATATTTTATGATAGTAATAGGTATTCTCAGTTTAGTTAACTGGACTGAAGGAGGGGGGCACTGCTCGAGACTGAGTACTAAGCACTGATGCAGTGTGGCAAGTGCACTGTCGTACACTTTCTTGACAGAAACTTCTACTGCAACAACTGTTGTGGTATCGGGTTATGGTTTGTCTGACCATAGCAGCATGAGGGAAACTGAGGTTACTGTTGTAGTTGATGTTGTTAATGAGGTTGATGTGGTCGGGCTAGCAGGTAAACTGATAACTTAAGTATCAGTGTGGGCAGTGCACAGGTTATTAGAGTTTCACTGCAAGTATCAGAGCTTATGAGTTCCAACTCAGTGAAGAGGTGAAGTACATGAGTGTGCTCATAGAGGAAAGTTTCCAATTGTAGTTGAGGGTGATCTAGTGCACAATATGGATGCGTGCATAGTTATGAGAGAATATTAGCAGCAGTAGTATCATAGCAGTGTGCTACCTGTCGAGTAAGGTGTAGGACTGAGCATGGAGGAGAGTAGTGTAACTTGTTGTAGTGTTGATGTGATCAGTTGGGATTTCAGATTAGTGTACACCCTTATTTGTAGGTCAGTAATGCCTAGGAAGATTGGCATCAGCCTTATTTGCGGCAATGTGACAAGTAAGGTATGGTACCAGTTGGGGTAATTGAGGAGAGGTTCAAGTCGGATACTTGGTGTATAAGTCATCTAGATTATCAGTAATAGGGTGCTCATATTAGGTATGTTAGTAGCAGTTAAGCTATTAAGTTAATTTATATATGAATGTTTGTTGGTTAAGATATTATTAGTTAATGTTATAAGTTGTGATGATAGTTAAGTTAGTTAGTATATCTTAGTATTGGTTTTGATACTAGTTTTAGTTTACCTTGAGTTAAGCCAAGGAAATTAATATTAAGTTAATATTAGCTTATAGATACTACTGTTTATATATTTATATATAAGGGTATCTATTGATACTTCATAGATAGGATGCTCTAGTATCTTATAATAGCTAGTATAGCCTAAATAACTAAGGTATGGACCCAATAACTTGGATATAGGCAAGTACAGCCTATAAATGACTAGTTTGACCAAGTTTGACTACTTTGACTTAGAGTTGACCTAGTTTGACCATTTTGATCTAGTACTGACCTAGAAATCATACTTGGTGTATTTAATTCATTTATCACCTTCTTTACACACAAAAACATAATATTTCAAATATAGGTCAGTATGACACCAGTCCAAACACAGATTGGTATTGTCAACTTAGGAGCTCAGGCGAGTACATTCTCTAATAGTTTTTCGTTTATGATATGTTCTATATTTTCTGTATTTAGTGTAGATATCCTTGACTTCTTGACACATGGTTACACGGATTGGTATTTTTTGGATCCCTTCATGGGATGTTATTCATTGTAGTTCCTGGTATATCATGTATATGCCCTGTTGCTCTTGTACTTGTATGGACACTGATTTCTGGGGAGACTTGCTACCTTCTTAGAGAATCCTGTATCGTAACATGCTGTGGTTGGATCCACTATACCAGTCCAGGTTTAGGGAGTGTTAGTTAGATATGTGATCATATCCACCTTGTACAAGTATTCCTGTACAAGTACACTGTTAGTGTTAATCATACACTTCATATATGATTAGCCAGGCCATGATTCATTTACAAGTTCCCAAGCCAATCATATGTCGAAGCTATTACTCACTCACTTAGTTAGTTATATTTTATAACTCTTGTTTATGATGTTCATCTCTCTTGTACTATTTATGGTATTTCCATATTATGTATATATTTCCTGTCCATGCTCTATTTATCTTGTATGTTCTCTCTATTTACTATTACAAAGTCTTTATCATTTATTTGGAACTACTGTTAAAGGTGTGCTACGCTCCAATCCTGACTGGATATATTTTTCAGGTAATTTGGATAACTGGTATCCTACACACTATGGACCTCAGGACGTAGTGGGTGTAAAGTTAGAGACGGTGGTTCAAGAGGAGCTGATACCGGGGGATGATCATCTAGTTATAAATGATTAGAATATTATATTGGTTATGTCTCAGTTTATACATTTTCTCATGTATTATATTTGAGACTATTGTGTTAGTCTATTAGACTTGATTATGAGTTATATTATGACTGTGATTCATTTCTTTCTTCTATTCCATATTGTGCTACATCTTTATCTAGTTTATTGTGATTGAGTATTGTTTATTATTTTTTCTCTATTTGGACTTGAGACTATTGTACATATATATATATTGTGTGAGATGTTTAGATAGTATTGTTGACCTAGACAGCATTCTACCGCCGATGCTGCGATATAGGCTGGACGTACCCACGTTCTTGTACCCTTACACCGGGTGCGGGTCGTGACATATTTTTATGGTGGCCCATTCAAGTCAAGGTAGTATTACTCAGACTTAGATTATTTCTACAAGCCTGCTACATGATATATGATATAGGATGAGAGTATACTCGATCACATCTAGGAACATTTTCAATCTATTAAAATTATTATATTTATCATTCTGAATTATTTTTTCTTTTAAATAATACTGTCCTTCGTTGATGTTATCATATCTTGTGCAATATTGATTCTTTTATTTTGAATCTGTCTTCAGGATGCCAGCGAAGACCCGATCCCAACACTCTGGCACAGTTTTATCATGGTCGGCTACTTCACCCTTTTTGAGGAGGGCAGTTACTTCTCCAGCTTAGAGAGTTGCTTGACTAGTTCAGGTGGAGGCTTCAGTAGCTTTTGGGGGTACTTCACCACCAGTTTTGAGGGCTGTTCCAGCAGTTACGGAGGACCTTCCCCCCCCTAACCCATGCCAGCGGACGGGACACCGATGTTTGCCATGTTCCAAAAGATGATGGCAGCACAGTAGAAGCAGACAGATATTCTACGTCAGGGCATCGAGAGCGCTCACCAGTTAGCACTAGCAACTATGGAGAAGGTAGTGCTTGTTCAACCATAAATCGTACACCTCATCTCGCCCCGCACCAGCTGAGGCCATGCACCATTATTGATTTCAAGAGGATGGGGCCCAAGGACTTCAAGGGAACAAAGGGGATCTTGTAAACTGATGATTGGATCGAAACGTAGAGAGGACCCTGAGGCTGGCAGAGATTCCAGAAAGGCTATAGGTGGAGGCAGCGGGCAGTCAGATGTTTGATATTTTCCTGACATGGTTCCGTACGGACCCGAGGATCATGGTGCCAAGATTGATTTGGTGAGCTTTTAAAGAGATTTTTAATGAGAAGTTCTATTCGGATATGGCTCTGAGTGCCCTAGAGAGCCAGTTCTAGGACCTCGTCCAGGGGAGCATGACGGTGGACGAGTATGCCACGGAGTTTTATAGATAGGGCAGATTTGTACTGGTGTAGAACCCCCTTGTGAGAGCGAGAAAGTTTTGAAAGTGATTGATCAGAGAGGTCAAATCTCTTACCAGGGGTCATCGTATTACATCATTCGAGGATATGCTGATGGATACTCAGAGGGTGGAGGATGACTTGGAGCTCAAGTCCAAGAGGGCCAGAGACATATTTGAAGGAGCTAGCAGTAGTGCGGGTCCAGCTAAGCGACCCCATATCCAGCAGCAGCGGACTTTCCAGCAGTTGCAGGCTCCAGTTCGGGCACCAGTTCAGCAGGTGCCACAGCAGCAACAATAGAGACAGGTTCAGCAGACTTTTACCTGTCACTTCTGCAAGAAGACATGCCATATCTGGGAGGTCTGTAGGATGAGGTTGGGAGTGTGCTTGTATTATGGCATAGAGGGACATCAGATGAGGGATTTTCCTATATCTTTTTGTCGTGCAGCATAGCGAGCAGCCCCAGTTCAGAGAGTAACACCGAGGCCATCTGCGGGTCAACAGAAAGGACCTCTATTACAGACACAACAACGGAGGTTCATACAGCACCAGCAGCAGAGAGGTGCACAGCAGGGGAGAGCATTTGCTATGACGGTCGATGAGAATGAGCCAGTAGGAGATGTTATATCAGGTTCAGTTCTTCTTGATTCTATTCTAACTTATGCTTTATTTGATTCTGGTACTTCCCATTCTTTTGTATCTGTATATTTTTCTCTTAAGCATCGTTTAGAGACTAAACCATTGGCTAGGACTTGCAAGATCACGACTGGGGGAGAAATTACCTGATCAGTGATGTTTGTAAGGATGAGAGAGTTATACTGGGAGACTGAGAGTTGAGTATGTGCTTACTCGTAATGCCACTTCCGAACTACAACATAGTACTCGGAATGGATTGGTTAAGTAGGCACCATGCTAGTATAGATTTTTGTGGAGACATGGTATTATTTAGACCGTCAAGAGAGCTAGAGTTTGAGATTCCCAGAGGAGCAACATAGAAGAGCGAGGATGCCATCCGTGGATCCATGGTGGAAGAGAAGAAGTTGCCACATCCGTTGATAACATAATTCGTGGATATTTTTCTGGAGGAGTTGCCGGGTTTGCCTCCAGAACGAGACGTTGAGTTCTCTATAGATTTGGTGCCAGGCGTAGATACATTAACTCAGCACGTCTATAGAGTCAACAATAGCGAATTGGTGGAATTGAATAATTAGGTGGATGAGTTATAGGGAAAAGGTGTCATTCGTTCTAGTTTATCACCGTAGGGTGCTCTGGTATTGTTTGTATCAAAGAAGGATGGATCGGTACGCATGTGTAATGACTATAGGGCTTTGAACAATCTCACTATCAAGAACAAATATCTGTTGTCGAGAATAGATGATCTCTTCGATCAGTTGAACAGAGCGAAGGTATTTTCAAAGATAGACTTGAGGTCAGGCTACCACCAGGTGAAAGTGAAGAAGGAGGATATTCCGAAGATAACTTTTCAGAATCAGTATTGCTATTTTGAGTTCATGGTGATGCCATTTGGGTTGACCAATGCCCCGACAGTATTCATGAATATGATGAACAAGGTATTCCACTAGTATCTTGATAAGTTTGTGGTGGTATTTATTGATGATATTCTGGTATATTCGAAGACCCCGGAGGATCATGAGGAGCACCTGAAGATAGTTCTGGAGGCTCTAAAAAATAAGAAGTTTTGTGGCAAGCTTTCAAAGTGTGAGTTCTTCCTTGAAAATATTAAATTCTTTGGGCATGTGATTACTTGTGATGGGATCTCAATAGACCCGAAGCAAATTTCAGTAGTGGATTTATGGGCTACTCTGAGTTCTATGGCAGAGATCAAGAGTTTTCTGGGGCTAGCAGGTTATTACAGAAGATTTGTACAGGACTTCTCCAGGATTACAGAGCCGATGACTAGGCTGACCAGAAAGGATGTAGAGTTTGTCTAGACAGAAGATGGTCATGATTCTTTTGATGACTGAAGAGAAGATTGACGATAGCTCCTGTGTGGACGTTGCCATCGGGGTCAGGTGGATTCATTATTTATAGTGATGCTTCAGGGAAGTGTTTGGGTTGCATTTTGCAGCAAAATCGAAAGGTGATTGCCTATGCTTCCAGGCAATTATGTCCTCATGAGAAGAACTACCCTACCGATGATTTGGAGTTGACAGCAGTCATTTTTGCTCTAAAGCTGTAGAAACACTATCTGTACGGGGAGTATGTGAAAATCTTTACAAACCACAAGAGCTTGAAGTACGTATTTACTCAGAAAGAGATGAACATGAGACAATGATGATGGTTGGAGTTGATAAAGGACTTTGACATATTATTGCAGTACCATCCAGGGAAGGCCAACGTAGTCTCTAATGCCTTGAGCAGGTATTCGATAGCTATGTGCTTGACTATGGACAGAATTTTATTGGTCGATCATGAGAGCTTGGGTATTGAGGTGCTGGTACCTGGTGTCAAGATGCATATGTGGGGATTGTTGATACAGTCAGAGCTGATGGACAGGATTCGAGCAATGTAGTATGACGATGAGTCTTTGTGGAGCATCAGATCATATGTTCGTATGGGATTATCCGAGGACTTCACTATTGCTGATGATGGATCATTGCGGCATGGTACCAGACTATGTGTGCCAAGTGGAGAGTTGCACGAGGAGGTTCTCCAGGAGGCACATCAATCTTAGTAATCTATACATCCAGGTGCCAAAAAGATGTATAGAGATCTGAGAGAGCATGTATGGTGGTATGGTATGAAGTGGGAGATAGTGCACTTCGTATCCAGATGTTTAGTGTGCCAGCAGGTAAAGGCAGAGAGGCAGAGGCCAGGTGGTTTACTTCAGTCTTTACCCATTCAAGAGTGAAAATGGGAGCATGTTACCATAGATTTTTTTTGGGGCTACCGCGTTCTCTAGGAGGGAAAGACGTAATTTGGGTTATCGTAGATAGGTTGACCAAATCAGCTCACTTATTGCCATTCAAAGTAGAAATATGTCATGACCCGCACCCAGTGTAGGGATGCAAGTCAGGAACAACACCCAGCCTATGATGCAGCATCAGCGATAGAACATTGTTTGGGTAAACTATCTAACAATATAATATACCTCCAATAATACCAATATACTCAATCACAGATCTAAGATACAAAATAGCACGAATATGATAAAAGAATAGAATAGTCACAATACAACTCATGAGTTAAATACTAACAAATGAGTTAGAGATACTAATAAAATTAAGATGGAGATAAATCCAGTACAAAAGGAATAACTAAGATGCTACAAGTCCCGGGTCGTCTGTCTCAGTCGGGGTGAGACCCTCCTGAGCCAAGGTCTCTGGCTCTAAACCCATAACATCCTGAGGTCTGTAATAAGCGGGGTACCGCTCCTCAATATCATCTAGGAAAAATATATCCAATCAGGAAAGGAGCAGAGTACATCTCTAACAGCAGTTCCAATCAATGATATAAACTATGTAACAGTAAATAGATGTAAAATATACAAGATATAATATATAGATACAGGAGATATAAAATAAGAAAATACTAAAATAAATACAAGAATGAATAATATAGCAATGAATAAGAATACTAAAGACTAAGTGAGTGAGTACTAGCTTTAACATGTGATCGGCTTGGGAACTTGCACAAGGATAAGGGCCTGGTTAGTCATATGTGCGGTGTATGACCAACACTCATAAGGAACAAGATATGCACAAGGAGCGTATGATCACATATCTATACTAAATAATCTACGTCCTCGACTGGTATAGTGGATCCAACCATGGTACGTCATGATATGAGATTCACTGGGTAGGTAGCTAATCTTTCCCATAATCAATGTATGCACATGTACAAGAAGAACAAGGAAATAAAGCTTGCACAAGATATACCATAAATACCAAGGAATAACATCTCATGATAAGATCCGGATATACCAATCCTTGTAACCATCATATCAAAAAATCAAGAATATCTATACTAGATACAAGGAACATAGATGATATCATAAATGAGAAATATCAGAGAATGTACTCGTCTGAAGTCCGATAAATAGTATCACAGATGTCCGGTACGGTGACTCGAAGACCTAGATATGGAATATAACATCAATACAAGGTTTCAGAATAAAAATAAGTAAAACTAGTCAACATCTAGGTCAAAAAGCCATTTTTGAGTCAAAATAGTCAAACTAGGTCAACCCTAAGTAAACCTGGGCAAACTAGCTATTTCTAGGTTGCATGAGTCTATCTCAACATCTAGGTCAAAAAGCCATTTCTAAGTCAAAATAGTCAAACTAGGTCAACCCTAAGTCAAACTGGGCAAACTAGCTATTTCTAGGTTGCATGAGTCTATCTCTAGGATATTGGTTCCATACACTATGTAACTAGGCCACACCAGCTAAACTAGGATACTAGAAAACTAATAGGATACCGTATCGCAAGATACGCAACTCAATAGATATGGAAATATCATAATATGCATATACAATTATCAAGATACAACAATCTTAACTAATCTAATGCTAAGTGGATACCTTGGCTTTGAACCAATGCGGTATCGTACCACTAAACCCTCATCTTGATACTCAAATTCAAATACCTTGATTATCCCTCAATATATTGACATTTACCTTGGTATCTCAAAGTAATGTAAATTCTAGTATGTATTACTACCCAAACTAAACTATATACTAATATGTATACTTAATACCAACTACCAACTACCAACTACCAATGCAAACTAATACATATATATACATACGTACATATATATATCTTAGAGATACATAAGTACATATGTATAGATCTAACTTACTAACTAATCAACAAGTATCTACACATAAATAACTAATTAAAAAGCTAACTAATCACTAGTAAACTAGGTAATTACTACTAAACTACTAGTAACAATGACTAATTATACTACTAAACTAATTAACCTTACTACCTTGCTGTTACCCTGATGACTGCTACTGAAATACTTGTTGTGGTGTGCCTCGGCTGCTGCTACCTCGATTCCCTGCTGCTGCTAGCTTGTGTAAAGCTTGCACTTTATGGATGCATTAAGCTGCTGCTCATACTTTGCTACAACTGCTAGTTGCTATTGCTCGGGCACCTTGCTGCATTTGCTGCTGCCACTGCATGATGCCTTGCAGTACAACTGCACGCTGCTGCAACTGAGGTAACTTGTTGCTATTGATGTACTTGTTGTTTGTACTAAAAACCTGTTGATGCTGTAAACACCCAGATTTTTGGAATTTAATTTTAAAATTTTAATTATTGAAATTATGAATTCCTGAGATTTTGGAAGATTTTTCTGTAATTTTTAGTTAATTATAATAAATGATTGTTCATGAATTTATATTTTTGTGTATTAAATTAATTATTAAAATTTTTAAAATTTTATATTTTTGGGCGTATAATTAATAATAGGATATTATGTAAAAAAAATTTGGAATTTATTGGGCTCCAAAACTATTTTTAAATAGCTAAATGCATTATTTTTAAATAAACCAACCTAAACAAACCCGAACCAAACCAAACTGAACCAAACCGAACCATCCTAGACCAAACCATGCTAAACCAATCGGATTCGGACCCAAACCCATACCCGCAACCCACCAACCCGCGATCCTACCCGAAACCCCAAACCACTGTAACAGCAAAGACCGATCCCCTTCCTCTTCTGAAATCGGCGGCCGACCCCCTTTTACCTCCCTGTAACCACCCACTCCTACCCTTATATAAACCCCCAGACCCATCCCCTCATCCACCATCAAACCCTCTTCCATTTTCGACAAGCCACCGTCGATGACGACGCCGGACCGCCGCGCACCACTGTCGCAAAGTCGCCGCCGCAAGTTGCCTGAAGTCCAGAGCAGCAGCAAGCAGTGAGGTACCCTTCTTCTCACTCTCGTATCTCTGTGCACGGTTATCCAAATATTTACCCGTCGAATCCTATGTGAAGACCACATGGCCCTCTTGAACCCTGTATAATTAGTTTGGGGTATCGTGTCCTGTGTCGGTCGTAATTCGCGACGTAAAACAGAAAAAAATAACCCAAATTGAAGTTCAGAAAACTGTCCCAAACACCCATATTCATGACCGTTTTTCTTCCAACCTAGTTAATATTTTTAAATTCCACTTAAACAGTAATTTAAACAACATAATTGAGTTTTAATTCCTGTAATTAGTTTATTTTAATTTATTGTATGTTGTGTTTTATTCGTGGTTGAATTTGACCAAAAACTTAGTTTTCTAAACCCAAAATTTTCTGAAATGAGGTGCGTCCCACTAAATAAGGTGACTTCGTCGTGTGCGAATTACATCGAAAGGCACGTATCGTCAACACGGAAGTATGGGATTTCGCAAAAGTTGATTTGGATGTCCGTGTACACCGGAATCAACGCGTATCTGTTGAAAGTCACATATCGACATGTTCTGACACTCATCACAATTTCATGTGTGCTTGTTGTTTTACAACAAAACTTGTGCCATCGAATTTGTACCGTTACGTTGGTCCTGTGACCCAAGTTTGGTTCGATTCTGAGAACATTAACAAAATCCCATTTTCGTGGTCCCACGGTTCCACTTGACGGGCGATTTTGTGATCGGCTCATCGAAATTCAATTCTGGATATTCTGTTGGGTTCGTATCATCGTTCTAAACTCGTAGATACTAAGTTTGACAAATTTGGAGAACTTTATCTCTGGCACATTTTTTGGTGCGAAGTGGGCCACATATGGACCCAACTTTGACCAGAAACTATCAATTCTGCCCCTGTGTCCAAATTGGACCTATGGATAGTCAATCTTAGTTATTTTATATATTCTGAGAGTGGTGGTAATATTTTTTTCAGCATCCGGAGGCGTACCTGGAGATTTTACTATTACAGGAGCAACTGAAGGAGTTCAGAACCCAGGCAAGTATACCTTGGCAAACTTGCAGTAGTTTCTTTAATATTATTTACTTGAGTTGTTTCTGTGATGTACCTATTCAACCTAGGACCGTGAGACGTTCCTTAGCGTTCAAACAAGATTTGGGTGTCGACGCCGTATGCGGAATCGTGTAACGTCACTTAGAGAGTTGATACCATGATCCTATATGTTTTAAGTGCTTGCTTTACCAAATACGTCATACAATAGGACACTTGACAATATTCATGTGACAGAATCTTTTCTGAGTTATTCATGGTGATTCTGTATAGGCTTACAGAATTCATGACATAAGACTTGCATATACATAGATATCATTATGACTTGTTGTATTAGTTAAAGGTCATGATCTTGCGTGTTATGAACATGAGACGTCGTGGATATGATATGTGTGATTACATTGGGTGGGAAGAGACACACAGGCTACAGGCTGATTACATATATATATATATATATATATATATATATATATATATATATATATATATATATATATTATTGTGGCGCTTTAGTCTCTGTTCCAGAGCTTGGGCCATTACGTGATATTACAGCTACCGGCTCCCCGATACAGAGCTTGTAGTAGTCTCAGCCTGAGTACTAGTGATGTTCTCATTTGCATTTCACATAGCGGGTTATATAGCTTGCCCTGAGATCTATTTTTATATACTATATTTTATTTGGCTTAAGTTATTTTTGTACCTTGCTATGTCCCCTGAGGACCTGGATCCGGATTATGTCCTGTCACGCCCCAGTCCCAAAATACGTAAGACTAGGAATACGTAACACGTCAGCCGTATGTATACGAACTCCAATATATGGAAACCATATACACATGTACGCTTTACATGAATATCAAATCCACCAGTGGTAATATACTGTCAACATGTCACACGCAATCTATATCTCATCCACAGCAAAATAAATGAATAGAAAATAAATAACTAAATCTCAAAGATGAAGTATCAAAGTATGATAGTCGGATGGAAACAAATCCACTGTAAATCGACTATACTAAAACTACTAAAAGAGATAAGAGATCTGTCACGCCCCGATTCCGTGGAATCGATAGTCGTCCCCCGGGCGTGACCGCCATGCGGGCCTAGGTTGCGCACCGCACAAGGCTAAGTATTTTGTTTTGCATAGCGAGCACATATTCAGAGTACGCAGATAATTGAAACACATATTGAAACATGGAAAAAGTTCTCTTTTATTGATAATATGAACATCTATTACAAACTCCTTGAACTGAGTCATAAGGATTGCCTCTATGGGCTTACAAAAGTATTGACACAAAATGAGATAGCAGTCCTGTACATTACATCCTTACTAAACTCAAAATATAAGACCTTGTGTCGGAACGACTACTTTGCCACGAAGTTGCATGTTTACTTGGTGGCTAGCTTCTTCAAAATGCTTCTTAAAAAGGTTGGCACGGTCGAGGCGTGCCTACAGCTTGGACTGGATTGGGGGCTTGTCTCCTGCTCCTCGCTCGGCTCTCCTTAGCGCGGGGAACCTGTTTCAACGAGGGTCAGTACATCGAAACGTACTGGTGAAGGCAAGCTAACCCAACTATACCAATCAACACGTTGTTTTAATGAAGCATGCATATTTGTCGGTTTCTATCTTGCCTTAGTTCATTTTACAGCAAGACATAGATATAGAATCATTAAAATAACTCGCCACCGTTCGGTGACATTTACCTGCCCATCTGAACTACCTGCATAATACTTACCTTGCCTTCCCTGCCAAGAAGACACAAGTTAGTAGCAACAGGTTTAAATATACGAGGGGAAATCACTGGCACGTTGCCATAATGGATGGGCTAGTCTCAGTACGGAGTGCCGTGCGACGTATAGATCAGGACGTCCCAAGGCATTCCGTCCTATAGCAGGCGACTATCATGAGTTTCGTCCGGATCGGATCGATGCCGGTACCCCAGCGACCGTCCGCAGGAACTAAGACCTTGTGCACAAGTTATCCGTGATCAACGCAGTACACTAAGTTAGCATCGAGGCAAATCAGGGCATATCAGGAGCATGGCAGTAACAGGCAAGATTTACTTTTGTATAGTCTTCCTGTTGAGTTATTGCATTGAAAATGAGTTCTATACATAGCACAGTTTTAAGAAGAAATATACATTCTAACTTATATTTATGCATATGATGAACATTCCAAACGAGCAAGCATATAAGTAAGTAACCGTTCACAAGTTTCATTTGACAAGCAATATTTCCCAAGTCTATTCCCTTATTATCTTGATATCTTTTAGTTATTTACTTGGTATCGTTTGATCGGGGCAAGCACGAACGCAAGATTTTGATGTGAAGACTAGCAAGAAGGGCTAGCTAATCGGGTTGGTAGCCACTCACTTTAGTAGTTGGAAGGAAAAAGGAAAGAAGTGCTTTAGGAGTCCGCTCGAGCGACGCCTACTGCCAGATCACCTGTATTGACACGAACAGTTGATCAATACTTCTTCCTCTTTTTCCGTTATCAGAATTGAAGTACAGTCCTAAGAACGAAAGCAATAAAATCCATCGAAACCGTTCAAGAAAACCCAAGCAAATCCGAAAACCAACTCAAGGCAAGAAAGCAACAAGCGACATCGAAAACTAGGCAACAAAGAATGCAGGGGAGAGGTCCCTCCTGACTCTGCCGTTAAGTCAATCCCGGGGGCACGGTCCACTGAATATGGGAATCGATTCTGAAGAGACAAATCCATAACGAGGATGAGTTCTTGATTCAATCTATCCCGATCGAACGATACCGTCTTGTATTTCTTAGCCGCGCTCCCCGAATAGGGGAAACGGGGCACCACATCCTACCCAACTAATTGGAAGTTTTATCTCGAAACTTAAGGAATAGAACCTACCACTAGGAAATAATGAGGGGAACCATTCCCTCATATCAGATTCGAGCTCCCAAGTAGATTCTTCGACAGAGTGATTCCGCCAAAGCACGCGCACTAGAGGAACCGAACGGGTCCGAAGCAGCTTTTCTTTTCTATCCAAAATTTGTACCGGTTGTTCTACATACGTCAAGTCGGGCTGAAGGTTCAGTTGTCCCAGGTCTACCACGTGGCTTGGATCGTACACATATTTTCTAAGTTGGGAAACCTGGAATATATCATGTACGTCAGATAGGGATGGTGGTAGGGCAATCTGATAAGCAACTAAGGCAACCCGCTTTAGTATTTCGAACGGGCCGACAAATCGTGGACTTAGCTTTCCCTTCGCTCCGAACCTGCTGACCCCTCGCATGGGCGAGACCTTGAGGAATACCCGGTCGCCTACTTGAAACTCTAGCGGTCTCCGATGAACATCCGCATAGCTCTTCTGACGACTTTGAGCTATCTTTAATCTGTCCCGAATCAGCCGAACTTTCTGGACGGTCTGCTACACGAGCTCAGGTCCAAGTACTTGCCGCTCCCCAACTTCGTCCCAACAGATAGAAGATCTACACTTCCGCCCGTATAACGCCTCATACGGCGCCATTTGAATGCTTGATTGATAGCTATTGTTGTAAGCAAATTTGGCTAGAGGTAGATGAAGGTCCCAACTAGTCTTCGTGTCCAAGGCGTAGAGTCGCAGCATGTCTTCGAGGATCTGGTTGACACGTTCGGTTTGGCCGTCGATCTGTGGATGGTAGGCGGAGCTAAACTTCAACTTCGTCCCCATTGCTGACTGCAGGCTTCCCCAGAAATGTGATATAAATCGACCATCTCTATCGGAGACTATAGATACGGGCACGCCATAGAGTCGAACGATTTCGTTGAGATATATCTGAGCCAGGCGGTCGACACTCCAAGTAGATTTGATAGGCAGAAAGTGAGCTGACTTGGTGAGTCGATCGATGATAACCCAGACTGTATCATGTCCCCGTTGCGTCCTCGGCAAGCCAACAATAAAATCTATCGTTATATCATCCCATTTCCACTCCGGAATAGCAAGGTTCTGAAGCTCTCCGCCTGGTTTCTGGTGTTCGGCCTTCACTCGTTGACAAGCCATGCAATGCGACATAAACTGTGCCATATCCCGTTTCAAGTCGTGCCACCAAAATGTCGTGCGAAGATCCCGATACATCTTAGTGCTACCCGGATGAGAAGTATAGCTAGCATAGTGAGCTTCCGTGAGTATCTCTTGTCTGAGGGCCGCGTCGTTCGGAACGCATAGTCTTCCCTTTACTCGAAGCATCCCATCCGTGCTTACCGTAAAGTCGGACACCTTTCCTGCCAAGATGAGGGCATGAATCTTCTGCAGGAACGGGTCGTCCTTCTGAGCGGCCTTCACTTTGTGTAACAAGTCGGGTTCGAGGCACAGTTGAGCTACTTGCGCCCACTTTTTATATCTTATTTTCAGTGTGATGCCCAGTGATTCAAGATCTCGGCGCAGCCTATCATCAATAACCAAACTCCCTACAAACACTCGACTCAACGCGTCAGCTACTACGTTTCCCTTTCCAGGAGTGTATCTGATCGTGAGATCGAAGTCGCTTAGGAGTTCAAGCCATCGCCGCTGCCGAAGATTCAAATCCTTTTGAGTGTATAAGTATTTCAAGCTCTTATGGTCCGTATAGATTTTATACGGTACACCATAAAGGTAGTGGCACCACAGCTTTAACGCAAACACTACCGCCGCCAGTTCTAAGTCATGCGTCGGGTAATTCTTCTCGTGAGGCTTCAACTGCCTCGACGCATAGGCTATGACTTTATCGCGCTGTATCAGGACACATCCTAGACCCTTTCCTGAGGCATCACTATATATTTTAAAGTCATCCGGTCCTTTCGGCAGAGTGAGAATTGGGGCAGAGATGAGGCGCTGCTTTAACTCAGTAAACGAAGCTTCACAGTCCTCCGTCCATGTAAACTTCGCACCCTTTCGTGTCAACTGAGTAAAGGGCGAAGCAATTCTAGCGAAATTTTGTATAAATCTTCGGTAGTACCCTGCCAGACCAAGGAAACTTCGGATGTCGCTAGCTGACTCCGGTCGTTTCCACTGTGTAATTGCTTCTATCTTCTTCGGATCAACTGAGATGCCTTCCGAGGAGATGATATACCCCAAAAACGAGATACTGTTCAACCAGAATTCACATTTACTCAGTTTGGCGTACAACTTGTTGTCTCGAAGGGTCTGCAGCACCATCCGCAGGTGTCCTGCGTGCTCATCCCTAGTCTTCGAGTATACCAAGATGTCATCGATAAAAACCACCACGAATTTATCGATGAAAGGCCTAAATACACGATTCATAACATCCATGAATGCAGCAGGGGCATTCATCAGTCCAAACGGCATCACGGAAAACTCGTAATGGCCGTAGCGGGTTCTGAAAGCAGTCTTGGGCACGTCTTCTGGCTTAATCTTCAGCTGGTGGTAACCCGAGCGAAGATCAATCTTAGAAAACACCGTTGCCCCTTGTAACTGATCAAACAAGTCATCTATCCGTGGCAGAGGATATTTGTTCCTGATTGTGACTTTGTTTAATTCCCTATAGTCTATGCAGAGGCGTAGAGTTCCGTCCTTTTTCTTCACAAAGAGCACAGGAGCGCCCCAAGGAGACACGCTCGGACGGATGAACCCGCGATCAAGTAATTCCTAGAGTTGGTGCTTTAATTCATTCAGCTCTGCAGGAGCCATTCTGTATAGAGGCTTGGAAATCGGCTATGTATTTGGAAATGTGTCGATAGTGAATTCAATCTCTCGGTCTGGCGGCATACCGGGTAGTTCGCTCGGAAACACATCGGGAAACTCTGCCTCAACGGAAGTAGACTCGACGTTTGCGTAGTCCTGCCGTGTGTCCCGAACCGATGCTAGGAATCCCTCGCAGCCTGTGTAGAGCATTCGCCGAGCAGATTTTGCTGAAATCACCATGCAGGCCCTGGTCGCATCGTTCGCTGGACTACTGGTGTAACAGAACACGGCTTCTCCGGGCAGACGGAAAACGACTCGCTTCTCTGCACACTCAATAGTTGCCGCGCATGTGCCTATCCAGTCCATTCCCAAAATAATATCGTAGTCCCGTACATCAAGAACTAAAATATCAAGTGACAGCTTCCTCTCCCCAATACAGATATAACCGCCTAGGCATGCTGAACAGACAGGTATTTTTGTACCGGATGGGGTGCTAACGCTTAAATCTAAATACAACAGAGTCATTTTTACATTGTTCTCCGTGGCGAAGTTTGTAGAAATAAATCTATGGGTTGCACCTGAATCAAATAGAACACGAGCAGGTATATTATTGAAAAGCAAAGTACCTGACACGACTGTATCCGAAGCTAGAGCTTCTTCCCGTGTCATGGTATAGACACGGCCTTGAGCTTGATTACGCCCCTGCTGAGGCGCCGCTCGATTTCCCTGAGGTGCCGGTGTCTGATTCTGCTGTTGTGGTGGGGAGAGCGGACAGCTGCTAATTTGATGATTTGGATCGCCGCAACGGAGGCAAGTCCCAAGCTTGCGGCGATAATCTTTTTCGATATGCCCTGGCTTCCTGCAAAAGTTGCAGGTCTTGTTGGTGTCTCCACGCTGTTTACCGCCGTTATTTGGACGCTTTGTAGCGTTGTTTCCTCTATCGTTGCCTTGGCATTTATGATTGGAAGTTTGCACAGCGCCGGCAACAACGTGAGGATACTGCGGTTCCAGGGAGAGGGCATGGTTTAAGACTTCCCTCATCGTCTGATACTGCAGAACGGCTACATGCCCATGGATGCCCGGACGTAGCCCTCCTTCGAATCGTCTGGCACGACTTGCTGCATCCGGTAGATAAGCGGTAGCAAATTTGGCCAGTTTGTTGAATTCTGTCGAATATTGCTTTACCGTCATGCTGCCCTGCCGGAGCTGAACGAAATCATTTTCCCGTTGACGGCGTAGAGGTGGGGGTATAAACTCCTCCTCAAATGCGGCACGAAAAGTCGTCCACACGATCGTCTCCTCTCCATGGCCAGGTTGAAGAGATCGTCGATGCACGTCCCACCAGTCGTGCGCATTAAGGCGGAGCAGTAATTGGGCACAGGTGACGCGCTTGTCTTCCGACACTTCTAGGAGAGAAAAATGATCTTCAAGCTCGGCGAGCCAATCTATGGCCACGATCGGGTCCTCAGTCCCGTTAAATGGCGTGTTGCAGACCTTCTTGAAGTTGCCAAAGGTGAAGGCAGTCACTTCCCTCATCCTTGGCGCTAGCGGTATTTCGACTTCAAGCGCTGGCTGCTCCACTGGTGTAGCTGTCGTTACGGCAGAATGGTTGGAGGCCAGGGTCTGAACAAGCTGCTGCAGGGTATCTACCTGCTTTTGTTGGACTGAGAGCCGGGCCTCTAGGTTGCTCTCGAACTTGGCTTGGTGGGCATCATCCCTCTGTCGTTGCTCTGTGAATATTTGCATCACCTGCTGAAGTGAATCTGATCGAGACATGCCCCGTTGGCTCCGAGAACTACCTGAAGTTCCGGAACTGCTCTCCTGAGTCCTTATCTCGCCTGGCGCCAGTGCTGATGGTTGCGCTTGCGTCGTTCCTTGAAAGGAAGGTAAATTACATCAGGATCATAAGGTATTATGGACTTATTGCATGAACGTATCTTATTTTGGCCTTAACGAGTTCAGGAGTTCGCACAGGGATTTATCGTTAAGGGAACTTTTCCAGTTCAAGAGTCAAAGGAACTTGAATCTTTGCTCTGATACCAACATGTCACGCCCCGATTCCGTGGAATCGATAGTCGTCCCCCGGGCGTGACCACCGTGCGGGCCTAGGTTGCGCACCGCACAAGGCTAAGTATTTTGTTTTGCATAGCGAGCACATATTCAGAGTACGCAGATAATTGAAACACATATTAAAACATGGAAAAAGTTCTCTTTTATTGATAATATGAACATCTATTACAAACTCCTTGAACTGAGTCATAAGGATTGCCTCTATGGGCTTACAAAAGTGTTGACACAAAATGAGATAGCAATCCTGTACATTACATCCTTACTAAACTCAAAACATAAGACCTTGTGTCGGAACGACTGCTTTGCTACGAAGTTGCATGTTTACTTGGTGGCTAGCTTCTTCAAAATGCTTCTTCAAAAGGTTGGCACGGTCGAGGCGTGCCTACAGCTTGGACTGGATTGGGGGCTTGTCTCCTGCTCCTCGCTCGGCTCTCCTTAGCGCGGGGAACCTGTTTCAACGAGGGTCAGTACATCGAAACGTACTGGTGAAGGCAAGCTAACCCAACTATACTAATCAACACGTTGTTTTAATGAAGCATGCATATTTGTGGGTTTCTATCTTGCCTTAGTTCATTTTACAGCAAGACATAGATATAGAATCATTGAAATAACTCGCCACCGTTCGGTGACATTTACCTGCCCGTCTGAACCACCTGCATAATACTTACCTTGCCTTCCCTGCCAAGAAGACACAAGTTAGTAGCAACAGGTTTAAATATACGAGGGGAAATCACTGGCACGTTGCCATAATAGACGGGCTAGTCTCAGTACGGAGTGCCGTGCGACGTATAGATCAGGATGTCCCAAGGCATTCCGTCCTATAGCAGGCAACTATCATGAGTTCCGTCCGGATCGGATCGGTGCCGGTGCCCCAGCGACCGTCCGCAGGAACTAAGACCTTGTGCACAAGTTGTCCGTGATCAACGTAGTACACTAAGTTAGCATCGAGACAAATCAGGGCATATCAGGAGCATGACAGTAACAGGCAAGATTTACTTTTTTATAGTCTTCCTGTTGAGTTATTACATTGAAAATGAGTTCTATACATAGCACAGTTTTAAGAAGAAATATACATTCTAACTTATATTTATGCATATGATGAACATTCCAAACGAGCAAGCATATAAGTAAGTAACCGTTCACAAGTTTCATTTGACAAGCAATATTTCCTAAGTCTATTCCCTTATTATCTTGATATCTTTTAGTTATTTACTTGGTATCGTTTGATCGGGGCAAGCATGAACGCAAGATTTTGATGTGAAGACTAGCAAGAAGGGCTAGCTAATCGGGTTGGTAGCCACTCACTTTAGTAGTTGGAAGGAAAAAGGAAAGAAGTGCTTTAGGAGTCCGCTCGAGCGATGCCTACTGCCAGATCACCTGTATTGATACGAACAGCTGATCAGTACTTCTTTCTCTCTTTCCGTTATCGGAATTGAAGTGCAGTCCTAAAAACGAAAGCAATGAAATCCATCAAAACCGTTCAAGAAAACCCAAGCAAATCCGAAAACCAACTCAAGGCACGAAAGCAACAAGCGACAGCGAAAACTAGGCAACAAAGAATGCAGCGGAGAGGTCCCTCCTGACTCTGCCGCTAAGTCGATCCCGGGGGCACGGTCCACTGTATATGGGAATCGATTCTGAAGAGACAAATCCATAACGAGGATGAGTTCTTGATTCAATCTATCCCGATCGAACGATACCGTCTTGTATTTCTTAACCGCGCTCCCCGAATAGGGAAAACGGGACACCACAAGATCAACTCTAATATAAGATAAATGTCCGAAAAGAAATAGAAACTAGAATCTCTAACAGCTGCAATGAATCAATGATACTCTGAAGATAAGATCTCCTCAGTCTGATAAGAAGCGTCAGGTCCGGGTTCGTACTCCTGTGGATACTCCTTCCCGTCTATATCTGGAAAGGGACCAGGTCCTCAGAGGGACATAACAAGATATATAGAAGCATGCCAATAAAGTACTGAAAATAAACATCCAATGGGTCACCTAACCATCTATGTGAATGCACGTTGAGAACAACTTTCCAACAAGTGGGCTATCTGGCCATAAATGGGATTGGCGTGACTCTCTCAGATAATCAGGGGCCTACAAAGCATGTCGTCTTTTGAACGGCAGAGGTCGCCAGTAATATATAGGGGTCATCACCGCCACGTATCTCCGGCGGAGCGTACGGGTTACAGAAAGGAAAGTGCAAAGGAGCCCAAATACCTTACTTCTTGTTCTTCTCACCCCATGCTCTAAGCATGTCACATCTATGATATGATGATACCTCTAAATAACTGCCAGGTCTACTAGCATGCAAAGTTTCTATCGGCAGTTATCTCTATCCGTCGTACGACCTATACGTACCAGTGGCCAGCCGAGTACGCAAGTTCGTGTCCTACATATGACTCACACTCGTGTAAGAACAGTATCATGGCCAATGAAACATAAGAATGTCCTATGATAATGGGTTGGTCTCATAGAGTAGGTCCATATGCATATACATAATAAAAACAGAATACGACGTCTCCGTCGTTGCACCCAAGTTCCCTTGGATGTGCAGTTTATATAGGAGTTTAAAATATATGAACTAAATAAATAGAAATAAGATGCATGCAACATATGGAATATAAATTACAGTACAATTGGCAAGGTATACTTGTCACGTCCCAGTCCCAATAATACGTAGGACTAGAACACGTAAGCATGCCAGCCGCATGGATATGGCACTCCAATATATGGAAACCATAACCCATACGTACGCTGTAATATGAATATAAACTCACATGTGGTATATATAATGTCACAAGTCACAGATATGCTAATCTCATCCACACAGTAAGTCATAGAAAAGAAATACTAACTAGAATAAGGAGTCTGAAATATCCAGAAAATAATAGTCGGGTGGAGACAAATCCACTACCAATGACTATATCCAAACTAAAATGAGAGAGGAGTATAAAGTCCCCAATATAAAATAATGTGAAGACAGAAGTGTATCAGCTAAAAGAAACCATCGTCAGATAATCAACGATGCTCAGAAGGTAAGACCTCCTCGACAGAAAGGAATGCGTCAGGTCCAGGCCCGTACTCCTGCAAATACTCAAGAGCAGATACACCTGGCAGAGGACCAGGTCCTCAGAGGGACGTAACAAGATACAGAAAATATGAGCCAATTTGAATACAGTAAACATGCATATAATTTGAAAATAAATAAGTACGCTGTACAAGACAATCTATATGAATGCAAATGAGGACAACTTTTCGACGTATGGGCAAGGGTAGGCTACTCGATCTACCTCACAACTCACACACACGTCAATGGACATCAGAAATCGACATACCACGGGGGTAGCGACCAGCGAGACTCCAGAAATCGACATACCGCGGGGGTAGCGACCAGCGCGACACACGCCCATAGTGCGAGCTATATACTACGGTTTACCAGAGTGGTTAAAAGCCCATACGCCTAATGATTGTCCTCTATGATACTAGGTGCCATGTGTGTGTCAACATATTTAATACATAGTAATGACTGGAGAAAAACTACACATGCAAGAACTATACAGAAATGAAATAAATGAACAGAAATATAAATAGCATGCAAAGTACTGTAACAATTTGGCAAGGTATCTTGCCTGGTAAGAAAGCTGCAAGGTGTATTGTCCAGAAGTCAAACGCACAGGACCAAAAGCTATGGCCGCAGAACAATATCTCTGGATGCTGAAATAAACATCACCAACGTTTCTAGAATAAGCAAAATAGCTAAAAAGCACTTCCCTTTCGTCCAATTTGGACACTGGGGCAAAACGGTAATTTCGGGTAAAAGTGGGGTCCACATGTGGCCCACTTTGCACCGAAAAGCGTGCCAAGGGTAACAGTCTCTAAATGGGATAAACTATAGGTCAAACAACTCTAAATGTCAATATAAATCCAACGGTATGTCCAAATGTGGATTCCGATAGGCCGAACACAATTTGGTCCAAAAAGTTAACAGTGGGGCCCGCCAATTGGCGATCTGGTCAACCGTCTCAGAAATGTATAAAAATTGGGTCACAGGACCAGCGCGTTATCACGAGTCCAGTGACACAAGTTTCGTCATAATCTGACAAGCGTGCACAAAATACGCACGAGTTCCACAAAAGTTGCGACACCGGATGTGTCCGCGGATACGGCCTGATTCCGGCGCGCACACGCGTCTGAATCAGTCCCCACGAATTTTCACGTGTCCGATTATGCTGCGTGCACCATTCGGTACACTTGGCACACGGCGGGGTGGTCCTATTTGGCGGGGCGCGCTCCGATCTCCAACTTTTGGAAAACCGAAAAAAGTGGGTTCGCGCGGTTTTGTGACGAATATAATTTTGTCCACATCAACTAATAGCACAGGGTTATTTTATAGAAAATAAACTAGGTCATGTATTCTACAGGTATCAAAAGGAATCATCGAATTTGGATCTCTGTGGTAGGAGATACGAACTCGACAATATGGGTGGTCATCGCAAGTTTCTGCGATTTCAGAATTAGGTAAGTCCGGGCCAACTTGGGCGCTGTTTTTCACCTAGGGGCTCACGTTTTCCGAGGTTGGCTATAGAATAAATATTGGAGAGGGTTAAGGGATGATCATACCTATGAAAACGGAACAGCGTTTGGTCGAGCGAGTCGACGGAAATTCACGCCGGAGTGAAGGTGCCTCGAGTGGGAAACTGCAGTTCGCGAGGTCGGCATCGACGGGATGGTTGGATGGCTTGGGGGGCTTCTCTGGCTGCGATGACGGCTCTAGATGGGAAGAGGAAGTCTGGGAATTTAGATTAGGGTTTTTGGGAGCTAATATATATATATATATATATATATATATATATATATATATAATATATATATAGAAGAGAGAGGGTTAAAGGTTCGGCCGAAAGGGGGGCCGCTGAAGTTTGCTACTGCTTGTTGGGTTTTTGCCTAAGTATATTACAAAGGGGCGGTCTATCACCGCAACCAAGTTGCTGAAGTACTTAAAGCAAAATGCAAATTCGTGGGAAAATAAGTATAGTGGTCATTATTATATTACTTGATATTATTATTATTATTATTATTATTCTTATTTAATAAATTCTTATACTTTCTTTCCTTTTCTTTTCTAAATAAAATATATATATACGTATATATATATATATATATATTTGTATATACATATATATTATATATATATACTCATAAGAAAATTTAAAGCTTAGGGTATTGCACATCGTTAGGCTAGCAACAGCTCAAGGAGTCTCCTACATGGAATAAATTCCGAAAAAATTCCTAATGGTCCCATAAATCCTCTAAGTGCCCGAACACCTAAAATAAAAATTATTAAAAATCTATTTCTCCTATTTAGCACATAATTACCTTAATTAAATTATTAATTAATAAATAAATAATAAATACAACTTTTTTAAAAATAGGGGTTTTACAATACTTGCCTGGCAAGTAATCTGTATAGAGTAAGCATCCAGATGTCAAGGATACGGAATCAGGAACTAAGGCCTCCGAATAAACGTCTCTGGATGCTGAAATAAACACCACCAATGTTTTTCGGAATCAATGAGATAGCTAGAAAATACTACCCTTTTATCCAATTTGTACACAGGGGCAAAACGGTAATTTCGGGTCAAAGCGGGGTCCACATGTGGCCCACTTTGCACCAAAAAGTGTATCAGGGGTAAGGGTCTTTAAATGGGATAAATTATAGGTCAAACAAATTCTAAATGTCATTACGAACTCAACGGTATGTCTAGTTTTGGATTCCGGTGAGCCAAACATAAATTCGTCCAAAAAGTCAACCGTAGGGCCCGCAAATAGGCGGCTTGGTCAACTGTCTCAGAATTGCATGAAAATTGGGGCACAGGACCAGCGCGATACCCCGAGTCCAGTGGTGCAAGTTTTGTCGTATTCTGACGAGCGTACAATAAATAGTGCGGTATTTTACAAAAGTCATAATACGGAGAATTTTTGCGGATACGGGTTGATTTCGGTGCGCACACGCGTCCAAATTAGTTTTCGCAAAAGGACACACGTCTGGACATACCATACGCGCCTTTCGGTATAATTGGTACACGACGGGGCGATCCCGTTTGGTAGGGCGTGCTCCGTATCACAAATTTTGAAGTTTCGAAAATAAGTTTTTATAATTTTTAACTCAGTTTAATTCTGCATATAGCATCAAATAAAATAATGTAATTGACAAAAAATAATCTAGGTTAGGTGGTATTCACATATCAAAAGGAATTTCTAAGTTTGGATCTCTGTGGTGGGAGATACGAGTCTGTAAATATGGGTGGTTACAACAGTTTTTCTGGAATTAAAGTTATCATTTTTTCTTTAACTTGGTCTTGGTTTTTACCTAGGGTTATGCGCTGATCAAAGAAAACTATACACAGAGTTGGAAGGAGGATAGGTCGTGAACATACCGGTGAAGACGGGGTCGAATTTGGTCGAGCGATGGAGCAGGAATCAACGCGTGAACAGGGCTTCGCTGTTGTGAATTTCTGCAGTGCGCACGATCTCGCGAACGGCGACGAACGGCGGCGGCGGTCGGCTCCGGCGATTACGGCGGGTCCGGATTATGTTCCCAGGTACATTAGAGGAGGATTACCCCAAGGTTTATAGGACAGGAGCTGATGCTTGAGTAGTACTGGCACCAGAGGACGAGGTTATGCCAGAGAATTTCTCCTGAGTATTCTAGTTTAATACTCAGCTATTTATTCTTCCAGTTATTTAATATCTTGACTCATGGACTTATGTATTGACTTATTCTCTTTTCTTATTTTATCGGGTTATTCCTCGAGACACTTTTTATTTGGACTTATTGATGGACTATATTCCTTTTTAGCTATTATCTTGATTAGTCTATCATATTGAATTGTGTTTACTTTCTGTAGATAAGATTATAATTAGACTGCGACATGTATCATAGACCATTGTGTTTATTTTACAGCTTAAGTGCACTCTAACGGGTCCATTAAATTTGGTTTGTCCATTAGAATTGTGCTGCTGGCCATTGCCACATAGCTAGTCCCTCGGTATTTTGGGACTGGGACATGACATAGTTTTTGTGGTGGCCCATGCAGGTCTACGACTATATTGCTTTAGTTTCAACTAAGGAATCGAGCAAGCCTGCAATTAGGATAATTATAGGATCCCATCCACTTGTTGTTCTGTTCTTGACCTCTATATCAGATTCAAAATAATTTCTTGACTTGCATCCTGCCTTGATTCCTCTATGTGCCTCTCATAGTTTACTTTGTATACAGAGTAATGGATCCACGAGCCAGTGATGAAACTCCCACAGGTACACCACAAGGTGCTATGGTCACCTACGACGATGGGGTAACACCATTGGATGGAGATCCCTCCACTCAACAAAGCAATCAAGCAGATCAGCACGCCTCAAGATTATGGCGAGACGATATTCCACCACCGCCGCAGTTTACTCCACCAATGTTAGTTTTTCCACCAGGACAGGCTATGGACGGACAACGGATGTTCCAAATATTCTACGCAATGATGCAAGCCCAACAACAGGTTCATCAAGAGGCTCAGCGTCACGAGGCAGAAAATATGAGGAACAACCTAGTAACCGCACTGGAGCAGACGAACCCACCAGCTAGGCGACCATCGACGAGATCTATCACTGATTTTCGCCAGCTGAAGTCCCTATCTTTTCTGGCAAGGAGGAGCCCACTGAAGTTCATGAGTGGCTCACAACCACTCAATACGAATTAAAAGCAACTGAGCTTCCGAGGGTGCGTTGGATGATTGCCGTTAGAATGCAGTTGATGGGCAATGCACATCACTGGTGGCTATCTGAGGAGAGATAGCTCGGACCAGACTGAGTCACTTGGGAGAAGTTCTCTAGACTCTTTCAGGAGATGTACATTCTATCTATTGCTCGATCTGAACTTCGGAACAAGTTCAATCGTCTCACTCAAGACATCATGACGGTAGAAGAGTACAATGCGGAGTTCATCCGTTTGAGCTGCTTTGCACCTACACGAATTTCGACAGAAGAAGAGAAGGCTGAGAAAATCTTTGGCGGAGTAAACTTTGAGCTACAGAGAAAGATTGGCTTTGTCGCACCTTCTCCTTATACGAAAGTCTTTGCTGCAGCCCGACGCATGGAGGGCGTTACCAGGAGAGAGTCAAGCCAGAAATGACCATTCACATCAGCAAAACCAGGGACTATCACCGCAATGTCCAAACTTTCCAGATCCTCTAACAAATACTGACCCTGCGTCAAAAATATAGCTACCGGATACCTGCTCAAAGCATCGGCAACTATATTAGCTTTCTCCGGATCATACTCTAAGGATATGTCAAAATCCTTCATCAGTTCCATCCACCGATGTTGCCTCATGTTCAACTCCTTCTGAGTGAAAACATACTTCAAGATCTTATGGTCTATGAAGAACTCCATATCCTCTTCGTATAAATAGTGTTTCCACAATATCAAGGCAAAGATGACTGCTACCAACTCCACATCGTGGGTAGGATAGTTCTTCTTATGAGTTGCATGGATGTATAGGTAATCTCTTTCCTATTCTGCTGAAGAACACAACCCAGCCCTTTTTTCGATGCATCACTATAAATAGTGAAACCTACAGACCCTGATGGCAACGTCAAAATAGGAGCAGACGTCAACCTCGTCTTTAATTCCATAAAAGCAACCTGGCACTCCTCTTTCCAAACAAACTCGGTATCCTTCCTGGTGAGTCTAGTCATCGGCTCGGCAATCGTTGAAAATTTTTGCACAAACTTTCTGTAGTAGCCTGCTAGACCGAAGAAACTTCCGATCTCTGCCATTGAACTCGGGGTCTTCCAAGATTCCACTGCTGCAATCTTCTTCGGATCCACTAAAATTCTATCACCAGTCACAACATATCCTAAGAACTCCACCTTATCTAGGAAGAACTCACACTTGGACAACTTTCTATATAGCTTCTCCTTCCTTAACACATCTAGCACAATTTGTAAATGCTCCTCGTGCTCTTCTGGTGTCATCGAGTATATAAGTATGTCATCAATGAACACCACCACGAACTTGTCAAGGTACTGGTGGAACACCTTATTCATCAAATTCATAAATACCTTAGGGGTATTAGTCAACCCAAATAGCATCACCATAACCTCATACTGGCCATACCGAGTCCTAAAAGCAGTCTTCAGAATGTCCTCCGGCTTCACTTTCACCTGGTGGTAGCCTGATCTCAAGTCTATCTTGGAAAATACCTTGGCGCCACTCAACTGATCGAACATGTCATCAATATGTGGCAACGGGTATTTATTCTTGATTGTGAGATTATTCAATGCCCTGTAATCGATGCACATGCGGACCGATCCATCTTTCTTCGGTACAAACAATATCGGGACTCCCCACGGTGAAGAACTGGACCTAATAAACCCCTTATCCTATAATTCATCTACTTGCTTCTTTAGCTCGACCAACTCGTTGTTGTTTTCTTTACAGACATGCTGTAAAATTAGCTCCATACCTGGCACCAAGTCTATAGAGAACTCAATATCTCAATTTGGTGATAATCCTGGCAATTCCTTAAGAAACACATCCAAGAATTCTGCTATCAAAGGATGCGACAACTCCTCGTCTTCCGCCATAACTACAAAGATAATGCCTTATCTCTACTCTGTAGCTCCTCTAGCAAACTAAAACTCTGGCTCTTCTAACAGGCTAAACAAAAATTTACCTCCTCTGTAATCTATGCTAGCATAGTGTCTACTCAACCAATCTATCCTGAGTACAATATCGTATTTCGGAAGTGGCATTACAAGTAGGCATGCACTTAGCTCCCGGCCTTTCAAAGTAACTCTCTGATCCTTGCAAATATCAATAACCAGGATAATGCCTCCCCAGGTCATGATCATGCAAGTCCTAAGCAAAGACTCAGCTACGAAATGATGCTTCAGAGCAAAAGAAACAAATACAAAACTTTGTGAAGGCCACTATCAAACAAAGCTAAAGCTGGAATGGAATCAAGAAGAACAGAACCTACGATGACATCTTCGGTGGGCTTGGCCTCCTCGACCGTCATAGAGAACGCTCGTCCCTGACGTATACCTCCCTGATGCTGGTACTAGGCATAACGCTGCTGCTGGATCGGAAGCGGCGGTCCCCTCGGCTGTACTGTAGGTGGTCTCGCCTGTGTCCTCGAAGATGGAGCTGCTCCCTGAACTGCATGACGAGGGTTGGAAGGACAATCCCTCAGTCGATGCCCCTCGATACCATAATACAAACAAACTCCCAACCTCTTCCTACAAACTTCCTAGATGTGGTAGGGCTTCTTGCAGTAGTGGAAGGAAGCTTGTTGTGACTGTCTTTGCTGCTGTTGTCGTGCTTGGTAAACCGGTACCCTAGCTGGAGTCTGGTGCTGCTGTGATTGCTGAAAAGGTCTAGAATGGAAATGAGGACGCTTAGCAGTCCTTGTGCTGCTACAAGCCCCCAGAAAAGAATCGTGGTCTCTCTTGGGTTTCAAGCCCAACTTTCGCTCAACCTTGCATGTCTCCACAAGTATCTCTGAATACATCTCATAGAAAGATGGAATGAGGATCGTCACTTCCTAATTCAGACCCTCGCAGAAGCGGATAGCTCAAACCTCTGGCTTCCTCACCAAATACTCCGCAAATCGGCTCAGCCTACCGAACTCTGCGGCGTACTCGTCCACGGACATGCTCCATTGAGTAAGGCCCTCAAACTGCCTCACTAAGTCCAATCTGTTCGCCCGAGCAAAGAACTTCCTCTTGAAGAGGTCCTTGAATACCTCCTAAGACTGCCCTGCATCACCAAGAAGTGGCTCATTCCTCAACCAATTATGGGCGATGTCGAACAACTGAAGTACTACTGCCTCAACCTTTAAATCCTTGCCAAGACGGGACACCCTCATGAGACACTCAATATCCTCGAGCCAATCATCAGAGTAGACGATGCCCTTGATCCCCTTTAAGACCCAAGGTTCCAGCTTCTTGAAGTCCTAGATATTACCCGACCGAAGCTGGGCAACCTGCTGCTGGACTGGAGCTCCTCTCCCTACTACATCAAGGGAAAGTTGATGAGAACTCTTAATACCCTGCCATAACACGTCAGTCTGCCTCTGGTGAGCCTCTGACTGGGCCTTCTGAGTCCCCAATATCTCGCAAAATAGTGCGAACACCTGAGTCGCATCTATCAGCACGTGTGGTAGAGGTGGAAGTCCCTTAGACACATCCGGAATAGTCCTCTGAGCTGGAGGTGGACCCCCGAACGCAGTTGATACGCCAATCACCGGATAAGTGACTGGTGTAGGCCCTCGAAAAGTCGCAGATCTCTCAAAAACTTCTCCTCTCTGTTGTGATAGAGTCTTAGGCGACATCCTGACGCAAAGCAAAATAAAAGAATCAATATGGCACATGATATAATGCATTCAAAGAAGGGCAGTTAAAGATCAAATATCAATATCAAGGAAGAATAGTTAAAATAAAAAATATAGTTTTTCCTAGATGTGATCGAGTATTCTCAGCCTATAGCCTATATCTTATATCCTAAAACAGGCTCGTAATAGCACTCAAATTAGAGCATCACTACAAACCGCACTAATTGTGACCTCGAAGACCTGCATGGGCCACTACTAAAAATGTGTTACGACCCGTACCTGGTGTAGGGACACGAGTAGTGAACAACGCCCAGCCTACGCCGCAGCATCGACGGTAGAACGATATTTTGGTAAACTATCTTCTAGCAATCAAGATATAATAATGCCACTAATGAAATATGAATTCTCAATCACAGATCTATAAGATAGAATAATCGCACAAATATGATATAAAGAACAGAAGAGTCAAATACAACTCTCAAGAAGAGATAATATCCAATGAGTCATATAAAAAATACTAATAATAAAATGCTGAAGACAAATCCAGTACAAATAAAACTATCCACTGAGCTACGAGTCCTGGGTCGTCTGTCTCAATCGGAATGAGACCCTCCTGAGCCAAAGTCTCTGGTTCTAAGACAACTATGTCCTGAGGCCCATAGTGAGTGGGATACCACTCCTCAGTGTTATCAGGAAAAAATATATCCAGTAAGAAAAGGAGCAAAGTACATCTCTAACAGCAGTTTTAATAAATGATATAAACTATCTAACAATAAATACAGTGAATATACAAGATACAATATACAGGTACAAGAGATATGCAATAAAAGGAATACTATAAATAAATAAAAGAATGAGCATCATAGGAATGAGCAAAAATACTACTACTAAGTGAGTGAGTACCAGCTTTAACATGTGATCGGCTTGGGAACTTGCACAAGAATTATGGCCTGGTTAATCATAGCGCGGTGTATGATTAACACTATTCAAGGAAGAAGACATGCAAAAGGAGGATATGATCATATATCTACACTAAATACTTCCCGCCCCCGACTGGTATAGTTGATCCAACCATGGTATATTATGATACCGGATTACCTTGGTAGGTAGCTAGTCTCCTCAAGAATCAATATCTGTATATGTACAAGAAGAGCAAGGAACAAGGCTTGCATAAGGTACACCATAAATACCAAAGAATAATATCTCATGACGAGATCCGGATATACCAATTCTTGTAACCATCGTGTCAAAAAATCAAGAATATCTACACTAAATACAAGAGACATAGAGGATATCATGAATGAGAAACTTTCAGAGAATATACTTGCCTGAAATTCGGTGAACAATATCAAAGATGTCTGGTACGGTACCTCGAAGACCTAAATATAAAATATTATATCAATACAAGATTTTAGAATAAAAATAAGTTAAACTAGTCAAATTTTAGGTCATAAAGCTATTTCTAAGTCAAAATAGTCAAACTAGGTCAACTCTGGGTCAAATTAGTCAAACTTGGTCAAACTAGCTATTTCTAGGTTGTATGAGTCTATCTCTAGAATATTGGGTCCATACACTATGTATCAAGGCTATACTAGCTATACTAGGATACTAAAATACCAACAAAATATCGTATCATAAGATACGTAAGTTATTAGATACGAAAATACAATAATATATATACAAGATAAAAATATATAATACCCCTAGCTAAACTAATGCTAAGTGGATACCTATGCTTTGAGCCAAAAGCGGTATCACACCACCTACACACCCTCTTGATACACAAACCCCATACCTTGAGTATAAACCAATAGCTTTGAAGGACCGTGAGGCAACTCTAGAGGGGGGTGAGTAGAGTGCAGCAGAATAATCTACCTAATTTAAGATTATCAGAATGAAGGCAGTTGCTAACTAACAGTGTATATAGAGACAGTAAAGCAAAGTAGTAAAGTAGAAAGAGAAAGCAAATGCAAACACCAAGATGTATACTGGTTTCCCTCTTAGAGGACTAGTCCAGTCCCGAAAACTCAAGCTCGGAGTTTCTCCACTATAATCACCAATAGTGAATCACAAGCTTTGATCCGAAGGCTTGCCACTTCTTTACACCACTGTTTGATCCAAAGTATCGTAACTTCACAGCTTAGAGAGAGAGAGAGTAACTGATGGAACAAAACTCTTTACAACTCAGAAGACTTCTAGATCGATATCGCACTTGGTACTAGGAAGGCTAGGGAGTTGCTCTTTGAGATGGAAAGGTTAAGGCTTAGAGGTTTGCTTACAATTGAATAGAAGATTGAAGAATGGTTGAGTGAGTAGGAATGAGAATTTCAATCCTATTTATAGGGTGTAGGCAAACAGAATTAGGCCAGAATTCGGATGGGGTTTAATTCAAATTTTCAACCGTTGGGCCAAGAAATCAAGAGCTTATTAAACTTGTTGATTTTATACCAAAAGGATAACTGAGTTCGGTCCGAGTTCGGCCCCAGTTCGGTCTCTTAGTATTGTTGACTTTGTAAATGAATGTGGCCTGATTTGGTAGATAGGTTCTTTGGTTTATTTGAGTGGACTAGGTATCTGCGTATGGGTACTTGGTTTTGCCAGTGCGACTCAGCTTACATCAGTCCTAGACTCAAACAAATAAAAAATTATATTTGAATAGACGTAATACAGACGACATGAGATAGTAGTATTGAGGCTTCAGATCGAGATATATCAATGCATGGTTTAGTTAACTATCAAAATCAAGTTTACTGAGATCGGATGGGCCAACAGTCTCTCCCATTTTGATAATTGAATAACTATGAATGATAATTCAAGTCTTTGATATGTAAGGCTCCCCCGTAACTGTGGAGCAGTTGATATGATGAAGATAACGTCTGTCAAGTATCATCTTGTATGCTAGTATCATGTATATCTTTCCCCCCGTTGTTATTTGATCGAAATGGCATGCTCCCCCAAAATCGGTGAGGTGACAAGAAAAACACAAGAGTAAAGTGTATACATGATAATATATAATGACAAAAAAAATTGCATTAAACTTTATTCATTTAAAAAATATACAAAAGCAGATGTGTAGTGGAAACATCATAGTAGAGCATCTAAAAGTAAACTTTTTTTTTAAACATTTAAATCCATTGAGTAACTAGTTGTTATTTTATTCATCTTCATCATCAGGTTCAACTATTATGTTTGGATCAAAGAAGGCATCAGCTGGATCCAAATATCGCTGAACATAGGGGTGATCAATACGAAAACCTTGCTGATTCGGATTCTGTAGAATCCAAAAAGGTCCTGCTGGGTGGTTCAATAGGGTGTACTGGAGGTCTATCAAAGTGTTGCCAAGAGCCTAAGTCTGAAGAGTTTGGCAATGATCAGTAGCAAGATTGTATATATCTTCATTGTGGAAGAGATCACGCAACAGATTGAAAATAGACTCTAAGGTTTGTGGTTGTTCATCAATAGGAGGGATGGAATTAACAGGATGAGTGTTGGAGTTTGATGATGAGTAAAAGACAAAAGCATAGTTGGCTCAATTCTCCGAATTCTATTGAGGTATAAAGGTTCCTCAAGATTTGGATAAGTATCCAATGGAATGTCAATAACTAAAAATGGTTGGCAAGTACATAACGTATAGTAGTGTACGCCCTTTCTTGCGACATAAACCATTTAAGATAAGATGGTCAGTGGAACATTGAAGTTAATACCGAAATACAAGTGATATAAAGCTGACATATCTAGATAAGAGACTTCATCAAAGTAAGTCTTCTTAGGCAGAAAAGATGAAAAGATAATACGATGCATTTCAAAGAAGTGACCATTCAAGTATCTAGCATAAAATTTTCCAGGTAGACATTCAAGAGGATGACAAAGAATATTCTTGAAAGAATCTAAAGTTAAGCCATGGTCAAATTAAACTTACTTGATGTTGACTAAGGTTTGTCCATCAGCAATAATGCGTAGGATTTTACTTAAGTTGTTCGCATCGAATTCAATAGGAATACCACGAACTCTAGATGAGATAGTGTCATATTCATATGTTAAGTTACAATAGAATATTTGAATAGCATTATTTTAAATATTGGTACGGGTCATAGCAAGTTTATCAAGTTAAAGTTTTTGAAGAATAGGTAGATAGTCTTTGTGTTGAAAAAAAATTAATAGGATGGCCAAAACATATATGTCTCTTGGAGAAGTCATTATACCAATCATTTAAAATTTTGAGGCTTCAAAAAATAAAACCGTCAAATTCTCCTATATTTGGCATAATAGGACAGAAAAGAGAGCCGGAAAAGGAATCTATTTTCCTTTTAGGGGCCATTGGGAGAGGATGTAGGAGAAAAAGCTAAGGTTATTTACACCTTTTTGACAGAAAGGTCATTTTGGCTTGTATCCAAAAATTTTAAAACTTTGAAAAGTGTGACGTAAAAAATTGTAAAGCATCTTTATGATTCTTATATTTTATTAGAATCCAAAAGACATAATTTTCGACGGATAAAGTTGAATCGATCTTCAGCTAAAGGTTTAGTAAAGATGTCTGCTAATTAATGTTTCGTGTCCACATACTCAAAACAAATATCTCCGTGTAATTAATGATCCCTTAGAAAATGATGACAGATTTCTATTTGCTTAGTGCGTGAATGGCATAATGGATTTTTGGTGAGATTAATGGTGCTATTGTTATCGCAGAAAATAGTAATGTTCTTATAGTGCAGATTGAAGTCTTCTAGGGTTTGCTTCCACAAAATTTGAGCATAACAACGTCATGCGGTGATATACTCTGCCTCAGTTGTTGATAATGCAACAAAATTTTATTTCTTCCTAAACCAGGAGACTAGAGACTTTCCTAGAAAATGACACGTGCCGCTGGTGCTTTTTTGATCGACTTTGCATCAAGTAAAATTAGCATCCGAGTAACCAGCAAGGTCAAAGGACGTGCTTTTGGGATACCATAAGCCTGCCGACAAAGTCCCTTTATGGTATCTAAAGATACGCTTAACTGCTCACAAATGTGGTTTCTTAGGATTAGCCTGATATATAGCACAAAGGCATACAACAAACATAATGTCTGGGCGACTAGTAGTTAAATATAACAAACTACCAATCATACCTCGATACTTATGTATGTCTGTTGGTTTACTGCTATCATCATGGTCAAGCTTAGTGGGTGTTGCCATTGGAGTTCCGATAGGCTTTGCATTGTCCATGTCGAACTTTTTGAGCAAATCCTTCGTGTACTTAGCTTGATGGATAAATGTTTCTTGCGAATCTTGTTTGATTTGCAATCCTAGGAAGAAAGTCAGTTCTTCCATCATGCTCGTCTCAAATTCACTCTACATACACTTAGCAAAATCATTACATAGCAGCTCATTAGTAGGTCCAAATATGATATCATCAACATATATTTGCACTAGTAACAAAGAATCAGCAGAAGATTTTATAAAAAAGGTAGTATCAATTTTTTCTTTTGAAAAACAGTTTCCAAGTAGAAAGAAGCGAAGACATTCATACCAAGCACGAGGGTCTTGTTTGAGTCTGTATAGAGCCTTTCGTAACTTGAATACGTGGTTATGGTATTTAAAATCTTTAAAACCAGGGGGTTGTTTAACAAAAATATCTTCTTTGATAACACCATTTAGAAAAGCACTTTTAACATCCATTTGAAAAAGTTTGAAGTTATGAATACTATCAAAAGCGCAAAGCATTCGGATAGATTCAAGTCTAGCAACAGGAGCATAAGTCTCATCATAGTCAATACCTTCCTCTTGGTTGTATCCTTGAGCTACGAGACGTACTTTGTTACGTGTAACTGAACCATCCTTATTTAATTTATTTCAAAAAATCTATTTAGTACTAATGATCGGATAATCATTAGGTTTAGGAACAAGTTCCCAAACTTGATTGCGTTCAAATTAGTTGAGTTCCTCTTGCATAGCAGAAATCCAAAATTCATCAGCAAAAGCTTCATCAGTATTTTTATGTTCTATTTAGGAAATAAAAGCAACATTTGTAATGATATCTTTATTTGAGGAACGTGTACTTATACCTTTCGATATATCACCAATTACCAAGTCCTTAGGATGATTTGTGGAGAACTTTAGTCTCCTTGGTAGACTTTCCGGATGACTTGTACTATTTGTACCTTCTGATGTCTTATTGTTTGCAGGTTGACTACCTTCATCGTCGATGTCGTTTAGTGCTTGAGTGTTGTGTTCATCAAATATAACATTGATTGATTCTTCAACAGTCAATGAGGTTTTATTGAATACTCTGAATCCTTTAGTTTTGGCGGCATAACCTAGAAAAATACCTTCATCGGCCTTAGAGTCAAACTTTCCTAGATTATCTTTGGTATTAAGAATAAAATATTTACAACCAAAAACTTTAAAGTAACTAATTGTGGGGATTCTACCGAACCAAAATTCATAGGGGATTTTCTTCGATATAGGTCGAATAAGCACCATATTCAAAATATGGCATGAAGTACTTACAGCTTCAGCCCAAAAGTATTTCGAAAGTTTATACTGATTTAAGATGACTCTAGCTATATCGCCAAGAGTTCTATTCTTCCTCTCAACAACACCATTTTGTTGTGGAGTTCTAGGACAAGAAAATTCACGAGAAAAACTTTTTCGTTATAAAATATTTTAAAATCACTATTTTTTAATTCGCCTCCATGATCACTTCGGATAAGAGTAATCATGAAACCTTTTTTGTTTTGAACCTTTTTGCAAAAAGTGACAAATTCAGAAAATGTTTTATTTTTATTTACAAGAAATTAAACCCATGTGTATCTAGAAAAATTATCAACAATGACATAAGCATAAAGTTTACCGCCAAGACTGACGACTCTACTGGGTCCAAACAAGTCCATATGCAAGAGTTGTAGAGGTCTATAGGTACTTACAGAGTTGATTGATTTAAAAAAAAAAGATTTAGTAGCTTTATTCTTTTCACAGTCAGCACATACCATATCTTTCTTGAAAGTAATCTCTGGTAAGCCTCTTACGAGTTTTTTTGTGGATAGTCTTGCAATAGTGTCCATGTTTGCATGTCCTAGATGCATATGCCATAGGCAGGTGTCATCTTTGTTGGCGTATAGAAATTTGCCTGCATTGTCAGTATCTTTTGCAAGTTAGAAAATATATATTGTCTTTCCTGATCCCTTCAAAGATAACCTTACCAGTGGATCTTTCATAAATAGAACATTTATTTTTAACGAAGTTAATACCATAACCATGGTCTGTTAGATGACTGATGCTGAGTAGGTTATGTTTTAATTTTGTTACTAGACAAATATCTTTTATGACAGGATAGGGAGAAATACCTATATTACCATTACCAATAATATATCCTCTGAGGTTATTACCGAAGGAGACATAACCTTCTTTCTTCATCGATATTGTTGCAAATAGGTTAGCATTACCAGTCATATGTTGTGAGCAACCACTATCGAGAATCCACTTGCTTCTAGCATGAAAGGGTTGGTCCACCTATAAAACGAGTTGTAGTCCATTTCTTTGAGGGTCCTGCTGTGTTAGTTTTTGGTACCCATGCATAAACTTTCATATCTACTAACTTTCTTGTTCTGCAGAATCTATATATATGTCCTTTCTTACCAAAGTAGTGACATATAGCTATGTGATTAGTGCTTGGTGCAACATGATAGATATGATTGTGTGAAGCAGTTATTTGTGGTCTATGTGGATAGAATGCATGATTGTGTTTGACATTTCTTTATGGTCTTCATGGATATCTATAATAGAATGCATGATTGTGTTCGACATTTCTTTATGGTCTTCATGGATATCTATAATAGAATGCATGATTGTGTTTGACATTTCTTTGTGCATGATGATTGCATGAACTGTTATGCATGTAGGTAGGATCATAGTTGTGAGTGTTCTTTTATCTTGTTACGTATCTCGTGTTAGGATGGGTGGAGGTTTGTTCGACCTGTTTACCCAATCTAATCTCTAACTTTTTAGAGGTAGCATATACTTTATCATATTTAGCAGTGAGAGCATCTATTCTACGTGCAGCAATGGAATACTTCTTCTTTTCATATTCGAGTTCTTTCTTAAGTTTAGCGTTCTTCTGAGATCCATTGTCACGACTGGTAAGTGCTTCGTGGAGGTTAAGCTTAAGTCTAGAGTTCTCGTCGAATCGTTTGAGGTATCATTTACTTCACTTAGTAGAGATGTTAGTCTCTTTATTTCAGTCTGACAATCTTGAATATCTTTCTTAGCATGCTTGTACTTATTTCTAAGTTTCCAAAAATCATCAAGCAAATCACTAAAAGCATTACCTAGTTCATCAAAGATAAAATCATCATAAGAGTCATTATCCGTTACTTGATCAGCTAACGTCATGAAACATAAGTCGATGCTTCTCTTGGTTTCTTTTTTGTCGGATTTACTAGCTTCACTTTCATGCCAAATACTAGTGTTTGCATATTTTTGTGATGATGTTCTTCTGGATGAGTAATTATGGCAATTTCTTTTTCTTAGGGTTGGACAATCTTTCTTTATATGCTGTGTCTTCTTACGTTTGTAGCATATAGGCTCTTCATCACTGTTGTCAGTTGACTCCTTCTTCTTTGATTTCTCAAGATTTAGAAATTTCTTTAAGTTTCTTGTGGTCAGGACAACTTCCTCATCTTGAGACTCATTATCATCGGAGTTATTGTTGGTGACCTTTTTATGATGTGTCTTAAGAGCAATCATCTTCTTCTTGGGAGTAGGTTCTCCAAATTCCTTGAGATCCAACTCGTGAGTCATCAGCTTGTCCATGAGCGTCTCAAGGGTTATCGTGGTAAGATCATTCCCTTCTATGATTGTAGTGGCCTTGGAATTCCAATTCTTGGTGAGTCTCCTGAGTACCTTGTGAATCTTCTCGTGATTGTTGTACTCTATGCCAAGTGATAATAGAGGGTTGACGATGTCGAGGAATCTCATGAACATTTGAGTGATTGTCTCATTTTGCTTCATCTTGAATGCTCCATACTCTTGTGTTAGATGACTTATTTTTGATTTCTTAACTTGGGAGGTTCCTTCATGAGTGACCTCAAGAAGTTTGTATACTTCGTGCGAAGCTTCATAAATAGAGATCCTGTTAAATTCAATTCTATCTATAACATAAAATAAAGCATTAATAGCTTTAGCATCAAGACTAGCTTGTTTCTTTTTGGTGTTTGAGTACTAATCATGAGACTTCTCTACAAGGTTATCATCTATGACTATTCTAGGTGGCTTCTTGTATCCTTCTACTACTATAGCCCAAAGGTCAAAATCAAGTGACTTTAGGTAGAAGCTCATACGTATCTTCTAGTATGTGTAGTTAGTACCGTCAAATAGGGGTGGCCTATTTGTGGAATGACCTTCACCATTGTTGGTGTGGATAGATCTAACAGTTGCCATAAGTCTCTTAGGATGTTAAGCCAAATATTAAGAGAACTAACTCTGATACCAATTGAAGGACCGTGAGGCAACTATAAGGGGGGTGAACAGAGTACAGCGGAATAATCTACCCAATTTAAGATTATCAGAATGAAGGCAATTTCTAACTAACAGTGTATATAGATACAGTAAATTAAAGCAGTAAAGTAGAGAGAGAAAGCAAATACAAACACCAAGATGTAAACTGGTTTTTCTCTGAGAGGACTAGTCCAGTCCTGAGAACTCAAGCTCAGAGTTTCTCCACTATAATCACCAATAGGAAATCACAAGCTTTGATCCGAAAGCTTGCCACTTTTTTACACCACGAGGTTTGATCTAAAGTCTCGCAACTTCACATCTTAGAGAGAGAGAGAGAGAGAGAGAGAGAGAGAGTAACTGCTAGAACAAATCTCTTTACAACTCAGAAGACTTCCAGACCGACATCGCACTTGGCACTAGAAAGGCTAGGGAGTTGCTCTTTGTGATGGAAAAGTTAAGGCTTAGAGGTTAGCTCATAATAAGATAGAAGATTGAAGAATGGTTGAGTGAGTAGGAATGAGAATTCCAATCCTATTTATAAGGTGTAGGCAAATAGAATTCGGCCAGAATTCAGATGAAGTTTAATTCAAATTTCCAACCGTTGGGCCAATAAATCAGGAGCTTATTGAACTGGTTGATTTCATACCAAAAGGGTAACCGAGTTCTGTCCGAGTTCAGCATGAGTTTGGTCCGAGTTCGGCCCAAGTACGGTCTCTTAGTATGGTAGACTTTGTAAATGAATGTGGCCTGATTTGGTGGATATGTTCTTTGGTTTATTTGAGTGGACTAGGTATCTAGGCATAGGTACTTATTTTTGCTGGTGTGACTTAACTTATATCAGTCCTAGTCTCAAATAAATAATAAATTTATATTTGAGTAGACGCAATATAGACGATATGAGATAGCAGTGTTGAGGCTTCAGATCGTGACATATCAATTCATGGTTTAGTTAACTATCAAAATCAAGTTGACTGAGACCAGATGGACCAACAACCTTGATATTACCTTGGTATCACAAGGTAATCCAATATCTAACATACACACCTCACTATACACTAACATGCATTTATACTCATAATTTATAATAATACTTTACCAAACTAACATACTAATATACCCATCAAATATTCAATACCCATACCCAAGATACCTCAACTCTCATTACCTTGGTGTAACTCAAGGTAATCTAGAATTAATATTAACCAATGCTAATGCTAACTAGTTCTTATATAAATATACCTCACATATATATATATACTAACTCACTAACGATATTAACTAACTTTGCTTATCTACAACTTAACCACTAAGCACTATGCCACAATCTACTGCTTCTTATTACTGCTGCTTCTGCTTATCGCTGCTTACTGCTTCTTCTTGCTGCTGCAGCAGCTTACTGCTTCTGCAGCTTACTACTTCTGCTAGTGTTGTAGCTTACTGCTTGCTGCTGCTTATCCGGCCTGCTTATTACCCCCCTAGCTCACACATATTGTAAACCCCCTCACCCAAAATAGGCCTACTTGGCTTAGATAGAGAGACTAGGGCTAGTTTGAATCCAATTAAAAATAGAATACGATATTTTATTTAATTATACAATATTTATATCACGTAATGCACCTTACCGTTGCTTCGATAATTGGAGCGCTAACCTAGTTTTTGTCTTCCAACAAATTTTATATCCTTGTCCTAGATGTACCAGCCTTCCATTCTGACCTTTGTGTAACTTATAATTATGCCCTCTTGTGCTATATTTTAGTCGCACAATAATCATCAAGGACGTTATTATTTAATTCTAAATAATTCTAACTTTGTATCCTTGTACGTTCCAATCGAAATTGGAGACACAATCTTGACCCAATTCGTACAACCCAATTTATGACAATATTCTATTCTGAGTCTACTACGTCCATGATACTTGTGTCCTACCTAATTTTAGTTTCATGTACTTCTAATTAATTCAAGAACACCATGCGCATTAATTTAAACCCAATTTTTGTCTTTGTATAATTTTCTAATTGTTGGGTGCTTTTATGCAAAAGCGTATTGAGGTATCCACACCATCGGACAATACATGAAGAAACCCATTTTTTCCTTTACATAAATTTTTCTCATAATTTTTGGAATATGCAACGCGTAACATCGCCCCTCATTTTAACCCTATTCTTGCATTTTAAATAATATAATTTATAGCCCTCCAAACACCCCCATGTAAGGCCAAGCCCATCCCAAGAGATGTTGACCAAGACCAATCCCTTAGGTCAACCCCCAACACTAATCCCCACACATATAAATACAAACTTTTTCATTCACAAACCAAAAACCAAACTACATCAGCCGACCCCTACTATTCATCATCTCCCTCCTCCATGTGCAACCCTACCGGACCCTCCGTCGGCCAGTCTTTCACCGGAGCAGCCAGTCCCGCCGGAGCACACGAGACCACCACCTTCTCCCTCTCTTCTCCGTCCAACTGAACGCCGTCGGCACCACGACCTCACCCCGCTGCTCAACCTCGACCCGCAGCCATCTCATCCTTCTCCACGATACCCCGGACCACCCGTCGCTCGCCTGAAGACCGGAGCTCGATCTTGCATCATCTTCTCTGACCTGACCATCACCCCGACCCCTCGACTTCCATCTCCGTTCACCACCATCACCATTAACATCACGACCACCACCATCGTCTCCGTTCTCCTCCGCCGAAACTGAAACACCACGACCACACCACCACTCTACACCAACACCACCAGCACCACCTCCACCTTCCTTCCCAGAACTGCCTTGCCACCACCACTAGTAGCACCTCTTCTTCTTCCGCCTCTTCCCGGCCCTCCTCGGCCACCTGAGTCTGGCCGGAGCAACACCAAGTCCCCAGCAGCCTTCGGCCATCCACCATTGCCATCATCATCACCACCATTAACTCCAGCACAGCCAACACCTCCTCCTCTTCCCTGTCCTCCTTCCTCCCTGCTCCTCCTCGGTCGCCTGAGCATGGCCAGAACAGTAAACTCCGGCAGCCCGTGATCATCATCACCACCATCACCATATTATCATCACCATTGTACTCATCATCATCACCCCATCATTATCCTCATCATCATCACCCCATCATCATCCATATCATCACCTTACCATCATCATCTCACCCTAATCCTTAAACCAATTATCATCACCCTCATTATCCCAGTCACCATCCTCGTCATCACCATCATCCATATTATCATCCTCGTCATCACCATCATCCACATCATCATCTTCATTACCCGTAATCATCATTATCACCCTCGTCGTCATCGTCGTCATCGTCGTCAACCTCATCGTCGTCATCATCGTCACCCCGAGGTTCAAACCTGTCTCTTTTCTCCTTTTTATGTGTGCTTATGTATGCTATTAGTATTGCTTTATTATAGTTAATGGATTTTAGACCATGTCGGTGAAACCAATGACTTGTACGCGTACACGTACATGTATTAGAAATAAAGTGATATATATATATATATATATATAAATATATGGATGTATTATATATGTAGTTAAATACTAAATAATAATGGCGACTATACTATATATGTAACTAGACTATACGACCCTAGCACACTGTGAATTATTTCGTGTTTACCTTGACCATGTTGACCCTAAGAACATGTTAGATGACTGCCTTGTGTACATTTACATACTGGATTAGACACCTGTTAGTTGATTGTCTGATTGTGTACAACACTTGAAGACGTGACACCCGCGTAATTAGACGTGCAATTGACCGTGTTAGCTGACCCGTGTTACCCCTAGCGTACCCCCGAGTCCAGTGTATTTATGGTTATGTGTGTGCTAGTGTAATGACTGATGTTGTATTATGATATATTATATGTATATAGGACCTATTGGATTTATCTGTACGACTTTGGGAGCAGGTTATTGGTACTATGCAGCTTTCTTGCTAGGCAACTATAACTTGCCTTGTTGTACTGTTTAAATTCAGTTATTATTTTTGTAAAACTCCTAATCCTAAAAACCACATTAACCTTTTTAATTAATTATTAATTAAATTATAGTCATTATGAGCTAATTAACAGAAATATATTTTTATTTAATTTTTATTTTAGGTGTTTGTGAATTTAGGAGATTTATGGAGCCGGTATAAATTTTTTCTAATTTATTTCATGCAGGAGATCCTTTGGACAGTTGCTAGCTTAATGGTATGCAATAATATAAATTCTAGAATTTTTTTATGTATATATATGTATATATATATATATATATATATATATATATATATATATATATATATATATATATATATATATATATATATATATAATAGAAATAGAAAATATAAAAGGAATAAGGAATTAGAAATAAAAAAGAAAAAGATTGGAAAAGAAAAAGAAAAAGAAAAAATAAAATTCCTTAATGGATACTATATCGTACCCAAACCTCAAACCCTACCCTAATTAAGACCACACCCGCCATTGTATATAAAGCAACAGCAGCAGTATGGTTGTTCCTACCCGCGCGTGAAGACCGTGCCCCGCGCCCCCCCCCCCCCCACCCCCGCGGATGAGAACTCCGCTCTCTCGACATCTCTCTCTATATAACACCCTCCTCCATAAAACCCTAACACCTCTCCACTCTCCACCACGCCGCAGCCCAGCCACCGCGCACCGTCGTCGCCAGTCGTCGCAGCAGCCGCTCGCTCGCGCGTCGCCCGCACACGCAGCAACAACATTTTGAACAACAGAGAAGCCATGTTCACGCTTCCATTCCCACGTCCTCGCTCGACTAAACTTGACCCCGTCTTCACTGGTATGATCCTCACTATCCCCCTTCCATCTTTGTGTGTTATTTTATCTCGAACAACGCACAAACCTAGGTGAAAATTGACACCAAGTCGATGAAAAACTATGACTTTTTAATTCCAGAAATTCGGTTGCAACTACCTATGTTCACGGATTCGTATCTCCCACAACAGAGATCCGAATCTGGTTTTTTTATTGGTATGCAAAGACCACCTAACCTACTTTAATTTTTGTAATTTAAAATAATTTATTAGTTGCTGGTTGTAGAATTAAATCTGATAGAAAAACCCAAAAATATACTTTTTCCCAAATTCCAAAAATTGCGATACGGAGCGCATCCCGCAAAATAGGACCACCCCGTCGTGTACCAAGTATATTAAAAGGTGCACGCGGTATATCCAGATGTGTGGATTTTCGCAGAAACTGATTTGGACGCATGTGCGCGTCAGAATCAGCCCGTATCCGTAGAAAATCCCTCGTGTCGCAACTTTTACAAAAGTCCTGCGCATTTAGTGCACGCTCGTCAGAATGCAACAAAACTTGTGCCACTGGACTCATGGTAACGCACTGGTACTGTGACCTAATTTTTACGCAATTCTGAAATAGTTGACCAAGTCGCCAATTGGCGGGCCCTACGGTTGACTTTTTGGGCAAAATTATGTTCTGCTCACCGGAATCCATATTTGGACATACCATTGAGTTCGTACTAACATTTAGAGTTTATTTGACCTATAATTTGTCCTATTTATAAACTGTTACCCTTGGCATGCTTTTCGGTGCAAAGTGGGCCACACGTGGACCCCAGTTTGATCCAAAATTATTGTTTTTCCCCTGTGTCCAAATTGGACGAAATGGAAGTGCTTTCTAGCTATTTCACTTATTCTGAGAATGTTGGTGATGTCTATTTCAGTATCCGAAGACATTTGTTCTGAGGCCATGGCTTCTGATCCTGTGTGTTTAACATCTAGACGTTACATTTTACAACTTCTTGCCAGGCAAGTATACCTTGTCATTGTACTGTTATTCATATTCTATATGTTTCATGCATCTTTATTTTCTGTCTTTAGTTCATATATTTTAACTGTATATAAAATGTGCACGACGGTGTCGTCACAAATTATTTCTATTTATGTATATGCATTGACCTTGTTTATGAGACTGTCCATTATCATGAAGCATCATCTTGTTATGTCCCTCTGAGGACATGGCCCCTTCCAGGTGTCGCTGTTCTTGAGTATTCGCAGGAGCGCAGATTCGGATGGTTACATATGTTTCGAGGATGTCTTCTCTTCGAGCCCGTGAATGTTAGCTGGTATTCCTATATGGTGTTTGTTGTGTTGTACTTCTACATTCGAGTTGGTAGTGGATTTATTTCCATCCAACTAGCATCTTTAGATACTTTGTATTGAGATCTAGTTTCATAGAGATTGGTTATTTATTTATATTTGATTTTTATGGATGAGATTTAGATTATACCTTGTGACTTGTGATAAATTTATACCACTTGTGGATTTGATATTTATATTACAGCGTACGTATGGGTTGGTTTCCAGATATTGGAGTTGCCATATCCATGCAGCTGGCATGCTTACGTATCATAGTCCTACGTATTTTGGGACTGGAGCATGACAATTTTAGTTGCATGTTTATTATTTTAGATTATATAACTGTGCGCGTCCGAGAAAGACTCAGGTGCAGTCAACGAAGGCGTTGACGTTAGGACTTATGTCTGACCTAGTGTCTAGTGGACCCACCTAAAGTTGTAGAGTTATCGGTATGACTCCCCAGGCCTTGACACGTATCATTTCACGTCACAGAGTTAGTTCATGTAGGGACGCGTGCCTCATACTCGACTGGCCATCGGTATAAGCAACAAGTGTGACGGTATTTAGCTTAGTTGTATATTCTATAGAGACTTGCATTATAGTACGAGATGTCTACGTCGTGTTCACGACTTGTACATTTGCATTGGGCGGGGAGGATGACTAGTAGGCGTATGGGATACCCACTTCCTTTATTCAGATGCCACGCTTACGGAGCGATATGGACGTTATACTATTCAGATGTCACGTTCTTCGGAGCGATATGGACGTTATACTATACAGATGTCTCACTCTTCGGAGTGATATAGACATTATTATATTATATAGCGCCCTTATTATGGGGGCATATGTGGCATATACTAGCCAGTCATGACGATTGGTAAATTACGTCAGCATATGTCTAGCCTATACTTTCCCATACGTACTAAGTTGTCCTCAAATTGCATTTACTTAGATGGTTAGCACACCACTTTATTTATTCAGTATTTACTTTATGACATGCTTCTATGTATCTTGTTATGTCCCTCTGAGGACCTGGTCCCTTTCCAGGTGTAGATGTTCATGAGTATTCGCAGGAGCGCAGATCCGGACTTACTACTTATCTTTCGAGGAGGTCTTCTCTCCTAGTCTCAGTGATTGTTATTTGTTGTACTTATATTATGTTGTTCTCATATTCTAGTTCGGTAGTGGATTTGTTTTCACCCGACTATCATCTTTGATACTTCATATTGAGATTTAGTTACATAGTTATTGGGCATTTATTTATATTGATTTTGGTGGATGAGATTTAGTTATGCCCTGTGACTTGTGATAGATTTATACCACTTATAGATTTGATAATATTACAGCGTACGTATGGATTTTGGTTTCCATATATTGGAGTTGCCATATCCATGCGGCTGGCATGCTTACGTGTCCTAGTCCTACATATTTTGGGACTGGGACATGACATATTTTTAGTGGTGGCCCATGCAGGTCGAGAGCATATTGTCTCGGTTATGTTACTGTACGAGCAAGCCTGCAAATAGGATTAGAGTATTGGATCTCATCCATATTTGACTATGACTCATCTTCCTTCCAATCCGTTCAATTTGAATAATCGCATCCTGCTTGAATCATGTCCTTCCCTAATATTCTTTAAGTATAGCCTTCTCCTAGAATATAGGAATCCCTGTTGTTAGGATGATAATTAGGGTAAAATTTCTAAGAAGAACACAAATAGAGTATTGACACATCACTAAGTTTAGAATACTTAATGACCCTAGCCTTCCTTACTACCTAATGAACCCTAGCGTCCCTTACCTATAGATTAATTTACCATTATCCATTGATGTGTTATGTATGACTTGAGAATAGTATAAACACTACTAGGATTAGTTTGAATTTTAACCATATTATTTGGCCCTAGTATTGAGGAACCAATAGAAATTCAAGGTTAAACATTAGGACTGAACCTAGCTTTTCATGGTGAGATAGTACTAGAGAACTACAACTTTAGCTCCTTGTCTTATAGTAGCCGAACAATACCTTAGGAAGCCAAGGGGAATGGATAGAACATTTTTCTTGATCATACCTCGAACACAGAGATTAGCATACCACCTTCCCCTTGTATATCGTGATGTTATCTAGAGTCCTTCTATTTAATTTTACATCTTGTTCCTCTGAAACCTTAGCGCTCGCTATTTGTGCGACGACTAATTATGCTTTTCCTTCTTCATCTTTCAACTCGTGCCACCTGACCCTTATGATTGTAGGCCAAGTAATTTATTCTATGTTAGGATATACAGTGTGGTAGGATTATAGTTTGCTAATCTTAAATTTTAAAAATTTAGTGCTTGGTAGCTAGCGCTTGATGGTTTGAGTTATTCTTTTAGATTGTGATTTGATTATTCTTAGTTTAAATCACATAATTTGTAACCACACCTCGATACAAGTTATATCCTCTTTCACTTGAGAGCGAGTAACTTTTCCCATTCTTAGTGATGATACTTTTGTTCTACAATAATTATGATTAAGACTTAAGATGACCCTTACCTACTTAATGCAATAGGGTACCCTAATAAGTACCAAAACCTTTTCTGCATATACCCCAATAAGAGTTTATACTTTATTTACAAGGACAATATTATCTTGTAAAAGCCCTAAATGTAGTTATAGTATTAGTTAATTATTTTAAGTTGGGTAGTATGCCTCACAACCTAGTATCCCATAGTCCTCTTGACCCATTAATAAAGCGTAATTGAATGACACCAACTATAGACTTGTATAAGAAGATAATATTTATTCAGACTGTAGAACTTAGAGGCCCATACCCCTATTTGGTCGACTAGCGACTTAGACAAGGAGTTAGTATGACAACTGTAGAGATTGTAGAGTCTTATCTTCTTGGTGAACTTGAATTATTTTATAACTTCTCTCATCATAATCTAGCGTACTTTTTTTTGTACTACCTCGACTTATGTTGCTGTTACAGCCTAGTTTGGCAAGCTTATTCTTTTATCGAGCTTGTTCATGACATATGTATTATTGGGGGGCCAACACTAATATATTGTCTAAATCAGAATCAGTGTATTAAGTTCTAGCTAACCTTAGTGCGCTTGGTTCGCTCTTTGCATGACTACTTTACGTGGATTGAAATATATAGTTGACTAGTAGACGAATATACTTTTAGACATATCTGAGCATATCATATCAGTTACATAACTGTACTGATATGAGCATGTGAATAAGAATTTACCAAAATAGGATTCAATCCACACTTGCCTTGACAATTCCCTTTGAATTCTTAATCGCTTTGAATTTCGTACTTGTACTCTATCACCTCCTCATTGAACTCCTTATTATTATTCTCCGTCTTCCCCTATTTCGGAAAGACGAACGCTCGTGCTTGATATAAGTTTGATACACGGAGAGTACTAGATATACCCCATAGGCTAACCACATTATTTGGTGACTATTTTTCGTAAATAAGGGCATATCATAGGTGATATATTTTGATGTTAAAAACTTTGAGGATTGAATAACATGATTAAATAATTTGAGGAATATTTCTCTTAAATGTATAGCCTTATGTGATAGATGGTTAAATTCTAAGTTGGGTAGAAGTTGTATTATTAACTTGAGAGAAATTTCTGTTAGATTGTGATCAAGTAAGAGTAGATTGAGAGATTATGTCATTTTAAAGGTTGAAAAATTTTAGAACGAGTTAGAGGATGAGTATTTAATAAAATTTTTGAAATCTTGATATTTCGGACCAAATAATTATAATTTGAGCAGGATTTAAATATTGAGTGTTGAAGGTTGAAATATCGATTTAAATCTTGAGGAAAATAAATAAATAGAACTCTAAACATGAACATCGACGGATTGAATTCCAAATTTGATGATTTGAATTAAAAATTAAGTTTTGATTGTTGGATCACCTATTTGAAATATTGAGGATGTAAATCAAATTTAAAATTTAAAGAATATAGAATTCACAATTTGAAAATAGAAATAATATTTGATTATAATTGTTTTCTAGAGGAGATTATGATAGTTGGAGATTGCGATATAAATTTTGATGTGGGATGTCATATAGATTTGGATATGGATTATTTAATTTAAAAATCGAGAAGATAGTACAATATGTTGAAGTTCGATTTAAACAGTAGTTATTTTAAATTTAAAGTAATTACGATAAAATTGAAAAGATTATGCTATTTTTGGAAGAGTTGCGATTGACTTGCCGTATATACATGAAGGATTGACAAATTATACCCTAGTTTAATTTCGAGGACGAAATTATTTTTAAGTTGGGTAGATTGTAAACCCCCTCATCCAAAATAGGCCTACTTGGCTTAGATAGAGAGACTAGGGCTAGTTTGAATCCAATTAGAAATAGAACACGGCATTTTATTTAATTATAGAATATTTATATCACGTAGTGCACCTTACCGTTGCTTCGATAATTGGAGCGCTACCATAGCTTTTATCTTCCAACAAATTTCACATCCTTGTCCTAGGTGTACCAGCCTTCCATTCTGACCTTTGTGTAACTTATAATTATGCTCTCTTGTGCTACATTTTAGTCGCACAATAATCATCGCGGACGTTATTATTTAATTCTAAATAATTTCAACTTTGTATCCTTGTACGTTCCAATCAAAATTGGAGACACAATCTTGACCCGTTTCGTGCAACCCAATTTATGACAATATTCTATTCTTAGTCTACTACGTCCATGACACTTGTGTCCCACCTAATTTTAGCTCCATGTACTTCTAATTAATTCAAGAATACCGTGCGCATTAATTTTAATTAATTTAAACCCAATTTTCGTCCTTGTGCAATTTTCCAATTGTTGGACGCTTTTATGCAAAAGCGCATTGAGGTGTCCATACCATTGGACAATACATGAAGAAATCCATTTTCCCTTCACATGAATTTTTTTCATAATTTTTGGAATGTGCAACGGGTAACATCGCCCCTCATTTTAACCCTATCCTTGTATTTTAAATAATATAATTTATAGCCCTCCAAACGCCCCCATCTAAGGCCAAGTCCATCCCAAGAGATGCTGACCAAGCCCAATCTCTTAGGTCAACCTCCAACCCTAATCCCCACACATATAAATACAAACTTTTTCATTCACAAACCCAAAACCAAACTACATCAGCCGACCCTTACTATTCATCATCTCCCTCCTCCCTGTGCAACCCGACCGGACTCTCCATCGGCCAGTCTTTCACCGGAGCAGCCAGTCCTGCCGGAGCACACGAGACCACCACCTTCTAACTCTCTTCTCCGGCCAAATGAACACCGTCGGCACCACGACCTCACCCTGCTGCTCAACCCCGACCCGCAGCCATCTCCTCCTCCTCCACGACACCCCGGACAACCCGCTGCTCGCCTAAAGACCGGAGCTCGATCCCGCGTCATCTTCTTCGACCTGGCCATCACCCTGACCCCTCGACCTCCATCTCCGTTCACCACCATCACCATTAACATCACCACCACCACCACCACCATCGTCTCCGTTCCCCTCCACCTGAACCGAAACACCACGACCACACCAACACAACCAGCACCACCTGCATCGACCAGCACCACCTCCACCTTCCTTCCAGAACCGCCTTGCCACCACCACTAGTAGCACCTCTTCTCTTTCCTCCTCTTCCCGGCCCTCCTCGGCCACCTGAGTCTGGTCGGAGCAACACCAAGCCCCCAGCTGCCTTCGGCCATCCACCATTGTCATCATCATCACCACCATTAACTCCAGCACAACCAACACCTCCTCCTCTTCCCTGTCCTCCTTCTTCCCTGCTCTTTCTCGGCCGCCTGAGCATAGCCGGAACATTAAACTCCGGCAGCCCATCATCACCATCATCCATGATCATCATCACCACCATCACCATATCATCATCACCATTGTACTCATCATCATCACCCCATCATCTTCTATATCATTACCTCACCATCGTCATCTCACCCTAATCCTTAAACCAATCATCATCACCCTCATCGTCCCAGTCACCATCCTCGTCATCACCATTATCCACATTATCATCTTCATCACCCGTAATCATCATCATCACCCTCGTCGTCATCGTCGTCAACCTCATCGTCGTCGTCATCGTCGTCAACCTCATCGTCATCATCATCGTTGTCATCATTTTCATCGTCGTGCCTGTGCGCGCACCCCGAGGTTCGAACCTGTCACTTTTCTCCTTTTTATGTGTGCTTGTGTATGCTATTAGTATTGCTTTATGATAGTTAATGGATTTTAGACCGCGTCGGTGAACCCAATGACTTGTACGCGTTTACGTACGCGTATTAGAATTAAAGTGATATATATATATATATGATATAAATATATGGATGTATTATATATGTAATTAAAAGATAAATAATATTGGTGACTATATATGTAACTAGACTGTACGACCCTAGGACACTGTGAATTATTCCGTGTTTACCTTGACCATGTTGACCCTAAGAACATGTTAGATGACTGCCTTGTGTACATTTACGTACTGGATTAGACACCTGTTAGTTGATTGTCTGATTATGTAATTAGATGCACAATTGACCGTGTTAGTTGACCCGTGTTACCCCTAGCGTACCCCCGAGTCCAGTGTATTTATGGTTACGTGTGTGCTAGTGTAATGACTGATGTTGTATTGTGATATATTATATATATATAGGACCTATTGGATTTATCTGCGCGACTTCGGGAGCAGGTTATTGGTACTACGCAGCTTTCTTGCCAGGCAAGTATACCTTGCCTTGTTGTACTGTTTAAATTCAATTATTATTTTAGTTGCATGTTTATTGTTTTAGATTATATAACTGTGCACGTCCGAGAAAGACTCGGGTGCAGTCAACGAAGGCGTTGACGTTAGGACTTGTGTCTGACCTAATGTCTAGTGGACCCACCTAAAGTTGTGGAGTTATCGGTATGACTCTCCAGGCCTTGACACGTATCATTTCACATCACAGAGTGAGTTCATTTAGGGACGCGTGCCTCATACTCGACTGGCCATCGGTGTGAGCAACACGTGTGACGGTATTTAGCTTAGTTGTATATTCTATAGAGACTTGCATTATAGTATGAGATGTCCACGTCGTGTTCACGACTTGTACATTTGCATTGGGCGGGGAGGATGACTAGTAGGCGTATGGGATACCCACTTCCTTTATTCAGATGCCATGCTCAACGGAGCGATATGGACGTTATACTATTCAGATGCCACGTTCTTTAGAGCGATATGGACGTTATACTATGCAGATGCCTCACTCTTCGGAGTGATATAGACGTTATTATATTATATAGCGCCCTTGTTATAGGGGCATATGTGGCATATACTAGCCAGTCATGACGATTGGTGAATTACGTCAGCATATGTCTAGCCTATACTTTCCCATACATACTAAGTTATCCTCAAATTGCATTCACTTAGATGGTTAGCATACCCCTTTATTTATTCAGTTTTTACTTTATGGCATGCTTTTATGTATCTTGTTATGTCCCTTTGAGGACCTGGTCCATTTCCAGGTATAGATGTTCATGAGTATTCGCAGGAGCGCAGATTTGGACTTGCTACTTATCTTTCGATGAGGTCTTCTCTCCGAGTCTCTGTGATTGTTAGTTGTTGTACTTATATTGTGTTATTCTTATATTCTAGTTCGGTAGTGGATTTGTTTTCACCCGACTATCATCTTTGATACTTCATATTGAGATTTAGTTACATAGTTATTGGGTATTTATTTATATTGATTTCGGTGGATAAGATTTAGTTATGCCCTATGACTTGTGATAGATTTATACTACTTGTTGATTTGATATTCATATTACAGCATACGTATGGGTTTTGGTTTCCATATATTAGAGTTTTCATATCCATGTGGCTGGCATGCTTACGTGTCCTAGTCCTACATATTTTGGGACTGGGGCGTGACACACACACACACACACACACACACACTCCAATGACCACCAACACATCACAATTGAAAATAGAATATACATATATATATATATATATATATCATTTAACAATTATAATTATAATACTCTAATAGCTATAACCAAGGTAAATTGAATTATAATGCAAAGAATCAAACACGTGGAGTGCAACTCACCCATATCACACTCATTCTATGATACGCTTGCGATATGGCTCCACCACACAAACAAACGTATTCCGAAAGACACAAAAAAGTCTAAAATTACAATTAGAAGCAATACAAAGTGTTAGCTACTCATCAACGTGTCCGTGTCAAAATATGACATGCTCAAACCCCCGTGTCGGAAGAAAACTCCCAAATCAACCCGTATCGTCAAATTATCGGAATACGGCCTACACGTATCCAATTTTGGATACGACACTAGTCATACACAACCAAACACATATCAATTTGGTATAATTGACCCATTGACAAACACAAGATGTGCCAACCTCAAAATTCTCCCAAAATTGACACAAAATACCACATAACTTTCTCTATAGGCCTCCTATGGACCTAATTCCACTTTCTATGGGTAGCCTTAGTATATAGGAGGGTTCCTAATGATTAAATTATAGATTTAGAGTTTAATTAGAGAGAGAAAACCGAATTGTACCTATTGGGAGATGGATTTTCAATAAAATCTCTAAATTGAGTGTTAAGAGCCTTCAACTAGTAGATCCTTCCTCCTCATTGTAGATTCTTGCTTCCTTCTTCTTCTAATAGTCTCCAATGGTGAGTAAAGAAGGAATTGGGAAGGAATTTGTGTAGGGATTGGTTTAGGGATGAAAAAATTTGGAAGAGGAAAATTCTAGATCTAGATTTGAAATAAAAATGAAGAGAGAGAGAGAGAGAGAAAGAGAGAGAGAGAATCTCTCTTCACTCCATATGTGGCTGGCCTCTAACCCCTCCGCCAAGCTACTTTTAAATGTCCACAATACCCCTTAGGGCTTGTCTTGAAGAAATTAATTAAGGGGGGAAGGTTCTAATCCAATTGGTTAAACTAATTAATTCATCCTCCTAATGAATGTGCTTAATATTGGGCTCAATTCTAACTAGAATTAAATGTTGGTCCATTGATCTAATATAAACTAGTTAGTTCCACTAATACAAGTAAAAAAAAATCTAACATCTAACAATAAATAAATAATATAGTAAATAAATTTACAATATGCACAATTTTTAATTAATTATAAAATGATCAAAATATCCTTTCCTAGAAAATGTGGTAGTGACAACGTCTTCTACCCAACCCTTCTAACTATGCATTATTCTATGATAGCAGTAGGTATTCTCAGTTTAGTCAAATGGACTGAAGGAGGGGGGTGGCACTACTCGAGACTGAGGGCTAAGCACTGATGCCGTATGGCAAATCCACTATCATGCGCTTGCTTAACAGAAACTGCTACTGCAACAACTGTTATGGTATCGGGTTGTGGTTTGTCTAACCATAGCAACATGGAGAAAACTGAGGTTATTGTTGTAGTTGATGTTGTTGATAAGGTTGATGTGGTCGGGCAAGCAGGTAAACTGATACCTTAAGTATCAGAGTGGGTAGTGCACAGGTTATTAGAGTTTTACTGCAAGTATAAAAGCTTATGAGTTCCAACTCAGTGAAAAGGTGAAGTACATGAGTGTACTCATAGAGGAAAGTTTCCAGTTGCAGTTGGGGGTGATCCAGTGCACAGTGTTGATGTGTACACAGTTATGAGAAAACATTAGTAGCAGTAACATCATAACAATGTGCTACCAGTCGAGTTGGGAGTAGGACTGAGCATGGAGGAGAGTATTATAACTTGTTGTACTGTTGATGTGACCAGTTGGGGTATCAGATTAGTGTACACCCTTACATATGGGTCAGAAATGCCTAGGAAGAGTGGCAACAACCTTATTTGCTGCAATATGGCAAGTGAGGTATTGTACCAGTTGGGGGTAATTGAGGAGAGGTTCAAGTCTGATACTTTGTGTATCAGTCATCTTGAGTATCAGTAATAGGGCACTTATATTAGGTATGTTGGTATCAGTTAAGGTATTAAGTTAATTTATATATGTATGTTAGTTGGTTAAGATATTAGGTAATTAATGTTATAAGTTGTGATGATAGTTAAGTTAGTTAGTATATGTTAGTATTGCTTTTGATACTAGGGTTTAGTATTACCTTGAGTTAAGCCAAGGAAATCAATATTAAGTTAATATTAGCTTATAGATACTAGTGTCTATATATTTATATATAAGGGTATCTATTAATACTTAGTAGATATGATACTCTAGTATCTTGTAATAGCTAGTATAGCCTATATAAGCAAGGTATGGACCCAATAACTTGAATATAGGCTAGTACAATCTAGAAATGACTAGTTTGATTACTTTGACTTAGAGTTGACCTAGTTTGACCATTTTGACCTAGTACTGACCTAGAAATCATACTTAATGCATTTAATTTAATTTATCATCTTCTTTACACCCAATAATATGATATTACATATATAGGTCAATGTGACACCAGTCCAAACACAGATTGATATTGTCAGCTCAGGACCTCAGGCGAGTACATTCTCTGACAGTTTTTTGTTTATGATATCTTCTATTTTTCTTGTATTTAGTATAGATATCCTTGACTTCTTGACACATGGTTACAAGGATTGGTATTTTTTGGATCCCGTCATGAGATATTATTTCTTGTAGTTCCTAGCGTATCCTGTACATGCCATGTTGCTCTTGTACTTGTATGGACACTGATTCCTGGGGAGACTTGCTACCTTCTTGGAAAATCCTATGTCGTAACGTGCCATGGTTGGATCCACTATACCATTCGGGGTTTGGAGAGTATTAGTTAGATATGTGATCATACCCGCCCTGTACAAGTATTCATGTACAAGTACCCTGTTAGCGTTAATCATACACTTCACATATGACTAGCCAGGCCATGATTCCTGTACAAGTTACTAAGCCAATCATATGTCGAAGCTAATACTCACTTACTTAGTTAGTTATATTTTCTGACTCTTGTATATGATGCTCATCTCACTTATACTATTTACAATATTTCCATATTCTGTATATTTCCTATACATGCTCTATTTATCTTGTATGTTCTCTCTATTTACTGTTGCATAGTCTTTATCATTTATTTGGAACTGTTGTTAGAGGTGTGCTTCGCTCCAATCCTGACTGGATTTATTTTTCAAATAATTTAGATATTGGGTATCCTACATACTATGGACCTCAGGACATAGTGGGTGTAGAGTTAGAGACGGTGGTTCAGCAAGAGCCGATACCGAGGAATGATCAACTAGTTACAGTTATTTAGACTATTGTATTAGTTATGTCTCAGTTTAGACATGTTGTTATGAACTATGTTTGAGACTATTGTGCTAGTCTATTCGACTTGATTATGAGTTGTATTATGACTGTGAATCATGTCTTTCGTCTATTCTATATCGTGCTACATCTTCCTCTAGTTTATTGTGATTGAGTATTATTTATCCTCCATTAGGAGTTGAGATATCTCGACAGGTACATATATATTATGTGAGATGTTTAGATAGTATTGTTGACCTAGACAGCGTTCTACCACCTATGCCACGGCGTAAGCTGGATGTACCCACGTTCTCGTACCCTTATACCGGGTGCGGGTTTTGACACCGCCTCAGCCATGATCCTATGTTTCGTAATTCAGCATGAAATAAAGGGGGCAAACCAATCATTTTTGAAAAAAATGGCAGGTTGTCGGGACTTCGACTCCGACGAGACAGAACCGGAAGGTCGTAGAATGCAACTTCACCGCTACAGTATACAGACTAAGCATATTCTCCAAAATATGGGATACGACTTAAAGAGAGACCAAGGCCTGAACTAAGGCAAAGGACGATGCTTACCACTGTATCACTTCGCCTGCAAGGGCAAGCCTAAAATATACTACCAATGAACCGGTCATGGTTTAGGATATGGCACTCCTCCTACAACTCCCGAAGACTCAGGGGAGGAAGATTAAGTATAATCTCACTCTTCATAATCTTTCGCTTAGGACTTCGATACTAGCATCAGAGACTTACTAAAATAACATTGTCCATTAATATGATATCAGCAGACCCAAACAAAGACGTATTATCTAATCAGCTGACCATTGAAGACAAACATCGTCAACGCTTGCAAGAATTGGAATCAATCGACAAAAAGTGCCTCTTGGCTCAATAGCATATTGAGCTATACCAAGGGCAAATTTTTGGCACCTTTAACAAAAAAGTCAAAGAAATAACATTTCAAGTGGGCGACCTAGTCCTTGCAGTGAGAAGACCAATGTTCATGACCCACAAGAAGAAGAAAAAATTCTAACCTAAATGAGAGGGTCGCTTTGTGGTAGAAACAGTCTATTCCAAGATCACATACAGAATGGCTAAGACGAATGGTGATTTAATCATGATGCCAATCAACGACAAGTTCCTAAAGAAGTACTATGCCTAATCAAGACAGTTATAAAAAAAGAGAGAAGTTATTGTCTCTTCTATCCCTAGCAGAGGGACATGAGAGGACAATGTCTACAGTTAGCATCCCCCTCAGCATATTATCTCTATCCCTAGCATACATACAAATATGTTAGCCGTACTCGGGAGTCTCGAGTACGCAATAGGTAACGGATCCTCAAAAAAACTTTTTTGAAGTCAAATGGTTCACGTCCATATCACCTCTGAACTATGAGTCGTCCCCCCAGCAAAAGAAGACAATCACGTCCATATTACCTCTAACTCGTCCATTTTATTATTATCCCTACAAAATTCAATACAAAGCAAGTAGTTCACATTCACATCACCTATGAACCACGAGCTGCCCATGAAAGCAGTCACGTCCATATTACCTCTTACTCGTTTTCTTCTCTCTCCATAAAATGTGAAGGACCGTAGGGAAACTCTAGAGGAGGGTGAATAATGTACAGCAGAATAATCTACCCAATTAAAACTTAATCAGAGTGAAGGCAGCTAGTAAGTAGCAGTGTATATGCAATACAATAATATAAAGTAGTAAGAGTAAGAGAATATAAATACAAATACCATGATGCATACTGGTTTTCCTCTGAGAGGACTAGTCCGGTCTCGAGAACTCTTGCTCGGAGTTGTATCCACTATAATCACCAATAGTGAATCAAAAGCTTTGATCCGAAGGCTTGCAACTTCTTACAACCATGAGATTTGATCCGAAGTCTCACAACTTCACAGCAAGAGAGAGAGAGAGAGAGAGAGAGGAAACTAAATGAGACATGCTCTTTACAACTATTCTAGACTTCTAGACCGAGATCGTACTTGGCACTTAGAAGGCTAGGGAGTTGCTCTTGGAGATAAAAAAGTTGAGGCTCAGTAGTATTGCTTCACTAGAGGATTGAAAGTAGAAGTTATTTGATGATTTGAAATATGAGTATTTTAATCCTATTTATAGGGTTTTAGTAATCCAAATTCGGTCAGAGTTTGGGTAGGATTTAATTCAAATTTTTGAACGTTGGGCCAAGAAATCAGAGGTGTAATAACTGGGTTAATTTCATACTATATAGATGATGGAGTTCGGCATAAATTTGGCCCGAGTTCGATTTCCTACTCGAGTAAGGTTTGGGTTTAAATGTGGGCTACGAATTGATGTACATAATTCCTATACTCAAATAAAGTAAAAAATTATATTTGAATGATGCAGTACAATCAGCATTTATAGCAGCAGAGTTGAGTCTTCAGATTGCGATATATTGATACATGATTTGGTTAACTATCAAAATTAAGTTGACTAAGACTAGATGGGCCAACAATCTCTCCCATTTTGATAATTAACAAAATATGAATGATACTGCAACTCTTTGATTGTTCAAGACTCTCCCACAATTTGTGGAGCAATTTGATATGCTGAAGTCAACGTCTGGGTCTGAGTCAGAGTCAAGTATCATCTTCTTTCTTTATTCTTTTCATAATACAGTATCATGATATTCTTCTCCCCAGTTGTCATTTGATCGAAATGGCGTGCTCTCCCAAAATTTGTGAGATATTACGTATGACAAGAAAATAAGAGAGTGAAACATGTATAGAATAACAATAATAAGAAGAACTAACAGTTAATGGAGAATAGTGAAACACATTACTTTTATTAAACAGTAGTTATAAAAGAAAATTATATAATAAAAGATGTATAATAGGAACCACAGAGTAGATCAACCAAACTAAGCCTAAAATATTCAAATCCATTATAGTGTTTAGTTATCATCTTCATCTTCATCATCAAGTTCATATTTTCTATTTGGATCAAAGAAGGTATCGGCTAGATCCAAATATCTCTGAACATAAGGGTGATCAATACGAAATCCTGGTTGGTTGGGATTTCGAAGAATCATAAATGGTCTGGCTGGGAGCTGAGATAGGGTATACTGGATATCTATCAAGGTGTTGCCAAGATCCAAAGTCTGAAGAGTTTGGCGGTGATCAAAGAAATGAAAGAGTTTATCTTCTTTGTGGAATCGATTATGCAACAGAGTGAAGATATATTCTACAGTTTGCGGTGGCTCAGTAGCAGTAGAAAAGGAATCAACAGGATGTGTGCTGGAGTTGGAGGATGAGTTATAAGGTCGAAGTAAAGATGGCTCAATCCTACAAATTCTATTAAGTGATAAAGGTTCATCGAGATGTGGACAAGTGTCCAAAGGAATGTTAAAGTAGCTAAAAATGATTGGCAAGTACATGGCATAAAGTAACAAACGCCCTTTCTTGTAAAATTGAATCATTTGAGAGAAGATGGTCGGGGAACATTAAAAGAAATAGAAAAATGCAGATGGTGTAAGGCTGACATTTCTAAGTAAGATACTTCATCGTACTAAGTCTTCTTAGATAGAAACATAGAAAAGATAATGTGGTGCATTTCAAAGAAATAACCATTAAGATAACGAGCAGGAAACTCTCCATGTGGACAAGTATTAGGGGAACAAAGGATATATTTAAAAGATTATAAATTCATGTCATGTTCAAATTGAACTTGCATAATACTGACAAGGGGTCTACCTTCAGCAGGGATGCGTAAGATTTTACCCAAGTAATTCGCATCGAATTCAATGTTAATATCGCGAACTCTAGAAGTGATAGTGTAATTTGCATATGCTAAGTTGCAATAGAACATGCAGATAGCATTGAGAAAAACACAATAGCGGGTTACAATAAATTCTTTAAGTTGAAATTTTTGGAAGATGAATAGGTAGTCATTATAGTGGTCAAAATCGATAGGACGATTAGAACAGATAGTGTGTTTGGAAAAGTCATTAAACTAATCAGTAGAGCTTTCTAGGTTTCTAAAGAAGAAACTATCGATGTCCCCAATGTTTAGCATAATGGGACATAAGAGAGAATCGGGAAAAGGGTGCTAACTTTCTCTTAGGAGTTAGGAGCCATAAAGCGAAAATGTTAAGAGAATAAAAGAAAAAACTAGGCTTTTTGTTTGTGGAGGAGGTAGTTTTTCGTTGGTCTGAAGATTTAACCATGAAAAGATGTATAAATAAACCAACAAAAATCTTAATTAGGAAGATATTAAATGACAAGAATATTTTGGAATAAAGCTATTCGAGTTCGGTCCGAGCTCGGCCCGAGTTCGATCCGAATTCTGTTTTTATTTATGTCCAGAATCACAATACGACTTTATTCGATATTTTGCCTTTCTTGACTTGATATAAATACTGAATAATAAGTGATAAATGAGATTTATCATGTCGTAAGTTCTCAAAGGGTTAGATCATCTCGGAGAAGCTGTAGGGGCCGGATCCCAGCTAGCGGTGGTCCAAAGATACTTAAATACAGTGTCGTTTAAGGCTATTTATACCATATTGACAGAAGGTCCCGTTCGGCTTGTATCCAAGATTTATCAAATTTTGAATAACTTATATTGAATAAGAATTTAAAGCATCTTACAATTCTTATATTTTATCATAATCTAAAAGACCTAATTCTCGACTGATAAAGTTCAAGCGATCTTCAGCTAAAAGTTTAGTAAAGATGTCTGCTAATTGATGTTCTATATCCACATATTCTAAACAAATATCTCTGTGTTGTTGATGATCCGTTAAAAAATGATGTCGGATTTCTTTGTGCTTAGTATGTGAATGACATATTTGATTTTTGGTGAGATTAATAGTGATAGTGTTATCACAGAGAATATGAATGTTCTTGTAATGCAGATTAAAGCCTTCTAGGGTTTGCTTCATCCATAAAATTTGTGCACGATAACGGCCTAAGGCGATATACTCAGCCTCATTTTTTGATAATACAACAGAATTTTGCTTCTTGGTAAACCAAGAGATTAGAGACTTTCCTAGGAAATGATACGTGCCACTGGTGCTTTTTTGATCAACTTTGTATCCAACAAAATTAACATCCAAAATACCAATAAGGTCAAAGGAAGTGGTTCTAGAATACCATAAGCCTGCCGACCAAGTCCCTTTAAGGTATCTGATGATACGCTTAACTGCGCACATATGTGATTACTTAGGATTAGCCTGATATCTAGGACAAAGACATACAACAAACATGATGGCTGGATGACTAGTAGTTAGGTATAGCAAACTATAAATCATACCTCGATACTTATGTATATATGTAGGTTTACTAATCTCATCAAGGTCAAGCTTAGTCGATGTTGCCATCGGAGTTCCGTTAGGCTTTGTATTGCCTATGTCAAACTTTTTGAGCAAATCATTTGTGTACTTAACCTGATTGATGAATGTTCCTTGTGAATCTTGCTCGATTTGCAATCCTAGATAGAATGTTAGCCATCATGCTTATCTCAAATTTACTCTGCATACACGTTAAATAATATCTTATTAGTAGATCCAAATATGATATTATCTACATATATTTGCACTAATAACAAAGAGTCAGTAGAAGATTTTCTAAAAAGGGTAGTATCAACTTTTCCTTTTTAAAAACTGTTTCTAAGTAGAAATGAGCTAAGGTGCTCATACCAAGCATGAGGGGCTTGTTTGATTTCGTATAGAGCCTTTCGTAGCTTGAATAAGTGGTTAAGATATTTAAAAATTTTAAAACCAGGGGGTTGCTTAACAAAAACTTCTTCTTTGATAAAACCATTTAGAAAAGAACTTTTAACATCCATTTGAAAATGTTTAAAGTTGTGAAAACTAGCAAAAGTGCAAAGCATTCGGATAGATTCAAGTCTAGCAATCGGAGCATAGGTTTTATCGTAGTCAATGCCTTCCTCTTAGTTGTAACATTGAGCTACGAGATGTGCTTTGTTGCATGTAACTGAACCATCCCCATTTAATATATTTCGAAAAACCCATTTAGTAACAATGATCGAATAATCGTTAGGTCTGGGAACAAGTTTCCAAACTTGATTATGTTCAAATTAGTTGAGTTCTTCTTTCATAGCAAAAATCCAAAATTCATCAGCAAAAGCTTCTCCTATATTCTTTGGTTCTATTTAAGAAATAAAAGAAATATTTGTAATGGTATCTCAATTTGAAGAACGTGTACTTATACATTTTGATACATCACCTATTATCAAGTACTCTGGATGATCTGTAGAGAATTTCAATCTCCTTGGCAGACTTTCCAGACAACTTGTACTGATTATATCTTCAGTAGTCTTGTTGGTTGTGGGTTGCATACCTTCATCATTATTGTCGTTTTGTACTTGAGTGTTGATTTAATCGAATGTAACATTTATTGATTCTTCAATAGTCAAATGATCTCTTGTTGAATACTCTGAATACTTTCCTTTGGCAGCGTAACCAACTTCTTTGTGCACAGTCTTGCAATGGTGTCCATGTTTTTGTGTCCTAGACGCATGTGTCATAGCCAGCTGTCATCTTTGTTGGTATATAGACATATACCTACATTGTTAGTGTCCTTTGCAAGATAGAAATATATTATCTTCCCTAATCCCTTCAAAGATAATATTACGTGTGGATCTTTTATATATAGAACATTTGTCTTTACGAAGTTAATGCCATAACCATGGTCAACTAGATGACTGATGTTGATTAGGTTATATTTTAATTCTGTTACTAGATAAACATCTTTTATAACAGGATAGGGAGGAATACCTACTTTACCATTACCAATAACATATCCTTTGAGTTATTATCGAAGGAGACATATCATTCTTTCTTCATTGATAATATTGCAAATAGGTTGGCATCACCAGTCATATGTCGTGAACAACCACTATCGAGAATCTATTTGCTTCTAGCATGAGAGGGTTGGTCCACTGATAAAACAAGTTATAGATGTAACCCTTGGTACCCATTTCTTTAAGGGTCCAGCTGTATTAGTCTTTGGTAACCATGCATAAATATTCATATCTACTGACTTTCTAGTTCTACATAATCTAGATATGTGTCCCTTCTTACCATAATAGTGACATATAACTGTGTTGTTGGTGCTAGGTACAAAATATAATGCAAATAAGGAGAGAGAGAGAGGAGAACCCCCCCTCTAATAGTGGTCGGCCTCTTCCCCCTCCCTCAAGCAAAAATTAAAATGTCCAAGTTACCCCTATATGTGAATTATGAGGAATAATTAAGGGTGGGCATTTTTGGAAGTCTCTAACTAATTATAATTAAACTAATTTTTCTTATGGGCTTGGGTCCAAGTTGGGCTCACTAATTGTCATGACAAATCTAAGTAGGTCCATATGTGTCAGGTCTAAATATTGGCTAGTCTCTCTCTAACTAACAATAACACAAGTCTCTAATAAAATAACTAATACTAGTCACAATAATTATAGCTAACAATAATTAAATAATTAATACAATCATCACATTAATATTCAATATTATACTCCTAAAAAAAATATCCATACCAAATTACCAAACTACCCCTAACTGAAAAAGTGAGGGAGACACAGGGACATATTGAGCGACATAATCTAGGGGACTAGCAGTGTAAACAAGTGAAATAGTGCACTACGAATAGTATATAATGATCTACTCGAGGTATAGCGAGGTCTACTTGCATGAAGCTAAGTTAGCATGCGAGTGTTCATGTTATAAGCCAAGTTTCATTTTCATATTCTAACACAAGAAATACAATATGTGATTATTCTCTTAGCTAGGTGTGTTGTATTCTTTATTAGCATGCAAGCGGTGATTCACCTAGCGACTAGCATGTATCGTCCACATTTTAAGTGTACTAGCTAAGCAAAGACATATTCATCGTATTCACCCACCTTAGTGATGTTTCACCTCGGTCGAGCGATACTTCGAGAGAGACTTTGAAAGTCTAAGTCTGAACTCCTGAAGGGCCAAGTCTGGAAATTCTTTGCCTCAAACGAATCATCTCGCTGAGCAAAGCGGGTCGGGTCGTTGCACTTGCGCCGTTTGAATCGGCTGTTTATTTGAACAGAACGGGTCATTACATGGGATAGGTCCTCCATATAGTTGTTATGAAGGAGACCAGCAGTGGACCCCAACATGTCAGCTAAAAGATCCATGGAGATGTTAACTGCAAAAACAACAAACATAAAATCAATACATCTTCACAAAGAAGCACATAGACAAAAGCAATTCTTCCATCTTAAGACTAGCGCGCATATTCATCAAAAACTTGTTAAAATTTAAAAAGAATACGGGCATTGACTAAAGAAGTAAACACGCGCACATTTCGTAAGTTTTTTTGGAAACTTTCAACTTTGGCGCACATTTAACATATTTTTACTTCAAAAGTCAAGAAAGTGCGCCAAACTTGTCCGAATATAGGAAAGCGCGCATAAGATAGTCATCTCCACTATAAACGAAAGAAAGTGCGTCAACTGACCAAAAGATTAAAAATTGAGCAGGATGGATTTTCTTTCACTCTACAAGAGGAAAGTGCGCCAAAGTGGCTATTTTTACTCTGAACGAGGGAAAGTGTGCCAACTCACCAAAAGTTTGAAAAGTGCACATGATGGATTTTATTTCACTCTGTAAGAGAAAAGTGCGCCAAAGTGGCTATTTCTACTCTGAACGAGAGATAAATGCGCGTGTGCCTGTGTCTCTGTGTTTTATGCCACATCATCATCTTCTTCCTTTTTTTATTATTCATTACAATTGTACATGTAATAGAAAGAAAATGATAAAAAAAAAATCCTATCGTGCCTATCAATGGGGGATGTATTGATGGACGGGGAGCGACCCTCGACCGTAGCATGTTCATCCTTTCCGTCGCGGGTTCAATCATCGTTTGTCTCACGGAGGATCTCGTCTCAGCCACACAAGAGGAAGAGGCCAGCCCCTTCCCCTTGCTCTCCTTCCTTGCGGTTTGAGGTTTCTAGGGCGCCATTGTAGAAGCTTGAGGTTGAAGATAAAGATAGGGTTTTGGAGAAGTTGAGAAGTTTCAGAGAGGGTAAAGAGTTCTCTCTCTCTCTCTCTCTTTTAACCCTCCTATTTATATACTGGGGAGGCAAAACCCTTCGGCTACCAAAGTGCTCGTTTCGGGATCCGTGCATTAAATCATGCCAAAAGATGTTTCGGGATCCGTGCATCAAATCATGCCAAAAGATCCTGATGGAGCATTAAAAATGCAAACACGTTAGCTAATTGTGTGGATTTTGCCAAAAGTGCGCATACAAAGTTAGAACAAGTCTCCATGCTTCTACGATTCAAAGTATTTCTAATTTATTTTTGAAAATTTTGAAAACTTTACAGGGGGTCTTGTAGAAGAATAAAAAGTACACCTCCAAAGAATAGTGAATTAAAGGGAGGGATGGCGTACAATTTCAGAAAATGAACTGAAAAGGAGGGTGGCGCACTCTGTTAATGTTTCGAAGTATAGTGTACTTCCTTAAAAATATATCAGAGGCGCGCTTTGGTCTAGCTTTACAAAGGACAAGAACACAACTCTTATATTTTCTCCCCCCTCCCCAAAATATAATAAATCTAACAGACTAGCACAACAGTCGAGAAGATCAGAGTCATTATTGCAAAAGATCTTCAGCACACAGACCCATGTCGTCGTTTAATGGACTATCTGGCCAAACTCTAACAGAGTGCGCCATTGTACCAAACTCTAATAGAGTGCACCATTGTACCAAACTCTAACAGAGTGCGTCATTGTGCCAAACTCTAACAGAGTACACTATTGTGCCAAACTCTAACAGAGTGCACCGTTCAGCCATTAACTTTAAGTCTCATCAAAGCGTGCCAAAGTTGCTAAACTTCTTCAATTGTGCACCAAAGACCCTAACTGACAGTGAACGATTATGATTACGTATTTTTATGCCATGTTTCTCGTAAAACATTTCCAAATAACTGTCCCTATGACCTATTTTTTCTCGTATAGGGAAGCCACGTGTCAAGCAGGCATGTTGTGCATCCACTCAACATAACGTGGGTAGTGAAGTCTTCAAAAGTGCGCTCACAATGCACTACCAAAATAATACATATTAGTGACGTCCAAAAATATCGCTAATAGGTAAAAAATGTTGCTAAAATATATTAGCGACATAATTAGTGACGTTTTGGTGTTATCGTGTAAATCTATGGTCGCTGACAAGAAATTCGTCGCTATTCGTCATTATAGCGACGTATATTTGCGACGCGTACATGTCGCCAAATTAGCGACGTTCAGCTACGCGACGTCAGTATATCAGCGACGTTGTATATTGTCGCATAACGTCGCCAAATCAGCGACATTATTATCGATGTTTTGCTACACCAATGCTGACATGGCAGAAATTGCCATGTCAACTTTTTCAGCGACTTGTAGCGACGTTTTGACACAGATTAGCGACGTCCCTGATACTAGTTAGCGACGTTTTAACACAATTTAGCAACGGACTGTTAGGTCGGTAAATGTCGCAGAACGTCGCTAAATTTTATAAAAACCAGAAGAAAAAAAACATGCAATTTCTAAAATTATTTTCCAACAAAAGTCTGTCTGCAGTTATAGAATTATAGTTTATATAAATAGACCCGGATTAACTCTCCGTTGAATTCCTTGGGTTCGTCGACCCCTTAGGTGGAACACTCAACACCGGTACATACATAAACACGTCAAGAATATTGAAACACGCATGAATGTCTTAACAAATAAATACATGAATCTAAAATAATGTCACATCCGTCTCATCCAAATAATGTAGTAAAAAGTATGAAATAAGTACATCAAAAACCCAAGAATGGGCCAATACACACCAACATACTAAAAAAGTCCCAATAAAAACTACTGCGGATCAGGAGAAGGAGAAGGAACACTGTCGTACATCTGGGATAAGAGGAAGACATACTGCTCCTGAGAAAGCATCACCGGTCCCGATAGAGGAGACAGTAAAATCGATGGAGTCGGTGTCGGTGTCGATACCGACGGACCAGGAGGACGTATCTGCTCCAATGCTAACAGTCGAGCATTGTACGAATCCATGGAAGATACCATCCTCGAAGTGTTCGTCTCCATCGTCCGACTCAACAAATCCTGCATCGCATGTATCCTCGCAAGTGAGTCGCTCATGACCATATACGACCCCTCCAGCTGCGCATGTCTACGCTCCATAGACGCGGCCAGAGTCACCAAGCCGCGCTTTATCGTCTGGCTCATAGTCCTGAGCTCTGTAAGGCTTTACTCCATCGTGTGGCTTAGAGTCCTAATCTCCAATAGGCTACGCTCGAGCGCATCAAAACGTGCGGTGATCGTCGTATCGTCGGTCTACAGTTGAGACTGGGGCTGCTCCGTAATCCTCCGTAGCAACTCGTTACGCAGGTCAGCAATCTGACGGTCAACGCTCTCTTGGGCTCGTACCGACGCCTACGAAGACTGCGAGGAATGCACACTGCCAGAGGGGGGCCTGGATGACTACATCGCAACAAAGGTGCCGTAGGATCTCGTACCGTAGTACGTACCCCTCTGAAGACCACCAACGGCGGTCATCCAGAGCTCCTCCGTCGACGGAGCTGTAATATTTTTTGTACGATATTTAGCAACAATTGCTTCCGTAATATTTTCTGTAGTCGCTAAGGGTCACGGATAGTTGCTAACAGCGACGTTATGTGACGTTCCTTTCTGGCGTTGCTAAATTCATAAATTATAGTGACGTCAGTGAGGAATGTCGCAAAAAATGTCGCTATTTCATCAAATTTTGGTAGTGATGGCAAATATAGTACCAATTGCCCATTATGCGTGCACACTTCTATAACCACTCCTGAAGGCTATAAATATATGGTTAGAACATTCCCCACAGATAGACGGACAGAGAGAGGAAGATAAAAGCTTTTTGGTCCCAGTGTTGTCCCGGGTTTTCTTGCCTTCGAGTTCTCAAGTGTTCGTGTGTGCATCTCTCCCTTTGTGTCAAGTGTTCCAAGGAGTAAAGTGGTCGAATGCAGATCAGATCTCTATAGCTATATTTTTCCAAAATTATTGTACTCTAGATTCTTGTATAAGATTTATTGTATTTTTTCTTCTTTTTTCAAAGTTTGTAATACAAAATTTCATATAACTTTTTATTTATGGCAAACAAACATATTTGTGGAGAAAAAATCTGGTCAAATATTTGATTTGATGCAAATTGAAATCTACATTAAATATTTGATTTGATTATATTTGAACGTCCATAATTTGTGCTAGGCAATTTTAGGTAATGTGTTTCCTATTTTATGAATTCTTATGACCAAAAATATAGTTTGTCAAGTATATTTATATGTGTTATTTGTATTTACCCCCCTCCAATCCTAATTGCTAATACTATTAACCTTCCTCCCCTATTTTGTTTTTTTAAAAAACTATTGCCCCCCCCAATTCTTAAAACGTAGGCATTTTTTTTGGGGGGGGGGTGGTAATAACATTTATCAATAACAGGTTATGAAGGAATATGGGGTAATAGTCTTTTTTTTAAATAAGGGGGTAATAACATTAGCAATTAGGATTATGGGGGTAAATACAAATAACTCTATATATATTGGTTGAGGGTGGAGGCATAAAGAATATAGCACAATGTGGAGATTCAGGGTTCTTGTCACAGAAAATCTAAGAGAAACTCCATACTTTGCTCTTAGGACTTGTCATCCAAGATAGAAGAAAGATGAGATCTGATCGAGGAGTCGTCACCTTCATTCAAGAAGATCGCTACGGGTAGCATGAGTGATATTATTGTATCTTCTGCTTTTCTTCTTGAGTGTGGTAAGGGAGTTAAACTTTTGGACAAAGTGTTCAACATTATTTTTATTCAATCTTATAATTTCACCTGAGTAATATAGTTTAAGATTTGTCCAGGTGACGTAGTCATCGAACATATACGTTGTTTGATCTATCTTGGCGTTCGTGTAGATTAGTTGGTTATCTCAGGTAGGTTGGACTAAGTTTTCGATGCGGTCAGTTTCAGACACGGTATCGGAGCGATTGTAAGGTGTGTCGGATCCCAACATATGGTATCATAGTGGAGGGAAAGAATTCTGGAGTCAAGTCTGGCTGAGAGGGACATAGTTCGGCTTAAACTCGGTCCCTAGCCGAGTTCGGACCGAACTCGGTGCCTTTGTTCCAAAACTATTAGCCCAAAATCGGTCCGAGTTTGGTTGTTGGCGGGGCTGATGAGTTTTGGTGATATAATCTACATTGTTGGTTGCTTGGTGGACGGTCATATATGATGGTGGGCTACTTTTAGGGTTTCCTAAACCCAAAAATTAAGTTTTTCATCCTATTTATATGGGTGATGGTGGAGGCACAAAGAACAGAGCACAAGGTGGAGTTCATGGCGTTTGTCCACAGAAAATATAAGAGAAAGTCATACTTTGCTCTTATGACTCGTCATTCATGACAGAAGGAAGAGAAGATCTGATCGAGAAGTCGTCGCCTTCGTTCAGGGAGATCGCTACGGGTAGGTTGAGCAATTTCATTGTAATCTCTATCTTTTTCTTCTTGAGTGTGGTGAGGGAGTTGAACCTATTAGGACAAAGGGTTCAACATTGGTTCTTATCAATCTTATAATTCTATCTGAGCTATATAGATTGGAATTTGTTCAGATGACGTAGATACTGATCATATACGTTATTTTTATTTGTGTTTGACATTCGTTAGACAAGAATTCGTTATCTCAGGTGAGCTGGTATCATTTTTGCGTCTATATCTATAATCAAACTCAATTTGAATCACGCACGGATTTCCAACAAACACGTGTGTGTATATAAACTAGTTACGCTAGATCAGGTCTTAAACTCTACTTTTTGTAGAGATTAAGTTGTGTCTCAAGATTGGGCAACAGTTTTGAGTCTTCGAGGGTTGAGTTACTTCAGAAGACCTGATGATTCCAAGACTAAGTAAGAAAAAAAGAAGAAGAAGAATCAAGTACTCATCCACACGTGTCTAACATGGATTATTTGCATCGAGTATAATGTGAGACGACGAAAAGAGAGAGCTGTCCGGTTTATTCTGTCTGAAACAGTGTCTCCTTTTTTTTTTTTTTTTTGTATGGTAATAATTTTAAATAGAGTTAATTATCGAGATGGTACATGAAAAATATAGTGTTTACCATTTTGGTGATCGAATTTTTTTTTTTTAGTCCAAATGGTGCATGAGTTTTACATTTTTGCTCAATTAGTACCTGAAGTAAATTTCATTGGTATTTTTGGAAACAAATCGGTAAAAATGGATATGTGATGGTCATGTGTATTATTTTTAATAGTTACTTTATCAAATTTTTTTATTTTGGACTACTATTTTTAACGATTTTTAACTATTTTCATCCTAACAATTTTCTTCGAACACTAATATTCTTCTGAAATGATAGTCCAAAACACAAAACTTGACAAAAGAATCATTAAACAAAAGGCACGTGACCATCACATGTCAATTTTTATTGATTTTTATCCCAAAATATCAACGAAATTTACTTCAAGCACTAATTGAACCAAAATGCAAAGCTCATGCACCATTTCGGCCAAAAAAAAAAAAGTTCGATCACCAAAATGATAAATAATACATTTTTCATATACAATTTCGACCATTAACTATTTTAAATAAACAATGAGTCTCATGCAAATAGTAGAGGGGTCCATGTAAATAAGAAAAATGATACTATTTCGGACACAATAAATAGGACAACAGATCTTCTCTCCGAAGAAGGGGCAGTTGTTACTGCAAAGCGAGCTCCCAATCAAATCGAGGAACAATTTGGAGTTTAATATTCAGGGGAGTTTAAATAAGACAGAAGCTTTGCGTAACAGTTACGTTATCATTAATATATCAAATCTAAGGCTTAGATATTGATAGGAATGTGTTCCTCAGATTATCATAATAACAATAATGGAGCAGCTTGTATGTCCTTGTGGATTAATGAGAGCTGGATTGACTGTGTATTAACAGCTGGCACTAAGGTTACGTTTGCTTTGCAGTGTTAGGACCTGAGAATTTTTTTAATTTTTTTATTCTGTATTAGAATATCAAAACAAATAAACAGAAAAAAATTCAAGCAAAAAAAATAGGACCACTCATCCCATCTCACCAAAAGCCGAAAATAAAAATGTATTCGAGTACAATTTCTCGAAAAGAAAGAAAAAAATACATAGAATTAAATTTTTTTTTTTTCTCCACGAACCAAACGAGTAATAAGAGCATCTCCAACCCTATTGTCTTCTAATATATTGTGATTTCTATGTTGCATAAGACACAAGACAATGTCTTTTTTAGGTACCAGGACTATATTTACAAAAGACAATGAAGTTAAAAAAAAATTCTTCAATATAAAATTATTGATATGCTTACATTTTTTCCAACCTCAAAGACAACTTTTTTTTTTCTTTTTTTTTAAATAATTTTTATTCATAATTGATGACATAGAATCGAAGACATTGTCAAGTATATTATATAAACTAGACAATCTATTTGAAACTATTTTCTATATTTTTTGTCACGTAAATTTTATAATTTATTTGACAATTATATTGGAGAGAAAAAAAAATTAAATAAAAATTTGTTATTTCTATGTGACAGCAAATTTTTTCCAAAGCCGCAATAGAAAACAAATTGACATATTTTGACCTAACTTGTGCATCTGGTTCTGTGTCTAGTTGTTAGTGAAGCATCAACAGTCACACACCTTTAGAGTATAATATATAATTGGACTTTAATAATGCAATAACAACTTGCGTGTGCTTAATTTATTTATTTTTGGAATTGTTGCTCGCAATTTTGTACAATGGACTTGGAATCTAGTTTCTCATGTTCTCTTTATCCTTGCCAGCCTCTTCTGGGAAAAAAAAAAATTATATGACTTGCTATTCCAGCTGGGAAAAATGTTGTTATTCCAGCAGGCCGATAAGTTGGGAAAAATGGAAAAAAAATTTTTTTTTTTTTTTTCTTTGCAAAGGAGGAACACAAGTCCGTTGTTAGGAAAGGTCAGGTCTCATGATTTTTTTGGGGTTATGTAAAAAAATCATATTCAATCTTACTTAGAATTATTGGTTTATTGTTATTTCCTCTGGTCAAATTTTTTGTTGTTGCTTTAATTTGATTCAGAGTAAATAAAATTTAATTATACTTCTATTTTTGAATATTGTATTAAATTCGAAGTTTTTTTTTTCTAATGTACATTATCTTATGTTTGTTTCGTAGATGGGGGTAGGTGTCGTAGATAACTTAGGAAATGATGAAATTAAAAAATTGTAAGAAATCGACGATAATGATCTATATAGTGGACAAAAGTTTGATATAGTAGATGAATTATATGAGACATACAAACGTTAGGGACAACGATTGAGATTTGCAGTTAGGAAAGTAACTCAACGAAAGAATATAGATGAGATTGTCAGAACTGTGTCATATTGTTGTAATCTAGAATAAGAGCCTACTAACACAAGTCAAGATCCAACCAAACCCCAAATGACACACCAGATGGGATGTAAAGCTAAAGTAAATGCACGACTATATATTGACGACAAATAGGAGATTACACCGCTTGTTCTTGACCACAATCACGATGTTAGCCCAAGCAAATCTCGATTCTACCCTTGCAATCAAAATTTAAGTGCACATGTTAAACACCAACTTGATTTTAATGGCCAATAAGGAATTAGGATGTACAAGAATTGCATATATGTGGTAAACGAGGCTGCTGGATATGATAATATCACGTGTAATGAAAAAGATTGTAGAAATATGATCGAAGAAATAAGGTGACTACGACTTGGAGAGGGAGATGTAATGGCTCTTATGAGATACTAGTTACCTCCACGTGCGTTGCACGTAAAAATAAAATTATTAAAAAATTATATAAACATTTAAATTATTTTATAATATTTAAAATATGATTGAAATATATTTTAATTAGAATTTGTTATAGTTATACATTTATAATTTTGGATATGCGAGTCAGATAATACCATGTACTTAGTTCAAATATTTAAATATTTTTGAATTAAAATTTGGAAAACAATTTTAATATGTTTGTTATTTTTCTTTTAAATTAATTTATAAATTTATTATTTAAACGATTTTAAATTTAGTATTTATGTATGGTGGAAGAAAAAAGTAGGTTATGGATGATGAGAATGAAGATTGTTTGATATATTTTTTTTTTATCTCCCGTTATTTTTTTTTTTTTTTTTTTGCTAATTAAATTGGTTGAGTATTTATTAAGGGTTTGAACGGATAAGATGAAAGTTGGTTTAAGATTTTATTTATCTACCGTAAGTAATTTTGAAATTTTTTAATTGGTTGAGTATTTACTTATGACTTAAACGGCTCACTTGTGAGCCGTCTAGAAACCGCTTTATATAATGGAAGATTTTTCGAAAAAAGTAAACGAGAACATAGGTTTTTGTTTTGACGTGGAATTAGATAACGAGGTTCGTATGAAAAACGTATTTTGGGCTGATGATTGTAGTAGAGAAGCATATAAAGAATTTAGTGAGGTTGTTAGATCTGATACCACATACTTGACAAACAAGTATGACATTCCATTTGCTCCTTTTGTCGGGGTTAATCACCATGGACAATCAATAATGCTTGGGTGTGGATTGCCCTCGAATGAAACTACAAAATTATTTGTACAATTATTCAAAAAGTGGCTAAAATGTATGTTTGGATGCGCTCCACAAGCAATTATAATTGAACAAGATAAAGCCTTGTAGAATGCAATTAAGATTATTTTTCTTGAAGCTAGACATGTGTTGTTTGTGGCATGTGATAAAAAATATGTCCAGCAAGTTTGGCAAGTACATTGAAAATAAGAAAATTGTTAATGCTTTGAAAGAGGTGGTATACGATACACAAAGTTTAATGAGTTCGGAGATGTTGGAATAAGATGGTGGATAAGTATAGCTTGGAGGAAAACAAATGGTTTGAGTAAATTATATGAAGAGAGAAAGGGATGGATACCATTCTTTGTGAAAAACACGTTTTAGGCAGGAATGTCGATGACTCAACGTTATGAAAGCATGAATGCTTTCTTTGAAGGATTCATCAATTCAAAAACAATATTAAAATAATTTGTTGAGCAATATGAACAAGCACTATAGAAAAATATAGAAAAAGAGCTAAATGAAGATGCAAAATCATTTTTAAAGTCATTCCATTAAGTATCATTTCGAGAAACAAATTAAAAGAGTTTGCACCCTCTCTAAATATAAAGAGTTCCAAGTAGAAATTACTAGAAAGATGTATTGTGATTGGATCGACATCGAGGAGAGGCCCAAGTTTTTTAAGTATGTTATTCAAGAGGATTTTTTGCTACAAGATTTCTGCAAAAAATAATCATTTGTTGTATTGTTTCATAGAACAGAAACTAATGAAGATAAAGTCAAAGAAGACAATGTTAATGAAGACGTATTGATGAAGACAAAGCTGATGAAAGCAAATTTGATGAGAACAAAATAGATAAAAGTGAAGCAAATAAAAGAAGGTTAACTTTGATGTTGATTTTGATGTTCACTTCAGCTGCCAAAGGTTCGAGTTTAGAGGAATATTTGTAGGCATGTGATCATGGTACTAATTGAAACAAATTAACAATATTGATTTTATTAATGGATGATGTGAAAAGACCATACAACTACGAATATATATAGAGAGAGGATGTATCCATATCTTGATAGGAGTAGAAGAATCGATATGTATTCAAATAGAAAAAAAATCAATTATTAAATCTAACTAATATCTAATCCTAAATCTAATTATTCTTAACACCCCCCTTCAAACTCATGGTGGATCAAACAACATGAGTTTGCCCAAAAGAAACGAAAATCGCAGTGTGGGGTGTGACTTTTGTAAACAACAACAAAAAATTTGCCAGCTGATCAACTGAAATCACATAATACCTTTCAAAAACTGAAAACTGCATTGTTAACGGGTTGGCTTGCGTGCGATGGGGGCTAAAGGTGAAAGTTGGAAGTGAGGGAGCGTAGGATTCTTCTGCGTGGATTGTAGGATATTGCACGTACGTAGGACGATGGATCTGAATTGGTGACTGAAAGTCTATCCTCGAATTTTACATGGTGTATCCCATGTAGGGGTAAAGATATGCTTGCGGGCCAACAGTAGATGATGAAGTTGTTCCGTAAATCTGATTGTAGTAATGTGATTTCATTTGAGGATTATAAACGCCTTTTTGGTATGCATAGTCACTTGGGTAGGCCATGTACCCAAATGGGACGGGATACACGACTAGAGAGGGAGGAGGGGGTATCTGAGCCGGCACTTGGCTATATTGTGGGCTCGTTGCTTGTGGTGGGCCCTGTTGAGTGCTTCCAACTTTATTATGGCCAGTTAAAACAGAAAATGCACATGTAGAGGAGCCAATGAAGGCATGCTGGCGTTGGAGCTGGAACTCTAACTGAGTAAGACGATGCTGAATATCTTTTGATGTCTGAGTACTATCAACAATGGGAGCTTGCAGTACTAGGAAATGAGTCAAGGAGGAACCCTTTGTATTCATCCTCTCGAGGAATTGAGTTTTTAAATGTGGGTGAAGCAGAAAACAATCATCCACTGAGTGTTCAGGCTTTTGGCAGTGAGCAAAAATTAGACCAGATCGCTGACAAGCATAGCAGGTGGTAGCAAAATGACCAAACTTTCTGCAATAGGTACATGAAAGCCGAAGAGAAGTGGGAGAATGAGTCTTCTTGGAAGTGGTAGAAGGTGGACATGGAGTAGCAGCAAGTAAAGTCTTAGAACCCGAAGTCGGTGTAGAGATGCCAGTAGAAAGAGAACGCAAACAAGTCTCCTCAGCTGTAAGCTCAGAGATAGCAACATCTAGAGTGGTATTATTCTGAATTATCCTACCGCTTGCGGACTGAAATTCGGGATACAGGGACATGAGAAACTGAAAAAGTTGTCAACGTTCCTGACAAGTGCGTGCACGTACGAAATCAGGAGCAGGACCCTCCAATTTTAGTAGCTCACGCTAGTAACCTTGTCACTACCCAATTCTAGAAAATAGGGTTATTTTTTTATTTTTTTTATTTGATAAATTGTGTATTGTATGTAATTAATTATAATTATATTTAATTGATGGTTGTATTATTTTTATTTGATTGTTTTAGGGTTTTGGCTAGTCTGGACACGTGTCAGACCCTAGTGGACCCATGTCCGACCCAACCCACACCCTTGTGAGACCTATTTTTGGGTTTAGAATATTTATTATATTTTATTTTAGTTAGTTGGAGAGATTGGGAGTTAGTTTTTGTGCTTTTGGAACCCGAAACCCAAACCCAAGTGAGAGGAGGGCATTTTGGTCTTTTGGAGACTTTGTAAACCCTTTTGTACTTGGCCGACCCCCCTAACCAGACCCGACCAACAGCACACAGCAGGCCCCATTCTTCTTCTTCACTACTTCTTCTTCTTTTTCTTCTCCATTCTCTATTCCTTCTTCTTTCCTTCTCTACCCAATTCTATTTTTCTTCTCCATTTCTCCTCTTTCTTCTTCTATTCTTCATGGATGTGAACCCTAACCCTATATTCTTCCCCAACCTAGGTATTTAGAGCCTAGACTTAGTGTGGAGGCTAGATTTGGAGGCTTGGAACTTGAGGGAGGTGATTTCAAGTGTTTTGGAGACTTTGGCCTTGGGATTCCAACTCCCAAGAGGTAAAACCTAACTTTTCTCTTACTAATTGCTCTAATATAGTGTAATTAGTGGTTTAGAACCTTTCTAGACCCTAAGCCTACCCATGGGAGGAAGTTGGAACAAGTTTGGTTGTGTTTGGAGACTTTGACACTAGGTTTTGTGTCAATTTCGGGTGGAATCCAAAATTGGCCTAATTTTGGGTGATGCCCTAGGTTAGACGGACCTAGGTAGACGTTGTCGGGTGTCTTGAGGATTAGTGCGTATCTTCGTTCGGACACGTGAAGTCGTGTCGCGGAGAAACGAGCGTTTCGGGCATTTTCGGAGTTTTCGTTGTCGCCGATTCTAAGTGCGTGCGCGTTTTTGCCACGGGCCTAGAATCGACGAGTTAGCATTTTTTCTAGGATCTAGACATCGTTTAGAATCCGTGGATAAATTTTGGGCCGATTCTGAGTTAGTTTGGTGTGCGTTTCAGGAGGTTTTCCGGACCGCACAACGCGTGTTCGTCGAAATGACCGAACGACCATTTCGACTTGGTTTCTTAGTTTCGGGCTTGTGCGCGCGTTGGGTTAGCTTCGGAGAGTGTGTGCTAGAATTCTCGGATTATATTTTATATATATATATATAGGTGTTTGTGTGCGTAGGGGTGGTTGTGTGCGTGTTGGTGGGGTGTTGTGAGTGTTGTGTTGTGTTGTGTTTTGTGTATATGAGTCTATATATATATATATATATATATATATATATATATGTATGTGTGTCTATATATGTATATATATTTATAGATATATGAGTATTTATATATATATATGTGTGTATATATACACAAACACAAATACAGGTATATACACACATATATATATAAATACTCATATATCTATAAATATATATACATATATAGACACACATACATATATATATATATATATATATATATATATATATATATATATATATATATATATATATATATATATATATATATATATGTATGTATATGTATGAGTGTGTGTGTGTGTATTTGTATATGTATATGTATATATATATATATATATATATATATATATATATATACATATACATATACATATACATATACATATACATATACATATACATATACATATATGAGTATTTATATGTATATATATATATATATATATATATATATATATATATATATATATATATATATATATGGATTGTGTGTTTATATATATATAGATATGTGTATACATATATATGTAGTGTGTATATATATATATATATATATATATATATATATATATATATATATATACATGTGTGTGTGTTAGTGTGTGTATGCTTGTGTGTTTATATGTGTGTGTAAGTGTATATTTATTAGTGTGTATATATATATATATATATATATATATATATATATATATATATATATATATATATATATATATATATATATATATATGTGTGTGTGTGGTCGTGTGTGTGTGAGGTGTACAGCGAGGGGGGAGCAGTGCGCGCTGCAGCACACTGCACAGCAGCAGCAGCAGCTTCTTGGCGTGGCGTGCGCCGCACAGCGAGGCTAGCAGGGAGCTAGTAGCGGAAGGTTTAGAGAGGGCTATATATATATATATATATATATATATATATATATATATATATATATATATATATATATATTGATACATATGTATATATATATAGATAACTAGTTATATAGATAGATAAATAACTACATAGATAGATAGATAGTTAGATAGATAGATAGATATTAGATACATAGATAGATAGGTAGTTATTATCTATATGTATAGGTATATATACATATAGCTAGATAGATAGTTTAGATATCTAGATATAGATATATACATATATATGAGTTTGGGTATATATATGGGTATATGTGTGAATAGGTATATATATAGATACGTAGGTATGTAAATATGTGCTATATATATATATATATATATATATATATATATATATTAGCCTAGATTATAGCTAGATATATATATCTATATGCAAATGGCTAACTAGAGGAGTAGTTAGAGGGGTATTGGGCGATATCTCAATACCTTGAGATATCCAAGGTATTGAGTTTCGAGCGAGGTTTTCGAGCAATTGCCTAGGTTTGAGTTTAGAGATGGATTTTTATGTATATGTGTATATATTTACGCGTGCTAGCATAGGTTTTAGCGGGTATAGGAGGGGCGCGTAGCCTAGGTCGAGGTATCGGATATCGAGGGTATCTCGGTATCTCGGTATCTCTAGGAGGCGAGTTTGAGGGTTTACTAGCTTATTGAGCTAGTTTTGACCTAGAATTTTAGGGGCACCCTAGTTTGACCTTGCTTTGACCATAATTGTCCTTGTTGACCATAAAAGTCAACGTTTGACCTAGTTTCGACCTAGAGTTGATTTTTGGACCCAGGATTGACTTTTTGACCCGAATTTCACCGGTTTGACCCGTTCGACCTAGAATATCCCTAGAAGCCTATTTTTAATTATTTTATATCAGTTTAAATCCTTAGAACCCTGTTTAATTCTGCTTTTCATAATAGGTTCTTGCGACACCGGTCCGGATCTCGATCCTCATCAGTTGCTCAAGACATCAGACGAGTACCAACCTCTGATAGTTTCCATTTCATGATAGCGTTTATATCACCTGTTCTAGAACTGTAATACTTGATTCTGACACATTGTAACACGAGCTGGTACTAGTGGATCCCGTCATGAGATGCTATCCCCCTTACCGTGTTCAGCGGGTACTCTAACACGTGTATTTCATCATGTGCTTCGGGTATTGATTCTCATGTGCTATCATGTGCTTCTTGCGCTCTCGCCTTCATGTGCGCGAGCTATTATCATGTACGTAGCGTGCCGTGGTTGGATCCAATAGTATTAGTGGGGAGGGGAGTAGGAGTTGGTTATGTGATCAAAGCCAAACAGTATTTATGTGTATGTCGGTTATGCAACTCACGCATAACGGAGTTATCGTAGTTTATTCATGTGCAACCTAAGCCGATCACATAACGAACTTGTGCTCAAGGCACTTAGCTAGTATTCATGTTTCCTCACATGCAGTTACTTCACTACTTGTATTGTTCTTCAGTTTACATTGCAGCTACTTTATCTGCTCCATCATGTATTTATTTCTTGTACATCTTGTATACTTTTCTATTGCTAGTCATATACACCTTACCATGTATTTGGAGTTGCTTTCAGAGTTATGTACTTTGCTCTAGTCCTGACTAGGCATATTTTTTCCAGAGGATCCTGAGGATTATTGCCTGATATTCTACAGGCCGGGCATCGAGGAGTGTTGTGACCCCGAGACCGAGGAGAAGCCCGTCGAGGAGACGCCGTTAGCGCCCTAGTTAGCTAGGTGGGTTTTACTGGGTTGTTCCCAGTTGTTATTCTGGATGACTGTACTGTATTATTATTTTATTGTTGTGATGTTGTAAACTTGGACTGTATATTTTGGATATTGTCTTGCTCTGTGTTTCTTTGTTTCTTTATGATATCATATCGTGCTTTACTCTTTCCCTAGTTATTGTGATTGAGAGTTTATATATATTGCGTGGTTGCCCTCCTTTTGGAGAGGATATTGACAGGTTTTGTGAGATAGATTTTTTGACCTAGAACGGACCTTTACAGCGTTCTACCGCCGATTCTACGGCGTAGGCTGGACGTACCCACGACCCATGTCCGATTTTCGGGTGCGGGTCGTGACACATTTTTGGTGGTGTCCCATGCAGGTCTAGTTTTTAGGTTTACCTGCAATAGGATATAGGCTGAGAGAGAGTGTGCTCAATCACAACTAGGACCCTTCCTGATTTCTTTTGCTATCTTTAATTTTCCTGAAATTATTTTCTTTTGCAATATGATTGTCCTTTATTGATGATATCGTACCTTGCACCGTATTGACTTCTTTTGATCTGTGTTCAGGATGCCTCCGAAGATACGGTCTCAACGCACCGTTCCTGCAGCTGCCACCGAGAGGTCTGCCACCTCTCGTCCTGTTCGACTTCAGGCAGCCGCTACCGCTCCACTCGCCACTCCTGCGGTCGAGGGAGCATTCGTTTCTCTCGAAGATCCTCTTACTCCTATTGATCCGAGAGCTACACCAGTTGTTCCGGTAGTTCCTCCTCCACCACCGCCTGCACCAGTTGATGCCATGCAGTTGTTTGCGTTCTTTAGAGAGATGATGGACTCGCAGCACCGCCAGACAGATGTTATGAGGTTGGGCATTGAGAATGCTTATCAGGTGGCTATGACAGCGGTGGACAGAGTGGCTCAGATCCAGCCACAGGTAGAGCAGGCTCAGCATCCGAGGCTGGGCACCATTATCGACTTTCAGAGGATGCGGCCCAAGGAGTTCTGGGGTACGGAGGGGATCTTGTACGCGGACGACTGGATCGAGCACATTGAGGGATCTTCAGGCTGGCACTGATCCCGGCCAGTATGCAGATTGAGGCAGCGGGCAGCCAGATGTTCGATCTTGCCCTTACTTGGTACTGCACAGATACGAGGATAGCAATACCGGGACTGACTTGGGAGGCTTTCAAGAAGCTTTTCAAGGAGAAGTTTTTCCCGGATGTGGCTCTCAGTGCTTTAGAGAGCCAGTTTGAGGCGCTCATCCAGGGGAGCATGCTAGTGGACGAGTATGCAGCAGAGTTCTGCTGTCTGGGCAGATTTATTGAGGTTTGACTGAGGCAACGAATGTGCGGAAGTTTTGCAAGGGTTTGGTCATGGCGGTCAAGTCCTTGACTAGGAGTGACCGCGAGGCGACCTTGGAGCAGATTGTGAGCGACTCTCAGAGGGCTGAGGACGACTTGGAGCTAAAGACCAAGAGGAGCAGAGATGCTTTTGGAGCAGGCAGTAGTGCAGGCCCAGCCAAGAGGCTGTTCCAGCAGACTCAACAGCACCAGGGTCAGGGTCGTGCGCCCTTCCGGCAGGCACCCCAACAGCAGAGGCAGGGACAGCAGCAGGGCCAGAGGCAGCCCATCATTTGCCCTTTCTGTAGGAAGCCAGGACACGAATGGGACATTTGCAAGAAGAGGCTGGGCAGATATTTGTTATGTGGAGCAGCAGATCACCAGCTGAAGGATTGCCCTTCAGTACTTTCTCGTACAGCTCAGGACGGAGGAGCCGCTCAGAGGGGACCAGCCAGAGCACCTGCAGCACAACAGAGAGGACAGCCTTTGCCGACTCAGCAGCAGAGGTTTGCTCAGCACCAACAGCAGCACCGAGGAGGACAGCAAGGGCGAGCTTTTGCCCTGACCGTAGACGAGGCCGAGCCCGTTGGTGATGTGATCTCAGGTTCTGTTCTTCTTGATTCCATTCCAGCACTTGCTTTATTTGATTCTGGGGCTTCCCATAGCTTTGTGTTTGTATATTTTTCTGTTAGACACCATCTTGTTGCTGAACCTTTAGCTAGACTCTACAAGATCATGACCGGGGGTGGCATCATCCTAGTCAGTGATGTCTGCAGAGACCGGAGAGTTACCTTGGGAGGATGGAAGTTGACTGTGTGCCTACTCGTAATGCCACTTCCAAGCTACGACATTGTACTCGGGATGGATTGGTTGAGTATGCATTGTGCTAGTATAGATTATCGTGGAGGCAGAGTGTTGTTTAGTCTGCCGGGTGAGCCAGAGTTTTAGTTTTGCCAGAGGAACAGCGGAGCAGAGCGAGGGAGTCTTCTACGAAGCCCTGGTGGTAGAGCCGAGGTTGCTACATCCACTGATAGAGGAGTACATGAATGTCTTTCCGGAGAAGTTGCCAGGGTTACCTCCGGACAGAGATGTGGAGTTCTCTATAGACTTGGTGCCAGACGAGGAGCCGATATCCCAGCACGTCTATAGAGTCAGCAACAGTGAGCTGATAGAGTTAAAGAAGCAGGTGGATGAGCTTCAGGACAAGGGATTTATCAGATCTAGTTCTTCTCCGTGGGGTGCTCCGGTACTTTTTGTGACGAAGAAGGATGGGTCAATACGGATGTGTATCGACTACAGGGCTTTGAACAACCTCACAATCAAAAACAAGTATCCGCTGCCACGTATTGATGATCTTTTTGACCAGTTGAGCGGAGCGGGGGTGTTTTCTAGGATTGATCTGAGGACAGGCTACCACCAGGTGAAGGTCAGGAAGAAGGATATTCCGAAGACAGCTTTTCGGACCAGATATGGACAGTATGAGTTCATGGTGATGCCGTTTGGGTTGACTAATGCCCCGGCAGTGTTTGTAAACCCCCTCACCCAAAATAGGTATTTTGTGTGTATTTTATATTATTATATTTATTATAGATGTTGAATTTTTTTTAGAGTATTCTCTTAGTTAATTAGAAAATAAATTTCTTGATATATTTACTTATATAAATATTTATTTAGAATTATTTTAGGTTATTTTAGATTTTGGAGATTTTCTAGAATTTTTGGTAATTAAAACTTCGGAAACATAAATTTTTAGGACTTCTATGATTTACTATGAGACCATACTTGAATATTGTTACTACCAAATATTTATTTTAGAGTTAAAATATTTAAATATATATTTTTTGTAATTTATTTAGAATTTTAAGTAATTATTAGATTTTTAGAATTATTGAGGATTTATTTGGATATATAAACTCTTAATATTAGATAGATGCTAATTTAGTGTTAATAGATATTAATAAGATTATATATAAATTATTTGTATTATCTTTAATTCTATTTAAGATTATAAATTATTGAGATGAACTCAAACTCTATTTTAAATTAATTCAAATCCTGAGCCTACTAGAAAAATAACTTCATGCATATCCTATCCTTATTTAAACTGATCCTAATCATATCCAAATTAGCCAATCATAGTCTTATTCAATTAAACAATCTTCACCATTATAAATACCTATTAGACTTATGGAATAAACTCATCTTTCATATTTTTTATCCCCAAACTCCTCTCTTTTTCGTCCAAAAATAGTCAAAATTCGTCATAAATTCAGCCTCATTTTCTAGTAGTTATGACGACTTAAAAAGATGATATCTCCTAGCTCCGGACTCCAAACGTACTCCAGTTTTTTTTGTTAGAATCATATCAAGGTTAGTTTTTTGAATATATAAATTATTTCAGTAATTTTAGAACCTATTTTTGCAGAATATTCCGAAAGTGTCAGCTGTCCAAAATCAGACGCATTTTCGTATTTTTGAGATTTTAGGATATTCCAAACTCGGAATTATGAACAGTTTAAAGTTTCGGAAAGCTAACATGATGAACTGAAAGAAAAGTATTTTTCTAGAATTTAAAAAATAATTTTATTCTACTGTAAAATTCGTGCAACGTAGACGTAAATAGGAAACCACCAAAAACTGTCATCTGTGCGCCCTTGTGGCCATAACTCTTTATCGATTTATGATTTTATGAAACTATCAATTCTAACGTTTATGTAGTGTTGAAATCTATAGGATTCCATACACAAATCCAGAATTTGAATTGGTTGACTTTTTGGTCAACGGATTGCCTCGATTTGTGTACCATGGATCACAAATTCGTAAAGTTGATTTTCTTTGGACCAAAATTAGGATTTAACAATAAAATTAGATTATAATAAGATTAAAATAATATTTTAGATTATTTATTCAGAATTATAAATTAATTAAAATGGAGGAACCTATTCACTCACTTTTGTAACCTAACTTGTTTAATTTATGTGACGGATAGATCGGACGATGCCTTGAGTTATGACTTTATCCTTTTTCAGAGCAGGCAAGTATACCTTACCATTGTACTGTTATTTATATTCCATATGTTGTATGCATCTTTATTTTCTATCTTTAGTTCATATATTTTAACTGTTATATAAAATGCGCACGACGATGTCGTCGCGATATATTTTTAGTTATGTATTTGTATTGACCTTGTTTATGAGACTGCCCCATTTTTATGTAGCATCATTAGGTTTCATTTGACTGTGACACATTTTTACACGAGTTGTGAGTCTCATATAGATCATGGACGTACGTATTGACTGATCATCGGTACGTGGGCCGTGCGTTAGGGATAACTGCTGATAGAAACTTTGTATGCTAGAAGACTTAGCAGTTATTAGAGGTCATGGACATAGCCTATTGTAGTACGGTGGTCCAATCCTTGTCCTTGTTTGGTTACAGGATTGGGCTAGGGTACTAAGAATAGGCTATGAACCAAATTGTGTCATGGATGTAACATGCTTAGAGCATGGGGTGGGGAGAACAACAAGTACCGCATTTGGGCTCCTTTGTACTTTTTTTTTGTAACCCGGAGGTTCCGTTTGAGATACGGGCGGTGATGACCCCTATACTACTTGGCGGCCTCTGCCGTTCAAAAGACGACATGCTTTGAGGCCCCTGATTCTTCGAGAGAGTCATGCCAATTCCATTTATGGCCAGATAGCCCACTTGTTAGAACGTTGTTCTCAAACTGCATTCACATAGATGGTTAGGCGACCCATTGGATATTTATTTTAGTACTTTATTGGCATGTGTTTTATGTATCTTGTTACGTCCCTCTGAGGACCTGGCCCCTTCCAGGTGTATCTGTTATTGAGTATTCGCAGGAGCGCAGATTCGGATGGTTTCATATGTTACGAGGATGTCTTCTCTTCGAGCTCGTGGTTGTTAGCTGGTATTCCTATATTGTGTTTATTGTGTTGTACTTTTATATTCGAGTTGGTAGTAGATTTGTCTCCACCCAACTATCATCCTTAGATACTTCTTATTGAGATCTAGTTTCATAAATACTGGTTATTTATTTATATTGATTTTCGTAGATGAGATTTAGATTGTACCCTGTGACTTGTGACATATGTTTTTACCACTTGTGTATTGATATTCATATTATAGCGTACGTATGGGTTATGGTTTCCACATATTTGAGTTGTCATATCCATGCAGCTGGCATACTTACGTGTCCTAGTCCTACGTATTTTGGGACTGGGGTATGACATATTTTTAGTGGTGGCCCATGCAGGTCGAGAGCATATTGTCTCGGTTACGTTACTGTACCGAACAAGCCTGCACCTAGGACTAGAGTATAGGATCTCATCCATATTGGTTACGACTCATCCTCCTTCCAATCCATTCCATTTGAATAATTTGCATCCTGCTTGATTTATGTGCTTCCCTATTAGTTTCTTGAGTATAGCCTCTCCTAGAATATATAAGTTCATGTTGTTAAATGATAAGTAAGGTAACCTTCCTATTAAGAGTACCACTAGAGTGTTGACACCCCACTAAGTTTAGAATATCTAGTGAACCCTAGAATTTCTTATCTATAGATTGGTTTACCATTATCCCTTGATGTATTATGAAGGACTTGAGAGTAGTATAGATACTACTAGGGTTAGTTAGAAGTTCGGCCATATTGTTTGACCCTAGTATTGAGGAACCAATAGAAAACCAAAAATTTGAAAATTAGGACTGAACCTGACCTTCATAGTTAGATAGTATTGGAGAACTATAAACTTAGATCATTGTCTTATTTTTAGTAGACAGTATCTTAGAAAGCCAAGAGCAATGTGTAGAATATTTTCCTTGATCATACCTCAAATATAGCAATTAGCATACCACCCCCTTAGAGAACCATGATGCTATCTAGAGCCCTCTATTTTAATTTCATATATTGCTCCTCTGCGACCATAGCGCTCGCTAGTGTGCAACGACTGATTACGTTTCTTCTCTTCATCTTTCAACTCGTGCCATCTGACACTTCTGATTATAGACCAAGTGATTTTATTCTATGTTAGGATATATATAGCTTGCTAGGATTTTGGTTGTTACTCTTAAATTTTTGAGTTATGTGATTGGTAATTAGAACTTGACAGCTAAAGTTATTATTGTAGATTATGACCTAATGATTACCCCTTAGCTTTAAGTCGCGTAATTTGTACCCCCACCTCGATACAAGTTAGATCACTTTCCCCTTGACGGCCAGTAACTCTTCTATCCTTACTATTGACACTTGTTCTATAAGCCCTATGACTAAGACGTAAGATGACCATGACCTATGTAATATAAGAGGATACCCTAATAAATACCAAGACCCCTTCTCGTAGACCTTAACAGGAGTTTCTACGGTATCCTTAAGGTAGTACAATTGTTTGTGGTATTAAACGAAAGAATGAAAGTATATTTCAATGACGGGGTTTATACGAAACCCGCGCCCTTTGGTTTACAAACAAACTTGTACAATTTAATCCTATACGAGGATGTGGGAGTATAATTTATTTAATCTGGGTATAAATTGCTATAGGTGTCTGATCTGTAGTCGATCACTTTAGCCCTTGGACCACACGATGTTGAAGAAGTGTCGTGGAAGACAGGTAGCAGCTTCGAAGGTTGCAGAAGAGGGTGGGTGCACGATGCCAAAGTCGTCGATCCCTGCTCTTTGCCTGAGCTCCGGACTCTCTCTCTCTCTCTCTCTCTCTCTCTCTCTCTTGACCTCCGGTTCGATCTTTCTGGAAAGTTCGACCTTGTTCGATCTTCCTTTTTAGTTTTTCGACCCTGTTCGATTTTCAAGTTTGAAGTTTCTCCGACCTTGTTCCCCATTGATAGGGGTCTCTATTTATAGAGTTTTGGTGACAGTGACCACTCTGTCGGTGTAAAAACCGAGAAGTGGAAAGTACAGCACCCTTTTACACAACGGTTAAAATAAGCAATGCCTGCGTATAGATGACCTTTTGAGTGAGCATGTGACGCGTGTCCAACTAAGGGGACAAAATGCGTATATCTGCTGCGAAGATCATGGTATAAAAGCCACGTAGGTAGGTATCCCTTGTGTAGAAGAGGTTGGCGTAGAAGCCAAATGACTGTCACCCTGGCGTAGAAGCCGGATAGGCATAGAAGCCGAATAGGCGTAGAAGCCGAACAGGCGTAGAAGCCGAACAGGCGTAGAAGCCGAATGGGCGTAGAAGCCGAATGGTCGTAAAGACTGAGTGGGCGTTTGAAGCCGAATGGTCGTAGAGACTGAGTGGGCGTTTGAAGCCGAATGGTCGTAGAGACTGAGTGGGCATTTGAAGCCGAATGAGCACAGATCTTGAATGGGCGTAGAAGCCACTGCGTACCGTGCCAGAGTGCTGATGTGGACGTCTTTAGCCGGAATTATGGCTTTTGAAGATATAATCAAATCTCTTGCAGAGATTTGCCACCATCTTGTGCATTAAATGCGGAGGCATGTTTTGAAGGTCTGCAGGCCTTCTGTGCAACTGTCGCAGAGACGTGCCTCCAGAGAAACTGTCACCGCTCTGTGCAATTTAGACGTAGAGACGTGCCTCGAGCCCCGTACGAAGTGCAGCTTTTGACGTGACAGGCAGTTTGTCTACTGCGGAGCATAAAATAGCTCATATTTGCCTGTGTAAAATAAGGCAGCGTATCCCCTTGTACGCGAAAGAACAGTTTATGCTGAGGGGACGTCAGTAAACGATGGTTCGACGATATTTTAACCAAATCCTCTGCATTAAATGCAGAGATCCGCCATCATGCTGTGGTGCGCGTCCCGAGGGGTCTGTCCTCGTTTCCAGCCATCGTCTGGGTAGCCGTGCAGCACTTTTTGTCAGGAGTCAGAGGTCAGGTTCACTGCGTGACTTGACAGGTTCATTTCGGGGAAGACGAAGCGTTCCTCGTACGCTTTAACGCTGCTTTGAGAGCGGATGAGTTTTACGCCATAGAGGCGATGAAGAATCTTGTTTACGCTGGAGCGGCCTGGACGTACTGCACTTACGCGGATGGTCCTTTTGAGCTTGTACCTCACGTTGCGTTTAGCGGAGAAAGCTCTGCTTGTACGCTTGATGGCTCTGAAGGCCTCTGTTTACGCTGCTCTGTATCAGTATGCTGCGTAGCTCCTCCCAGCGTATTTTTCATGCTTCTATAAGACCCCCTTCAAAGCTTTTAAATTCCTCGGAATTTGAAACGCTTTGAATGAAGCATGAACGGCCCCTCGTAACTCAAAACGTTTCTGAATGGAGCGTTGAAACGGTCAATGCGGACTTTATGGCAGATTTATTGGGGACCGTTGTGATCTCTTTCGCCTATAAAAAGGCTGGAGGAGTTAACCTGTTCTCCCCACATTCCCATCACCATGCAGAGATGATCGCCGGAGTTCGTCGGGTCGACCTGAGGAAGAAGGAGATCATGTTTTTCCAACATGTAGGGAGCCAAAAAAGACGGCGTCTTCGAGCAAGTGTCCACTGCAACGATGGATCATGGAAGGATATCTTAGCCTCCCTTGCTCGGGATAATCAGCAACTTTATATGGCTGTTCTTCCAGGAGAAGGGAAGGGTCGTACTAGACCACACGGCTTGCAAGCAGTGTCTTCTCCTGTCACCTCCGAGAGTGAGAGCAGCGACTAGCTCTGACCTCGGGCATTGAGTTGAGTGAAATATCTCAACTCAATCTGTCACGGCGCATGGAGCGAGGGATCTGCATAATTTATGCAAGCCCCAACTCTGTCATTCTCTCGCCGTTGATCATTGCCATGTCAATCAGTTTGCTGGAACTGACTGACTGCCGGAGAAGATGGATGAAGAATTGTGCCCCTACGAGAACCTGTCAGAACAGCTTCTTGGCAATCTTCAGACGATGATGGGGAAACCCTCCTGTCACGGAGTTTCCCTCAGTTGTAATCATGAAAATGAAAAGAAAACCCTTGTAGATTGGATTTCCCTCATATATAATCATGACTTTAATCTTAATAAAATCGTCTTCTTCTTCATATGATCATCTTGCCATACGTTGCTTTGAAGTCTGAATATGTGTAGCTTCGACACGTCTGATTCTTTACGCCAACTCTGATAAGAAGAGTATTAGGCCCTGTCCTTTACGTGTAGCGAATAGTCCATAGAACGCTGTTTAAGCCTGTTGAACCTTTAGAACTATTTTGTTGCTAGGACTGAGGGACCGCGTAGAGCTCTGAACTACTACTTCTGATGAGCAAAAATCTTTTTCAGACTTCGTCTTCAAGAATGATCTCTCGAAACTCCCTTGGAACAGGGTCGAGAAATAGCTGTCAAACTGAGTTGCCATCTTGACAGACGAGATATTCAGACTGGAGTCTGGATGAACCTTCAATTTGGACCTGAGAAGAGTAATTTCTCAATGTTTGAACTCTGTGTGTTTCGGGTACTTGGGATACTTTGGGGTCAAGAACGAGTATCTTCTGTGTGAACTCTTTGCAATTGACCGCTTCGGGGACTGTTCGGATATGCGGAAAGTCGTGGAGCGTGAAATCATCAGTCTGTAGCCTCTGGGCGTAAAACACCATCGAGCGTGAAATCGTAGACTTGTGATTTCTGAGCGTGAAGTCGTAGGTTTGTAGCCTTTCGAGCATAAAAGCTACCGAGCACAAAGGCATCCGGGCGTAAAACCATAGACTTATAGCTGTCGAACGTAAAGTCGTAGATTCGTAGCTGTCGAGCGTAGAAAGCTCCTTTAACGTAGGACTGGAGATCTGTAGCCTGTGAGCGTAGAACACCATCGAGCGTGAAATCGTAGACTTGTGGTTCCTGAGCGTGAAGTCATAGGTTCGTAGCCTCTCGAGCATAAAAGCTACCGAGCACAAAGGCATCCGGGCGTAAAACCATAGACTTATAGCTGTCGAACGTAAAGCCGTAGATTCGTAGCTGTCGAGCATAGAAAGCTCCTTTAGCGTAGAACTGTAGATCTGTAGCTCCTGAAAAGAAAATTTCTCCGAGCGTGAAGTTTGCGGATCTGTTGCTTCTGAGCATAAACTGAGCGCCACCGAGCGTGAGATCATCGATTTGGTATCTGCTGAGCGTAAAGTCGTAGGTTTGTTGCCTCTTGAGCATAAAAGCTACCGAGCACAAAGGCATCCGGGCGAAAAATCATAGACTTATAGCTTACGAGCATAAAACCGTAGATCTGTTGCTGTCGAGCGTAGAAAGCTCCTTTAGCGTAGGAACCGCTGAACTGCTTTGCGCGAAGAATCTTTTTGACTTTGCTGACTGTCCGCCTTCTCTGAATAATCGGCTGACGTAGGACCCAATCATAACCAAATATTTAATTTAGGAGATTTGGTTAGGGTTTCGAGGAGTCCGTCCGAGGATTCGAGGAGTCGACTCGAACTCTATATATATCCCAAGCTTTTGAGAGAAAATTTTTTTATCTGTCTTCTGTGAAAGAGAGCTTTCGACTGTTCGAGTTTTTCTTCGTTCCTTCTCCGAGCACTTCGAGTCTTCAGAAATGGCGCCGAAACAAACTCCCTCCACTAAGGGAAAGAGCATAGGTTCTTCTTCTCATTCTTCTGCCCCAGCGAGGGAGTCTTCGGTTGGACAAGGTGAACTTCCTTCTGAGCGAAGTATCCCGCCGACGAGCAGCGCACCCGGTCTTAGAGGTAGACCCTTTGGGGTGACAAAAAATGACAAAAAATCCTACGCACACGTTGAACGTGACCGCGCTAGGTCATCTTCTGTGCTGATAGCCTCTTTGAGGAAGATGATGCACGGAGGCATTTTCATCCTTTACGCCCACATTTCTAATGTGCCAGCGTAACAACTCCATATTTTCGTAGTTCCGAGCATAAAAGCTCTGGCTACCGAAAATTGGCGTATGTCGTAAAATTTGAGTTTTACGCTTGTGGAGGGGACTTCCGGCGTAAAATAATCAAATTTGTACAATCCTGGAGTAGAGCACAGACTGTCGTTTCTTTTGGTCTGTATGTTTGTGCAAGATTTGTAATGACATATTTTTCTTGGACTTTTGCAGTTGATTTGGGTGAGTCTCCACTGGGCGAGGTGATGGGTTCCGCTGCCGGGATGCTGCACTCGAACTATCTGGAGGATCTGTCCCACTTGACATTTCCTATCTCCGGACCCCAGTACCCTGACGGAAGGGGGATCTTGATATCGGCTCAGGGCGAGCGAATGCTGCTGAGCATGATCAATGGGGATCCCCTAACGTACGTAGACGAGGAGCAGTACATCAAGCCGGCCTTTCTCTTTGGGGACATGATAGACAAGCAATCCCAGACGAAGCCCAAGAGAGAACCCTGGGTTTTCCCTGCCGAGAGCGTGGTCTTGTATCTGCCACGATGCCGAGAGATTATCCCATCTCGGCTTTCTTCTATACCACACATCGCAGGAGGATGTCGTGGACGCTGACTCCCGATCTTCACGGCAAGCCGGAGAAGATCTTTCATCTGAAAGGGGCTGACCAGGGGTCGTTTGTCAGCCGCCCTTCCGGCGTTGTGACGTTGTTCAGAGGACTGTTCCCGGGCAGTGTCCCGAGTGAAGACAGCTCAGTGATCCAGCCGGTCCAATTGTCGACCTTCTGCAACGACTTCATGGGACGAGGTGGGGTATATCCCAAGGAGAATCCTCGGTGCAATGGGTGGATCACCCCAACAAACTTTCGATGGACTTGCCTAGTTAACTGGGCCTTGAAGCACTTTCGGAGAGAGCTGGAGGGCATTGGACTGTATGCCGCTGTAAGTGCGATGAGTGTCGGGTTGCCTCCCAATCCTAATTTGTTCTTGGCACTGATGGAGCGATATATTTCGCTCACTGGGACCTTCGCCACTCCACCGGGGGAGCTGGGATTGGCCCTTCATGAGATGGCAGTTGTCTCGAGACTACCGATGGGGGATACCCCATATGAAGAGTATGTCCCCACCAACCGGGAATTGGGGGACTTGGACCCTCGGGTGGCAGAAGTGTATCAGGAGATGATGTGTCAATACTTCGCGTGCACCGCTTTTTATAACGAGCCTTCTGATTTGGCTCACATCACCAAGTGGATGTCCTACCTCTTCTTCCACCGAGCCAGGGCCGTCAAGTCGGAGAAAGCCTCAGGGGGCAAGAATGAGCCCGTGAACTGTTTAGACGTGCTTAGTGCCCAGGTTGTTGAGGATCTTATGGAGGAGGCTAAGGCTCTAGATCAGATTCTCGTTGAGGGGGTAGAAAAGTATCCCGAAGGCACTAAGGCCTACAGTTACTTGAGGCGTTGCCGCAGGCCTCTGTCTAAGGAAGCCCAGCTGGTCTGTTTTCTTTCGATATGGCTGCGTCGAGTAGTAGTGCCTGGTACTGCGTCCGCGGACCGCATTCACCGGAACATCCTGTGGCCGGCAGTGCGCCTGGTGTTCGGGGCAAGACTGGGCTTGCTTCCTGCCATGGTGTGCCGTATACAGGCTGGCCTGAGAGCCATGACTGATGGGTTGCTCGTCGATGAAGCTCGGCGTGAGAGTTTTCTCCGGGTGGAATTACCATACCTGTATTTGATGGGATGGTTAATTCTCCACAACCCTCGGGTGATGTCTCCCGGCTCTGGTAGCAGCTCGGGGGGTAATTTCTTGCTGAACTATAAGGACTCTCCCTGGAATGTGAACACAACTTTGGATTGTCAGCTGGTGTTGAACCTCAGTCACGGCTGGAAGCTCCTCTGTACTTCCCCTTCTGTACATCGCAATCAATCAGGGGTGAGACTTGAGGATTCAGGTGGAAAGAAGACCGATCTTTCTCCGGAAGCTTTTAATTGGTTGGTCTGCATTAGACCCTCCCATCTGTTGTACAGGAGCGAAGATTATTGCTTCTTCGAGCCCTACTTGCCTAGTCGGTTCGCCCGGCAGTTTGGGTACGATCAGTTGCACGTGGGCAATGCCGTCACCAGCTTCAGGTCCAGGGGCGGACTCATTGATGGAGCTAGAGGGTGGCGATATTTTATCATGGGTTGTACGGGAGCAATCTTCATTATGCCGGTCGTTACAACCTCCACGGAGCTCCGCATTCTCTATTCTTACGCCCAGTTCTATGTGGCAATTAACACCTTCCATCGCAATTTCGATAAGCGTGGAAGCTTCAGGGTGCCTCCTCCCCAGTCTGGGGGAAGAGTTAAAGTCCCCTCGGTTTCTTCTGATGAGGGTGAGGAGTCTGGCACTCCGGATGAGCCTCTGGTGTCGGTGCCGAGGTGTGAAGTGCCTCCGGCTGCGGGGGCTTTGGTAGTCTCTTCTGGGAAGCGACGGGCTTCTGCCCCGAAGGAGGCTTCTCTTCGTAAGAGGAGGAAGGAGACGGTTGCTCGTCCTCTCCGCATTCTTGGTATTGAGGCTCCTGGGAGTGAGCCTGCATCTCCCCATATCAGGGATGATTCTTTGGCTGGAGGTTCCTCGCCTTTTAGAGAGGGACCTTCTATAGTTCCGGCCGGCGGCGCCGGAGAATCTTCGCTAGAGGTCGCTATCGTGGCTACTGCTCCAGGTAGTGGAACGAGATTGCCTGTGTGGCCGCGGCAGATGGGAGAATCTTTCCCTAGACCAGTAACGGATAAAACTCCTGTTGTGTCAGCGAGCACGTCTAGCGAGATTCCAGTTGACGAACCTCGACTGCGTCTCGGTGAAGGCTTGGCAGAACTCCGGACGAAGTCGGTTGGCCCACCTCCTTCTCCAGGTATGATAGTTCGCATTGCGTCATTAGAGCGTGGTTTAGCTACATCGGCTGCAGATGCGCCATATATACCGTTGGCTCCGGGTAAATGTTGTCTTTATGTCTCCCTTTAGAAAGATTACCATCATATTGATATCAACTTTCTGGTCCTTTTCCCAGGGGATGGCGTCCACGGGGAATACGGCGTTGAAGCACCTTCTGGCTCTGCTCCGGCTCCTGGCGATGATACGGAGGCTTTCGACTTCGAGGAGGAAATACCTTCGGGGGGCCAGCTTGCCTGGAGTGGTTTTGTCACCTCGAGAGGAGGACGAACCCGTCATCGTGACTTCGTCTCTCGCGAGTATGCTAATGACTTCGACCGTCGTCGTTGCACCTCCTTCGGTCGCACCACCGGTCGAGGCGACGGCTGTGGCCACTTCGTCTGCAATCATTCCCGGAGGGGGACTTGCTGATATCGTGGCCACTCCTGGAGTTCAATCGGATCTAGTTGCGCTGACTGAGCAATATACCAGCCTCTTTTATACCGGTTTGAAAACGATAATATCGATGGTGTTGGCAAAGAGTCTAGACTTCGAGCGCCTGAAGAAGACTTCTCAGTTTTCGGTCGGGGCTGTCAGGGAGCTCGGCGATCCTGGGGTAGCTGACGCCCTGGAGGCGGTGGTTAATGGTTTAGAGCAACCCATTAACGAATACTTGCAGTTGACTCGGGGCAGCTTTGATGCTGAGGTCCAGGCCAGATACGACCTCATGACTGCGCGGCTTTCTACGCAGCTGGAAAGCCTAGACAACTCTATCCAAACACATAAGCTGGAGATGGATAAAAGAAAAGCTATCGTGGAAGAGGCTCTCGCTCTTGAGACGAAGCTCTGATCCGAGCACGAAGGGAACGCAATGAGGGCCCGCAAGCTGAAGGAAAAACTCGCTCTTGCAGAGGAGTGGGCTTCTCAGTCGTTGGCAGGTCTAGATGTAGCGACTGGTCGACTGAGCGCAGCACGACGGGATTTGGAGCGTGCAGAAGCTGCTCGTGCGGGCTCTCTTCGGGCAAGGGTTGAGCTGACCCTTACGAACAATCCCGAGGCACGGCTGGAGCGGGCTCGCGCCGATGCCTTGGTTTCCAGGAATGAGAAGATAGCTGCACTGGAGCGGCTGATTCACGATCTGACTGCTCCCCCCTCATGATGTATCCTTTCTCTTTTCACTTCTCCAGATGTAATTTATCGGGAATAAATAAAAGCGACTCTTTTCTGACTTTTGTGGACCCATCATTTCGGAATGTAAATGATAATTTTTTAGGCGAAAGTGATATCGGAGGTAGTATGGAGATGATAGACTCTTGATAAACTTTTTAGCAGGATATATCTATTCAGAGGTCATACAGACATGATAGGATATGATCCAGCTAGTTTCGTTTTGGGAGTAGTTTTGTCAGAATTGAGATCCTCGCTATATTCCACTCGAGCAGGGGAGATTAAGCATAGTATTTTTTCAAGAATTTGCCGTTGATAGGAGCTATTAACAGGTCTCCATTAGGCTGGGCTATCCTGTAGGCGCCGTTTGAGAACGTTGTCTCGATCACATAAGGGCCTTCCCACTTGGGCTAGAATTTGCCTTTACTTCTGTGAGTAAGAATCATCGGCCTTCTTACGGCTAGAACTAGCTCGCCGACTTTGAACACTCTTTCCTTTACTCTATGATTGAAAGTTTTGGAAATGCGTGCTTGGTAGAGCGCGATGCGCTGCTGAGCTTGGAGGTGTTTCTCGTCTAATCCTTCTAGCTCTTGGAGCCTTAACAGGTCATTCTTTTCTCGAGTCAGCTCACTAGTCACGGCTATCCTGAGTAACGGGATCTGGATTTCAATGGGGAGAACTATTTCGCTCCCGTAGACCAGCGAGAATGGGGTGCAACCTGTCAGTGTTCGTACCGTTGTGCGGTATGAACAGAGACATTCGCCCAGCTTCTCATTCCAATCTCTCTTGTTTGAAGAGACAAATTTCTTCAAGAGTTTGATAATGGTTTTGTTGAAAGCTTCCGCCAAACCATTAGCAGCTGGATAATATGCCGTAGAGGCAATATTGTGTATCCGATTTTTATCGCAAAATCGATGAAACGCTTGGCTGATGAACTGAGGCCCATTGTCGTAAATTATCCTCCGGGGTACCCCGAAGTGATAAATGACGTGATGCTTGATGAAGCTGATCACATTAGACGCCTTCACCTCAGTGAGAGGGATCGTCTCTGCCCATTTGGAGAAGTAATCCGTGATGGCCAGTATGAACTGGTGACCGCTGGAAGAAAACGGGTGAATAGGACCAATGATATCCATACCCCACGCTTCGAAAGGCCAGGACGCAAGCGTAGGATGTAGATATTCAGACGGTTGATGTATGAAGTCTGCATGAACCTGACAGGCTCTGCATTGTCTTGCATACTGTATTGCATCTGCGATCATAGTAGGCCAGTAATAGACCATTCTCCTGATGTGATCCTGTAGCTTAGGACCGGGTTGATGCGCTCCGCATACACCGTCGTGAGCTTCCCGGATAATCTGCTGTGCTTCGTCGTTAGAGAGACATCTCAATAGCAGTCCGTCGTAGGTCTGGCAATATAGGCATTGTGAAGATGCATCGTAGTAGAAGCGTAATGATCGTCTTTTGACGGATACCGCTTCTTTGGGGTCCTCCGGCAAGATTCCGTATGCGACAAAATCTATGAAGGGACTTCTCCAGTCTCTTCTAGGGGGATCTGTGTTCATAGCGTAGCTGCATTCTATGTGAAAGTTGTTTTTCACACAGAATAAATCTCTGTTAAGAAGGATTACCGAATCCTGCCTTCTTATAGGAGTGGCTAAATCTGCAGCTAGACTGGCTAGGGCATCAGCTTCTAGATTCTGAGATCGAGGTACATGCTCTAGGAAGAACCCTTTGAATGTCATAGCTATCTCGACCGTCGCTCGGTGATAGGGGATGAGGTCTGGATTCCGGACTTCATATATTCCTCTGACTTGATTGACGATAAGCAGAGAATCACCGAATGCTTCCAGGGACTCGACCCCCAGCTCTTTAGCGACTTGGAGCCCGATTAGCAGAGTGTTGTACTCTGCCACATTGTTGGAGCAGGGCTCGCTAAGAGAATATGCTCGGTAGATGACGAGCTGATCAGGAGTGACCAGGACGACTCCTACTCCTGAAACGACATTTCCTCTGGGACCGGTTCTGGAGGCACCATCGAAGAAGAGTTGCCATGCGTCACTTTCCATTGCGGAATTACATTCTGCAACTTCGTCGGGAATGTCCTCGTATAATTTGGAGGCCTCCGGGATCGGGTGAGCAGCTAGGAAGTCAGCCAGCGCTTGGCCCTTGATGGACTTCTGCGGTACGTACATCATGTCATATGGTGTTAATAGCATCGCCCAAGTCGCGAGTCGGGAATTAAGAGCACTAGGCTTGCTTATCAGTACTCGAAGAGGATTGATCCTGGAGATGATATGAATAGTCTGGCCGGTGACATAGTGCCGCATCTTCTGGATAGTGAACATCAGAGCCAAGCATTCTTTCTCTACTGGGTTGTACCGATGTTCGGCTCCGACCATCATCCTGCTGAGGTAGTAGATAGCCTGTTCATGACCCATGTCGTTCTTCTGTGCGAGAAGAGCTCCTAGCGAATGATCCATCGCTCGAACGTACAGCAAGAATGGTCTTCCCATGACGGGAGGTACCAGAACTGGCGGACTGGTGAGGTAGTGCTTGATATCTCCGAATGCTTGCTGACATGCTTCGTCCCATACGAAGGATACACCTTTCTTCATGAGATGAGAAAATGGCTGACATCTCCCCGAGAGGTTGGATATGAATTGCCGGATATAAGCCAGACGGACTTAAAATCCCCAGAGTTCCCTCAGATTATGGGGCGGTCGCATTTCTACGATTGCCTGGACTTTGTCGGGGTCCACCTGGATGCCTTTGGCGGTGATGACAAATCCCAGGAACTTGCCACTGGATACACCCAGAAAGGACTTCGTAGGGTTCATCTTGAGTTGATGTTGGCGCATTAACTCGAATACCGTCCTCAAGTCTTGAATATGATCACCTTTGAGGCGACTCTTGACGGCTATGTCGTCCACGTAATATTCTACTGTTTTGCGTAAATGCTCATGGAATATGTTACTCATAGCCCGTTGGTATGTAGCCCCGGCGTTCTTTAATCCGAAGGGCATGACCGTATAGCAATATACCCCCAATGGTGTCCGGAAGGCAGTGTGCTTCTCGTCTTCAGGATGCATCTTAATCTGATTGTATCCTGAGAATCCGTCCATGAAAGACATGCGTTCAAAGCCGCAGGTGTTGTCGATCATGATGTCCATGATAGGAAGAGGGAATTCATCTTTGGGGCAGGCCGCATTCAGATCTCGGTAATCGATGCAGATACGTACCTTCCCATTTTTCTTTATGACTGGGACAACGTTAGCGACCCAGTCGGGATGTTGTTCTTCCCGGATGAAACCATAGGCTATCAACTTCTTGACTTCAGCTTCAATGGCGTCCATCATATCCGGGCGGAACCGGCGTTGGTGCTGCTTCACAGGCTTTGAGTCGGTCAATATGTTGAGTTTGTGAGTAGCCACCTTCGGGTCTAGGCCCAGCATGTCCCCATAATCCCACGCAAAGACGTCGACGTATTCCTTTATCAGCTGTATGATTTCTTCCCTTTCAGCTGGGGGAAGATTGTCACTGATAAATATCGGCTTTGGCAAAAGTTCACCCCCAACATCGATTTGGATAACTTCATCTTTGGTGGGAGGTTCTCTTTGCTCGAAGCAGAATTCCTACTGCGTATCCATTTGTTGAGCCCAAGAGTCATTCTCAAACGGCTCAGAATCATGTTCATCTGCTTCTAAGGGATCTGTCACTACCATATTTACTGATAGTGTTTGTTCGAGAGCATCAGGTGAGTCGGGGGGCGACGAGCCATTCTGGGAGGAGGAAAAGATGTCCTCGTCTGACTTGGAAGTCGTAAGGGATGTGGCATACCCTAACCCGAAACGAGTTTGTCGATAGCGGGGGTTGCCGCGCAGCGACGTTCGTCTGCCTCTTCCGTAGTTGAGGCCTGGCTTCCGCTTCAAGTCGTAGCCTATGTTTTGCATGATCTTCAGCGCTTGCGGGCTGTATCGGTGAACTTACATTTTCCCAGTATCGTCATCGAAAGGATCTTCCTGGTTAGCCGGTTGATTGCGCATGCGGCCGAAGAATATTGGACGCTGACTGCTGTAGGTAGGCGGGACAATGAAGATAGAATCCTCATGGGGTCCATACGTTGTGATGACATTGGATGATGACGCTACTTCCCAGACATACGGACGGTAGGAGTTTATAGCTTCCAAGAATTTTTGTGCTATGGGTTCTACCTCGTCACGGGGAGTGATATATACTTGCTCAGAGGTGATATGGACATGGCAACTGACGGTCGAAAGTTTATTCAGAGGTAATATGAACATGACAAACTTTGTGATTGTGACTTCCATCGGGGATGGAGGCACACATCTGCTCAGAGGTGATATGGACATGGCAGTTTTTGTGGACTTAACACCACTAGCGTACTTAGAGTTAAGTACGGATGTCAAGTGTAGACGACAATCGATATCAGAGGTAATATGGACATGACAACTGACGGTCGAAAGTTTATTCAGAGGTAATATGAACATGACAAACTTTGTGATTGTGACTTCCATCGGGGATGGAGGCACACATCTGCTCAGAGGTGATATGGACATGGCAGTTTTTGTGGACTTAACACCACTAGCATACTTAGAGTTAAGTACGGATGTCAAGTGTAGACGACAATCGATATCAGAGGTAATATGGACATGACAACTGACGGTCGAAAGTTTATTCAGAGGTAATATGAACATGACAAACTTTGTGATTGTGACTTCCATCGGGGATGGAGGCACACATCTGCTCAGAGGTGATATGGATATGGCAGTTTTTGTGGACTTAACACCACTGGCGTACTTAGAGTTAAGTACGGATGTCAAGTGGGGAGGGCAACTTATATCAGAAGATAGTCGATAGCCGAAAGTTTTATTCAGAGGTGATATGAACATGACAAACTTTTGAAAGGAGCAAATCGTTATGTAAGAAAAGAATGGAAATTCAATCGGTACGGACCGTCCATTTGTTCACAGATTCAAAGTGATGACCTTGGCATCGATCGTCTCCTGAATTTTCCTTTTTAGCACATAGTACGTCTTTGTGGGGTGATGAGTGTATCGGTGGAAGAGACAATAATCTGGGTGATCCACGTCGCCAGCCCTCTCAGGATGTCTGATGTTGGGTAGCTGGAGCTTGCGCTCTTTCATTAATATATCAAAGATCTCAACGATGTCGTCTTCGTTGAAGGAAAAAGTCCCTTTTGGTCTTCGGGCTCTTGATGCCTGAATTTTACGGTCTTGCAGGAAGATCGTTGATGTTGCATCATTTTTGGATCTTGAGGGGATTCTACCCCCGGCCCTGGACGTCCCCTTATTCTGTCGAGGTAAGTTACCTCTGGACATGCCGTGGTCTCTGGCCACAGAAACTGATTCATCAAGAACTGCCTCTGGTTGTACAGGACTGGACTTCGGAATTTTGGGTCTCGTGAGAGACTCAGTATATCCCAACCCGAAACGAGCTTCTCGATAGTGAGAATTACTACGCACCGGCGTTCGCCTACCTTTCCCATAGTTGAGACCTTGTTTCAGTTTTAAGTCATAACCCATATTTTGCATAATATTTAATGCTTGTGGGCTGTATCTGTGGGTTTGTATCCTGCCAGATTCAGACTCGCGTGATTCTTCTTGCACGATTGGGGCGTTCCGCCTGCTGCCGAAGATTATCGGACGCTGATCGTCATGGGTTGGTGGAATAATAAAGATGGAGTCTTCCTGCGGTCCACCTGTTATGACGACATCAGATGTTGACGTATCTTCCCATATGATTTCCCCGCGTTTGACTGTTAGGGGAACCGGACTTCCGTTTATGACTCTCGTTCTTGCGTTTCTGGATTAGGTAATCTCGCAGGTCAGGAGGAGTAGAGGAAGAAGACGAAGGCTTGTTTCTTCTGTTCCCATCAGCGGGCGTACGGATATTGGGCACCCCGGTTTTCCCTGTGCCACCTGTGTACAACAGATTGGCCATCTGGGTGGCGGATAATCCCCGGGGTGGGTGACTTCCCGTAGCCTGAGTATGCTTTACGTCGTGGGACTTCGTCTGGCATAATTTGGAGATTTGCTCAGACTGGCGTAAAGCTGAAGAGGTTCTCAGTCGGCCGTCGGCCTCCCGCGTAATCCGGAGGGTAGGTAGATTGCTTCTTTGCTGGCATAATGGCCGAGAAGTTGAGTACCCCGCCGCTTGCTCCCCCCTGCGAAAATCACGGCGCTCATCTGATTTCCCGTAGAGGTCAGATGTTGTCTTGCGCATGGAGCATGATTTGTACTTCTGACTTGGCGCTGAGGCATCATCAGAATTTTGGTCTGTACCGCGCATAGCGGGAGACTGGTTTCTGCGCATAGAGCACAGTGGATACTTCTGGGTTAGTGCTGAGGCTTTGCCCGAAGTTTTATCTGTATCGCGCATAGCGGGAGACTGATCCCTACGCGTAGAGCGCAGTGGATACTTCTGGGTCAGCGCTGAGGCTTTGCCCGAAGTTTTGTCTGTACCGCGCGTAGCGGGAGACTGAATTTTACATGCAGGGTACGGAGGGAGCAATGCTACCACCTCATTGGTCGGAGAGATCGGAGAGTCCACAGGAATGGTAGAGGATGTCTTGGGCATTCAGACCTTGCGCAGCTTCCTGTTGTCTTGGACGGAGAGAGAGTGAGAGCTACCCCCGGTTCGAAGCATGTCTTCGTAGGCAGACTGGTCGAATTGGACGACCAGTGTCTTCTTCACGGATCCCACGGATACCGCATCGTGTTGAGCAATTACTTCCTCATCAGAAGAGAAAGACTTCCCCAGCAGAGTCGCCATCTTGTTTGTGGTATTAAACGAAAGAATGAAAGTATATTTCAAGGACGGAATTTATACGAAACCTGCGCCCTTTGGTTTACAAACAAACTTATATAATTTAATCCTATACGAGGATGTGGGAGTATAATTTATTTAATCTGGATATAAATTGCTATAGGTGTCTGATCTGTAGTCGATCACTTTAGCCCTTGGACCACACGATGTTGAAGAAGTGTCATGGAAGACAGGTAGCAGCTTCGAAGGTTGCAGAAGAGGGTGGGTGCACGATGCCAAAGTCGTCGATCCCTGCTCTTTGCCTGAGCTCCGGACTCTCTCTCTCTCTCTCTCTCTCTCTTGACCTCCGGTTCGATCTTTCTGGGAAGTTCGACCTTGTTCGATCTTCCTTTTTAGTTTTTCGACCCTGTTCGATCTTCAAGTTTGAAGTTTTTCGACTCTGTTCGATCTTCAAGTTTGAAGTTTCTCCGACCTTATTCCCCATTGATAGGGGTCTCTATTTATAGAGTTTTTGTGAAAGTGACCACTATGTCGGTGTAAAAACCGAGGAGTGGAAAGTACAGCACCCTTTTACACAACGGTTAAAATAACCAATGCCTGCGTATAGATGACCTTTTGAGTGAGAATGTGACGCATGTCCAACTAAGGGGACAAAATGCATATATCTGCTGCGAAGATCACGGCGTAGAAGCCACGTAGGTAGGTATCCCTTGTGTAGAAGAGGTTGGCGTAGAAGCCAAATGACTATCACCCTGGCGTAGAAGCCGGATAGGCATAGAAGCCGGATAGGCATAGAAGCCGAATAGGCGTAGAAGCCGAACAGGTGTAGAAGCCGAATGGGCGTAGAAGTCGAATGGTCGTAGAGACTGAGTGGGCGTTTGAAGCCGAATGGTCGTAGAGACTGAGTGGGCGTTTGAAGCCGAATGGTCGTAGAGATTGAGTGGGCGTTTGAAGCCGAATGAGCACAGATCTTGAATGGGCGTAGAAGCCGCTGCGTACCGTGCCAGATTGATGATGTGGACGTCTTTAGTCGGAATTACGGATTTTGAAGATATAATCAAATCTCTTGCAGAGATTTGCCACCATCTTTTGCATTAAATACAGAGGCGTATTTTGAAGGTCTGCATCCCTTCTGTGCAACTGTCGCAGAGACGTGCCTCCAGAGAAACTGTCACCGCTCTGTACAATTTAGACGTAGAGACGTGCCTCGAGCCCCGTACGAAGTGCAGCTTTTGACGTGGCAGGCGGTTTGTCTACTGCGGAGCGTAAAACAGCTCATGTTTGCCTGTGTAAAATAAGGCAGCGTATCCCCTTGTACGCGAAAGAGCAGTTTATGCTGAGGGGACGTCAGTAAACGACGGTTCGGTAATATTTTAACCAAATCCTCTGCATTAAATGCAGAGATCCGCCATCATGCTGTGGTGCGCGTCCCAAGGGGCCTGTCCTCGTTTCCAGCCGTCGTCTGGGTAGCCGTGCAGCACTTTTTGTCAGGAGTCAGAGGTCATGCAATTTAGACGTAGAGACGTGCCTCGAGCCTCGTACGAAGTGCAGCTTTTGATGTGGCAGTCGGTTTGTCTACTGCGGAGCGTAAAATAGCTCATGTTTGCCTGTGTAAAATAAGGCAGTGTATCCCCTTGTACGCGAAAGAGCAGTTTATGCTGAGGGGACGTCAGTAAACGATGGTTCGGTGATATTTTAACCAAATCCTCTGCATTAAATGCAGAGATCCACCATCATGCTGTGGTGCGCATCCCTAGGGGTCTGTCCTCATTTCCAGCCGTCGTCTGGGTAGCCGTGCAGCACTTTTTGTCAGGAGTCAGAGGTCAGGTTCACTGCGTGACTTGACAGGTTTATTTCGGGGAAGACGAAGCGTTCCTCGTACGCTTTAACGCTGCTTTGAGAGTGGATGAGTTTTACGCCATGGAGGCGATGAAGAACCCTGTTTACGCTGGAGCGGCCTGGACGTACTGCACTTACGCGGATGGTCCTTTTGAGCTTGTACCTCACGTTGCGTTTAGCGGAGAAAGCTCTGCTTGTACGCTTGATGGCTCTGAAGGCCTCTATTTACGCTGCTCTGCATCAGTATGCTGCGTAGCTCCTCCCAGCGTATTTTTTATGCTTCTATAACAGTATTAGTTTATTATAAGTTGGGTAGTATGCCTCACAACCTACTATCACATAGTCTTTTGACCTATTATTGAAGTGTAACTGAATAACATTAATTGTATGCTAGCATAAGATGACAGTGGTTATTCGGACGATAGAATTTAGAGGTCCATGCCCCTATTTGGCCGACTAGCGACTTAGACAAGAAGTTGTATGACAACTGTAGAGATTGTATAGTCTTAACTTCTTGTGAACTTAAAATATGTTGTAACTTCTTTCATCATGATCAGCGTATTTATATTTCATATACTACCTTGACTTATGCTGCTATTTTATAGCCTAGTTTTGCAAGCTTATTCTTTTATCGAGCTTGATCATGAGATATGTATTATTGGGGACGCCTACTGATATAATTGTCTAATCATAATCAGTGTATTACGGTCTGGGCAACCTTAGTACATTTTGGTTCGTTCTTCGCAATACTACTTTGTGTGGATTGAGATACATAGTTGATTAGTAGACAAATATACTTGCCCTAAACATGTCTGACATATCGTATCGGTTACATAACTGTACTAATACGAGCATGCGAACAAAGAATTACCAAAATAGGATTTTAATCCACAACTGCTTTAACAATTCCCATTTGAATTCTTTAAACGCCTTGATCCCCATACTTCTATTTCTATTACCCTTTCCTTGAACTCTTCATCATTGTTTTTCGTCTTCCCTTATTTTGGAAAGACGAAATCTCGTGCTTGGTATAAGTTTGATATACATATAGTACTAGAGGTACCCATAGGCCAATCGCATTATTTGGTGACTGTCTTTTATAATTGATTAAGGGCCTATCATATAGGATATAATCGATGTTAAAGTTTTAAGGATTGAATGACATGAGTAAATAATTTGAGGAATATCTTTCTTAAACGTATAGCCTTATGTGATAGATGGATAAATTCTAAGTTGGGTAGAAGTTGCATTGTCAACTTGAGAGGAATTTCTTTTAGATTGTGATCAAGTAAGATTAGATTGGAAGATTCAAGTCATTTTAATTTTGAGAAATTTTAAAAGAAGGATAAAGATAATGAGGATTTAACGAATTTTAAAATCTTGATATTGCGGACCAAATATTTATACTTTAAGTACATGATTTAAAATTTAAATATTGAAGGTAAATCATCAATTTGAATTTTGAGGATAAATATATAATTTCAGACTTGAACATTGGTGGATTGAAATTAAATTTTTTTTTTTACAATTTGATTATTTGAATTAAGAGTTAAAATTTGATTGCTGGATTAAGTATTTGAAATATTGAGGATGTGAATTGAATTTAAAATTTTGAAGAGTACAAAAATTATAAGTGAAAATAGGAATAATATTGGACTAGAATTATTTTCTAGAGGAGATTATGATAGTTGGAGATCGTGAGGTAAAATTTATATGCGTATTTAAATCTTGAAGATGTTATATGGATTTAATTTAAATTTGGATGTTGATGATTTAAAAATCGAGAATAGATTACGATTGGTTGAATTTTGATTAAAATAATGGTTAATTTAATTTTGAAAGTGATTGCGATGGATTTGAATATATTTTAAATTTTTGGAAGAAATTGCGATTGACTTGCCTTATGTACGAATGTGAATGATTTATCAAACCATGCCTTATTTTTAATTTCGAGGACGAAATTCTTTTAAGTTGGGTAGATTGTAAACCCCCTCACCCAAAATAGGTATTTTGTATGTATTTTATATTATTATATTTATTATAGATGTTGAATTTTTTTAGAGTATTCTCTTAGTTAATTAGAAAATAAATTTCTTGATATATTTACTTATATAAATATTTATTTAGAATTATTTTAGGTTATTTTAGATTTTGGAGATTTTCTAGAATTTTTGGTAATTAAAACTTAGGAAACATAAATTTTTAGGACTTCTATGATTTACTATGAGACCATACTTGAATGTTGTTACTACCAAACATTTATTTTAGAGTTAAAATATTTAAATATATATTTTCTGTAATTTATTTAGAATTTTAAGTAATTATTAGATTTTTGGAATTATTGAGTATTTATTTGGATATATAAAGTCTTAATATTAGATAGATGCTAATTTAGTGTTAATAGATATTAATAAGATTATATATAAATTATTTGTATTATCTTTAATTCTATTTAAGATTATAAATTATTGAGATGAACTCAAACTCTATTTTAAATTAATTCAAATCCTGAGCCTACTAGAAAAACAACTTCATGCATATCCTATCCTTATTTAAACTGATCCTAATCATATCCAAATTAGCCAATCCTAGTCTTATTCAATTAAACAATCTTCACCATTATAAATACCTATTAGAATTATAGAATAAACTCATCTTTCATATTTTTTATCCCCAAACTCCTCTCTTTTTCGTCCAAAAATAGTCAAAATTTGTCATAAATTCAGCCTCATTTTCTAGTAGTTATGACGACTTAAAAAGACGATATCTCCTAGCTCCGGACTCCAAACGTGCTCCAGTTTTTTTTATTAGAATTATATCAAGGTTAATTTTCTGAATATATAAATTATTTCAGTAATTTCAGAACTTACTTTTGCAGAATATTCTGAAAGTGTCAGCTGTCCGAAATCAGACGCATTTTCGTATTTTCGAGATTTTGGGATATCCCAAACTCGGAATTATGAACCGTTTGAAGTTTCGGAAAGCTTACATGATAAACTTACAGAAAAGTATTTTTCCAAAATTTAAAATATAATTTTATTCTATGTAAAATTTGTGCAACGTAGACGTAAATAGGAAATCACCAAAAACTGTCATATGTGCGCCCTTGTGGCCATAACACTTTACCGACTTATGATTTTATGAAACTGTCGATTCCAACGTTCATGTAGCATTGAAATCTATAGGATTCCACACACAAATCCAGGATTTGAGTTGGTTGACTTTTTGGTCAACGGATTGCCTCGATTTGCGTACCATGGATCACAAATCCGTAAAGTTGACTTTCTTTGGACCAAAATTAGGGTTTAACAATAAAATCAGATTATAATAATATTTTAGGTTATTTATTTAGAATTATAAATTAATTAAAATAGAGGAACCTATTCACCCACTTTTGTAACCTAACTTGTTTAATTTATGTGACGGATAGATCGGACGATGCCTTGAGTTGTGACTTCATCCTTTTTCAGAGCAGGCAAGTATACCTTACCATTGTACTGTTATTTATATTCCATATGTTGCATGCATCTTTATTTTCTATCTTTAGTTCATATATTTTAACTGTTATATAAAATGCGCGCGACGGTGTCGTCGCGATATATTTTTAGTTATGTATTTGTATTGACCTTGTTTATGAGACTGCCCCATTTTTATGTAGCATCATTAGGTTTCATTTGACTGTGACACAATTTTACACGAGTTGTGAGTCTCATATAGATCATGGACGTACGTATTGACTGATCATCGGTACGTGTGGGCCGTGCGTTAGGGATAACTGCTGATAGAAACTTTGTATGCTAGAAGACTTAGCAGTTATTAGAGGTCATGGACATAGCCTATTATAGTACGGTGGTCCAATCCTTGTCCTTGTTTGGTTGCAGGATTGGGCTAGGGTACTAAGAATAGGCTATGAACCAAATTGTGTCATGGATGTGACATGCTTAGAGCATGGGGTGGGAAGAACAACAAGTACCGTATTTGGGCTCCTTTGCACTTTCCTTTTGTAACCCGAAAGCTCCACTGGAGATACGGGCGATGATGACCCCTATACTACTTGGCGGCCTCTGTCGTTCAAAAGACGACATACTTTGAGGCCCCTGATTCTCCGAGAGAGTCATGCCAATCCCATTTATGGCCAGATAGCCCACTTGTTAGAACGTTGTTCTCAAACTGCATTCACATAGATGGTTAGGCGACCCATTGGATATTTATTTCAGTACTTTATTGGCATGTATTTTATGTATCTTTTTACGTCCCTCTGAGGACCTGGCCCCTTCCAGGTGTATCTTTTATTGAGTATTCGCAGGAGCGCAGATTCGGATGGTTACATATGTTTCGAGGATATCTTCTCTTCGAGCCCGTGGTTGTTAGCTGGTATTCCTATATTGTGTTTATTGTGTTGTACTTTTATATTCGAGTTGGTAGTGAATTTGTCTCCACCCAACTATCATCCTTAGATACTTCTTATTGAGATCTAGTTTCATAAATACTGGTTATTTATTTATATTAATTTTTGTGGATGAGATTTAGATTGTACCCTATGACTTGTGACATATGTTTTTACCACTTGTGGATTGATATTCATATTATAGCGTACGTATGGGTTATGGTTTCCACATATTGGAGTTGTCATATCCATACGACTTGCATGCTTACGTGTCCTAGTCCTATGTATTTTAGGACTGGGGCGTGACAGTGTTCATGAATCTGATGAACAAGGTGTTCCATCAGTATCTGGACCGGTTTGTGGTAGTTTTTATAGATGATATCTTGGTATATTTGAAGACCCCAGAGGAGCACGAGGAGCATCTGAGGATACTGTTGGAGACTCTCGGGAAGGAGAAGCATTATGGAAAGCTTTCGAAGTGTGAGTTATTCCTTGACAAGGTTGAATTCTTTGGTCATGTGGTGACTGGAGTGAGGATCTCGGTGGATCCGAGGAAGATTATGGCAGTTGAGGCATGGAGTGCTCCGAGTTCAGTAGCCAAGGTCAGGAGTTTCCTAGGAGTGGCAGGCTACTACAGGAGATTTGTTCAGGATTTTTCCGGGATTGCAGAGCCGTTGTCCAGGCTGACTCAGAAGGACGTGGAGTTTGTTTGGTCAGAGGAGTGCCAGATCGCCTTTGATGAGCTGAAGAGGAGGTTGACGACAGCTCCAGTGTTGACATTGCCATCAGGATATGAAGGATTCACTATCTATAGTGATGCATCGAGAAAGGGACTGGGTTGTGTGTTGTAGCAGAATGGGAGGGTGATTGCCTATGCTTCCAGGCAATTACGTCCTCATGAAAAGAACTATCCTACCCATGATTTAGAGTTGGCAGCAGTCATCTTTGCTCTGAAGTTGTGGAAATACTATTTATACGAAGAGCGTGTGGAGATCTTCACAGACCACAAGAGCTTGAAGTATGTATTTACCTAAAAAGAGCTGAACATGAGGCAGAGGAGATGGTTGGAGTGGATGAAAGACTTTGACATATTGTTGCAGTACCATCCAGGGAAGGCGAACGTAGTTGTGGATGCGCTGAGCAGGTATCTGGTAGCTATGTGCCTGACTACAAATCGTTATCTTCTGGCAGATCTAGAGAGCTTGGGCATTGAGGTGATAGTGCCTGGAGTTGAGATACAGATGTGGGGATTGCATATTCAGTCAGAGTTGGTAGACCGGATCAGGGCTATACAGTTTGAGGATGAGTCCCTGAGGAGCATCAGGGTACAGGTTCAGATGGGATTATCATATGACTTCACCATTGCTGATGATGGTTCTTTGCGGCACGGTACCAGGTTGTGTGTGCCGAGTGGGTCGTTGCGTGAGGAGGTTCTTCAGGAGGTGCATCGATCCTAGTATTCTATGCATCCAGGTGCCAACAAGATGTATAGAGATCTGAGAGAGCATGTATGGTGGTACGGGATAAAGCGGGAGGTAGCGCGGTTCGTATCCCGATGCTTAGTGTGCCAACAAGTGAAGGCGGAGAGGCAGAGGCCAGGAGGTTTGCTCCAGCCATTATCCATTTCAGAGTGGAAATAGGAGCATGTGACCATGGATTTTGTTTCTAGACTTCCCCGTTCTCCAGGAGGAAAGGATGCGATTTGGGTCATCGTGGACAGGTTGACCAAATCGGCCCACTTTCTACCATTCAAAGTGGGTACGTCTACAGAGAGACTAGCAGAGATGTATGTGCGCCAGATAGTCAGACTGCATGGAGTTCCTGTGAGCATAGTATCAGACCGGGACAGTCGCTTTACTTTGTATTTCTGGAGGAGTCTACAGGCTAGCTTGGGCACCCAGCTCAAGTTTAGTAGTGCATATCACCCACAGATAGACGGTCAGTCAGAGAGGACCATTCAAACACTTGAGGACATGTTTCGCACTTGTGTTTTGGATTTCAAAGGCTCTTGGGAGGATCACTTGCACTTGGTAGAGTTGCTTACAACAACAGCTACCAAGCCAGTATCGAGATATCACCATTCGAGGCGTTGTATGGACGGAGGTGTCGCACTCCGTTATCATGGGATGATGTAGGCGAGAGAGCTTTGCTTGGCCCGAAGACGGTGGTTGAAGCAGCGGAGAAGGTCAAGCTCATTAGAGATAGACTTCGGATGGCGCAGGACAGGCAGCGGCATTGGACCGATAGCCACCGGAGACCTTTGGAGTTCGAGGTATAGTTTAGAATATAGATTTTATTCTTGTGTTTGCTTGTGATTGCTTGTTTTAGATTAAGTGATGAGACCTTGTTTGTGCTAGGTTGGAGATCTGGTGTTCCTGAGGATTTCTCCGACGTGGGGCACTATTCGCTTCGGTGGAGGCGGAAAGCTTTGCCCACGTTTCGTCGGACCCTTCCGCATCCTTGAGAGGGTCGGCGCCGTGGCGTATAGGCTTGAGTTGCCGCCTACGCTAGAGGGAGTTCATGATGTGTTCCACGTGTCACAGTTGAGACGGTACGTGGCGGATCCCAGTCACTTATTGGATCACTCAGAGATCGTGGTGGGCCTTACTCTTAGCTATCCAGAGCAACCGGTGGAGATTCGGGATCGGCGGGAGAAGGTGTTGAGGAATCAGACTATTCCCTTGGTTCGCGTCGCGTGGAGGCATCACTCTCTAGGTGAGTCAACCTGGGAGAGGGAAGATGTAATGCGCGAGCGATACCCTTATCTTTTTGAGCCCTGAGGTATGGTTCTTTTCTTTTTCTTGCATTCCTGTCCTAGTTTCGTCTTTTAATTTCGAGGACGAAATTATTTTAAGGAGGGTAGGCTTGTCACTATCCAATTCTAGAAAATAGGGTCATTATTTTTTTTTTATTTGGTAAATTGTATATTGTATGTAATTAATTATAATTATATTTAATTGATGGTTGTATTATTTTTATTTGATTGTTTTAGGGTTTTGGCTAGTCTGGACCCGTGTCAGACCCTAGTGGACCCATGTTCGACCCAACCCACACCCTTGTGAGACCTATTTTTGGGTTTAAAATATTTATTTTATTTTATTTTAGTTAGTTGGAGAGATTGGGAGTTAGTTTGAGTGCTTTTGGAACCCGAAACCCAAACCCAAGTGAGAGGAGAGCATTTTAGTCTTTTGGAGACTTTGTAAACCCTTTTCTACTTGGCCGACCCCCTATCCAGACCCGACCAGCAGCACACAGTAGCCCTCATTCTTCTTCTTCACTACTACTACTACTTCTTCTTCTTCTTCTTCTCCATTCTCCATTTCTTCTTTTTTCCTTCTCCCAACTTCAAGTAAGTACCCTATTTCTTCTCTTTCTTCTTCTATTCTTCATTGATGTGAACCCTAATCCTACATTCTTCCCCAACCTAGGTGTTTAGAGTCTAGACTTAGTATGAAGGCTAGATTTGGAGGCTTGGAGCTTGAGGGAGGTGATTTCAAGTGTTTTGGAGACTTTGGCCTTAGGATTCCAACTCCCAAGAGGTAAACCCTAAATTTTCTCTTACTAATTGCTCTAATATAGTGTAATTAGTGATTTAGAACCTTCCTAGACCCTAAACCTACCCGTGGAAAGAAGTTGGAATAAGTTTGGTTGTGTTTGGAGACTTTGACACTAGGTTTTGTGTCAATTTCGGGTGGAATCCAAAATTGGCCCAATTTTGGATGATGCCCTAGGTTAGACGGACCTAGGTAGACGTTGTTGAATGTCTTGAGGGTTAGTGCGTGTCTCCGTTCGGACACGTGAAGTCGTGTCGCGGAGAAACGGGCATTTCGGACATTTTCGGGGTTTTCGTCGTCGCCGGTTCTAAGTGCATGCACATTTTTGTCACGGGCCTAGAATCAACGAGTTAGCATTTTTTCTAGAATCTAGACATCGTTTAGAACCCGTGGGTAAATTTTGGACCAATTCTGAGTTGGTTTGGTGTGCGTTTCAGGAGGTTTTTCGAACCGCACACCTCGTGTTCGTCGAAATGACCGAACGGCCATTTCGACTTGGTTTCTTAGTTTCGGACTTTTGCGCACGTTGGGTTAGCTTCGAGGAGTGTGTGCTAGAATTCTCGGATTATATTATATATATATATATATAGGTGTTTGTGTGCGTATGGGTGGTTGTGTGCGTGTTGGTGGGGTGTTGTGAGTGTTGTGTTGTGTTGTATTGTGTTTTATGTATATGAGTATATATATATATATATTTATAGATATATGAGTATTTATACATATATGTGTGTATATACCTATATTTGTGTTTGTGTATGTGTATTAGTGTAAGTGTTTGTATATATATATATATATATATATATATATATATGTATATGTATGAGTGTGTGTGTGTATATGTATATATATATATATATATATATATATATATATATATATGGATTGTGTGTTTATATATATATACATGTGTGTGTGTGTTAGTGTGTGTATGCTTGTGTGTTTATATGTGTGTGTAAGTGTATATTTATTAGTGTGTGTATATATATATAGTTGTATATATATATATATATATATATATATATATATATATATATATATATATATATATATATATATATATATGTATGTTGATATATATATAGATATATGTGTGTGTGGTCGTGTGTGTGTGAGGCGTGCAGCGAGGGGGGAGCAGTGCGCGCTGCAGCGCACTGCACAGCAGCAGCAGCAGCAGCGCACTAGCAGCGCAGCAGCAGCAGCTTCTTGGCATGGCGCACGCCGCGCAGCGAGGCTAGCAGGGAGCTAGTGGCGGGAGGTTTAGAGAGGGCTATATATATATATATATATATATTGATAGATATGTATATAGATAGATAGATAGATAGATAGATAGATAGATAGATAGATAGATAGATATTAGATATATAGATACATAGATAGATAGGTAGTTATTATCTATATGTATAGGTATATATATATATAGCTAGATAGATAGTTTAGATATCTAGATATAGATATATACATATATATGAGTTTGGGTATATATATGGGTATATGTGTGAATAGGTATATATATAGATACGTAGGTATGTACATATGTGCTAGATATATATATTTTAGCCTAGATTATAGCTAGATATATATATATCTATATGCAAATGGCTAACTAGAGGAGTAGTTAGAGGGGTATTGGGCGATATCTCAATACCTTGAGATATCAAGGTATCTCAATACCTTGAGATATCCAAGGTATTGAGTTTCGAGTGGGGTTTTTGAGCAATTGCCTAGGTTTGAGTTTAGAGATGGGTTTTTATGTATATGTGTATATATTTACGCGTGCTAGCATAGGTTTTAGCGGGTATAGGCGGGGTGCGTAGCCTAGGTCGAGGTATCGGATACCGAGGGTATCTCGGTATCTCGAGGAGGCGAGTTTGAGGGTTTACTAGCTTAATGAGCTAGTTTTGACCTAGAATTTTAGGGGTACCCTAGTTTGACCTAGCTTTGACGATAATTGTCCTCGTTGACCGTAAAAGTCAACGTTTGACCTAATTTTGACCTAGAGTTGACTTTTTGGACCCGGTGCTGACTTTTTGACCCGAATTTTACCGGTTTGACCCGTTCGACCTAGAATATCCCTAGAAGCCTGTTTTTAATTATTTTATATTAGTTTAAATCCTTAGTACCCTGTTTAATTCTGTTTTTCGTAATAGGTTCTTGCGACACCGGTCCGGATCTCGATCCTCATCAGTTGCTCAGGACATCAGGCGAGTACCTACCTCTGATAGTTTCTATTTCATGATAGCATTTATATCACCTGTTCTAGAACTGTAAAACTTGATTTTGACACATTGTTACACAAGCTGGTACTAGTGGATCCCGTCATGAGATGCTATCCCCCTTACCGTGTTCAGCGGGTACTCTATAACGTGTATTTCATCATGTGCTTCGGGTATTGATTCTCATGTGCTATCATGTGCTTCTTGTGCTCTCGCCTTCATGTGCGCAAGCTATTATCATGTACGTAGCGTGCCGTGGTTGGATCCAATAGTATTAGTGGGGGAGGGGAGTAGGAGTTGGTTATGTAATCAAAGCCAAACAGTATTCATGTGTATGTCGGTTATGCAACTCACGCATAACGGAATTATCGTAGTTTATTCATGTGCAACCTAAGCCGATCACATAACGAACTTGTGCTTAAGGCACTTAGCTAGTATTCATGTTTCCTCACATGCAGTTACTTCACTACTTGTATTATTCTTCAGTTTATATTGCAGCTACTTTATCTGCTCCATCATGTATTTATTTCCTGTGCATCTTATATACTTTTCTATTGCTAGTCATAAACACCTTACCATGTATTTGGAGTTGCTTTCAGAGTTATGTACTTCGCTCCAGTCCTGACTGGGCATATTTTTTCCAGAGGATCCTGAGGATTATTGCCCGACATTCTACGGGCCGTCGAGGAGTGTTGTGACCCCGAGACCGAGGAGAAGCCCGTCGAGGAGACGCCGTTAGCGTCCTAGTTAGCTAGGTTGGTTTTACTGGGTTGTTCCCAGTTGTTATTCTGGATGACTGTACTGTATTATTATTTTGCTGCTGTGATGTTGTAGACTTGGACTGTATATTTTGGATATTGTCTTGCTCTGTGTTTCTTTGTTTCTTTCTGATATCATATCGTGCTTTACTCTTTCCCTAGTTATTGTGATTGAGAGTTTATATATATTGCGTGGTTGCCCTCCTTTTGGAGAGGATATTCACAGATTTTGTGAAATATATTTTGTGACCTAGAATGGACCTTTACAGCGTTCTACCGCCGATTCTGCGGCGTAGGCTGGACGTACCCACGACTCATGCCCGATTTTTGGATGCGGGTCGTGACAAACCTCGCATCAGTATGGCAAACTCTTGAATAGTGTTATCCTTTGTCTGGCGGCAGATGCCGGGTGATCAACTGATACACCCGAGCACTACTCGACTGAACAAACCGAGTAGTCAAATGGTCCCATAATTGAGCAGCAGACTGGATATCCTCAAGGTCTGGACGAAGTGATTGATCAACAGTAGAGATGATGAAAGGAATGATCCGCTCATCGTGGTCGTCCCAAGTATCCTGAGCAACACGAATAATATTTTGAGTCCCTGCGTTATCGTCGCGACGGGTTCAGGAGGCCTCGGAATAGAACCATCAAGATGACCAAGAAGACAACGACCACGAATGGTGATCCGGACAAAGGCAGCTCACTCAGCCCAATCATTAGAAGAGGTTAACAAACAATTTATGAAAGTCGGAAGAAAATTTCGAAATTGGTCAGATAAAGGCATTTTTTCTTTTGTTTTTTCTTTTTCTTTTTTTGGTTTTGTTTTTGTTTTTGTTTTTTTTTATTTTTTTATTTTTTTTACAATCAAAAGAAAGAAAAGAAAAGAAAGAAAACTTTGCTAGTAGAAACTTGTGAGGGAGCAAACCAAAGAGATGGCAGGATGTAGCAATTCTTCAAAACATTGACGCCGAAGGCATATCAAAGCCAACTTTCACCCTTACTTTTGTTTGTTGGCAACTATGCGTTGATCAATGGTGATGGTGATGAATTGAACTCCTTTAGAAAGAAAAGAACTCAAACCTCTTTGAGAACTTGCTCATATGATAATAAGAGAATCAATAGTACTGATGACGAATTTGACATAGGTCAGGCTTGCATAATTTAATTTCGGCGTCGATCAAGGCTTGTAGGAGGTTCGTCTATTTCTTGAGGTTGAGAGATGGCAGGGCTGGTACCAAGTTTTTGATCCAAATTCTGGATCAGGAAGCACGTGACCTATTGGCCAGCATGGCCACCTTGAATTGGTAGTGGCAGATCTTTAGAGGAGCGTCGGTCGTCGATCGGCTAACAATATTAGATTTTAAAATAATCTTGCTATGATACCATAAAACAAATTAACAATATTAATTTTGTTAATGGATGATGTAAAAAGATTATACAATTACGAATATATAAAGAGAGAGGATGTATACATATTCTGATAGGAGTAGAAGAAGAGAGATGTATCCGGATGGGAGAAGGAGAAGAGATATATATCCGGATAGAAAAAAATAATATATTATTAAATCTAACTAATATCTAATCCTAAATCTAATTATTCTTATCATATAATGTGTGTGATCATGGTACTAATGCATAATGGTATTCAACATTTTCCAAATAAGTATATATTTAGGGGGTGGAGAAAAGATGTAAAGTGATCACACACAAGGCTTAACGTGAGTTTCATTTGTTGGAAAAATAATGAGTCAAGCATCTGTTATAATCAAATGTGTATGAAATTTAGTGAGTATGCAAATTTGGCCTCGACAAATGATGAGCAATATAATATTGTTAACGACTGGTTGGATGGTAAGGCCAAGGGGCTCATAGCTAAGTCAAAAGAACGTAAAATTATTAAGCGGGAAAGGAGGTTAAAGAAGTTAAACATGACGAGGTTCAAGAGGTTGAAACAATGCCAATGATATGTGATCCATCACAGAAGAAATGTAAAGGATGACCCAGGTCTACTAGAATTAAATCCATGAGGAAACGTACATATACAAAATGAATCCTGTCGACATCGCAAAAAATACGAGAAAAGTTGAACGAACTTTTGTATTAATTGAAATAGAACAAAAAAAAGTACAAAAGAAGCTATAATGCATATAGTCCTAAGTACAAATAGATCTGGACAAGTGTGACGGTGGAGATCAAGTCTGCGGTCGACTTTTACTCCGTTGACGGTCCGACGAAAGAGAATATCGAGGCCCCCGGGAACTTGAGTATGCGACTCAATTGATGTCCGTCCCTCCTTCTGTCTCTGTCTCTATTGTCGTCCTTCTACCCTTCTCTCTCTTTTTTGTGTAGGAGACGCCTACTATTTAAAGTCTTCAAAAGATCATGGATGCGCATGGATGCACACAGATTTTACGCTTCCGCATATTATCTTCCAAGAATGGCGATTGCAAATTTATAAGCGCATGCTGCACTGTGGCTGCCACGTGGCAATTTGAGATCTGGAATTGCTAATGCCCATAATCCGAGCAACACGTGTCATGCGCTGATTGCTTGAGGATCTTGGTTATTAATAACATAAATATTTAGTTGTGTGGAGATTTTAAGGAAATACTGTCGCATGAAAACTCCAGTAAATGATGAATATTATCGCATGAAAACACCGTCGAATAGGAATACCGCTGCATGGAAATATTGCCGCATGAAAACACCGTCGAATAGGAATACCGCTGCATGGAAATACTGCCGCATGGGAACTTTGTTATGCTGATGTTGGCGCATGACACTCCGAAGTAGTTTGTCTTTTGATTGGCGTAATACTATATTTGGCGCATGTCTGCCTTTAGCACATAACCTTTGGCTTCCTTTAGCTCATGGCCTTTGATGACTGCGCATGGCTTGTGGTTTCATTTGGCACATGGTGTAGATTTTTTCATGCTTCTACAAGCCCCCTTCAAATATTTCAAACTTAATTAAGTTTTTAAACTTTGAACGGAACCATGGATTATGAAGGTGCATGGATTACTTCTGCACAACAGTTTATTGGTGTTTGCCATAAAAAAAAGTTGAACGAACTTTTTGTGTTACAAACTTTGAAAGAAAATAAAAAGTACAATGAATCCTATACAAGAATCTAAAGTATAATAATTCTAGAAAAGTATAGATATAGAGATCTGATCTGTAGTCGATCACTTGACTCCTTGGACTACTTGACACCAAAGAAGAGATGTATACACAAACACTTAAGAACTCGAAGACAAGACAACTCGAGCAAAACTGGCACAAAATAGTTTCTATCTTCCTCTCTCTCTCTCTATTTGTTTGTCTGTGTGTGTAGGAAGGATGTACTGATCGTGTATTTACAGTACTTAGGAAAGGTTACAGGGGTGTGCGCATACAAACAAGCAATATGCACCATATTTGCTTTTGTGCGTGCACATTTGGACAAAGAACATCCAACGTTTTGATTAGTGGGTACATAACTTACTACCTGCTTGACATGTGGCTTCCCTATACGAGGAAAGCGTAGTCGCAGGGACAGTTATTTGTGCACATTTCACAAGAAATATGGCATAAAAATCATGTAATCATAACTGTTCACTATGAGTTATGGTCTTTGGCGTGCCATTAAGAAAGTTCAGTAACTTTGGCGCGCTTTGATGAGACTTGGAGAAAGTGGTTGTAACAGCGCACTATGTTAGGGTTTGGCACAATGGCGCACTCTGTTAGAGTTTGGCACAACGACGCACTCTGTTAGAGTTTGGCCACACCTGGGTCTGCGTATCAAAGATTTTCAGTCATAATGATTCTGACTTCCCCGTCTGTTGTGCCAGTCTGTCAAGTTCATTGCATTAATTGTGGGAGAAGTAACGTGAATATTGTGTTCTTGTCTTTGTATAACTGGATCAAAGCGCATCTCTACTCTGTTTTAAAAGAAGTGCGCCATTCTCTAACACATTGATAGAGTGCGCCATTCCTCTTGTTGGTTCATTTTATGAAAGAACATGGCATCCCTCTCTTGAATTAAACATTCTATGGAGGCATACTTTTATGCTTCTAAAAGTCCCCCTTCAAAGTTTTTAATTTTTTTCAAAAACAGATTCAAAATACTTTGAATAGTAAAAGTATGGAGACCATTTCTAACTTTTTACGCATATTTAATGTATCATTCCAATGGACTGTTGACATCACTTCAGGTAGAAAGTGTCTGATATCGACGGTTAGACCTCTAGTGAATCATCTCTTAGGTTTTTGAGATTCATTATGCAAAAGCTGACTCGTGGAGATGAACTGACACCTACCACTATATATATATATATATATATATATATATATATATATATATATATATAGTCCAGTGGTTAGCATGTTCAATTGTATTGCACCACTGAACATGGCCTCAAAATGAGTTCTTGGATGGGAACCATGGCCGGAAACTGCATCTCATCGAAGCGTTCCACCCTTCACGGTTTCAGGGATGAGGGTCACTGCTTCTAGGGAGCATGTTCCTGTTTCCTCCATAGAGACTTCTATTTTTTCGTCCTCACCAAAGAAGAGAGTGTGAGAGGAAGATGAACTGGATTTGGCTCAAGCTATTATATTATCTTACATTTTGACATTGAAGGACATTGCTAGGCCGTTAGAGCCGATTAGAAACTATGAGTCTTTTCCTTTGACCAATGGTGAAAGGGAGGTACTGGAGACTAGAGAGGTTAGGCATTGTCTGTTCCACCGATCATGCATTCGTACTTTGAAGGATATTGCAGAGATCATTCATGATTGTGACTCTCCCTAGTTGTATCCTACACTATCTTCCTCTCATTTCTTTCATTTTTTTCTTTGTTTTTTGCTTGGTCCTTGATGGCCAAATATTGTAGTCCTCCTCGTTCAGTAATGCACTTTTGTTTTAATCAAATACTGTCATTTGGAACACAAATATAGTGCACCCATTTTCCTGCGCAGAAAGGATTGTATGACTTAGTCTGAGCGTGGCGTCTATCTTCATGGATGCTTCTCATTTTCTGCCAATTGTCAGTCATTCTATTAAAAGTTTGACCCAGTTTTCGAGGTTAGCAATATATGAAATCTCACAGTGTCACGACCCGCACCCAAAATTTAGGACACGAGTACGTGGGTACGTCCAGCCTACGCCGCAGCATCGGCGGTAGAACGCTGTCTAGGTCACAATACTATCTAATCAATCTCACACGAATATCCAACTCCATAAGGAGACACATATATCACACTATAATATAGAATACTCAATCACAAAAATAAAGCACGATGAGATATCGAAGAAATAAATGAAATACAAGACAAGTCTAAACAACAATAAAAGTCTAACCTGCAATCAATAACATCCAAGTTTCCAAGTATGCCGGAAACAAGTCCTCTAGGTCGTAGTTTGGAAAAATATTTCCAGTCAAGATGGAATAAAGTACATCTCCAATAGCAGTTCTAGATCAATGATATAAACTATGTAGCAGTAAATAGATGTAAATATACAAGATGCATATACATGTACAAGAGATACACAATAAAGAAAATACTGAAAATAAATACGAGAATGAACAATATGACAATGAAAAAGAATACTAATGACTAAGTGTGTGAGTACTAGCTTTAACATGTGATCGGCTTGGGAACTTGTACACGAATAATGGCCTGGTTAGTCATACGTGCGGTGTATGAACAACACTAACATAAGAACAAGACTTGTACATGAAGGGTATGATCACATATCTACACTAAAATACTCCCCACCCCCGACTGGTATAGTAGATCCAACCATGGTACGCTATGGCACGAGATTTCCCAAGAAGATAGTGACTCTTCTCGAGAATCAATGTCTGTACATGTACAAGATAATCAATAAAATAAGACTTGCACAAGATACACCATGAACAAGGAATAACATCTCATGACGAGATCCGAATATACCAATCCGTATAACCATCGTGTCGAAAAATATGGATATCTACACTAATTACAATGAACATAGAGGATATCATAAACAAGAAACTATCAGAGAATGTACTCGCCTGGGGTCCTTAGCTGGCAATACCAATGTCCTGTTTTCGAGGTCTTGCCTGAATGATCCAACAGTCCTATAGACATATCATAATATCCAATATAGCATCAGTCGATACACTAACATACACACAATCATAATACACTGGACTCAGGGCCTATACTAGGTGTGCTAATCATCTAACAGGGTTAAGTGTGCGTTTAGCTGCACGGGTGACACATCCTTAAATGCCATGCATAATCAGACAGTCAACTAACACAGGTCTCGCCAGTACATCAGTGTACATAAGGCAGGCAATTTACTAATATTTCAGGCTCACACGGTCAACTGTAAATATAGGGTATCCTTAATTAATACTCATGGTCTCATGCAACTATGGGATATACACTGTTAATGCCTAGGGTCATACATCATACATACACATTATAGTCATAGTTGGCATTATCATTTAATTACCTATACAATATATATACCAATTTAATTGTAATACGTGTATGTATACGCATACAAGTCATCGGGTTCACCGTCACAGGGTCCTCTGTCACTAAACTATCATGAAGAAATACGCTAACCCTAATGGATACACAAACACATAAAATCACGAAGGATAGTTCTAACCTGCGTGGGCACGCACGGGGTTGACGATGCCGGCGATGACGACGGTGATGATGGTGACGACGATGACGATGATGACGATGATGATGACGACGATAATGATGAAGATGATGGTGGTGAGATAATGATGAGGGTGATGATGAGAACCGGGGATGGCCGGAGGAGAACTCAAGCGAGGCGGTCCGGCGAGGGGAGAGGAGAACGGGGTTGATGGAGGGCTGCTCGGGATGAAGCGGGTCGCGGTCTGGGCTGTCGAGGAGGGGAGTCGACGAGGGAGGAGAGAAGATGAGGTCGAGTGGGGAGTTTAGGACGAGGAGGAGGAGAACGTCTAGTCGGGTGGCCGCTGTGGTTGAGGCATCGACGTTCCGGGGTGCAGTCGGGACAGGTGATGGTGGACGGGTTTATGGCAGTGAGCACCGGTGGTTCAACGGCTGGGGGGATGACTCGGACGGGGCTGGCAGTCCTGTTGTTGTCCAGTCGAGAATAGCAGGGCTCCGGCGAGGGAATGAAAGGAAAGAGGGGATTGACGGGATGGTTCGGCGGGACTGGATCCGTCCTCATGCGGTGGCCGGGATCAGTTGATGGCGAGATGGTTTTGGCAGTCGGGTTCAGCGGGGAGGAGTTGGCTTGGTTCAGGCGAGATGAAGGAGAGGCGGGGGTCTGGTCGAGGAGGGGTTGCTCCGGTCAGCGGGGTGCTGCTCCAGCGACGGGTTGAAGGGGGAAGATGCACAGGAGATGTGAAGGGGAAGGTCGGCTGAGTAGTTTAGGTTTGAAGAGAAAAAATAAACAAAGAAAAAGGTTATATATATGTATAGGTGTTGGGTTAACCTAGAAATTTGGCCCATACTTCTTGGGAAAAGGGCTTCTTATGTAGATATTTCAAGGGCCATGATTACATAGATTCAAAATGGGTGGCTAGGATTTCATTTGATTCAAAAATTGGATGGCTATGGTTTGAGGAGGTTGATGTTGAGTTTACATACTCCCAAAATTATAAAAAAATTCACATGAAGGAGAAATGGGTTTCTTCATGTATTGTGTCCAATGGGGTGGACACCTTAATGCACTTTTGCATAAAAGTGCCCAATAATTGGAAAATTGAACAAAGTTGGGTTTTGGATTTAATTAAATTAGAATTAATATAATTGGTGTTCTAAAATTAATTAAAAGTACATGGGGTTAAAATTAGGTGGGACACAAGTGTCATGAATGAAGAAGACTCAAAGTAGAATATTCTCATAATTTGGGTTGCACAAAATGGGTCGAGATTGTGTCTCCGATTTCGATTGGAACGCACAACGATGTAAGTTGGATTTATATATAATTAAATAAAATCGTTTGCGACGAATGTTGTGCGACTAAAATAAAGCACAAGAAGGCATGGTTATGATTCACACAATGATCAAAATAGAATACTGGCACGTCTAGGACAAGGGTGTAAACTTTATTGGGAGGCAAAAGCAAGGATAGCGCTACAAATATCGAAGCAACGGTAAGGCACAACAATTAAATAAAATCACAATAATTAATTATAACCCTAAATAATTAATCCAAAAAATTAAAAATTAAATCAATAACACTATATTTCGGTCAGGGCTCCATCTAGTGGGCATCTAAGTCTAGTCTACTAACTCATGCATTAATGAACACTATATATAATACACACATATATATATATACACACATATCATGCAATTATTTAAAATAAATACACACAATATCTATAATATATAAAGTGACAAAATACCTCTATTTTCAGGATGTGGTAGTGACAAGTCTACCCTCCTTAAAAGAATTTCGTCCTCAAAATTTAAAATCCTTAATAGTTGTATTTACTCATTATATATATTATTTTCTATCAAATTTAGATTCGTCAAACCATATAATCATGAAGTAAATTCTATATTGTTATTTTCCAAAATTTTCAAAATTCTATAAATATCATATTCCTGAAAATTCTCGAAATAAAATCAAATTTCATTTTTAATACAATCTCCTTCAATTTTAATTTAATAATTAAATACTCAAAAATTAAATATTCCACCCTTTAATTTAAATCCAATCAATGTATATTTAGAAAATTTAAAAATCTCATCCAAAATTTGAATTCAAGATCTAATCCATTAGTGATCTTATTCCTCGATTTCTTTTTCCACACAATACTCGATGATGTAATACTTACGAACTCTTCAAATACAACATTCAAATCATAAGTTTTAAAATTTTATATCTTCTAGTCAAATAAATATACTGATAATCTTCTTAATTCCTCAAACTTTAATGAAAATTTCAATCATATCGTAATCTTCATAAAATTCAATAATTTAACAAATCGTCAATTATGCCATATTAAGTTCTCAACTCTTTATTTAATTTAATATTTATCCTCAAAATTTAAGGCACCTTGTCTCTCTTTGTCAAGTCATAACCTCTTCATTAATCTTCACTACGGTCAAACCCCCAACAATTAAGGTCTAAGAAAATTCTACCTACAGTCATTCAACATACAATCTAGAAAAATATATGTATGGTTTATAGTCTGTTTTGTCATGGTATTGCAGTCTCTGCGAGGATGTACTATCTATATTCTAAATTTTTTTTTGATATAATCTACGGTACTAAGTAATCAATCAATCCATCAAATGGGCAAAAAAAGGAACAGAAGGAAAGAACATAATAGAACCTGCTAACACATCACCTGGATATCTTCAACTTCTAATATATACTTAACTCTGGCACATTCACTCACTAATTCCTATCCTTATACACTGATACCCATATCAACTAATCACCAGTCCACAAGATATCCATGGATACATCCATATTACACACACATGTCTATTAATACCAAAATCTGATACCAAGGACCTCTAACACAATCATAGGTTAAATGATGCATCCAAGGTTTGATACCCCTATCCTTTGGTACCACTGTTTCTACTACAATCATACCCACTGCTAACTCTCTTACCTACTGCAATTGTTTATACTAGTTGTTCTTATCACTCAAGTGCATATTAAGTGCAACACAGTACACTAAGTATTACTCCCTCTAATACAACTCTAGATGGACACCCAAGTCAGTTTGCAGTGCCATCTCAAGCATGCTCAAGCCAACAGAACCTTACACATGCACTTCATCCACTCATATACTGATATACCATAAAAATTTATCCTCAAATAAAAATCCTCAAAATTTAACTTCTCGAACAATTTAAAATAAAATTCAAATACTTTCCTCAAAGTCAAATATTCAAATATTGAAACAAAATTTTAATCACTTTCAAAAATCCTTATAACTTTGTCTATGTTTATTGAATTGAATCTGAATCCTCAAAATTTTTAATAACATAATATCTCAACTCCTCAAAAATTCTTAAAAATTGAAATTTATTTCCAATCTTCAATTTATAAATTTAAATCCATATCTTGTAGTTCAGTAGCTCTAATGCTAATCTTTCTCACTGTCCTCATCAACATATGTTATCACATGATACCGTAAATTAGTCCATAAAATTCATCTCGATATAAAATCAAACTCAACAATGACACCAAGAATTAAATTTAACAACTGATCAATAAGAATCAAATTCAATAACAACAAGTGAGAATGGACAGAAACAAGAGAAAAGATTTAAATTGTAAATTATAATAAGATTCTCAAGGGTCGTCCCAGGAATCTCTCAAGGAATTTTGTTATTGAGTATGCGCTCTCATCCTAGTATCTTATGTCCTATATCCTATCGCAGGCAAGCAGTAGTACAACTAAGATGTCGCACTACCACGATATCGTACAACTTGTGAAGTATGACCTGCATAGGCCACCACAAAAAATGTGTCACGACCTGCACCCAGAATTTGGGGCACGAGTACGTGGGTACATCCAGCCTACGCCACAACATCGGCGATAGAACGTTGTCTAGGTCATAATACTATCTAATCAATCTCACACGAATATCTAACTCCGTAAGGAGACAAAAATATCACACTATAATATGGAATACTCAATCACAAAAATAAAGCACGATGAGATATCGAAGAAATAAATGAAATACAAGACAAGTCTAAACAACAATAAAAGTCTAACCTGCAATCAATAACATCCAAGTTTCCAAGTATGCCGGAAACAAGTCCTCTAGGTCGCAGTTTGGAAAAATATTTCCAGTCAAGATGGAACGAAGTACATCTCCAATAGCAGTTCTAGATCAATGATATAAACTATGTAGCAATAAATAGATGTAAATATACAAGATGCATATACATGTACAAGAGATACACAATAAAGAAAATACTGAAAATAAATACGAGAATGAACAATATGACAATAAAAAAGAATATTAATGACTAAGTGTGTGAGTACTAGCTTTAACATGTGATCGGCTTGGAAACTTGTACACGAATAATGGCCTGGTTAGTCATACGTGCGGTGTATGAACAACACTAACATGAGAATAAGACTTGTACATGAAGGGTATGATCACATATCTACACTAAAATACTCCCCATCCCCGACTGGTATAGTAGATCCAACCATGGTACGCTATGGCACGGGATTTCCCAAGAAGATAGTGACTCTTCTCGAGAACAATATTTGTACATGTACAAGATAATCAATAAAACAAGACTTGCACAAGATACACCATGAACAAGGAATAACATCTCATGACGAGATCCGAATATACCAATCCGTGTAACCATCGTGTCAAAAAATATGGATATCTACACTAATTACAATGAACATAGAGGATATCATAAACAAGAAACTATCAGATAATGTACTCGCCTGGGGTCCTTAGTTGGCAATACTAATGTCCTGTTTCCGAGGTCTTGCCTGAATGATCTATCAGTCCTATAGACATATCATAATATACAATATAGCATCAGTCGATACACTAACATACACACAATCATAATACACTGGACTCAGGGCCTACGCTAGGTGTGCTAATCATCTAACAGGGTCAAGTGTGTGTTTTGCTGCACGGGTGACACGTCCTTAAATGTCGTGCATAATCAGACAGTCAACTAACACAGGTCTCGCCAGTACATCAGTGTACATAAGGCAGGCAATTCACTAATATTTCAGGCTCACACGGTCAACTGTAAATATAGGGTATCCTTAATTAATACTCATGGTCTCATGCAACTATGGGATATACACTGTTAATGCCTAGGGTCATACATCATACATACACATTATAGTCATAGTTGGCATTATCATTTAATTACCTATACAATATATATACCAATTTAATTATAATACGTGTATGTATACGCATACAAGTCATCGGGTTCACCGTCACAGGGTCCTCTGTCACTAAACTGTCATGAAGAAATATGCTAACCCTAATGGATACACAAACACATAAAATCATGAAAGATAGTTCTAACCTGCGTGGGCACGCACGGGTTGATGATGCCGGCGATGACGACGATGATGATGGTGACGACGATGACGACGATGACGACGATGATGATGACGATGATGCTGATGATGATGATGGTGGTGAGATGATGATGAGGGTGATGATGAGAACCGGGGATGGCCGAAGGAGAACTCAAGCGAGGCGGTCCGGCGAGGGGAGAGGAGAACGGGGTTGATGGAGGGCTGCTCGGGATGAAGCAGGTCACGGTCTGGGCTGTCGAGGAGGGGAGTCGACGAGGGAGGAGAGAAGAGGAGGTCGAGTGGGGAGTTTAGGACGAGGAGGAGGAGAACATCGGGTCGGGTGGCCGCTATGGTCGAGACGTCGATGTTCCGGGGTGTAGTCGGGACAGGTGATGGTGGACGGGTTCATAGCAGTGAGCAACGGTGGTTCAGCGGCTGGGGGGATGACTCGGACGGGGCTGGCAATCCTGTTGTTGTCCGGTCGAGAACAGCGGGGCTCCGGCGAGGGAATGAAAGGGAAGAGGGGATTAACGGGATGGTTCGGCGGGACTGGCTCCGTCCTCATGCAGTGGCCGGGATCAGTTGATGGCGGGATGGTTTTGGCAGTCGGGTTCAGCGGGGAGGAGTTGGCTCGGTTCAGGCGAGATGAAGGAGAGGCGGGGGTCTGGTCGAGGAGGGGTTGCTCCGGTCGGCGGGGTGCTGCTCCAGCGATGGGTTGAAGGGGGAAGTTGCACAGGAGATGTGAAGGGGAAGGTCGGCTGAGTAGTTTAGGTTTGAAGAGAAAAAAATAAACAAAGAAAAATGTTATATATATGTATAGGTGTTGGGTTGACCTAGAAATTTGGCCCATACTCCTTGGGAAAAGGACTTCTCATGTAGATATTTCAAGGGCCATGATTACATAGATTCAAAATGGGTGGCTAGGATTTTATTTGATTCAAAACTTGGATGGCTATTGGTTGAGGAGGTTAATGTTGAGTTTACCTACTCCAAAAATTATGAAAAATTTTACATGAAGGAAAAATGGGTTTCTTCATGTATTGTGTCCAATGGGGTGGACACCTTAATGCACTTTTGCATAAAAGTGCCCAACAATTGGAAAATTGCACAAAGTTGGGTTTTGGATTTAATTAAATTAGAATTAATATAATTGGTGTTCTAAAATTAATTAAAAGTACATGGGGTTAAAATTAGGTGGGACACAAGTGTCATAAATGAAGAAGACTCAAAGTAGAATATTCTCATAATTTGGGTTGCACAAAATGGGTCGAGATTGTGTCTCCGATTTCGATTGGAACGCACAACGATAAAAGTTAGATTTATATAGAATTAAATAAAATTGTTTGCGACGAATGTTGTGCAACTAAAATGAAGCACAAAAAGGCATGGTTATGAGTCACACAATAATCAAAATAGAATACTGGCACGTCTAGGACAAGGGTGTAAACTTTATTGGAAGGCAAAAGCTAGGATAGCGCTCCAAATATCGAAGCAACGGTAAGGCGCAACAATTAAATAAAATCACAATAATTAATTATAACCCTAAATAATTAATCCAAAAAATTAAAAATTAAATCAATAACACTATATTTCAGTCAGGGCTCCATCTAGTGGGCATCTAGGTCTAGTCTACTAACTCATGCATTAATGAACACTATATATAATACACACACATATATATATACACATATCATGCAATTATTTAAAATAAATACACACAATACCTATAATATATAAAATGAACAAATACCCCTATTTTCAGGATATGGTAGTGACAAGTCTACCCTCCTTAAAAAAATTTCGTCCTCAAAATTTAAAATCCTCAATAGTTGTATTTACTCATTATATATATTATTTTCCATCAAATTTAGATTCATCAAACCATATAATCATGAAGTAAATTCTTTATTGTTATTTCCCAAAATTTTCAAAATTCTGTAAATATCATATTCCTGATAATCCTCGAAATAAAATCAAATTTCATTTTTAATACAATCTCCTTCAAAATTTTAATTTAATAATTAAATACTCAAAAATTAAATATTCCACCCTTTAATTTAAATCCAATCAATGTATATTTAGAAAATTTAAAAATCTCATCCAAAATTTAAATTCAAGATCTAATCCATTAGTGATCTTATTCCTCGATTTCTTTTTTCACACAATACTCGATGATGTAATACTTACGAACTCTTCAAATACAACATTCAAACCATAAGTTTTAAAATTTTATATTTTCTAGTCAAATAAATATACTGATAATCTTCTTAATTCCTCAAACTTTAATGACAATTTCAATCATATCGTAATCTTCATAAAATTTAATAATTTAACAAATCGTCAATTATGCCATATTAAGTTCTCAACTCTTTATTTAATTTTATATTTATCCTCAAAATTTAAGGCACCTTGTCTCTCTTTGTCAAGTCATAACCTCTTTATTAATCTTTACTACGGTCAAACCCCCAACAATTAAGGTCTAAGAAAATTCTACCTACAGTCATTCAACATGCAATCTAGAAAAATATATGTATGGTTTATAGTCTGTTTTGTCATGGTATTGCAGTCTCTGCTAGGATGTACTACTATCTATATTCTAAATTTTTTTTGATATAAGCTACGGTACTAAGTAATCAATCAATCCATCAAATGGGCAAAAAAAGGAACAGAAGGAAAGAACATAATAGAACCTGCTAACACATCACCTGGATATCTTCAACTTCCAATATATACTTAACTCTGGCACATTCACTCACTTATTTCTATCCTTATACACTGATGCCCATATCAACTAATCACCAGTCCACAAGATATCCATGGATACATCCATATTACACACACATGTCTATTAATACCAAAATCTGATACCAAGGACCTCTAACACAATCATAGGTTAAATGATGCATCCAAGGTTTGATACCCCTATCCTTTGGTACCACTGTTTCTACTACAATCATACCCACTGCTAACTCTCTTACCTACTGCAATTGTTTATACTAGTTGTTCTTATCACTCAAGTGCATATTAAGTGCAACACAGTACACTAAGTATTACTCCTTCTAATACAACTCTAGATGGACACCCAAGTCAGTTTGCAGTGCCATCTCAAGCATGCTCAAGCCAACAGAACCTTACACATGCACTTCATCCACTCATATACTGATATACCATAAAAATTTATCCTCAAATAAAAATCCTCAAAATTTAACTTCTCGAACAATTTAAAATAAAATTCAAATACTTTCCTCAAAGTCAAATATTCAAATATTGAAACAAAATTTTAATCACTTCCAAAAATCCTTATAACTTTGTCTATGTTTATTGAATTGAATCTGAATCCTCAAATTTTTTAATAACATAATATCTCAACTCCTCAAAAATTCTTAAAAATTTAAATTTATTTCCAATCTTCAATTTATAAATTTAAATCCATATATTGTAGTTCAGTAGCTCTAATGCTAATCTTTCTCACTGTCCTCATCAACATATGTTATCAGATGATACCGTAAATTAGTCCATAAAATTTATCTCGATATAAAATCAAACTCAACAACGACACCAAGAATTAAATTTAACAACTGATCAATAAGAATCAAATTCAATAACAACAAGTGAGAATGGACGGAAACAAGAGAAAAGATTTAAATTGCAAATTATAATAAGATTCTCAAGGGTCGTCCCAGGAATCTCTCAAGGAATTTTGTTATTGAGTATGCGCTCTCATCCTAGTATCCCATGTCCTATATCCTATCGCAGGCAAGCAGTAGTACAACTAAGATGTCGCACTACCACGATATCGCACAACTTGTGAAGTCTGACCTGCATAGGCCACCACTAAAAATGTGTCACGACCTGCACCCGGAATTTAGGGCACGAGTACGTGGGTATGTCCAGCCTACGCCACAACATCGACGATAGAACACTGTCTAGGTCATAATACTATCTAATCAATCTCACACGAATATCTAACTCCGTAAGGAGACACAAATATCACACTATAATATGGAATACTCAATCACAAAAATAAAGCACGATGAGATATCGAAGAAATAAATGAAATATAAGACAAGTCTAAACAACAATAAAAGTCTAATCTGTAATCAATAACATCCAAGTTTCCAAGTATGCCGGAAACAAGTCCTCTAGGTCGTAGTTTGGAAAAATATTTCCAGTCTAGATGGAACAAAGTACATCTCCAATAGCAGTTCTAGATCAATGATATAAACTATATAGCAGTAAATAGATGTAAATATACAAGATGCATATACATGTACAAGAGATACACAATAAAGAAAATACTGAAAATAAATACGAGAATGAACAATATGACAATGAACAAGAATACTAATGACTAAGTGTGTGAGTACTAGCTTTAACATGTGATCGGCTTGGGAACTTGTACACGAATAATGGCCTGGTTAGTCATACGTGCGGTGTATGAACAACACTAACATGAGAACAAGACTTGTACATGAAGGGTATGATCACATATCTACACTAAAATACTCCCCACCCCCGACTGGTATAGTAGATCCAACCATGGTATATCAGTACATCAGTGTACATAAGGCAGGCAATTCACTAATATTTCAGGGTCACATGGTCAACTGTAAATATAGGGTATCCTTAATTAATACTCATGGTCTCATGCAACTATGGGATATACACTGTTAATGCCTAGGGTCATACATCATACATACACATTATAGTCATAGTTGGCATTATTATTTAATTACCTATACAATATATATACCAAATTAATTGTAATACGCGTATGTATACACATACAAGTCATTGGATTCACCGTAACAGGGTCCTCTGTCACTAAACTGTCATAAAGAAATACGCTAACCCTAATGGATACACAAACACATAAAATCACGAAAGACAGTTCTAACCTGTACAGGCACGCATGGGGTTGACGATGCCAACGATGACGACGATGATGGTGGTGACGACGAATGATTATGACGACGATGACGACGATGATGACGATGATGATGATGATGATGATGATGATGACGATGAGATAATGATGAGGGTGATGATGAGAACCGGGGATGGCCGGAGGAGAACTCCGGCGAGGTGGTCCAACGAGGGGAGAGGAATCGACTCATGGTTTGTAGGTGCTTCACGATTAATTTGTTATTGTTTCCTGATTTAACATGAGTACATGATTTGACTGGATATGTATAGTATCATTGGGCGGGGAGAACGATTTTATGACATTTATATCACTATATATATATATATATATGTATATATATATATATATATATATATATATATATATATATATAGAGAGAGAGAGAGAGAGAGAGAGAAAGAGAGAGAGAGGGGGGGAGGGGGTCAGGATTCATATTTTTGCATCCCTATTATCACAACCGTTGGATCATGTATAAGTTATCTAATCTTAACCGTTGATGACTTAAACAAGATTTAAAGATCATAATCATGGGAAATTTTGGAATACATAAGAGTGGGGATCCTGATCCCTCCTCACACACACACACACACACACACATATATATATATATATATATATATATATATATATATATATATATATATTGAAAGAATGGTAATTTTATTACTAACTGATTATGTAACAAGCTTATAATCAAATGGCTCCTTATGGATGCCTGAACTCAGATACATCAAAATCTATATTATGTAGAACCCTAATTGGGGAAGTATGGAGCCCCTTAAATATCATGTTGTTCCTCTCCTTCCACACATGCCACACCAAAGATGTCAAACAAAGTTGGGCCTCCTTGAACCATAGGGCTCCCCTGTTCCATAAGCTCCCAATCGTACCAATGATTGTCATAATATCCATCTTATTTCCCCTCATTCTAGCAAGCATCACCCATTGTTCCTTCCATATGCACCAGCTCATAGAGCATCAAAAGATGACTCCCATATGCTCTCAACATGCCTACTACATAAGATACATCATTTATCTTCCACCTGGATACCAAACTTAACCATACGATACTTTGTCAGTAAACTCCCCAATAGCAGTTTTTATATACAAAACTGTATCTTATGAGCATCACCTTTGAACCAGAAATATTCAAAGTGAGCCATCTTCGGATGTGTCAGCCTCATCCTCTCGAAGCACTCTTTAAAATTTAACTCATCATTCCAGAGCCCCCCCCCCCCCACTCCCACTTGTCCCCCATTGTTGCTAGATTCAGCTACACACGATGGATATCCCTCTTGAACCTGGCTATATATGTATGACCGCTTCACAGGCCATGCACCATCCTGTAGAAGCTCCTAGACTGACTCACCCCGTCCGACCTCCATATACCTATGCATTCCAACCAAATCAAGCAAGCTATGATTCAAAATCCATGGATCATGCGAAAGATCTGTGCTCCTACCATCATGTATAACCCAAAAAATCATCTGTTTGATTATAGTCGGTATTGAAGCAAGGTTTTGAATGTGGCGGAGTCGTTATTGTTATGTCTCCTATGCTAGAAGTTACTTTCCCATATATATCTACTACTCATCCATTCCGCCCATAACGAATCTCCTCTAATGAGTTTCCATGCCAGTTTTACACCAGCTACCTCGCGTAGGGTATGTAACGACTGCGGGCCTACCCCACCCTCCTCACGAGGTTGACATAGTTGTTCCCAAGCTATTGCATATATTCCTCCCCAATAATTGAAGTCAACACAAATCTTCTCTACTTTGCGTATCGTGGCTTTCAGAAGAAGGATGGATTGAAGCCAAAACATAGCGATGGTCGTGATGATAGATCTGACCAACTCTATCCATCCTCCAAAGGACAAGCTCTGAGCCTGCTAACCCTCAACTCTCTGTTGCGCATAATCAACTGAGCTCTGGCACTCCATATCTCGAGCATAGTTAACTAATAACGGGACCCCCAAGTACTTGATTGGAAGTTCCCCGTTATCCACCCCAAGGCTAACGCTCACTCCTCCTTCTATAGGCATAGCACAATGACATATACCCTACTCTTTTCTCTATTTAAATGCAACCGAGAAAAGAGCCCAAAATGCTCCATAATCCAAGAGATAATAGATATCCCTTCCATCGTAGGGCTCATAAAAACCAACAGGTCATCCGCATAAATCAAATGTGAGATGTGCGGGAAGATATTTTTGAAGAGTGGAAGTATATATATATATATATTATATATATATATATATATATATATATATATATATATATATATATATATATATATATATATATAGCCAAGGACCTCTAGCTTAAGTGGCTAGAGTGAGGCATATCACCCAAGAGGTTCTAGGTTCGAGCAACAGGGAAAGAATATTTTATTTTTTGTTGGAGAATTAATGTGAGGGCAATAGGAATGCAGGTCAGGAGCAGTGTAGTTGTAAACCCCCTCACCCAAAATTAGGCCTATTTGACTTAGATAGTGAAATTAGGGCTAGTTGAAAACCAATTAGAATTTAGAACACAGCATTTTTATTTAATTATGCACTATTGATATCACATAGTGCACCTTACCGTTGCTTCGATAATTGGGGCACCTCGCTAGCCACTGCTTTCCTATAAACTTCACAACCTTGTCCTAGACATGACCGTCCACCATTATGACCTTTGCGTAACTTATAATCATGCTTTCTTGTGCTATATTTTAGTCGCACAATAAACATCGCGAACATTATTATTTAATTCTAAATAAAATATGACTTTGTACCCTTGTGCGTTCCAATCAAAATTGAAACACAATCTTGACCGTTTTATACAACCCAAATTTTATTAATATTCTACACTGTACCCTCTACGTCCCTGACACTTGTGTCCCACCAAATTTTAATCCCATGTACTTCTAATTAATTCCAGAACATCGTGTGCACTATTATTAATTAATTAAAATCAAATTTTTGTCATTGTGCAATTTTTTCAATTATTGGGGGCTTTTATGCAAAAGTGCATTGAGGTATCCCCACCATTGGACAATACATGAAGAAACACAATTTTTCCTTCACGTGATTTTTTTTATAATTTTTGGAATGTGCAAACGCGCAACATCGCCCCTTTTATTTTAATCCAATCCTTGCATTTAAACAATACAAATTGTAGCCTCCCAACATCCTCATGTGAGCCCAAGACCCAATCCCAAGGAGTATTGACCAAGCCCTAATCCTAGGTCAAACCCAAGCCCAAAATCCTACATGTATAAATATACTCTTCCTAGTTTTTTAATACCAAAAACCCAAACCTAAATCTAAAATTTCAGTCGACTCCCCTTCATCCTCATGTTCACCTCCTTCTCCACTTCACCACCGGAGCCACCCTTCCTGTCACTACCATATTTTAGGAAAAAGGGTATTTTAGTAATTTTTTATTTAAATAAATATTGTGCATGGTAAATAATTTTTGTTGTATTATTTAATTGTTGTTGGATGTTATTTAATTATTTTGGACTTATTTTAGTAGACCCAACTAGTGTAGTTTGGACCCATGGACCAACATGAATTAAATAGTTAGATTTGGCCCATTTAGAAAGCCCATAATTAAGGAGATGGATTAAATTAATTAAATAATTAGACTATAAGCTTCTTCCTTAATTATTTCTTCATGAGAGGCCCCAAGGGGTACATTGGACATTTTACAATTGCTTGGGGAAGGGGGCATGGCCGGCCTATATTAGAGGGAGAAAATTGCTCTCTCCTCTCATTCTCATTCCAAATCTAGATCTAGAATTTCCCACTCCCAAATTCTCTCCATTCCCATTCCAATTCCCCACCAAATTCATCCCAAATTCTTCCCAATTCATCATTAGAAAGTTGAGAAGCAAGGATCTAGAAGGAGAAAGCAAGGATCTATAAAGACGAGCAAGGATCTACAATTTGGAAGCAAGTTCATCTCAATTGGAGGTTTCATTGGGAATCTATCTCCCAATAGGTATAATTCAGTTTTTCCCATTAAAATAGCTTCTAAATATGAGATTTAATCATGTAAAATTAACTTATATGTATGTACTACCCATAGGACTTTGTTTTGTGTTCATAGGAGACCCATGGAGAAAGTTATGGTGCTTTTTGTGTCAATTTTGTTGGAATTCCGAATTTACATTTTGTTGTGTGTGTCAATTGATCCTATAGATCAATTGGGCATGTGATTATGTCTTTGGGGCTTGTGTCGTGTCCATATTTGGGTACATGTGGTTCGTATCCCAACTATTTGGTGATACGTGTCATTTTGGGGGTTTCCCTCCGACACGGGACTTTGAACATGTCGTATTTTCACACGGACACATAGATCTACTTTTGACACTTTGATTTGTTCATAAATATTATTTATGACTTGTTTGTGTCCTTCGGGGTACAATTGGTTGTGTGTTGGACTCGTGTCACATGCGTATCCTAGATCTAGTGGGATACGGTGTGATACTCTCCAATTTGGTGTGTTTATGTGTAGATCTAATTATTTATGCTTTAAATTTTTCGTTTATAATTAGTAAATATATATAGATATTATATATTATTTTAGTGTATTTATTATGGTATTTATTGTAGCATAGATCTATAGATATTTCTATGTGTTCTAATGTGGTGTATAAATATATATATGTAGCTTTCTTGCATGCAATTATATATGTACTTATGTTAATAACATAAATTATACATAAATGTTTTATAAAATATATTTATGTGTTTAAATGTGTAATTATATTATTTATAATTATTATATATTTAATTATTAATTTAATGAATGTATTTTTATGTGTGCTTCTAGCCATGTAAAATACGTACATTAATATGTGCATTATGTTTTGTAACTAATAGTATTTAATTGTATATATATAAGTATATAGTTATTAATTATTTTATATATATATATATATATATATATATATTGATTTATATGTTTATATATATATTATATATATATATATTTTTATTTTTGGTGACAGTAGGTTTAATGACAGTTGAAAACTGTTATTATTTCGATCGGTTACAGCAGCCGCTGTAACAGTGGTTCGGCATTAATGACAGATCTGTCATTAATGCTGCGGACAGTTTTGAGCGATAAATCCTTCAGCGACGGTTTTCTGTGACAGTTTGAAACTGTCATCAAACTGTGACAGCAGTGGTTTATATATAGAGTTTCTGTGACAAATTTTCTGTGACAGTTGAGACTGTCACTATAAACTGTTTTATTTAAATTGTATTTTCAGCTCACTATTTTCAGTGACGATTTGGCAGAATTAATTTATATATTATATATTATTATTGTATATATATATATGTATATATATATATGTGTGCTTTTGTGTAGTATAATACTAATAATAATATATTATTTTATTTGTATAAATATTGGTTTGTATATATACATTATTTAGAGTGTATAATATTGTATTATTAGTATACTTTGTGTGGGTATCAATTGGGATCTAATTTTGATTCCTAAATTGTTGTATTTTATTTTCTATATTATTTATATAGATGTCTTGAGAGGTTGACCTTGGTTTGACCATGTTTGACTTTAGTTGACTTTAGAGTTGACCATAGTTGACTTTTAACTTAGAATTTATTTATTGACCTAGAAGTTGACTAGTTTGACTTGTTCTCTTTCCGGGACCTTGTATTAATGTGGTATTCTATATCTAGGTCTTCGAGGCACCGAGTCAGACATCTGTGAGACTTTTCATTGGACTTCAGGCGAGTACATTCTCTGATAGTTTTTCATTTATGATATCCTCTATGTTCGTTGTATCTAGTGTAGATATACATGTTTCTCTTGACACTATGGTTACATGGATTGGTATATCCGGATCTCGTCATAAGATATTATTTCTTGGTATATGGTGTATATGGTGCAAGTATTATTTTATTGGTTATCTTGTACATGTACAGACACCGATTTTCGGGAGGAGTCGCTCTCTTCTTGGGGAATCTAGTGCCATAGCATACCGTGGTTGGATCTATTATACCAGTTGGGGGTGGGGAGTATTAGTATAGATATGTGATCAAATTCCTATTGAATAAAGTATTGGTAAGCGAATAGTGTTGATCATGCACGGCACGTATGATTAGCCAGGCCGCATTGTATCTTGCCTAAGCCGATCACATGTTAAGCTAGTACTCACACACTTAGTCATTAGTATTATTGTTTCATTGGCATATTGTTCATTATTGTATTTCTTTCTAGTATTTCCTTATTGTCTATATATCTCTTGTATCTATTTTGTGCATCTTGTTTATCCATAGCTATTTACTGTTATATAGTTTTTATCATAGATTAGAACTGCTGTTAGAGATGTACTCTGCTCCTTTCCTGACTGGATATATTTTTCCAGATGACACTGAGGAGTACCGTACCTATTATGGACCCCAGGATGTTGTGGGTTTAGATTCGGAGACCCTGGCTCAAGAGGGACTTATCCCAACTGAGACAGTTGACCCTGGAGTGTAGCTTTGTAGTATGATAGTATTCTTTTGTACTGGATTTGTCTCCAGCTTATTTGTTACTCTTCAGACTCATTGATGTATTATTTTAAACTCATGAGTTGTATGATGACTATTCTATTCTTATCTGTTTCGTGCTCATTCTATCTTAGTTCTGTGATTGAGTATTCTATCATTATTGTTGGTTCATTACTTTAGAAAGACCATCTAGACAGCGTTCTACCGCCGATTCTGCGGCGTAGGCTGGGCGTTGTTTCCGACTAGTATCCTTACATCGGGTACGGGTCGTGACACGTTTTTGGTGGTGGCCCATGCAGGTCTAGCTTCACAAGTATGTGATGTCGTGGTAGTGCGAAACTTAGTTGTACTACTGCGAGCCTGCGATAAAATATAGGATATAGGCTGAGATACTCAATCACATCTAGGAAAATTCTTTTGATTCAACTATTCTCCTTTGATACTGATACTTGATCCCTTAAACTGTCCTTTCTTTGATGTCTTACATCTTGTGTCATATTGATTCTTTCTTTCGCTTTGTTTCAGGATGCCGCCTAAGACTAGATCACAGCAAGGGAGAGCAGCTTCTGAGAGGTCTGCGATATCCCGAGGGCCTGCACCAGTCATTTCTCCGGTGATTGGAGTGTCAGCTACTTTCGGAGGTCCACCACCTACTCAGAGGACTATGCCAGCTGTATCTGAGGGGCTTCCACCTCCACCTCCTGTGCCAGCAGAGGCGTCACAGATGTTTACATTGTTTCGTGAGATGCTCGAGGCACAGAGGGCTCAGTCAGAGGCATATCAGAGGCAGACCGACGTCCTACGGCAGGGCATCGAGAGTGCTCATCAGCTTGCTCGTGCTGTAGTTGAGAGAGGAGTTCCGATCCAACAGCAGGTTGTTCCTCAAGTTGCTCAACTTCGACCAGGCAACATTCAGGACTTCAAGAAACTGGAGCCTAGGGTTTTCAAAGGGACGGAGGGCATCGTCTATGCTGGTGATTGGCTCGAGGACATTGAGCGTCTTATGAGGGTGTCCCGTCTTTCTGAAGATCTGAAGGTTGAGGCGGTAGGACTTCAACTGTTCGACGTCGCTCGCACTTGGTTCAGGAATGAGTCGGTTCTAGTTGACGCAGGACAATCTTGGGAGGTATTCAAGGACCTTTTCAAGAAGAAGTTTTTCGCCCGGATAGACAGGCTTGACTTGGGGAGACAATTTGAGAGTCTTATTCAGGGGAGCATGTCTGTGGAGGAATACGCTGCGGAGTTCGGTATGTTGAGCCGATTTGCAGAGTATTTGGTGAGAGAGCCGGAGGTTCGAGCTATTCGTTTCCGAGAGGGTCTAAACTGGGAAGTGAAGATTCTCATTCCGTCTTTTTATGAGACATACTCGGAGATACTTGCGGAGGCACGCAAGGTTGAGCGGGATCTGGGTTTGAAGACCAAGAGAGACCGTGATTCTTTTCTGGGGGCCAACGGCAGTGCAGTATCTGCCAAACGTCCTCATTTCCAGTCTAGACCTTTCCAACAGCCACAGCAGAACCAGACTCTAGCTAGAGCGCCTTTTCACCAGGCACCTCAGCAGCAGAGACAGTTACAGCAAGCTCCATGCAACTTTTGCAAGAAGCCTGGCCACATCTGGGAAGTTTGCAGGAGGAGGTTAGGAGTTTGTTTGTATTATGGTACTGAAGGGCATCAATCAAGGGAGTGTCCTCGTCGTGTAGTTCAGGGAGCATCTCCAGCTCCGAGGACACAGACGAGACCACCTGCAGCACCGCCGAGGGGACCGCTTCCGACACAGCAGCAGCGTTTTGCCCAGCATCAACAGCAGGAAGGTGCTCGACAGGGACGAGCGTTTGCTATGACCGTCGAAGAGGAGGAACCCACCGGAAATGTCATCGCAGGTTCTATTCTTCTTGATTCCATTCCAGCTTTAGCTTTGTTTGATAGTGGTGCTTCCCATAGTTTTGTATCTGTTTCTTTTGCTCTGAAGCATGGTTTGGTAGCTGAGTCTTTGCTTAGGACTTACAAGATCATGACCGGGGGAGGCATTATCCTGGTTAATGATATTTGCAAGGATCGGAGAGTTACTCTGGGAGGCCGGGAGTTTAGTGCGTGTCTACTTATAATGCCACTTCCGAGCTACGACATTGTACTTGGGATGGATTGGTTGAGTAGGCACCGTACTAGCATTGACTGTAGAGGAGGTAGAGTTTTGTTTGGTTCGCCAGGAGAGCCAGAGTTCGAGTTTGCTAGAGGAGCTGCGGAGCAGGGAGAAGGCATTATTTGTGGAGCTATGGTGGAAGACAAGGAGTTGCCGCATCCGTTGATAGCAGAATTCTTAGATGTGTTTCCTGAGGAATTGCCAGGATTGCCACCAGATCGAGATGTTGAATTTTCTATAGACTTGGTGCCAGGTGCAGAACCAATTTCGCAACATGTCTATAGAGTAAACAACAGCGAGCTGTCACGCCCCAGTCCCAATATACGTAGGACCAGGATACGTAATCATGCCAGCCGTATGAATATGGCACTCCAATATATGGAAACCATATCACACGTACGCTGTAATATGAATAACAATATCCACAGTGGTATAAATCTATCACAAATCATATGGTATAATCTAATCTCATCCACAGAATCATATATAAGGACATAATCAATAACCAGCACTAGATCTCAATGTAAAGCACCTAAAGGGGGTAGTCGGATGGAAACAAATCCACTACCGGACTAGAATGAGGAATAAACAAGATACATACAATATAAATACAACCTCTAACAATCACGAGGCTCGAAGAGAACTCCTCGGAACGTACGCAACCAGTCCGGATCCGCGCTCCTGCAATACTCATGAACAGATACACCTGGCAGAGAACCAGGTCCTCAGAGGGACATAACAAGAATACTTAAACACATGCCATAAAGTACTGAAATAAATATCCAATGGGTGACCTAACCATCTAAGTGAAATGCACTTTGAGGACAACTTGAGTATATGGGAAAGTGTAGGCTAGACATATGCTGACGTAATTCACCACTCGTGACAACTGGCTAATATATGCCACACATGCCCCCATAGGAGGGCGCTCAGTAATAACGTCCATCTCCGAAGAGCATGGCATCTGTATAATATAACGTCCATATCACCCCGAAGAGTGTGGCATCAGTGTAGTATATATCGTCCATATCACCCCGAAGAGTGTGGCATCAGTGTAGTATATATCGTCCATATCACTCCGTCGAGTGTGGCATCAGTGTAAAGGAAGTGGGGTGTCCCATACGCCTACAAGTTGTCCTCCCCGCCCAATGATCTAAGCATGTTGTATCCACAACACGCGTCATAGTCTATCACTAGAACAGTAGCCCATCCTTACAACCAAACAAGGACAAGGATCGGGCCATTGTATCATGACAGTCTATGCTCCACCTACTAATAACTACTAAGTCTTCTAACATGCATCACTATTAGCAGTTATACCCTATCCGTCGCACGCCTACACGTACAGGTGGCCAACCACATACGCAGGACCGTGCCCTACATGAGACTCACAACACGTGTACGAAAATGTGTCAAGGCCTGGGAGTCATACCAATAACTCCACACTTTAGGTGGGTCCACTAGACACTAGGTTAGACACTACCCTAACGTCAATGCATCCGTTGACTGCACCCGAGTCTCTCTCGGACGCGCACAATTTAAGATAATAAACATGCATCTAATGTACAGAATTTAAACAGTATAACAAAGGCAAGGTATACTTGCCTGGCAAGAAACTGCAAAATGTCACGTCCAGATGTCCAATACACAGGACCAGGAGCTATGGCCTCAGAACAAATGTCTCCGGATACTGAAATAAATATCACCAACGTTTTTAGAATGAGCAAAATAGCTAAAAAGCACTTCCCTTTCGTCCAATTTGGACACAGGGGCAAAACGGTAATTTCGGGTAAAAGTGGGGTCCACGTGTGGCCCACTTTGCACCAAAAAGCGTGCCGAGGGTAACAGTCTCTAAATGGGACAAACTATGGGTCAAACAACTCTAGATGTCAATACGAACCCAACGGTATGTCCAAATTTGAATTCCGATGAGCCGAACAAAATTTGGTCCAAAAAGTCAACTGTGGGGCCCGCCAATTGGCGATCTGGTCAACCATCTCAGAAATGTGTGAAAATTGGGTCACAGGACCAGCGCGTTACCACGAGTCCAGTGACACAAGTTTCGTCACAATCTGACAAGCGTGCACAAAATACTCGCGAGTTTCACAAAAGTGGCGACACGAAATGTGTCCGCGGATACGGCCTGATTCCGGCGCGCACACGCGTCCGAATCAGTCCCCACAAATTTTCACGTGTCCCGTTATGCTGCGTGCACCATTCGGTATACTTGGCACACGGTGGGGCGGTCCCGTTTGGCGGGGCGCGCTCCGATCTCCAACTTTTGGAAAACCGGAAAAAGTGGGTGCGCGCAGTTTTGTGACGAATATAATTCTGTCCACAGCAACTAATAGCACAAAGTTATAATACAGAAAATAAACTAGGTCATGTAATTTACAGGTATCAAAAAGAATCATCGAATTCGGATCTCTGTGGTGGGAGATACGAACTCGACAATATGGGTGGTCGTTCTGGAATTCTGCGATTGCAGAATTCTGTCTGCTCGCGCTGACTTGGGCGCTATTTTTCACCTAGGGGCACATGTCTTCCGAGGTAGGCTATAAAACAAATATTTGAGAGGGTTGAGGGAAGATCATACCTATAAAAACGGAACAACGTTTGGTTGAGCGAGTCAACGGGAAAATACGCCGGAGCGAAGGTGCCTCGAGTGGGAGACTGCAGTTCGCGATGTCGGCGTCGACGGGATGGTTGGATGGCTTGGGAAGGCTTCTCTGGCTGCGGTGACGGCTCTAGATGGGAAGGGGAAGTCTGGAGTCTCTAGGTTAGGGTTTTTTTTTGGGAGCTAACTATAGATATATATATATAATATATTAGGAGAGAGTGGGTTGCGGATGGGTCCGCGGTTTTGGAACTGAAGCTTCGGCCATAGTCTGCTTTTGGGGTCGGGCGGGTCATCCTATTACGATGAAGTAAGTATCCGCTGAAGTAGCAATGCTAAAGGGAATAGTTGAGTTGCAGCCATTCGGCTGAGGCAAAGTAGTTACTTAAGGATTCCTAAGGCTTAGCAAACTAAGTATTCTTAAGGCTTAATAATACTAAGGATTCCTAAGGCTTAATAATACTAAGTATATTATTATTATATTATTATTATTATTATTATTAGTATTATTATTATTACTTATTTAATTCTTTACTTTTCCTTTCTTTCTTTATAAATATATATATACATATATATATATTTGTATATACATATATATATATATATATATATATATATATATATATATTCATAAGAAAAAATTTTAGAATAGGGTATTGTACATCGTTAGGCTAGCAACTGCTCAAGGGGTCTCCTACATGGAATAAATTCCAAAAAATTCCTGATGGTCCCATAAGTCATCTAAGTGCCCGAACACCTAACATAAAAATTATTAAAAATCTATTTCTCCTATTTGGACCTAATTACTACAAATTAATTAATAATTAATACATAAAAAGTGTTTATACGATTTTCTAGGAAGGGGGTTTTACACGAGCTGGTCGAGTTGAAGAAGCAGGTGGACGAATTGCAGGATAAGGGGTTTATCAGATCGAGTTCTTCACCATGGGGAGCCCCGGTATTGTTTGTACCGAAGAAGGATGGATCGATGCGTATGTGCATTGATTATAGGGCTTTGAATAATCTCACTATCAAGAATAAGTATCCTTTGCCACGGATTGATGATCTGTTTGATCAGTTGAGTGGTGCGAAGGTATTTTCTAAGATAGATTTGAGATCAGGCTACCATCAGGTGAAGGTGAAGCCGGAGGACATACCGAAGACTGCTTTTAGAACTCGGTATGGTCAGTACGAGTTTATGGTGATGTCGTTTGGTTTGACTAATGCACCGGCGGTATTTATGAACTTGATGAACAAGGTGTTCCACCAGTACCTTGACAAGTTCGTGGTGGTGTTCATCGACGACATACTCATATACTCGAGGACACCGGAGGAGCATGAGGAGCATTTGAGGATTGTGTTGGATGTGCTGAGGAAGGAGAAGTTGTATGGGAAGTTGTCAAAATATGAGTTTTTCTTGGACAAGGTGGAATTCTTGGGGTATGTTGTGACTGGTGATGGTATTTCAGTGGATCCGAAGAAGATTTCAGCAGTGGAATCTTGGAAGACTCCGAGTTCGGTAGCAGAGATCAGGAGTTTCTTGGAATTGGCAGGCTACTACAGGAAGTTTGTGCAAGATTTTTCGAGGATTGCCGAACCGATGACCAGACTCACAAGGAAGGATGTGGAGTTTGTTTGGACGGAGGATTGCCAGGTTGCTTTTGAGGAATTGAAGAAGAGGTTGACGTCTTCTCCTATTTTGACATTGCCATCAGGGTCCGGAGGTTTCACTATTTATAGTGATGCATCGGGAAAGGGTTTAGGTTGTGTTCTTCAGCAGCATGGGAAAGTGATTGCCTATGCATCCAGGCAATTGCGTCCTCATAAAAAGAACTATCCTACCCATGATTTGGAGTTGGCAGCCGTCATCTTCGCTCTGAAGTTGTGGAAACATTATTTGTACGGAGAGCGTGTGGAGATCTTCACAGACCACAAAAGTTTGAAGTACGTTTTCACGCAGAAGGAGTTGAACATGAGGCAGCGTCGGTGGTTGGAACTGATGAAGGATTTTGATATCTCTTTGCAATATCATCCTGGGAAAGCCAATGTAGTTGCCGATGCTTTGAGCAGGTATCCGGTAGCTATGTTCTTGACGCAGGATCGATATTTGTTGGAGAACTTCGAGAGCTTGGGCATTGAGGTGATTGTTCCTGGGTGTGCTATGCAGATGTGGGGATTACAGATACACTCAGATTTGATGGACAGGATTAAGGCAACACAGTATGATGATGTATCTTTGAGGAGTATCAGAGCTCAGGTGAGAGCAGGATTGGAGGATGATTTCACTATTGCAGAGGATGGATCTTTGAGTCATGGAGTTAGATTGTATGTGCCTAGTGGGGAGTTGCGTGAGGAGGTATTGCAGGAAGCGCATCGCTCTCAGTATTCCATACATCCAGGTGCTAACAAGATGTATCGGGATATGCGAGAGAGTGTGTGGTTGGTGGTATGGCATGAAGAGGGAAGTGGCACAGTTTGTATCCAGATGCTTAGTGTGCCAGCAGGTGAAAGCCGAGAGGCAGAGGCCAGGAGGTTTACTTCAGCCATTACCCATTCCAGAGTGGAAGTGGGAACACATTACTGTGGATTTTATGTCCGGACTTCCACGATCTCCAGGAGGAAAAGACGCAATTTGGGTCATTGTTGATAGGTTGACCAAGTCGGCCCACTTTTTGCCTTTCAAGGTGGGTTTGTCTACGGAGAAGCTGACAGAGATGTATGTGAGGCAGATCGTTAGGATACATGGAGTTCCCGTCAGCATAGTCTCAGATCGGGATAGTCGTTTCACTTCTCATTTCTGGAGGAGTTTGCAGGAGAGTTTGGGCACTCAGCTCAAATTCAGTACTGCATATCATCCCCAGACAGATGGGCAGTCTGAGCGGACTATCCAGACTCTCGAGGATATGTTGCGCACTTGTGTACTAGATTTCAGGGGTTCTTGTGAGGACCATCTCCATTTGGTAGAGTTTGCTTACAACAACAGTTACCAGGCCAGTATAGAGATATCACCTTTTGAAGCTCTATATGGTCGGAGGTGTCGTACTCCTTTGTCTTGGGACGATATTGGAGAGAGAGTTTTTCTTGGGCCAGAGATGGTTGTGGATGCAGCGGAGAAGGTTCAGTTGATCAGAGACAGACTTTGAGTGGCGCAGGACAGACAGCGGCATTGGGCCGATAGCCATCGAAGACCTTTGGAGTTTGAGGTATAGTTTAGATTTTGTTTGTGCTTGTTCTTGTTTGTTATAGATTAAGTTCTTAAGATGGTGTTTTGTTCTAGGTGGGTGGTTTGGTATTTCTGAGGATTTCTCCGACACGAGGCACGATTCGCTTCGGTAGAGGTGGAAAGCTTAGTCCGCGATTCATCGGACCTTTCACTATTCTAGAGAGGGTTGGTGCAGTTGCTTATAGACTAGACTTGCCACCTGCATTGGAGGGAGTGCACAACGTGTTTCATGTGTCACAGTTGAGACGATACATGGCAGATCCTAGTCATGTATTGGATCACTCAGAGATAGAGGTGGGCCCTACTCTTAGCTATCCAGAGCAGCCAGTTGAGATTCTGGATCGGAGAGAGAAGGTGCTGAGGAACCAGACTATTCCTTTGGTACGCATCGCATGGAGGCATCACTCTCCGGGGGAGTCTACCTGGGAGAGAGAGGATGACATGCGAGAGCGTTATCCATATTTGTTTGTACCTTGAGGTATGTTATTTTCTAGTTATATTCTATTCATTAGTTAATTGTGATTCTTTAGTTCTGTTCTGTGATTTTCTGGGGGTAGTTTTCATCTTTAAATTTCGAAGACAAAATTATTTTAAGGAGGGTAGACTTGTCACTACCACATTTTAGGAAAAAGGGTATTTTAGTAATTTCCTATTTAAATAAATATTGTGCATGGTAAATAATTTTTGTTGTATTATTTAATTGTTGTTGGATGTTATTTAATTATTTTGGACTTATTTTACTAGACCCAACTAGTGTAGTTTGGACCCATGGACCAACATGAATTAAATAGTTAGATTTGGCCCATTTAGAAAGCCCATAATTAAAGAGATGGATTAAATTAATTAAATGATTAGACTAGAAGCTTCTTCCTTAATTATTTCTTCATGAGAGGCCCCAAGGGGTACATTGAACATTTTACAATTGCTTGGGGAAGGGGGCATGGCCGGCCTATATTAGAGGGGAGAAATTTCTCTCTCCTCTCATTCTCATTCCAAATCTAGATCTAGAATTTTCCACTCCCAAATTCCCTCCATTTCCATTCCAATTCCCCACCAAATTCATCCCAAATTCTTCCCAATTCATCATTAGAAAGTTGAGAAGCAAGGATCTAGAAGGAGAAAGCAAGGATCTACAAAGAGGAGCAAGGATCTACAATTTGGAAGCAAGTTCATCTCAATTGGAGGTTTCATTGGAAATCTATCTTCCAATAGGTATAATTCAGTTTTTCTCATTAAAATAGCTTCTAAATCTGAGATTTAATCATGTAAAATTAACTCATATGTATGTACTACCCATAGGACTTTGTTTTGTGTTCATAGGAGACCCATGGAGAAAGTTATGGTACTTTTTGTGTCAATTTTGTTGGAATTCTGAATTTATATTTTGTTGTGTGTGTCAATTGATCCTATAGATCAATTGGGCATGTGATTATGTCTTTGGGGCTTGTGTCGTGTCCATATTTGGGTACATATGGTTTGTATCCCAACTATTTGGTGATACGTGTCATTTTGGGGGTTTTCCTCCGACACGGGACTTTGAACATGTCGTATTTTGACACGGACACATAGATCTACTTTTGACACTTTGATTTGTTCATAAATATTATTTGTGACTTGTTTGTGTTCTTCGGGGTACAATTGGTTGTGTGTTGGACTCGTGTCACATGCGTATCCTAGATCTAGTGGGATACGGTGTGATACTCTCCAATTTGGTGTATTTATGTGTAGATCTAATTATTTATGCTTTAAATTCTTCATTTATAATTAGTAAATATATATAGATATTATATATTATTTTAGTGTATTTATTATGGTATTTATTGTAGCATAGATCTATAGATATTTCTATGTGTTCTAATGTGGTGTATAAATATATGTATGTAGCTTTCTTGCATGCAATTATATATGTACTTATGTTAATAACATAAATTATACATAAATGTTTTATAAAATATATTTATGTGTTTAAATGTGTAATTATATTATTTATAATTATTATATATTTAATTGTTAATTTAATGAATGTATTTTTATGTGTGCTTCTAGCCATGTAAAATACGTACATTAATATGTGCATTGTGTTTTGTAACTAATAGTATTTAATTGTATATATAAGTATATAGTTATTAATTGTTTTATATATATATATATATATTGATTTATATGTTTATATATATATTATATATATAATTTTTTTTTTTTTTGGTGACAGTATGTTTAATGACAGTTGAAAACTGTCATTATTTCGATCGGTTACAGCAGCCGCTGTAACAGTGGTTCGGCATTAATGACAGATCTGTCATTAATGCTGCGGACAGTTTTGAGCGGCAAATCCTTCAGCGACGGTTTTCTGTGACAGTTTGAAACTGTCATCAAACTGTGACAGCAGTAGTTTATATATAGAGTTTCGGTGACAGATTTTCTGTGACAGTTGAGACTGTCACTATAAACTGTTTTATTTAAATTGTATTTTCAGCTCACTGTTTTCAGTGACGATTTGGCAGAATTAATTTATATATTATATATTATTATTGTATATATATATATGTATATATATATATATATGTGTGCTTTTGTGTAGTATAATACTAATAATAATATATTATTTTATTTGTATAAATATTGGTTTGTATATATACATTATTTAGAGTGTATAATATTGTATTATTAGTATACTTTGTGTGGGTATCAATTGGGATCTAATTTTGATTCCTAAATTGTTGTATTTTATTTTCTATATTATTTATATAGATGTCTTGAGAGGTTGACCTTGGTTTGACCATGTTTGACTTTAGTTGACTTTAGAGTTGACCATAGTTGACTTTTAACTTAGAATTTATTTATTGACCTAGAAGTTGACTAGTTTGACTTGTTCTCTTTCCGGGACCTTGTATTAATGTGGTATTCTATATCTAGGTCTTCGAGGCACCGAGTCAGACATCTGTGAGACTTTTCATTGGACTTCAGGCGAGTACATTCTTTGATAGTTTCTCATTTATGATATCCTCTATGTTCGTTGTATCTAGTGTAGATATACATGTTTCTCTTGACACTATGGTTACACGGATTGGTATATCCGGATCTCGTCATGAGATATTATTCCTTGGTATATGGTGTATATGGTGCAAGTATTGTTTCATTGGTTATCTTGTACATGTACAGACACCGATTTTCGGGAGGAGTCGCTCTCTTCTTGGGGAATCTAGTGCCATAGCATACCGTGGTTGGATCTATTATACCAGTTGGGGGTGGGGAGTATTAGTATAGATATGTGATCAAATCCCTATTGAATAAAGTATTGGTAAGCGAATAGTGTTGATCATGCACGGCACGTATGATTAGCCAGGCCGCATTGTATCTTGCCCAAGCCGATCACATGTTAAGCTAGTACTCACACACTTAGTCATTAGTATTATTGTTTCATTGGCATATTGTTCATTATTGTATTTCTTTCCAGTATTTCCTTATTGTCTATATATCTCTTGTATCTATTTTGTGCATCTTGTTTATCCATAGCTATTTACTGTTACATAGTTTTTATCATGGATTAGAACTGCTGTTAGAGATGTACTCTGCTCCTTTCCTGACTGGATATATTTTTTCAGATGACACTGAGGAGTACCCTACCTATTATGGACCCCAGGATGTTGTGGGTTTAGATTCGGAGACCCTGGCTCAAGAGGGACTTATCCCAACTGAGACAGTTGACCCTGGAGTGTAGCTTTGTAGTATGATAGTATTCTTTTGTACTGGATTTGTCTCCAGCTTATTTGTTACTCTTCAGACTCATTGATGTATTATTTTAAACTCATGAGTTGTATGATGACTATTCTATTCTTATCTGTTTCGTGCTCATTCTATCTTAGTTCTGTGATTGAGTATTCTATCATTATTGTTGGTTCATTACTTTAGAAAGACTATCTAGACAGCGTTCTACCGCCGATTCTGCGGCGTAGGCTGGGCGTTGTTTCCGACTAGTATCCTTACATCGGGTACGAGTCGTGACACTTCCTCAGTCGACCGGAGCAGCCGTGTCCGGCCAGTGCTCAAGGCCGCAGCCACCTCTTCCTCTCTTCTTCTCCATCTTCCCTCTTCTTCTCCTTCCTCCTCTTCCCGGCCCTCCTTGCCACGACGCTGGAGCTGACCGAGCCTCGCTGCCTATCTCCTCCTCGATAGTGCAGCAGCCCCGGCTTCCTCTCTCCACCACCGGAGGACCCCGTCGACCTCGTCTCCTCCTCCATCTGTATCATCCCTGACCCCCCTGGACTCTACTGCTATCGACGTCGACCGGAGCAGCCATATCCGGCCAGCTCGACCCCGTTGTCTGCCACCACGTCGATAAACACACCTCTCCTCTTCCTACTCCCTTCTCCACCCTCTTCCTCCTGTGCACCGCCTCACCCCGGCCCGACTCCTCCGCCGGAGCCCAGAACAGCCGCATCACCACCACGTTCCTCTCCTCCCTTCGACCACTGCCTATATCCCGCCGGACTGAGCCTCGTCGACTCCTCCTCCCCGTCCCTGTCCACCACGACGCAGCACCAACACCTCCACCTCTCCTTCTGTGAACCCGAGCCTCCTCCCTACTCGACCACCTCATTGGTCGGAGTTCAACAGCCACCACCATCATCATCATTATCATACTCATCATCATCTTCACCATGAATATATCAAAATCATTACCAACACCAACCCTAATCACTTGTTCATCATCCTAGTCATCATCATCATCGTCCTTGTCATCACCATTGTCCACGTCATCGTCATCACCTTCACCATCACCATCGTCATCGTCGTCGTAGTTATCACCACCATCATCGTAGCCATCGTCGTCATTATCATCGTCGTTATCATCATCGTCTCACCTTAATCATCATCTTATCATCATCAATACCCCATTACCATCATCATCTCATTAACACCTCACCACCATTAATACTATCAGTAAACACCATTACCATTATCAACATCTCATCCTAGTCATCACCATCGTCCACATCATCACCCCCTTAACTATTATCATCCATATTATCACCATCATCCTAATCATCATCCATATCATAATCATCACCCCGGTAATCATCAACGATCCCTTTATGATTATCATTATTAACCTAATCACCCTCGTCGTCGTCCTCATCATAAACCCGTCACCCTTACCAGACAACCCGCAACAGACACCCCCGATTCCCGTACCTGTGCATGTTGACCCCGAAGATCTATTGGATTGTTCTTCGCGACTTCCGGAGCATAATACTGGGACTACGCAGCCCTCTTGCCAGGCAAGTATACCTTACCTTGTTGTACTGTTTAAATTCTGTATTATTTAGCTGCATGTTTATTATCTTTAACTGTGCACGTCCGAGAGAGACTCGGGTGCAGTCAACAGAGGCGTTGACGTTAGGACTTGTGTCTGACCTAGAGTCTAGTAGACCCACCTAAAGTCGTGGAGTTATTGGTATGACTCCCCAGGCCTTGACACATTTCTTATACGTATTGTGATTCTCATGTAGGGCACGGACTTGCGTATGCGGTTGGCCACCTGTACGTGTAAGTCGTACGACGGTTAGGGTATAACTGCTAATAGTGTGCATGTTAGAGACTTAGCAGTTATTAGTAGTCGGAGCATAGACTATTGTAGTACGAAAGTCCAATCCTTGTCCATGTTTGTTTGTGAGGTTGGACTATCGTCTAGCGATAGACTATGAGCCAGAGTTACGACACCGATAATTGCACTATATTTCGGTGTAGTAGCTACTGTGTGTTATGGATGCAATATGCATAGATCATTGGGCGGGGAAGACAATTAGTAGGCATATGGGACAGACATTTGGTTGTCGTAGTTTTAGAGTAAACTGCGGGACCGTGAGCCTCAGTGTTACCCGGTTATGGGATCAGTGTTGCCCGGTTATGGGAGTATATGCTTGTCGATATATCCTGCAGAGGTTATTAGCTGCGCGCTATCATGATCGGTGATGTAGTCAGCATATACATCTGACATCCAATTTACAGCTAATGCCAGATACTTAGCCTCTGACTTGACGCTATGCTTTACACCTTTCACCTACCCATACGTACCAAGGTTGTCTTCAAAGTGCATTTCACTTAGCTGGTTAGGACACCCTTGAGTTTTCACAGTATTTACTTTATGGCATACTTTTATGTATCTTGTTATGTCCCTCTGAGGACCTGGCCCTTCCAAGTGTATTGTTCATGAGTATTCGCAGGAGCGAGGATCCAGACTTGCTACGTATATTGCGATGAGGACTTCTCTTCGAGCTCGTGATTGGTAACTGATATTCTTATATTGTATTTATCTTGTCTATTCTATATTCTAGTCCGGTAGTGAATTTATTTTCATCTGACTACCATCATTAGATACTTTACATTGAGATTTAGTTATAGGTATTGGTTATTCAGTTATATATGATTTCTGTGGATGAGATTTAGTTATGCCCTGTGACATATATGTTTACCACTAGTGAATTGTTATTCATATTACAGCGTATGTGTGATATGGGTTCCATATATTAGAGTACCATATTTATATGACTGGCATGCTTACGTATCTTGGTCCTACATATTTTGGGACTGGGGCATGACAGTAGTGTGATGCATATGCGGTGCAGGAGCGGGCCTTCGAGCTGGGAGTATGGTCTTCGGGCATGTCAACATCGCCGAAATCAACACTTGTGGGAGAAAGTTGTGCAAACTTTTTATTGATTGGGAATTGAAAAATAGTACAAAGAATCCCTAATATAAAAGAATCTAAGTACAATAAAAAAATATGGACAAGTGTGACGGTGGAGGTCGAGTACTGTAGCGTCTCCTTTATTCCGTTGAAAATTCGGAATCAAGGAGGTTGACGAGGCTTCAGGCGGTGCTCATATCTTCTTCTCCTTTCTCTTTATGGTCATGGTGGTGGTCTCATGTTGGTTGTGGTCCCCTCTTGCATGTAGGAAAACCCCTATTTATAGCCATAAGAAGGCTTTATGTAGGTGTATACATGTGCAGATTGTATGTTAGTGCATGTTCTCCTGAAGGCACATGCTGTGTTAAGGATGCCACATGGCCAATCGAGATCTGGGGTTGCTAATACCCATCATAAGCGTGACAAGTGTCATATCCTAATATTAATGGCTGTGATTGCACCTTGGGAACACTATCGCTTGGCGCATGGAGATTACTGAGGGAGTAGTGAGTCATAGCACTACTGGTGCATAAGAACACTGGAGAAGTAGTGGTGCAGGGCACTACTAGTACATGAGAACACTGGAGAAGTAGTGGTCGACGCATGACTCTGGATCACTTTGGCCCATGGGAGTAGTGCATGGCACTGGATCACTGCTGGCATATGGTAGTAGTGCATGGCTCTGGATCCCTATGGTGCATGAAAGATATTTTTATGCTTCAACAAGACCCCCTTCAAAGTTTCTGAACTTTAAACTTTGTAAGTTTTTAAGTTCAGAATACTTTGAACAGAAGCATGGAAGAGATAGGCACATGTAAGCGTTTGGCGCATCGGGTTATCTGGCACATCAGATTGTTTGGCGCATCGGATCTAGCCTAGTTGCCTTGCTACTGATAGGGCGTCAAGTCGACATTCTGACTGCTATTCTCTAGGCAGAGATTCATCTCGTATTTTAGAAGCCTAGCAATTTATGATCCATTAATGGCTCTTCTTGCAATAAATAAAGGGCTAGGGGGAGAAAGAATAACACTTCTCCCTTTCGCCCAATGTCTCTACCGCAACTGAGCGTGGGGAGATCGGTTGAGCAGTTCGTTGGAGGTAAGAGAAAAAAATTCAATTGATATTTCCCGTCTATTTGTGTGGGCCAGATCTCTGTCAGCTCACGCACAGATGTTCTCTTTAGCCTGATACGCATGGTCGTTGCCAAGGGGCTTCGTCCTGAAGATGTGCTGATGTACGAATAATCCTTTAGTAGCATGGGTGGAGTTATCTTTACGTACTCATCTGATGCCTGTACTGAGATAACTTTACGTAACCATGATGAACGGGTGCCTTTTACCTCCTCAGAGGCATTACCCTGACCGCCTTGCTCTTAAAAGCAGCAAGTAAGTAAACTAGCTTCTCCTGTCTCTGGACCTTCTATGAACAGGGCTTTGAACTATAGCAAATAGCCCATTGGTTGAGCTTTTCTCTATGTTGGCTTAACTGTTCATATTCCTGCTCGAACAGGAAAGCCTAACGAGCAAATAAACCTTTAGCCCAATCCAAGCCCGCTTGGTTTCATACCTCGCTTCTGTATCTACTTAGTCAGCATCCCAAATCCGCGTATCCCTGCTTCCTTTAACAAGCAAGGGTATAAAAAAAAAAGCACCACCTTTGTATATGCACTGTGGCTATCATGCGCGCATGTGTTGGACCTTGGCATTTATGCACGTCTAACTTAAGCTCATGGATGGATAGTCTATTAAGTGATGCATGATTTGTAGATACGTGCCTTCGATGCGCCTTTTTTTATAATATTCTGACTTTCTGTGCTCATTATGCAGGGACCACCTCGGATTGCTTGGGTCATAATGGAGCATAGAAGGATATCATAATTGTCGTTGTTCATGATGAACAAGCACATTATCCGGAGGATTGTCCGCGATCTTCCAACCTAGCTCACTGTAGCTATTCCCTGTACACGGCCAGGATATAATGGCTGGATCTCGGGTCGAGTCCTGGCGGCATTTCTGCGTGGAAGAGATGGGACTAGTTATCCCAACAAGGACTGCTAATTGTGTCCTTTCGCACGATAGAGTTGGGTCTATAGGCTTGACTCTACATTACAAGCTCCCTTGCTATCCATCAGTATGGATTCTTTTCTCGTACTAAGAAGTTTTGGGAAAGTGATAACCTATAATGTGTTGAGCTGGCAGCTTTACACGCGTTGGTACCAGAAATAGCACAAAGGGGTCTCCTTCTTTTCAAATGTATCTGTAAAACCCCCTTCCTAGAAAATCGTATATACCCTTTTATTTATTAATTATTATTTAAATTGTAGTAATTAGGTCTAAATAGGAGAAATAGATTTTTAATAATTTTTATTTTAGGTGTTCGGGCTCTTAGAGGACTTATGGGACCATCAGAAATTTTTTGAAATTTATTCCATGTAGGAGACCCCTTGAGCAGTTGCTAGCCTAATGGTGTGCATTATTCTAATCCATGAATTTTCTTATGAGTATATATATATATAATATATATGTATACACAAATATATATATGTATATATATATATATTTAGAAAGGAAAAGAAAAGAAAGTAAAAGAATAATTAAATAAGAATTAACTAATAATAATAATAACACTTATTCCCTTTCAGCAACTTACTAAATGTCAATGCTATTCCCATCCTTAGTAACTTGCCAGGGACTACTTCAGCAAACTCATTTGCAAATTGATCCAGGGACCCGCCCCTTCATGCTTCAGCAACTTGCTTCTAAAGCCCCGCCCCCTTCAGCACTTCATTCCTTTTGTGACTTGTTCCCAGACCCGACCCCATTGGCCGCCCCCTATTCCCTTTCTCTCTCCCTATTAAATATATATATATATATATATATATATATATATATATATATATATATATATATATATATTTATCTTTCAAAAACCCTAACCTAAAATATCCAGACCCCCTCTTCTCATCTAGAGCCGTCACCACAGCCAGAGAACCCCGCCAAGCCGTCCAAACCATCCCGACGACTCCGACCTCGCGCACTGCAGATTCCCACACGAGGCACCTTCGTTCCGGAATTGTTTTCCGTCGACTCGCTCAACCAAACGTCATTCCGTCTTCACCGGTATGCTCACCCCTTAACCCTCTTCCATATTTGTATTATAGCCAACCTCGAAAAATGTGAACCCCTAGGAGAAAAACAGCGTCCAAGTGGGCGCGAGCAGACCCAATTCTGGAATCGCAGAAAACTGCGGTGACCACCCATATTGCCGAGTTCGTATCTCCCACCACAGAGATCCGAATTCGGTAATTCTTTTTGATATGTGTAGAATACTTGACCTAGTTTATTTTCTGTTAAATAACCCTATGTTATTAGCTGCTGTGGACATAATTAAATTCGTCACAAAACTGCGCGAACCCACTTTTTCCAGATTTCCAAAAGTTGGAAAACGGAGCGCGCCCCGCCAAACGGGACCGCCCCACCGTGTATCAAGTGTACCGAACGGTGCACGCAGCGTAACCAGACACATAAAAATTTGTGGAGACTGATTCTGACGCGTGTGCGCGCCGGAATCAGGCCGTATCCGCGGACACACTACGTGTCGTAACTTTTGTGGAACTCGCACGTATTTTGTGCACGCTAGTCAGATTGCGACGAAACTTGCGCCACTGGACTCGTGGTAACGCGCTGGTCCTGTGACCCAATTTTCACGCAATTTTGAGACGGTTGACCAAATCGCCAATTGGCGGGCCCTACAGTTGACTTTTTGGACAAAATTGTGTTCGGCTCATCGGAATCCACATTTGGACATACCGTTGGATTCGTATTGACATTTAGAGTTATTTGACCCATAGTTTGTCCTATTTAGAGACTACTACCTTCGGCACACTTTTTGGTGCAAAGTGGGCCACACGTGTACCCTACTTTTGCTCGAAATTACCGTTTTGCCCCTGTGTCCAAATTGGAAGAAAGGGATGTGTTTTTTAGCTATTTTGCTCATTTCGGAAATGTTGGTGATGTTTATTTCAGCATCCGGAGACGTTTGTTCGAAGTCCTTAGTTCCAGGTTCCGTGTCCTTGACATTTGGGCGCGTACACTTTACAGATTTTTTGCCAGGCAAGTATACCTTACCATTGTACTGTATTTACATTCCATATGAGGCATACATGTTTATTTTCTGTTTATTTAGTTCATTTATTTTAACTGCTATATAAACGGCGCATCCAAGGAAACTTGGGTGCAACGACGGTGTCGTCGTACTATATTTTTATTTATGTATATGCATTGGACCTACTTTATGAGACTACCCCATCTTCATGAGGCATTTATGTTTTATTGGCCATGACACTATTCTTACACGAGTGTGAGTCACATGTAGGACACGGACTTGCGTACTCGGCTGGCCACCGGTACGTATAGGTCGTGCGACGGATAGGGATAACTGCCAATAGAAACTTTGCATGCTAGTAGACCTGGCGGTTATTAGAGGTATTATCGTGTCATGGACATGACATGCTTAGAGCATTAGGTGGGGAGAACAACAAGTAAGGCATTTGGGCTCCTTTGCACTTTCCTTGTGTAACCCGTACGCTCCGCCGGAGATACGCGGTCATGATGACCACTATATATTATATATTATCAGGCAGGCCTCCGGTGTTCGAAAGTCGTCGTGCCTTTGTAGGGCCCTGGATCTCCAAGAGAACCATGCCAATCCTATTTTAGCCAGATAGCCCACTTGGTGGAAAGTTGTTCTCAAACTGCATTCACATAGATGGTTAGGCGACCCCAATGGATGTTTATTTTCAGTACTTTATTGGCATGTGCTTTTTGTATCTTGTTACATCCCTCTGAGGACCTGGTCCATTTTCAGATATAGATGAGCAGGAGTACCCGCAGGAGTATGGACCTGGACCTGACGCTACCTATCAGTCTGAGACGATCTTACCTTCTAATTATATGTGATTCATTGCAGCTGTTTAGAGATTTTAGTTGCTATTCTTTTCTAGACATTTATTCTTATATTAGAGTTTATTCTCTTCTCTCTTTAGTAGTTTATTATAGTCGATTTGCAGTGGATTTGTTTCCACCCGACTATCACACTTTGAGATTACTATTTGAGACTGCTTCTTTGATATTCAGTTATTGATTTCCATTTATCCATTACTTGTGCTGTGGATGAGATATAGAACTGTGTGTGACTTGTTGTGACATATATTACCACTGTGGATTGGATATTCATGTACAGCATACGTGTGTATATGGTTTTCATATATTGGAGTTCGTATACATACGGCTGGCGTGTTACGTATTCCTAGTCCTACGTATTTTGGGACTGGGGCGTGACATATTTTTGTGGTGGCCCATGCAGGTCAAGAATATATTTTCTCGGTTACGTAACTGTACCGAACAAGCCTGCGTATAGGAATAGAGTATAAGGATCTCATCCACGCTTGATTGAAATTCATCCTTCCTATTTAATACTTGCATCTTGTTTGATTCCTGTACTTTTTCTTATCGTTTCGTACATCAACTGCAGAGAGATGGATTTGCAAAATGGATGTACTGCCGCCGATGGCGACGTAACTTCTGGAGTCAATGGTCAGACCCAAGGAGGGACCCCAACGATTCCTAGGCTTCCGGGGCCAGATGGACAGACTCATACCCCAGTTCCATCTGATCTTCCCGCTTCACCTATTGGGAACCTTCCACCTGTCCCAGTATCGCAAGATGGACAAGCGCAGATGTTCCAATTCTTTCAGATGATGATACAGGAACAGAGGCAGCAGGCAGCCGAACAGAGGCAAGAATTTTTGGCAGCACTGGAGAGGATGGCTGCACAGGCTACTGTACCAGCCCAAGCACTAGCTCCAATACCTCGAGCTAGGGTTGGATCAGTAAAGGATTTTGTTCAGATGGGTGCAAGGCAGTACAAGGGCACTGAGAGCCCGGAGGAGACTACCAACTGGATCACTCACACGCAGAAGCTACTGGAGGCATCGCAGTTACCTACGGACCTATGGATGACGGGTGTACGGACGCTTCTAGATGGTAATGCCCATCACTGGTGGGAATCCATGGAGCGCCAGTTGGGTACTTACCAGATTTGGGAGCAGTTCTTGGAGTGCTTTGAGGGAAAGTACTTCCCGGACACTGTCAGGGACACCTTGTATGATCAGTTTCTTCACTTCGAGCAGAGGAACCAAACAGTGGACGAGTATGATGTCGAGTTTAGTCGACTCAGCAAATATGGCGCTGCTTTGATACCAAATAACTTGGCTAAGGCTAAGAGATTTCATCGAGGACTGACCCAGGAGCTACAATATTATACAAGCTCGCAGTCCCGAGTCTCTTACGCTGAACTACTGACAGAGGCCAGATTTCAGGAAACCATTAGCAGAGGAAAAGGAGGTCAGCTGAGGACACAACAAGGATCAGCAAGGATACAGCAGGGACCAGCCAGGACACAACAGGGAGGACCTATCAGACGTCCCTTGGCACAGCAGCATCAGCAACACAGAGCCGGACCATACCAGAATCCAGAGAAGCCCTACTACAATTATTGTGGGAAACGCGGACATATATCGAGAGATTGTCGGACTCGCTTGGGTTAGTGTATGAGATGTGGCTCCGGAAAACACATGGCGGGAGACTGCCCAATGCAGACATCGACACTCCCACCACTAGTTCAGAGACTAGCGCTTCCAGCACCGAAGCCAGCCCAGCAGATGACCGGACCGGGGGCACCCCGACCCCCAGCAGCAGGAGGATTTCAGAGAGGACCACCGCTACCTACTCAGGAGGAGCAGTATATGAGGACTGGACATGGACAACCGCAGAGGAACGGGCGAGCTTTTGCATTGGAGGTAGATGACATGGATCATAAGGTGGATGTCATAGCAGGTATTACCCTTGCTTTTACTTTTCCTGCTGTGACATTATTTGATACGGGAGCCACCCACTCATTCATATCATCTAGTTTTATTGCCAAACACAACATTGCTTCTACACCATTATCTAGTTGTGTTAGAATTCTTACCGGAGGAGGAGTTGTACCAGTTAGTCGAGTTTGTAGATCGGGCCCTATAGTGATACGTGGCAGAGAGATGAATGCCCAACTCTTAGTCCTTCCTATGCCGTCTTTTGATATTGTGCTTGGAATGGACTGGCTAAGCAAGTACTATGCTTTCTTCGATTGCTTTGGAGGAAGCATTCTTTTTAAGGTACCAGACCAGCCTGAACTTGAGTTTGTCCGAGGATCCACAGAAATCCTTGATGGTATGCAGCTCGCAATGGACGATGTTGTCTATCATCCCATTATTTCAGAATTTCTAGACATCTTTCCAGAGGATTTGCCAGGACTACCCCCAGACAGAGACGTAGAGTTTTCAATTGAACTAGCACCCGGAGCAGCACCTATAGCAACGCATGTTTACAGACTGGCGAAGAAGGAGATGGACGAGCTGAAGGCACAGTTAAAGGAGCTAGAGGAGAAAGGTTTCATCCGACCGAGTGCATCACCCTGGGGAGCACCAGTGTTGTTTGTACCCAAGAAGGATGGGTCAGTGCGTATGTGCATTGACTACAGAGCCTTGAATGCAGTGACAGTGAAGAATAAATATCCATTGCCATGCATTGATGACCTGTTTGATCAACTCAGTGGAGCTAAGGTATTCTCGAAGATAGATTTGAGATCGGGATATCACCAAGTGAAGGTACGAAAGCAGGACATTCCGAAGACCGCATTCAGAACAAGATATGGGCACTACGAGTTTTTGGTCATGCTATTTGGATTGACCAATGCTCCAGCGATCTTCATGGACTTGATGAATCGAGTCTTCCACCAGTACTTGGACCAGTTCATGGTCGTCTTCATAGATGATATACTTGTCTATTCGAAGAGCCACGAGAAGCACCTGCGGATTATTCTAGAGACTTTGAGGAGAGAGCAGTTATATGCTAAACTCAGCAAATGTGAGTTCTTCTTGGACAGAGTTTCATTTCTTGGACATGTTGTTACAGGAGATGGTATTTTTGTTGATCCAGAGAAGATCTCAGCAGTTGAGACATGGCCTGTTCCTAAATCAGCAGCTGAGGTGAGGAGTTTCCTTGGACTTGCGGGATATTACCGACGGTTCATGGAAAACTTCTCAAGAATAGCGGCACCTATGACTCGTTTGACTTGTAAAGACCAAGAATTTATATGGACTGACGAGTGTCAAGCAGCCTTTGAAGAGTTGAAGAAACGACTGACTACAGCACCAGTATTGACGATTCCATCAGGATCAGGAGGTTATGTGATCTACAGTGATGCATCAGGAAAAGGCTTAGGATGCGTATTGATGCAGCATGGCAAGGTGATTGCATATGCATCTAGGCAGTTACGAGTACATGAGAAGAATTATCCGACTCATGACTTGGAACTTGCAGCCGTTGTATTTGCTCTGAAGCTATGGAGACATTACTTATATGGGGAACGAGTGGAGATCTATACAGACCACAAAAGCCTCAAGTACGTCTTCACGCAGAAGGAGTTAAATATGAGGCAACGTCGATGGCTCGAGTTGATAAAAGATTTTGAGATAGAGCTACATTATCATCCAGGCAAGGCTAACATGGTAGCAGACGCGTTAAGCCGGAAGCCAGCAGCTTACTTCTTGACAGCACAGAGGGAACTATTGGAGGACTTGCAAGAGCTTGGCATTGAAGTGATACTACCCGGAGCAGATGGGACACTAGCCAACTTGCAAGTACAATCATCATTGGTAGAGAGGATTAAGGCATCCTTGCCTACAGATGCCAGATTCAGGAGACTAAAGGAAAGGTCAGAGGCTGGAGAGCAGACCGGATTACGTATTCATGAGGATGGGATATTACGATGTGGTGATCATCTTTATGTTCCAAATGGAGAGATTCGACAGGAGCTGATGGCAGAGGCTCATAGTTCGATTTATTCTATTCATCCTGGAGGCACCAAGATGTATCGCGACTTACGACAGCACTTTTGGTGGCATGGAATGAAGAGAGAGATAGCTCGCTTTGTAGCTAAATGTCTGGTATGTCAACAAGTGAAGGCGGAGCACCAGAGGACAGTAGGACTATTGCAACCACTTTTGATTCCAGAGTGGAAGTGGGAGCACATCACTATAGACTTCGTCACGGGTTTTCCCAAGAGTCCAAGTGGGAGAGATGCAGTGTGGGTAATAGTGGACCGACTCACCAAGTCAGCCCATTTTATACCTTTTAGAGTGGGTCAGTCTACAGAAGCTTTAGCTGACTTATATATGAGGCAGATCGTGAGATTGCACGGCATACCAGTCAGCATTGTATCGGACAGAGATTCGCGCTTCACATCGCACTTTTGGAGGAGCATACAAGAGAGTCTTGGTACTCGTCTGAAGTTCAGTACATCTTACCACCCACAGACAGATGGGCAGTCGGAGCGTACTATTCAGACCTTGGAAGATATGTTGAGGGCTTGCATGTTAGACTTCGGAGGATCATGGGAGGACCACCTACATCTTGTAGAGTTTTCTTACAACAATAGCTATCAAGCGAGTATTCAGATGGCTCCGTTTGAAGCATTATATGGAAGAAAATGTAGGTCTCCTGTGTGTTGGAGTGACGTGGGAGAACGTCAGATTTTGGGACCCGAGTTGGTGGTCAACACCGTAGAGACAGTCAAGAAGATTCAGGGACACTTGCGAGCAGCGCAAGACAGGCAGAAGCAGTGGGCAGACCTTCATCGTCGTCCCTTGGAGTTCAAAGAGGACGATCACGTATTCTTGAGGATATCACCGACCAGAGGCACCATCCGATTCGGAGGGCGCGGCAAGTTGAGTCCAAGGTATATTGGACCATTTGACGTGCTCGAGAGAGTTGGAGAGGTGGCATATCGACTTGCACTACCACCTTCACTGGAGGGAGTACATGACATATTCCATGTATCGCAGCTCAGGCGATATGTGGCAGACAGCAGTCATGTTCTCGACCATTCGGAGATCACCATTGGGCCGAGCTTGTCTTACCAAGAGCAACCCATGGGAATCCTTGATCGTCGAGAGAAAGTATTGAGGAACCAGTCTATTTTCTTGGTTCGCGTAGCATGGAGGCATGGCGCGCCAGGAGAATCAACTTGGGAGCGCGAGGACGACATGCGCAAGCGTTTTCCGAACCTATTCGCAGACCAAGGTATGAATTTACATTGTTAATTTATGTCTTATACCATCCTTGCATTCTATCGTGGCTTAATTTTAATTTCGAGGACAAAATTTTTACAAGTTGGGTAGAATGTAAAACCCCCTTCCTAGAAAATCGTATATACCCTTTTATTTATTAATTATTATTTAAATTATAGTAATTAAGTCTAAATAGGAGAAATAGATTTTTAATAATTTTTATTTTAGGTGTTCGGGCTCTTAGAGGACTTATGGGACCATCAGGAATTTTTTAAAATTTATTCCATGTAGGAGACCCCTTGAGCAGTTGCTGGCCTAATGGTGTACATTATTCTAATCCATGAATTTTCTTATGAGTATATATATATAATATATATGTATACACAAATATATATATGTATATATATATTTAGAAAGGAAAAGAAAGTAAAAGAATAATTAAATAAGAATTAACTAATAATAATAATAATAATAATAACACTTATTCTCTTTCAGCAACTTACTAAATGCCAATGCTATTCCCATCCTTAGTAACTTGCCAGGGACTACTTCAGCAAACTCATTTGCAAATTGATCCAGGGACCCGCCCCTTCATGCTTCAGCAACTTGCTTCTAAAGCCCCGCCCCCTTCAGCACTTCATTCCTTTTGTGACTTGTTCCCAGACCCGACCCCATTGGCCGCCCCCTATTCCCTTTCTCTCTCCCTATTATATATATATATATATATATATATATATATATATATATATATATATATATATATATATATATATATATATATATATATATATCTTTCAAAAATCCTAACCTAAAATATCCAGACCCCCTCTTCTCATATAGAGCCGTCACCGCAGCCAGAGAACCCCGCCAAGCCGTCCAAACCATCCCGACGACTCCGACCTCGCGCACTGTAGATTCCCACACGAGGCACCTTCGCTCCGGAATTGTTTTCCGTCGACTCGCTCAACCAAACGCCGTTCCGTCTTCACCGGTATGCTTACCCCTTAACCCTCTTCCATATTTGTATTATAGCCACCTCGAAAAACGTGTACCCCTAGGCGAAAAATAGCGTCCAAGTGGGCACGAGCAGACCCAATTCTGGAATCGCAGAAACTACGGTGACCACCCATATTGCCGAGTTCGTATCTCCCACCACAGAGATCCGAATTCGATGATTCTTTTTGATATGTGTAGAACACTTAACCTAGTTTATTTTCTGTTAAATAACTCTATGTTATTAGCTGCTGTGGACATAATTAAATTCGTCACAAAACTGCGCGAACCCACTTTTTCCAGATTTCTAAAAGTTGGAAAACGGAGCGCGTCCCGCCAAACGGGACCGCCCCACCGTGTACCAAGTGTACCGAACGGTGCACGCAGCATAACCGGACACGTAAAAATTTGTGGGGACTGATTCGGACGCGTGTGCGCGCCGGAATCAGGCCGTATCCGCGGACACACCCCGTGTCGCAACTTTTGTGGAACTCGCACGTATTTTGTGCACGCTAGACAGATTGTGACGAAACTTGCGCCACTGGACTCGTGGTAACGCGCTGGTCCTGTGACCCAATTTTCACACAATTCTGAGACGGTTGACCAAATCGCCAATTGGCGGGCCCCATAATTGACTTTTTGGACAAAATTGTGTTCGGCTCATCGGAATCCACATTTGGACATACCGTTGGGTTCGTATTGATATTTAGAGTTGTTTGACCCATAGTTTGTCCCATTTAGAGACTACTACCTTCGGCACGCTTTTCAGTGCAAAGTGGGCCACACGTGGACCCCACTTTTGCTCGAAATTATCGTTTTGCCCCTGTGTCCAAATTGGACGAAAGTGATGTATTTTTTAGCTATTTTGCTCATTCCAGAAATGTTGGTGATGTTTATTTCAGCATCCGAAGACGTTTGTTCGGAGTCCTTAGTTCCAGGTTCCGTGTCCTTGATATTTGGGCGCGTACACTTTACAGATTTCTTGCCAGGCAAGTATACCTTGCCATTGTACTGTATTTACATTCCATAGGAGGCATGCATGTTTATTTTTTATTTATTTAGTTCATTTATTTTAACTGCTATATAAACGGCGCGTCCAAGGAAACTTGGGTGCAACGACGGTGTCGTCGTACTATATTTTTATTTATGTATATGCATTGGACCTACTTTATGAGACTACCCCATCTTCATGAGGCATTTATGTTTCATTGGCCATGACACTATTCTTACACGAGTGTGAGTCACATGTAGGACATGGACTTGCGTACTAGGCTGGCCACCAGTACGTATAGGTCGTACGACGGATAGGGATAACTGCCAATAGAAACTTTGCATGCTAGTAGACCTGGCAGTTATTAGAGGTATTATCGTATCATGGACATGACATGCTTAGAGCATTGGGTGGGGAGAACAACAAGTAAGGCATTTGGGCTCCTTTGCACTTTCCTTGTGTAACCCGTACGCTCCGCCGGAGATGCGCGGTCATGATGACCACTATATATTATATATTATCAGGCGGGCCTCCGGCGTTCGAAAGTCGTCGTGCCTTTGTAGGCCCCTGGATCTCCAAGAGAACTATGTCAATCCTATTTTAGCCAGATAGCCCACTTGGTGGAAAGTTGTTCTCAAACTGCATTCACATAGATGGTTAGGCGACCCCAATGGATGTTTATTTTCAGTACTTTATTGGCATGTGCTTTTTGTATCTTGTTACGTCCCTCTGAGGACCTGGTCCCTTTCCAGATATAGATGAGTTGGAGTACCCGCAGGAGTATGGACCTGGACCTGACGCTACCTATCAGTCTGAGACGATCTTACCTTCTGATTATATGTGATTCATTGCAGCTGTTTAGAGATTTTAGTTGCTATTCTTTTCTAGACATTTATTCTTATATTAGAGTTTATTCGCTTCTCTCTTTAGTAGTTTATTATAGTCGATTTGCAGTGGATTTGTTTCCACCCGACTATCACACTTTGAGATTACTATTTGAGACTGCTTCTTTGATATTCAGTTATTGATTTCCATTTATCCATTACTTGTGCTGTGGATGAGATATAGAACTGCGTGTGACTTGTTGTGACATATATTACTACTGTGGATTGGATATTCATGTACAGCATACGTGTGTATATGGTTTCCATATATTGGAGTTCGTATACATACGGCTGGCGTGTTACGTATTCCTAGTCCTACGTATTTTGGGACTGGGGCGTGACAGTATCCATGATCTTGAATATTAATAAAAAAATCCTTATTTCCTGTTTAGAACTCTTTTTTTTGCTGTGGATATCTGGGCTGTGAGTATTATACCAGAGGTAATATGGACGTAGTATAATATTATAACGGCGATAACGCTAAGCCCTATCAGAGGTAGTATGAACATGATAGGTTAGAGTAGTTTTATTAGAAGTTTATGGAGACATTATTTGTGATGGTATGGATATTGTGGTGTAGAATCGATAGTCAAGCAAGTTTATTTTTGGCTGAGTACGATCATGGTATAGTATTTTTTTTGGAAGGAAAAGGAAACAAGTCAAAGGTGATATGGACGTGACTACTTTCTTTTACCAGAGAAAATGGGCAGCTTATAGTTTATAGGTAATGTGGACGTGAACTACTTGCTTTTGTGGAGATAACAACAAAAGGTATGAGTCAGAGGTAGTATGGACGTGACTCCCTTCTTTTGACGGAAAAGATGACTTATAGTTCAGAGGTGATATGGACGTGAACTATTTTCCTTGGAGAAGTTTTGTGGATCCATCATCCATTGCATACTCGGGACTCCCGAGTACGGGTAACGGATTTTTTTGCATGCTACGGATGGAAATAATTGGCTGGGGAAGACATCAGCCGTGAACATTACACTTTTATATCCCTTTGCTAGGGATAGTAATGACACACACTTTTTTTTGGTGCCTAACTTTAGGCATCATACTTATTTAGGAAGTTGTCATTGATAGGCATCATGAGCAAGTCACCATTAGGCTTAGCGAGCCTGTATTCGCAGTTGGAGTAGAATATCTCTATTATAAATGGACCCGCCTATTTGGCTTAGAATTGTTTTGCCTTCTTATGGGTCATGACTATTGGTCGCCTTACGGTTATGACGAGAACACCGAACTGGAATGTCCTTTCCTTCACCTTCTTGTTAAAGACCCCGGAGAGTCGTGCTTGATACAGCTAATGTGCTACTAAGCCAAGATGCATTTTTCGTCAAATGCCTCCAACTCTTGTAGACGTCGATAATGGTTGTCTTCGGCGGTTAGCTGGTGTCACGACCCGCACCCGGTTTAGGGGCACGAGTGCGTGGGTACGTCCAGCCTACGCCGCAGCATCGGCGGTAGAACGCTGTCTAGGTATTGATACTATCTAACTAATGTCACGCAAATATCCAATCTCCATTAGGAGGCACGGATGACACAAATAGATAAACATATACTCAATCACTGGATTACAGCACGATAAGATTTCGAATAATAAAACTAAAATTAAACACAACACAAGTCCACAAGAAATAACTTAACAATATCCAAGAATCATCAAAATGCCGGAGACAAATCCGGTACCAAATAGACTGTTAAAAGAACTAACTAAAAATAGTAATTTCCAGCTAGACCTCCTGGAATCACAACTACTACCACGTCTGCAGCTACTCACCATAAGGTCCATAAAGTGTCGGACAGCGGTCATCTAAGGCATAGTCTGGAAAAATGTTTCCAGTCAGGAAGGAGCAAAGCACAATCTCAAATAACAGTTCCATTAATTGATAATGTCTATAATACAATAAAACATGTCATGCTAGCTACTGAGAAGACAGTGGAATAAATGTAATGACAGTTTAAGAGAGACATGCTATGTAAAGAGACAGGCAATGTAATAAAACACAGTCAGTGCATGTATAAAAATGAAAGAACAAGGAACAGCATCATATACGGGTGATGTAGTATATGATTTAAATAGGGAAACTGAGATCTATTCTAAGTGTTTGAAATAGTAGTTTCGAAATGTGATCGGCTTGGGACTTGTACGATTGCTACAGTCTGGCTAATCATACGTGAGGGTATGATTAACACCAATAATATAAACTTGTACGATAGGTATTTGATCACATTTCTCACTAGCAATTTCCCCGCCCCCAACTAGTACTGTGGATCCAATCATGACACGTCACGATACACGAGCAAGTCAAGTCTATCATGTACGATGTCTAAATATACATGTCGTGTACAATGTCAATACGATAATAATGGTAACATCTCATGACTGTAAATCCAAGCTATACTAGTCCGTGTAGCACAGTGACAAAGATTCAGATGTAACATTTCATGATTGTTGAACTTATAGAATTTATCAAGAATTGGAAATTATCAGAGAATATACTTGCCTTGGTCCTTAGCTGGTATTTATGGATGTCCTGTTCCAGAGTATCCCCTGGGTAAAACCAACAGTCCTATAACACATTACAAGCAAAACCATATTTGCATCAGCTGCCACACTAACACAGTCTAAAACACTGAATTCAGGGCCATGTCAGGCAGGGCACTAGTCAACTAAGGTCACCTAGTAGGTAGATACATAATTATACATATCTTAATTAACACATGTACTTACAATATATACATCAATTTAAATACATTTACAAAATATATGTTTACATATATTAAAATATGTTAAGGTTTTATACAAAATATCTATACATATATATATATCAAAATAATCATACACATAAAATATATGCATTTATACTAGTTAAATTTAATACCACACTTACATACATTAATTAAATATATACATTTTCATATATATCAGATTATGTATACATTAACATACACATATTTATACCAAAAGTATTAATTTAATTTCATACTTTTCCAAAATACATACATCTATATGTTTGTACATATACCAAAATAGTACGTATTGTATGTGCAATTAGAGAAATGATACTGTATTTATATAATTAATATTAATAAATAAATAATATATAGATATTCATATTTTAAAATACATATATTACCAATCAATTTTATATTGAAAATATGCTAAATATATATATATATAATACATGTATACACATATACCAATTATACACTTTACATTATATACTAATACATATACAAATTAATTTATTTACATATACTAATTTCATACTGATTTAAATATAAACAAATATATATATATATATACATTAGATATATATATATACATATATATTAATTAGATATATACTTACTTTAATTATACATTAATTAAATATCTAAACAAACATTTATATATATATATACATTATATATAAATAAATATTTTTATACATACACTATACTATATATACAACATACACTAGTATATACATTAATTAATTAAATGCTATACATATACATGCTAATATTTACCTATACTTATTCATTGATTAATACACAATTATTCACATTAAATAAATATATAAATAATTTACAGTAATTATATATACATCCACATTGATTAATTTATATATTTAATCATATATATGTATATACACATTAGATTTATATATTCATATATGTATATATATATATATATATATATATATATATATATAAAGAGGGAAAGGGAGAGAGAAGCAGAACTTACAGTGGGGGTCGACCGCCGGAGTGGCCGCCGGAGTTGGCCGCCGGTGGAAGCAGTGACCGGCAGGGAGCCGCCGGAGTCAGAGTGACAGGGGAGGGAGATGGGAAACTGGCTGCAGTGGCCGCCGGACGCACGGGCAGCGCCGCCCGGTCGGGTGCAGAGGAGGGGCTAGGCCGGCTGATGGGTGGAGATGGGAGTGGTGGTGGCAGCGCCGGGCTGATGTGGCCGCCGGAGGAGCTCAGGGGTAGTCGGGGACCGGAGGAGGGACGTGGATGGAGGGAGATGGGCAGCCGCTGGAGTTCGGCTGTCCGCCGGAGTATGGTTGATGGTGGTGGTCGGCAAATGAGAGGGATGAACGGATGGGTGGATGGATGGATGGATGGGTGGTTGGTTGCCGGCCGGAGCACAGGGCCGGACCGGAGTGAAGAAGTTCGGCGGCGGTCGGTTTGAGCAATGGCCGGGGAGTAGGTCGGCGGGAGATTGCAGATGCCGGCCGGAACAGTATGGGGGGAGGAGATGGTTTTCCCCCCCTTACTTATAATTTAAATTTAATGAAAGAGAAAGGAAGAAGAAGGAATAAGAAGAAGAAGAAAGGAAAGAGAAGAAGAAAGGAAGAAGAAAAGAAAAAAGAAGATGTGGAGAAATTTTCCAACGTAAGAGAGAGGGAGGCTTGTGAGGGTGGGGTTTTCTAGGTTGCCTAGGGATTAGGGTTTGAGGGTACAAGGCATTAAATAGGAAGAGAGGGGGTGTGATGTAGGGTGAGGATTTGACCCACTTAAATGAGTGGCTATGATGATTCATGAAGAAATTAATTCATGTAGGGATGAGGGTTCTTAATTAAAATTAATAGGCTCCCTCATTGATTAAAATAATTAGGTGTTGGCACCTACAATTGAATAATTGCAACTTAGCCCCTTAAATTCGGGAAATTGCACCAACACATAAAATGACGAAAATTGGGCGGGCGATTCAGGGTCCGATATTTTGTAGGGTCAGGGGGCACTGTAAGATGGTTATGGGCTGAATTTGCAGGGCACTGGAATTTATTGGGATTTTAAAATCAGATAAAATGGTATCCTCAATTTAAATAGAAATAAAATACAAGTTGGGTTCAACAATTAAATTGGAGTACTTGGGATCAAAATCAGGTCAAGTCATCAATACCAATATTGAAGAAGACTCAGAACAGAATATTACCCTAATTTGGGTCGCACGAAAAATAGGTCAAGATGGCCTCCAATTTTCGATTGGAACGCACAACGATACAAAAATAGGAAATAAAAATAACGTCCGCAACGATTTTTGTGCGGCCAGAAACAATGCACAAGAAGCATAATTATGAGTTGCAAAAATAGCAGAATTGAAGGCGGGCATGTCTAGAGCATGATTGTGAAATTTGTTGGAAGACAAAAGTCAGGGTAGCGCTCCAAATATCAAAGCAAAGGCAAAGCGCCAAATATTAAATAAAATACAGTAATTAATTATAAACTCCAAGAATTAATTTCTAGATTAAATAATTAACCTCAAAATTCCATAATTCGGACAGGTGCTATCTACTGGCTTCTAGGTCAAGTCTGCTAGCTAAAAATAAAATAAATAAACACTGCATATAATTATATATTTAATTACACATCACACATAATAATTATTTAAATCAAATACACTACCATGCAATAAATTAATTATAACTAACATAATATTAAATATTGTAAAAATTCGAAAATACCCCTGTTTTCAGAATGTGGTAGTGACAAGTCTACCCACCTTAAAAGAATTTCGTCCTCGAAATTTAAAATCCTCATATTAGCATTTAATCATACACATTTTATTCCCTCCATTAAATTCATCAACCACGAATAATCCACAAGGTCTTCTCACAATTTCAAAAAATCTGAAATTATCTGTATTCCTGTAAAACTCCTCGACATAGAATCAAAGTCCCTTTTTATTAAAAATTTTCCTGAAAGTTTTGAGTTAATAATCCAATGTCCGAAATTTAATATCCACTCCTCAAAGTACTCAACAACATGATATTTAAGGATTCTCCAAATGTCACATTCAAATATGAAGTTCTAAAATTCATAACTTGCGATTTAAATAAATACATTGATAAATCTCCCAAAATTTCTAAAATAACCAATTTAAACATGTCAAAATCTTTCCTAGAATTAATTAAACCACCAAATTTTGAATTGTTAATTTCTTAACCATTTATTTAATTCAATAATTATCCTCAAATTTTAATCATCTTGTTCCTCTTGTCAAGTCATAACTCCTCCATGAATCTTCACTATAGTCAACACCAACAATCACGGTCTAAGAAATTCTACCTATAGTCATACCACATACAATCTAGGGGGAACATACATGGTTATGGTCTCATTTGTTAGGGTGTTGCAGTCTATGCATCAGGAGTACTACTAACTACACTATAACAAGAATCATGCATCCAACTACAGTACTAAACAATCAATCAATCAATCAAATAGAGAGGAACAGAATGGAGGAAAGAACAGAACCTACAAACATATTACCTGCAATATCGGTCCCTCGACCGTCACCGCAAATGCCCGTCCTGCTGGGGTGGTTCCCTTCGCGGGTACTGAGCAATATACGGTTCCACAGGTAGCCTAACGGGATCTCTATAATCTGAAGTTGAGCGCTGGCCGGGAAGATAAGAGGTTAGAAGACAATCCCTTACTCGATGTCCCGCAGCGCCGCAGTGCAAACAAAGTCCTAGCCTCGTTCTACAGCTCTCCCAAAGGTGACCTGGTTTCTTACAGAAATGACAAGTCTGCTGTGTCTCTCTTGGAGGCTGTTGCTGATCCTGCTGAACATGAATTGGTGTCTGGTACTGCTGTTGATACTGATACGCCCATGGATGTTGCTGGATAGGAATTGGTGCTAGGTACTGTTGTGGATGCTGAAATGTCCATGGTTGTTGCTGAATATGATATGGTACTTGGTACTGTTGTTGGTGCTGAATACGGGGATGCTTGGCCTGTCTTGCGCTATCATTCGTATCTCCAAAAGTATCGTGACTCCTCTTAGGCCTGAGATCCAGATCCTCTTCTGCAATCTGAGCATCCATCAAGATAGCCTCGAAGGTAGCGGTACGACGACCAGAAGTGCGCGACTTAATCTCTCTTGTCAGTCCCTTTCTAAATTTCCGGGCTCGATCTCCTGGGTCTCGAATCATAGACGATGCAAAACGGCTCAATCTACAGAATTCTGCAGCGTACTCGTCGACCGACATGTTTCCTTGAACTAAGTCATGAAATTGACTTTCCAAGGTTCCCAATGCCACGTCGGGAAAGAACTTCTCCTTGAAGAGTTCCTTGAAGGTCTCCCAAGTAAGTCCTTGTGCCGTAATTCTCGGCTCTGTGCGATACCACGTGAGTGCGATATCGAACATTTGACTGCCAGCGGCTTCTATCTTCAAGTTCTCCGGAATCTGGGTCAATCGCAGGCTTCTCTCTATATCTTCTAGCCAGTCGTCAGCGTAGAGTATCCCTTCGGTGCCTTTGAACTCTCGAGGCATCATCCTTTTGAAATCCACTATAGTGCCTGATCTCTGCTGGCCAGGAAACTGCTGGTATTGTGCTACTTTCTCCAAAGCTTGGAGAGTCACTTGATGAGCATTCTCCATGTTTTCTTTCATCAGCTCGGTTTGTGCCTGGTACGCTTCGGCTTGCACCCTCTGAGCCTCAGCTTGAACTCGCTGAGCGTCTGCCGTCACTCTCTGGGCATCAACCATGCCTTGGATCAAGGTAAACATCTGCGTTCCGTCAATGGGCAAACTTCCGGGAATCGGAGTTGATGGAGGAGGAAGGTTGTCCGTCACAGCTGCGGCTATCCTCTGAACAGGTGGAGGAGGAGGATCCCCGAAAAGTGCAGATGCTCCTACGTGCATTAGAGATGTAGGAGGAACTACTGCTGTCTGTCCCTCAGGTGGAGAGGTGGCAGACCCCTCTAAAGCTGATGTTCCCGCTCTCATAGACCTTGTCTGCGGCGACATCCTGAAGACAGATCCCAAGAATCAATTAAGGAAAAAATGCGATATCATCAAGGAAGGACAGTATAGTTCTAAAGAAGCAACATTCAAGATAAAGATTGGAATAACATTCCTAGTTGTGATTGCACGGGTCAAGTTGCATCCAAGGTCTGATACCTCTATCCCCTAGGTATCACAGTTCTATCACAAACACACTCACTGCTAGCTTCCTTACCTACTGCAATCGCTAATACTAGTTATCCTTATCACTTAAGTGCATATCAATTGCAACACTCTCTACTAAATACTGCTCTCTCTCATCAATCTTAAATGGACACCTAAACCAGTTGGCAGTGAGATCTCAATTATGCTCAAGCCAACAGATCCTTAAACATGCATCTTATCTACTGTATACTAATATATCTCCCACTATAAGATTTTTATCCTCAAATAAAATTCCTGAAAATAACTCCTCGAATAAACTTTTAAAGTATAACATATACACGTTCCTCAAGGTTAATTATTTACATACTGAAATAAAACTTAATCACCTTAAAGATCCTTACAGACTTGTCTAGGTTTATTGAATCGAATCTGAATCCTCAAAATAAAATTTTTAATAACAATATTTCAATTCCTCAAATTTCAAGATTTTGCAATTTATTGAAGTCTTCAAAATAAAAATTTTTTAATAGCAATCTCAATCTTCTCAGAATCCTAAAATTTGAAATTCATTTTCAATCTCCAATTAAAAATTTTAAATCCACCTTCTGTAGTCCAATAGCTCTAATGTTAATCATTTTCACTGTCCTCATTGACATGTGTTATCAGATAATACCATAATTCAGTCCGCAAATTCTTTTTAATATAAAATCAACCCTACCATGAAACCCAAAATCCTAACTTAATACCTTAATTAACAACAATCAAATCAATATCAATAAGTGAGAATGGACAGAACAAGGGAATGATTTTAAATTGGAAGTTTTAACAAGATTCTCAGGGGTCATCCCAGGAATCTTTCAAGAAATTGTGATTGAGTATTTGCTCTCGTCCTAGTATCCTATGTCCTAGATTCTATGGCAGGCACGCAGTAGTATAACAAGGATGTCACACTACCACGACATCGCACAACTCGCGAAGTCTGACCTGCATGGGCCACCACTAAAACGTGTCACGACCCGCACCCGGTTTAGGGGCACGAGTGCGTGGGTACGTTCAGCCTACGCCGCAGCATCGGCGGTAGAACGCTGTCTAGGTATTGATACTATCTAACTAATGTCACGCAAATATCCAATCTCCATTAGGAGGCACGGATGACACAAATAGATAAACATATACTCAATCACTGGATTACAGCACGATAAGATTTTGAATAATAAAACTAAAATTAAACACAACACAAGTCCACAAGAAATAACTTAACTTAACAATATCCAAGAATCATCAAAATGCCGGAGACAAATCCGGTACCAAATAGACTGTTAAAAGAACTAACTAAAAATAGTAATTTCCAGCTAGACCTCCTGGAATCACAACTACTACCACGTCTGCAGCTACTCACCATAAGGTCCATAAAGTGTCGGACAGCGGTCATCTAAGGCATAGTCTGGAAAAATGTTTCCAGTCAGGAAGGAGCAAAGCACAATCTCAAATAACAGTTCCATTAATTGATAATGTCTATAATACAATAAAACATGTCATGCTAGCTACTGAGAAGACAGTGGAATAAATATAATGACAGTTTAAGAGAGACATGCTATGTAAAGAGACAGGCAATGTAATAAAACACAGTCAGTGCATGTATAAAAATAAAAGAACAAGGAACAGCATCATATACGGGTGATGTAGTATATGATTTAAATAGGGAAACTAAGATCTATTCTAAGTGTTTGAAATAGTAGTTTCGAAATGTGATCGGCTTGGGACTTGTACGATTGCTACAGTCTGGCTAATCATACGTGAGGGTATGATTAACACCAATAATATAAACTTGTACGATAGGTATTTGATCACATTTTTCACTAGCAATTTCCCCGCCCCCAACTAGTACTGTGGATCCAATCATGACACGTCACGATACACGAACAAGTCAAGTCTATCATGTACGATGTCTAAATATACATGTCGTGTACAATGTCAATACGATAATAATGGTAACATCTCATGACTGTAAATCCAAGCTATACTAGTCCGTGTAGCACAGTGACAAAGATTCAGATGTAACATTTCATGATTGTTGAACTTATAGAATTTATCAAGAATTGGAAATTATCAGAGAATGTACTTGCCTTGGTCCTTAGCTGATATTTATGGATGTCCTGTTCCAGAGTATCCCCTGGGTAAAACCAACAGTCCTATAACACATTACAAGCAAAACCATATTTGCATCAGCTGCCACACTAACACAGTCTAAAACACTGAATTCAGGGCCATGTCAGGCAGGGCACTAGTCAACTAAGGTCACCTAGTAGGTAGATACATAATTATACATATCTTAATTAACACATGTACTTACAATATATACATCAATTTAAATACATTTACAAAATATATGTTTACATATATTAAAATATGTTAAGGTTTTATACAAAATATCTATATATATATATATATCAAAATAATCATACACATAAAATATATGCATTTATACTAGTTAAATTTAATACCACACTTACATACATTAATTAAATATATACATTTTCATATATATCAGATTATGTATACATTAACATACACATATTTATACCAAAAGTATTAATTTAATTTCATACTTTTCCAAAATACATACATCTATATGTTTGTACATATACCAAAATAGTACGTATTGTATGTACAATTAGAGAAATGATACTGTATTTATACAATTAATATTAATAAATAAATAATATATAGATATTCATATTTTAAAATACATATATTACCAATCAATTTTATATTGAAAATATGCTAAATATATATATATATATAATACATGTATACACATATACCAATTATACACTTTACATTATATACTAATACATATACAAATTAATTTATTTACATATACTAATTTCATACTGATTTAAATATAAACAAATATATATATATATATATACATTAGATATATATATATACATATATATTAATTAGATATATACTTACTTTAATTATACATTAATTAAATATCTAAACAAACATTTATATATATATATACATTATATATAAATAAATATTTTTATACATACACTATACTATATATACAACATACACTAGTATATACATTAATTAATTAAATGCTATACATATACATGCTAATATTTACCTATACTTATTCATTGATTAATACACAATTATTCACATTAAATAAATATATAAATAATTTACAGTAATTATATATACATCCACATTGATTAATTTATATATTTAATCATATATATGTATATACACATTAGATTTATATATTCATATATGTATATATATATATATATATATATATATATATATATATAAAGAGGGAAAGGGAGAGAGAAGCAGAACTTACAGTGGGGGTTGGCCGCCGGAGTGGCCGCCGGAGTTGGCCGCCGGTGGAAGCAGTGACCGGCAGGGAGCCGCCGGAGTCAGAGTGACAGGGGAGGGAGATGGGAAACTGGCTGCAGTGGCCGCCGGACGCACGGGCAGCGCCGCCCGGTCGGGTGCAGAGGAGGGGCTAGGCCGGCTGATGGGTGGAGATGGGAGTGGTGGTGGCAGCGCCGGGCTGATGTGGCCGCCGGAGGAGCTCAGGGGTAGTCGGGGACCGGAGGAGGGACGTGGATGGAGGGAGATGGGCAGCCGCTGGAGTTCGGCTGTCCGCCGGAGTATGGTTGATGGTGGTGGTCGGCAAATAAGAGGGATGAACGGATGGGTGGATGGATGGATGGATGGGTGGTTGGTTGCCGGCCGGAGCACAGGGCCGGACCGGAGTGAAGAAGTTCGGCGGCGGTCGGTTTGAGCAATGGCCGGGGAGTAGGTCGGCGGGAGACTGCAGATGCCGGCCGGAACAGTATGGGGGGAGGAGATGGTTTTCCCCCCTTACTTATAATTTAAATTTAATGAAAGAGAAAGGAAGAAGAAGGAATAAGAAGAAGAAGAAGAAAGGAAAGAGAAGAAGAAAGGAAGAAGAAAAGAAAAAAGAAGATGTGGAGAAATTTTCCAACGTAGGAGAGAGGGAGGCTTGTGAGGGTGGGGTTTTCTAGGTTGCCTAGGGATTAGGGTTTGAGGGTACAAGGCATTAAATAGGAAGAGAGGGGGTGTGATGTAGGGTGAGGATTTGACCCACTTAAATGAGTGGCTATGATGATTCATGAAGAAATTAATTCATGTAGGGATGAGGGTTCTTAATTAAAATTAATAGGCTCCCTCATTGATTAAAATAATTAGGTGTTGGCACCTACAATTGAATAATTGCAACTTAGCCCCTTAAATTCGGGAAATTGTACCAACACATAAAATGACGAAAATTGGGCGGGCGATTCGGGGTCCGATATTTTGTAGGGTCAGGGGGCACTGTAAGATGGTTATGGGCTGAATTTGCAGGGCACTGGAATTTATTGGGATTTTAAAATCAGATAAAATGGTATCCTCAATTTAAATAGAAATAAAATACAAGTTGGGTTCAACAATTAAATTGGAGTACTTGGGATCAAAATCAGGTCAAGTCATCAATACCAATATTGAAGAAGACTCAGAACAGAATATTACCCTAATTTGGGTCGCACGAAAAATAGGTCAAGATGGCCTCCAATTTTTGATTGGAACGCACAACGATACAAAAATAGGAAATAAAAATAACGTCCGCAACGATTTTTGTGCGGCCAGAAACAATGCACAAGAAGCATAATTATGAGTTACAAAAATAGCAGAATTGAAGGCGGGCATGTCTAGAGCATGATTGTGAAATTTGTTGGAAGACAAAAGTCAGGGTAGCGCTCCAAATATCAAAGCAAAGGCAAAGCGCCAAATATTAAATAAAATACAGTAATTAATTATAAACTCCAAGAATTAATTTCTAGATTAAATAATTAACCTCAAAATTCCATAATTCGGACAGGTGCTATCTACTGGCTTCTAGGTCAAGTCTGCTAGCTAAAAATAAAATAAATAAACACTGCATATAATTATATATTTAATTACACATCACACATAATAATTATTTAAATCAAATACACTACCATGCAATAAATTATAACTAACATAATATTAAATATTGTAAAAATTCGAAAATACCCCTGTTTTTAGAATGTGGTAGTGACAGCTGGTGGGTAAGGGCTACCCGGAAAGAAGGAATTTGGGTCTTTAGAGGAAGCACAGCCTCGCTTCCGTAGACCAAAGAGAATGGCGTGATGCCAATCAAAGTTTGGACCATTGTACGGTAGGCCCATAGACATTCGCACAGCTTCTCATTCCAGTCACGTTTGTTGGCAGAAACAAAATTTTTGAGGAGATTGATGATAGTCTTGTTGAATGCTTTGGTTAATCCATTTATTGCTGGATTGTAGATTGTTGAAGCTACATTTTGAATTCGGTTTTAATCACAAAATCGAAAGAAAGTGTGGCTTACAATTGAGGATCGTTGTCATAAATAATCTTGTGAGGCAAGTCGAAACGGTAGATGACGTGATGTCTGATCACATTGGATGTTTTTACCTCTGCGATGGAACGACTTTCGCCTACTTGGAGAAGTAGTCTGTGATAGCCAAGATGAACCGGTGCCCCTTAGACAAAGTTGGACTGATCGGTCCTACGATGTCCATACCACAGGCTTTGAACGGCCAGGATGCAACGGTTGGGTATAGGAACTCCGATGGTTGGTGGATGAAGTTAGCATAGATTTGGCACATCTTGTACTTTTTCGCATAATCGACGGCATCTACCACTATTGTTGGCCAATAATAACCCATGCGTCGGAGGCAATCTTGAAGCTTTGGACCAAGTTGGTGAGCACCATAAACACCGTCATGAGCTTCACGGAGAGCTTGCTTTGCTTATGCGTTTGACAGGAATCATAGCAGGAGCCTATTATAGGAGCGACGGTACAGCATCTTAGTAGTTGTATCATTGTAGAACCGGAGGGAACGTCTCCTAATGGAAGTGGCCTCCTTTGGGTCATCTAGAATGATTTCATAGATAGCATAGTCATAAATGGGAGTCTCTAATTGTTGGCATTGGTATCTGCATCCACAGAGTAGCTGAGATTTTAGCATAAGTTGTTCCTTGGATAAACCAGCTCTTGACCCACCACTGTGACCAATAGGTAGGTTTTGATTGGAGTTGCTAAAGAAGCATTGATGCCGGCAAGTACATCGGCCTCGATATTTTGCAATCATGGTACATGTTCTATGAAGAACTTCATAAAGCTAGAAATTATGTTGATAACTGCTTGGTAGTAAGGGAGTAGATCCCTGTGGCATACCTCGTACTCGCCACGAACTTGACTGACTATTAATTTGGAGTCTCCATAGGCTTCTATGTAGTCAACCTCCAATTATTTAGCCAATTGGAGCCCAATGATGAGAGCGTTGTACTCTACCACATTGTTGGAATATGGCTCTGTAAACGAGTATGCACGATGGATGACTAGGTTGTCAAGAGATATGCACTATCCCTACTCTGGCGACAATATTGCCTTTAGGCCCTGTTCTAGAAGCACCATCAAAGAACATTCACAAAACCGATCCTATTGTTTTGACTGTGTTAGATTCTAACACCTCATTGGAGATTTTGTCATAGATTTTTAATGTTTTGGCACCTTATGAGCTACTAAAAGTCAGCCAAATCTTTATGTAAAGAAAATAAGGACTTTTTTTGTCAAAGTTGTGTGTGAGCTTGGATATTATACTAGAGGTAATGTGGACGTAGCATAATATCATAGCTGTTGGGGACATCCCACTGGGAGAATTCTGGTGGACTTATCATCCCTGGTGTACTTAAGGCTAAGTACGAATAACAAGTTGAAGTGACGGACACCATCAGAGGTATGATGGTTTAGACAATCCCTACTGGGACATTTTTTGGACTTATTATCAATGGTATACCTAAGGCTAGGTACTGATAATAAGTTAAAATGATGGACGCTATCAGGGATGACACAGATGTAATAGCAAAAAGTCAACACACACAACGTTTGCTTAGAGGTAATATGGAGATGGAAAACTCTTGAGTTGTGACCCTACTGTAGATGGTGGCATATATTTGCTCAGAGGTAATATGGACGTGGCAGAATATAACCTGATTAGAACTCTGCAGGGAAATTTTAGTAGACTTGTCATCGTTTGCATTCTTAAATCTAAGTATGGATGACAAATTCAAATGACTGACACCATCAGAGGTATTATGGACATTATGGTAGATAGTCGGTGAATAAGAATATTTGCTCAGAGGTAATGTGGACATGGGAAAACTCTTGGGTTGTGGACTTATTATCTAAGGCATACCTTAACTATGGATAATAAGCTGAAACGACTGTCACTAGCAGGGGTTATTTGAACGTGATAATAGAAAGTCGATGAGCAGAACATTGGTCAGAGGTAATATTGATATGACAATCCTTATTAATAATATTAGGAGTATGGTTCAGAGGTAATATGGACGTGAACTCATAATCACAGAGAAAAATTTGTGAGAACCCATTATACATTGCACACTCGGGACTCCCGTGTACGGATAATAGATTTATCCGTATGCTACGGACGTATAAAAAACAAAATAACAAAAATGGTGGAGGAGACATCAGTTGTGAATATTACACTTGCATGTCCCTCTGCTAGGGATAGATATGACATGTTAATTCGATGATACTCCCTTGTTAAGAAAATATGGTACTCCCTCTAAAGGGATTATGTCATCGAGGGATGGTACATCGGTAGATGCCACAACGTACTCCTCCAGTTCATCTTCTTCGGTGGCTGTCAATGACGCTGACGATGCTGGAGTTTTTCTGTGGAGCTTGACTATCAACTGCTGTCACTACCCCATTTCCAGGGCAGGTTATTTTTTTATTTTAATTTGGTTAATTATTTATTTATCATAAATATTTGTATTAATATTTAATTGTTGGTTGTATTTTTTTTATTAGTTATTTTAGTATTTTGGCTAGCCTGGACCCATGTCAGACCTTAGTGGACCCATGCCAGACCCAACCAACACCCTTGTTAGACTTATTTATTGGCTTATAATAGTTATTTATATTTTAATTAGCTAGTTAGAGTGATTAGGGATTTATTTGAGTGCATTTGGAACCCCAAACCCAAACCCCATTTAGGATGACTTGATTTGGAGGGCATTTTGATCATTTCAACCAACCCTAACCCATTTCTATCACATGGCCGATCAAGACCAGCAGCCCCCCCTTTCATTTCTTCATTCCATTCTTAACTTCTTCTTCTTCTTCTTCTCCACTCCTTTCTTCTTCTTTCTTCTTCCAAATTTCTCATCCAAGTAAGTTTTCTTCACTTTCTTCTCTTCTTTCTTCTATTTTCTTCCATCAATGCATCCCTAACCCTTTGTTTTCCCCTAACCTAGGTGTGTAGAGCTTAGATTTGGTGTTGGAGCTTGGGTCGGAAGCTTGGAGGCTTGGTATGGTGAATTTGGGGCTTTTTGGAGACTTTGGCTTGGGATTCCAACTCCCAAGAGGTAAACCTTGATTTTTCTCCTTGTGATTACTCTAATATAGTGTAATTAGTAGTTTAGAAGATTCCTAGACCTTAGGGCTACCCGTGGGAGGATGTTGGAGCTTGTTTGGATGTGTTTGGAGACTTTGACATTAGGTTTTATGTCAATTTTGGGTGAAATCCGAGATTGGCCCAATTTTTGGTGTTGCCCTAGGTTAGATGGACCTAGGTAGACGTGCTTGGGTGTCTTAAGGATAAGTACGTGTCCCCGTTCGGACACGTGAGATCGTATCGCGGAGATTTGGACGTTTCAGGCAATTTGGGGGTTTTCGTCGTCGTAGGTTCCGCTTGCGTGCGCGTTTTTGCCACGGACCTAGAATCGGAGAGTTAGTATTTTTTCTAGGTTCTAGACATCGATTAGAACTTGTAGGTAAATTTTGGGCCGATTCTGAGTAGGTTTGGTGTACGTTTCACGAGGTTTTGCGAACCGCACTCCACGTGTTCGTCGAAATGACCGAATGGCCATTTCGACTTGGTTTCTAGGTTTTGAGCTTGTGCGCACGTTGGTTTAGCTTCGGGGAGTATGTATTAGAGTTTTCGAGTATATATTTATATATATATGTGTGTTTTTGTGTGTGGGGGTGAGTGTGTGTTGGTGTTTGTGTATGTGTAGGTGTGAGTGTGTTTGTATATATTTATATATGTATGAGTGTGTGTATATATATATATATATATATATATATATATATATATATATGTGTGTGTGTGTGTGTGTGTGTGTGTGTGTGTGTGTGTGTGTGTTTGTATATATATGTATGAGTGTGTGTGTGTGTGTATATATATATATATATGTGTGTGTGTGTGTGTGTGTGTGTGTGTGTGTGTGTGTGTGTGTGTGTGTGTGTTTGTGTATATGTATGAGTGTGTGTGTGTATGTATATATATATATATGTGTGTGTACCTACATATATATGTGTTTGTGTGTATTTATATATATATGGTTGTGTGTGTGTGTATATATATATGTTTGGGTATATATATATATATGTATCAGTGTGTGTGTGTGCTTGTGTGTCGTGGTGTGTGTATTAGTGAGGCAGAGTGAGTGTTAGAGAGCGAGTGGTAGAGAGAGTGAGCGAGAGGAGCAGCTACTGCAGTAGGGAGCAGCGCTCGCGGTAGCAGCGCAGCACCGCGGCAGCATCGACAGTAGCAGCAGCAGCAGTTGCGTGCAGCAGCAGCTCATGTAGCCGCACAGAGCCGCGGCAGCAGCCTCGCAGCGCCGCAGCAGCAGCGATGCGTTTCAACAGAGCGAGCGCACTCGAGCCAGTTTCTCCCCTTCCCCCTTCTTTTATATATATATATATGTATATATTTAGAGATGTATATATGTATATATATACAGATAGATATATAGATATAAGTATAGGTAGATATATAGATATATATATATATATATATATATATGAGATGGGTTATGTATATGTATATGTATATGTGTATGTGGATATATATATAGATACGTAGATAAATATATACATATGTGTTTATATATATATATATATATATATATATATATATATATATATATATTGCCTAGATATATAGCTAGGTGTATATATTTATATAGATAGTTAGCTATATGGGTAGTGTTAGAGTGAGGTAGTTGGGTATCTCAATACCTCGAGATACCCAAGGTATTGAGGTATTAGGGGTAAGGTATTGAGGTAGCCTAATACTAAGTTATATATATATATATATATATATATATATATTGATGTTATATTTATAAGTATATATTATAGATAGCTAGCTAGTTAGTTAGAGTTAGAGGGTAAGGTATCTCAATACCTTGAGATACCAAGGTATTAAGATAAGTTGGGTATCGGAGGTCAGGTATTGAGGTGTTTGTCTATACACTAGGTTGTTTATATATATATATATATATATATTATATATATATATATATATATATATAGTAGCATATGGTAGTATATATATATTGGTAGATAATTAGTTAGTTAGTGTTAGTGAGGGTAAGGCTTGAGTATCTCAATACCTTGAGATACTCGAGGTATTGAGCGTCGGGGCAAGGTTTTGAGTTTTAGCTTAGGAATGAGGTTAGAGATGCTTTTATATATATATAATATATATATATATATATTATATATATATATATATATATATATATATATATATATATATATATATATATATATATATACGTGCTAGTATATATTTTAGAGGGTATAGACGGGGCGTATAGCGTAGGTTGAGGTATCGGATACCGAGGGTATCCCGGTATCTCAAGGAGGCGAGTTTGAGGGTTTATTAGCTTAATGACCTAGTTTTGACCTAAAATTTTAGGGGCACCCTAATTTGACCTAGAGTTGACCGTAGTTGACCCGGTTGACCGTCAAAGTCAACTTTTGGCCTAGTTTTGACCCAGAGTTGACTTTTTGGACACTAAGTTGACTTTTTGGCCTAGATTTTACCGGTTTGACCCGTTTGACCTAGAACAACCTTAGAAGCTTGTTTTTTGCTATTTTATATCTGTTTAACTCTTTAGAACCCTGTTTAACCTTACTTTTCGTAATAGGTCCTTGCGACACCAGTTCGGATCGCTAGTTGCTCAGGACGTCAGGCGAGTACATTCTCTGATAGTTTCCATTATCTGATGATTATTATGATTCAGCTTATAGTATTGTATTCTCTGATTTTTTTGGCACGATACGGACTAGTATTTCTGAATTTATTTACTTGCGACACGTATATTTCATGTTTCTGGCCTCTATTCTGGAATCACCTACTAGCATCACTACAGGCATCACTCATGTTTCTCGCTGGACTCATACTTGATTTACGTGTTGGGTCTTGGATTCACTTGTACTAGTCAGAGCGGGAAAATACTCGAGTAGACATGTAAACATTTCCAACTGGAATTACTGGAATCACCCCCTCGTGTCTAATCTGGAATGATAGCAGCCGCACACCCAGTGTGCGGTGAGCCATACTTACCCCTAGTCGTTTACATGTCAAAATAGGTATTTCAAAGACACGAGTTCATTATTTCTAGTCTGGACTCTCTTGCATTTTTTGCTGGTCTCACTTATAGTTTCTGGACTTGACTCATTACATTACTCTTGCTGGACTCACTTCACGTTTCTTGTATACGTACTTACTCTTAGTTTAGATTTCTTGTATCCTGTAGTTACTACTATCTTGATTCTGATATTCATGCATCTTTACCTTTATGCACCAGTGATATGTATATATTTTCTTATTCATACATTATTTTATTCTCCTTGCTACTTGCTATAATTGTTTTATAGTTTTTATCATTTAATTGGAACTGTTGTTAGAGGTGTACTTGCTCCAGTCCTGACTGGACATATTTTTTCCAGAGGATCCGGAAGATTGGTGTCCGACGTTTTACGGACCTCAGCCTGTCGATGGTGCAGACAGGGACCCCCTATTTTAGGAGTAATTTCCGAGTTGATAGCCGGGATCACTAGGACCTCAGTTATTTTTATTATCTTTTGGTACCGGATTTATCCCCGGTTTTGGATTGAGACCTTGTATTATATTTGTTTATGGATATTGTTGTTGTTGTTATTTTAGTAGCAGTTGTTAGACTTGGAGTTGTTAGACTTCTGTGTTATCTTATCGTGCTTAGATTCGTGATTGAGTATCATGTTATCTTTATCATATTGCTCCTCCGTTTGGAGTTGAGATCTTGACAGGTATATATATTGATTGTGTGAGATTGTTAACTAGATAGTAGACCTAGACAGCATTCTACCGCCGATGCTGCGGCGTAGGCTGGACGTACCCACGACTCATGCCTGATTTTTTGGGTACGGGTCATGACAACTGCCTCGGGGCTTTCACGGTAAGAGGATCCTTGTGTGGAAAGTGTCTCTGTCCCTGAGGTCTGACCGTCGGGGATTCATGTGTCTTTCTATAAAATTTAACCATGAGGGGAGTAGTTGTATGGGCTGGGCGTCCTTTGAGACGGACCCTTAAAGGCTCGCTTGAAGCTGTAGTAACATCGGCTTCGTCATCGACGTCGTTACCTCATTCATCTTGGTGGATTTTCTTGTACAAGATCGAGTTAAAGTAGTACGCCTCAACCCCTTTAAAAGGATCCACATCGGTGAATTCTGTTTTCACCATGCCATCTTCGGTGACGTATTTTAAGCACTGGTGGAGAGTAGATGGGACAATCATATACTCATGTATCTACTGACACCCTAGTAGAAAATTGTTAGATACATCCACATTGATGACATAGCAAGTCACCTCTATTTGGAGGTCACCGATTTGGCATTTCAGACGAATCTTGCCTAGCGGGTAGCTTCTTCTGGCGTTAAAGTCGCTGATAGTGGGATTGGTGGCTGCCAGCCGATGCATCGGAATACCCAAGGTCTGTAGCAGGATTTGTGGGATAATGCTGAGAGATGATCCGGGGTTAATATGCATTAGGTCCACCTTAATGGCTTCGATGTACCCTGTATAATACAGGAGACGATCATGCCTTTTATTTAGCAGCATGTCCTACTGAGAGAATGTGATGTTCGGGATCGTCTCCATCACTCTGTTGTAGCGGGGACATGCTGCGGGGTTCTCGGCCGGTGGCTTGACTTGGTCCAGATAAGAGTCATATTTTGCAATGCCTCACTCAGAGTATCACGAGTCTTTTTGGAGAGACGAATGAGCTCAAAGAGTGGTAACTTCGTAGGAGTATTGGCCAGGTGTGCCAAAATGTCAAAGTTATAAGGCTTCTCCAACCTTGATTTGTGTCTTTTCGCAGAGGTTTATCAAAGCGCGTTTCCTTCTAATTTTTTTTGTCCACTGTTGGTGGCTGGGATGGACCCGAATCAGATGCAGCTGGTGCCACGAGTGTGGTGATCGAAGGCATAATATTATCGGGAGCATTGTAGTTGCGTTAGTAGGCTAGGCCCAACCTTGTTATGCTAGCGAGAGCTTCGTCTATTAATGGGGAAACCGTATGAAAGGACTTGGTCTTCTTTCACTTGGACTTAAAATCAGGAGGTACTGTTGGCCGTGTCATGTCCGAGATGAGGCTTGGATGAACCCACATGACTTTGCCTCTTTGAGTAGCGAGGGAAACCAACCCATCTGCTTGGGCTGGGGGGATGTTACGACCACCATGGTTGTCCTAGGTATGGGGACGAAACCATATTAGGCCTCTATTATCAGAAAGGTGCCAAACTGGAGGGACACCATATTTGTAGTGACTGTCTTATCCTCGTAGTCTAAAGTAAGGGCTTTGGAGTCGATTAACCGTTGTATTTGCCTTTTTAATATATAACAATCACTTGTGGCGTGATGGACATATCGATGGTAGTGCCAATACTTAGGGTTGTCAACCTTGCCTACTTCATCGGGGCATTTAATGTCAGATAGCTTGAGTTTGTTGCCCTTCATCAATACTTTGAAGAGTTCTATGACATCACCGGCATCAAAGGAACAAGTTTTATGTACTCTTGGCGGCTCCGTTGGCTTGGTGACGGGTGCGGTCGGACTTTTGGATGGGTTAACCGTCAATGCTTGCTTCCCTTTGTTGTCATGACTGTTGTTAGCGGTGAAAGGATGCTTTCCCTTGTCTTCAATGCTAGGAGCTTGGAATCTCAATAAGCGGGTTTCTTTCGTGCTCTTTTCTGCAGCAGCGGCACTTATGATAAATGTCGTCCAATCACTGAATGGGACAGATGTTGTCCATAGTATTACTGCATGTAGGATGTTCTTTCGACACGTGTCCATCATTGAAGATTCGGGGATGCCATAAGGCAATTTCAATGCCGCCTGCTGGAAATATTCGAAGTATTTTCGTGCAAGTTCTATGTCCCCTTGGGTGATGTCCATGACAGAGGAGATAGTCATATCCATCCCTCCTTCATAGAATCGGGCAAGGAAAAAGGATTTTAGGTCCTTGATGGACGAGATGTATTTATTTAGGAGACTACATAACCACTCAAATGCGACCCCGGATAGTGCTCTAATGAACAAGTTGGTGAGTAAGACGTCATCCCGAGGTAGGTGGCCTATTATGGACTAAAAGTATCTCATGTATTGACGGGGTGACGTCTTTCCGTCAAATATAGTAAGAGATAGTGACTTATACTTGGGATCGTATACCATGTTATCCCACTCGAGAGGATATGGTTGTTGGATCACAATCTTATAAAGCCTATCTTGATTATCTTAAGCATCAACGCCGCATGAAATTCCCTAAGAGTCCCATATATATCATCTGGCCGAAGAGTGATAGAAGATCGAGGTGCGGTCTTGCTGCTCGCGACATGAGAAGCTGGATCAGGCATACCAGATTCCTTATTGGTCCCTTGATATAGGTGTGTTCGTCCTGGGGCATGTGGTTGCATTGAGACCATGTTTTCTCTGAGTTCCAGCACTGTGTGAGTCAGAGTCTGCATTGAAGTGCTGAGAGCCTGTATTATGACTTCGAGTTCCTCAAGGCATTGTTGGTTATTGGATTTCATGCCATGCTCGTCTCCTGCTATGTATACTGGTATTACGTAGGAGGAGGTGGACAGGAACGTGGATGCCTCACTTTTTACCTCAAATGTCTGAGTCTCGTTGTCCTTGGGTAGAGTTGGCAGTGTTGCGTCATGTTCGTTATTAGAAGGGTTTTTACCCCCAGTCTCAGTTGCGAGCACGTCCTTGGAGGTATGGCTACCCCCAGCCATGCTGTCACACATATACAGAGATTCATTATCTTCTTGGAAGGATAGTTTGTCATAGAATATCGGGAGATTGCTAACCCCAGCTCTGGTTGCAGCTTCACTCAGGATGGTAGAGCTACCTCCAGCGCTTATTCTCGAGCGTGTGCCTTGGAATACCCCTACGGTAGTTACTTATTTGTTGCCCCTTGGACGGTTTTGCGATGGGTTGACTGACACCCTTAAGTTAAGTAAGCTCTTCTTTGAGATTCTCTTCATTGGAGAAGACTGCCATGTTGAGCAACATGAAGCGACGGACAATTCTTTCTCTTCGTGCAATTGTTTCCCGAGACACCGTATGGCTGGTGTCATGGTTTGCAATCGTTAGAACACTGACTGCCTGGTTGGAGGGACTGGTGCCTTAGTGCGGTAGCAATTGATGATAATATTGGCACAAGTGTGTCATACCCCAAAACCAGAATACTGGAGAGCGGGACTGACATAGCCAGCTACGTATACTTAGAGCAGACCGATACTCCGCATATACGGTGAAGCTGTAAGACATGAGAGGTCACTACCACAATCCAACAGTCAAGCCTAGGTCCAACAAATCCTAGTATCTCAATCACAAGAACAACAGAAATAATAACAAGATATAAGATCAGCTGAAATATAATAGTAAAGCATCACAAATTATAATATACAGATGATCATGAAGCTAGTGAACACAAAATGAATAAACTAGCCAGAATCTAAGTCATACGTGATCAACCCTAGGATATGTCAATCATGCTATTGCTCGTAGGCTAATAGATCAAACCAAAACATGAGCTAAACACGTGTTCGGTGGCTAAATGCTAACAAAAGTATAATGTACATCAGAGTGGGGAAGTAAGAAAACCCACTCAAGTGGTCTGGTGCTCCTGGTGGTCACCATCCTCAAAAAAGTACGGAAGATCCTCTGGTGCTACTACTGGATCTGGTCATGCAAAACTAGTGGGATCAGACCCCAAATAGCAAGTACCATAAATAAAGCCAATCTAGGAACTTAAACAAATAATACAAATACTGAAATTAAAGACTGAATGTAAATGATCTCAGGATAATAAAAGAAATAATGTAGACCTGCAAATGAGACATATCCTTAACTTATAAGCAAAATAGAATAACAAGTGCAAAAAATAAACGTATGATCATGCAAACCTAGACTAACCATCATCCATAAATCAAGGCAAATCATAAAGTATGGCTTAATACTTTAACTAACTAGAGTTATCACAATCTTAATTACTAACAATTATAATGCAGCACGATATTAAAGTTCCTTCTGATCGCATGCCCCTGCAGTCTATCCGGGATATCCATACGCACAAACCAGCACCGAATACTCCTCAAGATACTCTACAAGATAAGCCACTAGATACTTCACAATATAACCATATAAATAATTGGGACTGCATGTAATATAGGAAAATTCTTAGCCATGTACTAAGTGAATCTCTAGTTAATAACCCCTAGCTGTTTCTTGTATGAATCCGGGTATGGCATTCCGCAGAATCCATCCAAGACATGATACAACAAAACAAGTTTTAATAGTAATATAAACAAGTTTTAATATACATTGCACAAACAGACTTATATAAGCCACGGCAACAACCAAGCCATGTGAATCCAAGTAAAGCCAGGTAAAGCCATATGAAGCCAGGTAAAGCCATGTACAACCATTTGAAGCCAAGTCCATCCAGGTAAATCCAAGTAAAACAAAGTCAATCCATGTCCGATGAAGCGATGTAAAGTCATGCCAAGTCAAGTCCAGTCAATCATGTCATCACGTGTTGCCGAGCAAAGCCGGGTGAAACCGAGTAAAGCCAAGTCAAGTCAAGTCATCTGAAGCCATGTAAGTTCATATCTAGTCAGGTCAAGTCATCGCATGCCCAAGTAAAAGCAAGAAGAATCAAAAATTAAATCATGAAAAAATAAGAATTCCTAAAGAAAGAGCACGATCGGTATACCGTCGGTACAATCAAGTACACCGTCAGTATACCGGTCCAGAAATAGGAAAAAAATAACAAGTCTGGATTCCAAAAAATTGGTATATCATCGGTACACTATAGTATACCATTGGTACACTATAGTATACCATCGGTATGCCATTCCAAGTAGGCAAAAAAGGTTCTGAAAAATAAAGTTCCATAAATCGGTATACCGTCGGTATACTATAGTATACCGTCGGTATACTATAGTATACCGTCGGTATACCGGCCAAGACAAATATCATGAAGTCGGTTAACAATGTTGGCAAGGATTGCTATATTGTTAGTACACTGTAGTACACCGTCGGTATGTCGATAAGGTTCACAGAAAATATCTAGAAATCTAAGTTGGTCAAAATCGGTATACTGTCGGTATACTATAGTATACCGTCGGTATGCCGGTTTCCAAGGATAAACATGGTTAAATTCAAGTCCAATTTTCAGAACCCAAATCAAACCTCAAAAATTACCATAACCAAGTCTAACAAGAAGTCAAGTCTAGGGTAAGTCTCATATCACAATATGGATTAAATCTCACGGTCACAACTCCGGTACCGTATCCGTTACCGAGTTACCAAAAAGGGACGAAACAAGATTCTACCAGAAATCAGAACCGAAATGGTCAAAAGGCTAGAAATCAGGATATAAACAACAATAGTAAAGCATGTCTAATCTAAAAAGCAACAACCAAGGCTCCAGAAAAGTAAAATAACATAAAGTAAAAGAAGTTCACGAAATCGGCAAGGTGTACTTGCCTAAAGCGAGATCCCATCCTAAACCTTCTACTCCACCACCACAAAGGGGTTCAGAAACCACACTCCAGGTCTCAAGACCACACTCCAAGCTCAAGAGAAAAAGGGTGAAGAGAAGAGAGAGAAAAAGAAAAGAGAAAAGAGAAATAAAAAAGAAAAGAAAATCAAGGGCTATTTATAGAGAAATTCTTGAAAATATCTCGAAAAGTAAAACAAATATCTGTCGGACAGTATACCGACGATATACTGTAGTATACTGTCGGTATACCGGTCATGTAGTACAATTTCAATTTTGAGAATTTTTGAGCTTTCTCGAGAACCAATAAAATGGAATAAATAGCATAAAAATATGCGTCCGCATAAAATACGAATACTGTGAGACGAATCTCATAACTCTCCCCTCCTTAGAAAAATTTTGTTCTCAAAATTTTCTTAAGGATCTAAAATCAACTAATAAGAAAATCCAAGAAAGCAAGCACGGAACTAAAACAAGCAGGAAACTCATGTGACCATAAAATTTCCTGGACAATAACAAGAAATCGAAAAAGAAAACAATAACAGACATAACAAATAAGCTAACAATCAATCACATGCACAGGCAAAGATAAGACACGGGTATACGAATAAGTATACCTCCCGAGTCGAAGAAAAATGGATAACGATTACGCATATCGTCCTCACGCTCCTATATCGACTAGCCCAGTGAGTGTTGTCCCCGAGCAACTCGAACTAATTCGATATTCCGGTTCTTGAGAATATTTCCCCTCCGGTCCAAAATAGACACCGGCCTCTCCTCATATGATAGGTCGGTATCAACAAGCAACTCAGAATGATCCAGGATATAACTCGGATCTGGAATATACCGACACAACTGAGATACGTGAAAGATATTATATACCTTATTAAGCGATGGTGGAAGAGCTAGACGATATAATATGTCTCCAACTCACTCGAGAATATCGAACGGGCCTATATATCTGTGACTAAGATTTCTCTGTACTCCAAATTTGATAACTCCACGGGTAGGCAAAATCCTCAGAAATATAAGATCGCCGACAGAGAACTCAAGATGACAATGGTATTGATATGCCCATTAACGCTGGCGATCCTGAGCCACTCTAAAATTCTCTCTAATCTTCCTGATCACTCAACCGACTGAACAATCATCTCTGGACCAAGCATCTGCCTCTCGCCAATGTTATCCCAAGATAATGGTGATCTGCATCTCCTACTACACAAATCCTCGAAGGGTGCTATCTGAATGCTCGCTTGGAAGATGTTATTATAGGAGAACTCTACTAAATGCATGTGATCCTCCCAAGATCCACCGAAGTCAAGTGTATAAGCTTGAAGAATATCCTCCAAAGTCTGAATAATATGCTCCGACTGCCCGTTTGTCTGCAGATGGTAGGCTAAACTAAATTTCAACCTAGTACCCAAACTCTGTTGTAAGCTCTGCTAGAAATGAGACGTGAACCGCAAATCTCTATCTGAGACTATGCTAATTGGCATGCCATGTAATTTGACTATCTGCCTCATGTACATCTCAACTAGCTGCTCTGTAGACTGGCCCACTCTTAAAGAAAGAAAGTGAGTAACCTTCGTGAGTCGATCAACTATAATCCATATAGGATCTCTGCTAGACAGGGATCTAGGAAGACCGGTCACAAAGTCTATAGTAATATGGTCATATTTCCACTCCAGAATCGGTAAAGGCTGAAGTAGTCCGACCGGTGTCTGATGTTCAGCCTTGACCTGCTGACAGACTAAACACCAAAAAATGAACCGAGCTATCTCCCTCTTCATACCATTCCACTAGAAGTGTTGGCGAATATCCTGATACATCTTCGTCCCTCCTGGATGCACTGAATACTGAGAACTGTGGGCCTCTGACATAATCTTCAGCCGAATATCTTCTCTCGGTACACAAAGTCGACTCCCAAACCCGAGAGTCTTATTCTCATGAATGCTCAACTATAGTCTGCGCCCTGACTCACACTTTGCTCTGAGTTGTTGAAGCCTGACATCACCAGTCTGCTCTACTCTAATCCTCTCAACTATATAAGACTGGACCTGCAGACTCGCCATAAAACTGATAATACTAGGTAATACTACCTCGATACCCATCTTTTGTAGATCCTTCAAAATATGGCGCTGCTCTGTCAAGAAGTAAGCTCATCCTCTTTTGCTCAAAGCGTTTGCTATGACATTGGCCTTCCTTGGATAATACTGAAGGTCAACATCGTAGTCCAATAATAACTTGAGCCACCTCCTTTTTTGCATATTGAGTTCCTTCTGTATGAACACATACCTCAAGCTCTTGTGGTATGTGAAGATCTCCACTCGATCACCATATAGGTAATGCCTCCAGAGCTTAAGTGCAAACACTAATGCTACCAACTCAAGATCATGCATCGGATAACTTTTCTCATGGTATCGAAGCTGCCAAGACGCATAAGCTATAACTCTGCCATGTTGCATAAGGACATACCCTAGTCCCACTCCTGAAGTATCACAATACACTGAGAACCTACCTGGTCCCACTGTAAGTGTCAGAATATGAGCCAAAATTAAACTTTGCTTGAGCTTAAGAAGTCTGACAAATATCAGACCACTCAAAGCGCATATCCTTACACGTCAGCCGTATCAAGGGTACGGAGATACTAGCAAAGTCTGCCACAAAACGTCTATAGTAGCCTACTAGACCCAGAAAACTATACACATCTGAAGTTGTACGGGGTACTGGCCAACTCTCAATAGCCTCCACCTTCTTGGGATCCACCTCCACTCCTCCACCATAAATGATATGTCCCAAGAATGAGATACGATCAAGCCAAAACTCATACTTGTTGAACTTCGCGTACAGGTCATGCTCTCAAAAAATCTAAAAAATTACGTGAAGATGTTGCTCATGATCTTTCTCACTCTACCTATAGACCAAGATATCATCAATAAATACTATCACAAACTGGTCTAGGTAAGGCATGAAGATGATATTCATGAGAGACATGAATATAGCAGGTGCATTGGTTGCTCCAAATGGCATAACTAGGAACTTCTAATGACCATATCTATATTTGAATGCCATCTTGGATATATCCTACTCTCTGACTCTAATCTGATGATACCCAGACCGCAGATCGATCTTAGAAAATACAGCTGCCCTTCTGAGTAGATCAAACAAATCATCTATCCTGGACAAGGGATACTTGTTCTTAATGGATGTCGTATTTAGTGTTTTATAATCAATAACTAAATGCGATGAACCATCCTTCTTTTTAACATGAAGTAACGGGGCTCCCCAAGGCGATCCACTAGGTCTAATGAATACATTGGCTCTCAAATCCTCAATCATCTGGTACAAGATCTCCAACTCAGATGGTGACATCCTATAAACTTTTTCTGAAACTAGCTCTGCTCCTATGATCAAATCAATATAGAAATCCATATCTCTAGCTGGTGGTACACCTGGTAGCTCATCGAAAATACGTCAGGAAACTCACAAACTACTCTGGGAAACTGCCTTTCCTTAGCATTTGCCATCATCAATGTAACCTTCGGTGACTCTACAACACCTCTTAAGAATGAGAACTCCTCCCTAATAGGTACATGAAAGATAACCTTGCCACTTTGGCAATCTATCGTTGTGTGTCTCGCACTCAACCAATCTATCCCAAGGACGACATTATAATCGCCCATAGAAAACTCTATCAGCCTCGCAAGAAACACTCTCCCGCACACTATAACTCTACACGAGGGATATACTATATCTACTCCCACGAGACCGTTACCAATAAGTATATTCAACCTTATAGGTAAGGACTCAGACTCCAATACAACTCGTGTTGCAAAGCGTGCAGATATAAATGAATGAGATATGCCATAATCGAATAAAGCTGAAGCTGAATGAAAGTGGATGAGAATGGTACCTTCTACCACCTCTCCTGTTGCCAAAGCCTCCTCCATCGCTAGCAAAAAAAATTGACCCTACCCTCTGGGTGTTGGTCTCCTCTGTTGCTGACCTCTAGGTCTCGTCTGTGTCTGGGCTTGTGCATACTGTTGTAGCCTCTGCTGGAATGCCTGACTCTATGGAGGCAAAGGCCTCTGAATCTGTTGCTGCTGTACTAGTGCTGGTGCCCTGTACTGCGGAGCTGCTGGCCAAACTACTAACTTGGGTGATGATGATCCAGTCTGGTTCCTTTTAGGACATGCTTCTACCATGTGGTCTAATACCCCACACACCAAGCATAATCCCTGTGCCCTGCAAACTTTGATACTATATGCCCAGGTTTTTCACAATAGAAATAACTTTGGAAAGAAGAAGAAGATGACTACCACTGCTGAGGGAGCGTCTGGGAAGACTGCTGAGATGATGTTGTCCTCCTCATGGATCCAATCGTCAAGACTTGAACTGCTGGAGCTGGTGCTGATGATTGGGATGCTGATCCTCCTAAAATATTGGGCCTCTCCTGGCTCCCAAGTCAATCTATAATCCTCTGTAATGTGTACTCATACCTCATGGCTACCCGTATCACCGCATCAAAGGTCTGAAACTCATGCTGCTCTACCACCAAGATGATCTCTAAATGGAGTCTATGTTGGAACCTCCTCGCCCGGTCCAACTCGATCGCTACCAAAGTGGGACCAAACCGACTAAGCCTCGCAAACTCTGCCACATAACCGTCAACGGTCCTGCTCGCTTGAAACCACTCACTAAAAATTGCCCATGGAATCGGTACTGTGAGAGAACCATCATGCACTGTCCACCAGTTACGAGCCAAGTCCAACAACTGTAGCCTAACTACTACTATACGCTCTCTAACCGGAGTCCCTACTCCCTCTAAGATGGCCTTAGTTTCCTGTAACCAAACATCAGACAAAATTGCGTCATATGTGCCATAAATATACGAAGAACTGAGATGCCTGAAGCTGGTCGCAGAATTTTGAATCTGAGAACCACCTCGCTCCAACACTGTCTAGACCAACTGAGTTAGTACGTTACTCTGGTGCTGCTGGGTTATTATGAAACCTCGAAGGACATCCATCAGGGCTCGGACAACACCATCTGGCTGCTCGTGCTGAACTGGGTGCACCGGTGCTGCCTACTGGTCCGATACTGTCACTACCATATTCTGAAATAGGGGTATTTTTATCTTTTTATTATTTATAAATATTGTGTACATTTTTATTTTAAAATAATTGTATGACATGTGTATATATATATATATATTATATATTAGTGTTCTTTAATGCATGAGTTAGTAGACTAGACCTAGAAGCCCAATAGATGAACCCCTGACCGAAATATAGGACAATAGATTTTAATTTGTATTATTCGAGATTAAATATAGAGGATTATAATTAATTACCGTGATTTTATTTAATTATTGTGCCTTACCGTTGCTTCGATATTTGGAGCGCTATCCTAACTTTTGCCTTCCAATAAATTTTATATCCTTGTCCTAGACGTGCTTGTCCTCCATTGTGACCTTTGTGTAACTCATAAATATGCCCTCTTGTGCTTCATTTTAGTCGCACAATATTCATCGCAGATATTATTTTAAAATTCTAAATAAATTCGACTTTGCATCTTTATGGATTTCAATCGAAATTGGAGACACAATCTTGATCCATTTTGTGCAAACCAAATTATGACAATATTCTATTCTGAGTTCTCTACGTCCATGACACTTGTGTCCCACCTAATTTTAGCCCCATGTACTTCCAATTAATTTTAGAACACCATTTACATTAATTTTAATTAAATTGGTGTAAGACCCAACTTAACCCAAAACTAAATCCAATACCAAACCAAACCCCCCATTCACACCCTCAAGACTCATACTAAATACCACACACCCTTTTTAGATACTAAATCACACCAAACACGGTATTTTCCCTCATTAAATCACAATTCCCACTTTTTATGCAATTTTTCAATTGTTGGGGACTTATTTGCAAAAGTGAAATGAGGTGTCACCATCCTATTGGTCAATGCACATGAAGAAACGCCATTTTTTATTGACCGATCATGTAATTTTTTCTCATAATATTAGAGTATGCAACACTCAACATCCTTCCCCCTCATCAAATCCTAGCCATCCATTTCAAACAACACCATCCTAGCCCTTTAAATTTCTACATGTAGAAAGAAACATATCCTAAGGTGTACTTGGGCGGCCCAAATCCCTAGGGCTAAATTACCCTACTTTTTCTACATATATATACAACTTTTCTCCTTAATATTTTTATCTTCATCAACCCTCACCCAACTAAACCGAAACCCTAGCCACCCTCTTCCCTCCCTTCCGGTCCGGCCACCTTCCCGCCGGAGCACCCGAGTCCCCGCCTCTGCAATGGTTGGAGCCCGGCAGGCCGACCACCCACCACCGCCATCAACACAGCCGACGATCCCCCACGACACCACCTTCATCCCGTGCCAACCTCGACTCCCCGGCCATCTCACCGATCAACTCGACCACCACTCCCAACCGACTTTCTCGCCGGATCCATCCCCCCTGACCCCTTGAGCTCCTCCTCGACAGCACGATGACCCGACTCCACCTCTCCCTCTCTTCTCTGTTCCCAAGCAGTCGACCTCCACTGGATCGACGACCTCCACCGGATCGACGAGCTCACCATCACCATTAACATCATCCACACGACCACCATGCTGCCATCATCCCCGACCGCCTGAGACTCATCTCCTAGACTTCCTTCTCCCCTCCAGCCACCATCCCGCCGGAGCCACCTCCATCCACGCTGGATTCTCCTCGACCTCGCCTGAGTTCTCCCCTCCGGCAGTAAGCCACAGCCTGACCATCATCATCATCACCATCATTATCATCATCATCATCACCTTCATCATCACCTTCATCATTATCATCAGCATCACCATCATCATCTTTATCATCGTTGACCCATCCCACCTCGTCGGAAACAACCTGCAGCAGTCACCCTCGATCCCATGCACATGCACACTAATGCGCAGGTTCGACTTGCCTCCCTTTTATATTGTGTATATGTGCATATGTGAGTAGTATTAGGATTTAGCATATCGCTTTATGATACGTTTTGTTAGATGTTCATCGCGAGCCACTAAACAAGTAAACCCAAAACTAGTTGTGTGTGTGTGTGTATACTAATTAGTCGATATATATAGATATATACATATTCCATGGGAATTGATTGCTAGTGCTAAGTAGGACTGTAATATATATCTATGTTGTATGACCCTAGGTTAACTGTGGATACCCTGTATTTGCATATGACCATGTGACCCTGAATATTAGTGAATTGTCTGCCTTGTGTACACCGATGTACTGGCTAGACATGTGTTAGGGATTGACTGTCTGATTATGCAGCATTTAAAGAAATAATACCTGTGCATTTAGACGTGCACACTTGACCCTGCTAGTGGACTAGTTAGCACCCTTGCGTAGTTCTGAGCGTAGTGTAATTGTGTTTGTATGTGCTAGTGTAATGGCTGATGCTGTATTGTATTATATTATTTATATATAGGACCATTGGACTGTTCTGTGAGACTACATGAGCAGGACATTGGTATTGCCTGCTCAGGACCCTAAGCGAATACATTCTCTGATAGTTTCTTGTTTATGATATCCTCTATGTTCATTGTATTTAGTGTAGATATCCAAATTTCTTGACACGATGGTTACACGGATTGGTACATTTGGATCTCGTCATGAGATGTTATTCCTTATATATGGTGTATCTTATGCAAGTCTTGTTTCATTGATTATCTTGTGCATATACAGACACTGATTCTCGGGAAGAGTCGCTATCTTCTTAGGGAATCCCATGCCATAGCGTACCATGGTTGGATCCACTATACCAGTCGGGGTAGGGAGTATTTTAGTATAGATATGTGATCATACCCTTCGTGTACAAGTATTGTTCTTATGTGAGTGTTGGTCATACACCGCACGTATGACTAACCAAGCCATTATTCATGTACAAGTTTCTAAGCCGATCACATGTTGAAGCTAGTACTCACACACTTAGTCATTAGTATTCTTGTTCACTGTCATATTGTTCATTCTTATATTTATTTTTAGTATTTCCTTTATTGTGTATCTCTTGTACATGTATATGCATCTTGTATATTTATATCTATTTACTGCTATATAGTTTATATCATTGATTTAGAACTGCTGTTAGAGGTGTACTTCGCTCCATTCCTGACTGTAAAATATTTTTCCAGAGGATCTTGAGGACTTCTGCCCTACACACTATGGACCAGGTGTAGAGGGAGACTAACTACGAGAGAGTTTAGAAGAGTCCCTTCCATTAGAGGAGACACTACCTGTAGCTATTTAGATAATATTTATTTTATGCAATTGAGTTTATGTTGAGACTTATGTTGAGTTTAAATTGAGACTTGTGGAGACTATTTATGTTGGACAGCTAGACTTCAGTTTTATCTCTATTTGAGTTGCGTGCTTGACTTATGTCACTACTTCTTATCTTTATATCTCATCGTGCCACTTATTTCTTATAGCTATTGTAATTGAGTATATATATCGTGAGCTATTGAGCAATGCATTATTTATTATACTCCTTATGGAGTTGATATCATTGACAGGTTGTGAGTTATGTTTAGTATTATTAAGACCTAGACAACGTTCTACCGCCGATGTTGCGGCATAGGCTGAATGTACCCACGTACTCGTGCCCCTATATCGGGTGCGGGTCATGACACATTTTTAATGGTGGCCCATGCAGTTCGAGCATCAAAATTAGAGCAATATCGTGGTAGTACGACGACTTAGTTGTACTACTGCGTGCCTGCTATAGGATCTAGGATATAGCATACTAGGATGAGAGAGAATACTCAATCACAAATAGGAATATTTTTAATCTATCTATCTTTTATCCTAATTCCTTCTGAATATTGCTTTTTTTAGAATTTTACTGTCCTTCCTTGATGATATCGTATTTATTGCCTAAATTGATTATTTTTGGTCTGTCTTCAGGATGCCCCCGAAGACAAGATCTATGAGAGTGGGAGCCTCAGCTTCAGATGGGTCTGCCACCTCTCGACCTGATGGACAGACATCTAGAGTTCCACTTCTCCCACATGTTTCGAGTGTTGCCCCAGCTATGACGGAGAACCTTCCTCCTCCACCTACTCCGTTTCCCGCAGGTATGCCCATTGATGGGGCACAGATGTTTACTTTGATTCAGGGCATGGTAGATGCCCAGAGAGTGATGATGGAAGCTCAGCAGTTCAAACTGAGGCTCAGAGAGTACAGGAAGAGGCACACCAAGCGCAGGCTGAGCTGATGAGAGAGAGCATAGAGAATGCTCACCAGATGGCACTACAGGCAGTTGAGAGATTTTCCCAGCAGTATCCTGGCCAGCAGCAACAACAGAGACCAGGCACTATAGTTGATTTCAAGAGGATGGTACCTCGAGAGTTCAAGGGTGTCGAAGGGATACTCTATGTTGATGACTAGTTAGAGGATATAGAGAGAAACTTGCGATTGGTCCAGATTCCGTAGAGCTTGCAGATAGAGGCGGCCGGCAGTCAGATGTTCGATATCGCACTCACGTGGTATCGTACGAAGCTGAGACTTACTGCACAAGGACTTACTTGGGAGACCTTCAAGGAGCTTTTCAAGGAGAAGTTCTTTCCCGACGTGGCCCTGGGAGCTTTGGAGAGTCAGTTTCATGACTTGGTCCAAGGAACCATGTCGGTCGACGAGTACGCCGCAGAATTATGTCGATTGAGCCATTTTGCGTCGTCTATGATTCGGGACCCAGGAGGTCGAGCCCAAAAGTTTAGAAAGGGGCTGACGAGAGAGATTAGGTAGCGCACTTCTGGTCATCGTACCGCTACCTTTGAGGATATCTTGATGGAAGCCCAGATTGCAGAAGAGGATTTGGATCTTAGGACTAAGAGGAGTCACAATATTTATGGAGATACGAGTGGTAGCACGGGACCGGCCAAGCATTCCCATATTCAGCAGCAGCCAAGGATGTTTCAGTATAACCACCAGTAGCACCAGGCACCGGTTCGTGTTTAGCAGGATCAACAGACTTGTCATTTCTGTAGGAAGCCAGGTCACCTTTGGAAGAGCTGTAGATTGAGGCTAGGACTTTGTTTGCGCTGTGGCGATGTAGGACATCGAATCAGGGATTGTCTTCTAGTTCCTTATCTTCCTGGACAGTGCGTAACTCCAAATTATAGAGATCCAATTAGGCCACCTGTGGAACCGCAGATTTTTCAGCACCCGCAGAGGGAGCCACCCCAGCAGGGCAGAGCATTTGCGATGACGGTCGAGGAGACCGATACTACAGGTGATGTGTTAGCAGGTTCTATTCTTTTCCTTCCTTCTGTTCCTTTTTCGTCTGTTTGATTGATTGATTTCTTAGTACCATAGCTTGTATCAGTGATTTTCTTACTAGAATGGAGTTAGTAGTACACCCTGGCAGAGACTGCAATACCATGACAAAACAGACTATAAACCACACACATTTTTTTTTTAGATTGTATGTTGTATGACTGTAGGTAGGATTTTCTTAGACTTTGATTGTTGGGGGTTTGACTGCAGTGAAGATTAATGAAGAGGTTATGACTGGACAGAGAGAGACAAGGTGTCTTAAATTTTGAGGATAAACATTAATTTAAATAAAGAGTTGAGAACTTAATATGGCAGAATTGACAATTTTGTTAAAACATTGATTTTATGAAGATTATGATATGATTAAATTTGTTATTAAATTTTGAGGAATTTAAGAAAATTATCATTATATTTATTTGAGTGCAAGATATAAATTTTAAAACTTATATTTTGAATTTGAAGACTTCGTAAGTATTGCAGTGTTGAGTATTGTGTGGAAAAAGAATCGAGGAATAAGATCATAAAAGGATTAGTGTTAAATTCAAATGTTTGGGATGAGATTTTAAATTTTCTAAATATACATTGATTGGATTTAAATTAGACGATTGGATATTAAATTTTTGAGTATTTAGTTATTAACTTAAAATTTTGGAGGAGATTGTAATAAGAATGGAATTTGATTTTAATTTTGAATATTTTTAGGAATATGATATTTTAGAATTTTGAAAATTATAATATGGATTTACTTCATGATTATACGGGTTGTTGAATTTAAATTTTGATGGTAAAAAAAAATTAATAATAAATAAATACAACTATTGAGGATCTTAAATTTCGAGGACAAATTTTTTTAAGGAGGGTAGACTTGTCACTACCACATTCTGAAATAGGGATATTTTTATCTTTTTATTATTTATAAATATTATGTATATTTTTATTTGTAAATAATTGCATGACATGTGTATATATATATATATATATATATATATATATTAGTGTTCTTTAATGCATGAGTTAGTAGACTAGACCTAGAAGCCCACTAAATGAACCCCTGACAGAAATATAGGATTATGGATTTTAATTTGTATTATTCGGGATTAAATATAGAGAATTATAATTAATTACCATAATTTTATTTAATTATTGTGCCTTACCGTTGCTTCAATATTTGGAGCGCTACCCTAGCTTTTGCCTTTCAATAAATTTCTCACCCTTGTCCTAGACGTGCCCGTCCTCCATTCTAACATTTGTGTAACTCATAAATATGCCCTATTGTTCTTCATTTTAGTCGCACAATATTCGTCGCAGACGTTATTTTCAAATTCCAAATAAATTCGACTTTGCATCTTTGTACGTTCCAATCAAAATTGGAGACACAATCTTGACCCATTTTGTGCAACCCAAATTATGACAATATTCTATTCTGAGTCCTCTATGTCCATGACACTTGTGTCCCACCTAATTTTAGCCCCATGTACTTCCAATTAATTTTAGAACACCATTTACATTAATTTTAATTAAATTGGTGTAAGACCCAACTTAACCCAAAACTAAACCCAACAGGAAACCAAACCCCCATTCACACTATCAAGACTCATACTAAATACCATACACCCTTTTTAGCCACTATATCATACCAAACATGGTGTTTTCTCTCATTAAATCTCAATTCTCACTTTTTGTGCAATTTTTTAATTGTTGGGGACTTATTTGCAAAAGTACAATGAGGTGTCACCATCCTATTGGTCAATGCACATGAAGAAATACCATTTTTTCATTGACTGGTCATGTGATTTTTCCCCGTGATATTGGAGTGTGCAACACTCAACATCCTTCCCCCTCATCAAATCATAGCCATCCATTTCAAACAACACCATCCTAGCCCTTTAAATTTCTACATGTAGAAAGAAACCCATCCCAAGGTGTACTTGGGCGGCCCAAATCCCTAGGGCTACATCACCCTACTTTTTCTACATATATATACAACTTTTTTCCTTAATATTTTCATCTTCATCAACCCTCACCCAACTAAACCGAAACCCTAGCCACCCACTTCCCTCCCTTCCGGTTCGGCCACCTTCCCGCCGGAGCACCCGAGTCCCCGCCTCTGCAACCACCAGAGCCCGGCAAGCCGACCACCCTCTACCGCTGTCAATACAGCCGACGATCCCCTACGACACCACCGTCATCCCGAGCCAACCCCGACTCCCCAGCCATCTCACCGATCAACTCGACCACCACTCCCAACCGACTTCCTCGCCGGATCCATCCCCCCTGACCACCTGAGCTCCTCCTTGATAGCACGATGACCCAACTCCACCTATCCCTCTCTTCTCTGTTCCCGAGCAGTCGACCTCCACTGGATCGACGACCTCCACCGGATCGACGAGCTCACCATCACCATCAACATCATCCATACGACCACCCTGCTTCCATCATCCCCGACCGCCTGAGACTCATCTTCCCGACTTTCTTCTCCTCTCCGGACACCATCCCGGTGGAGCCACCTCCATCCACGCTGGACTCCCCTCGACCTCGCCTGAGTTCTCCCCTCCGGCAGTAAGCCACAGCCTGACCATCATCATCATCACCATCATTATCATCATCATCACCTTCATCATCATCATCATTACCATCTTTATCGTCGTCATCGTCGACCCGTCCCACCTCGCCGGAGACAACCTGCAGCAGTCACCCTCGATCCCGTGCACGTGCACGCTAACGCGCAGATTCGACTTGCCTCCCTTTTATATTGTGTATATGTGCATGTGTGAGTAGTGTTGGGATTTAGCGTATCGCTTCATGATATGTTTTGTTAGATGTTCATCGTGAGCCACTATACAAGTAAACCCAAAACTAGTTGTGTGTGCGTGTGTGTATACTAATTAGTCGATATATATAGATATATACATATTCCATGGGAATTGATAGCTAGTGCTAAGTAGGACTGTAATATATATCTATGTTGTATGACCCTAGGTTAACTGTGGATACCCTGTATTTGCATATGACCATGTGACCCTGAATATAGTGAATTATTTGCCTTGTGTACACCGATGTACTGGCTAGACATGTGTTAGTGATTAACTGTCTGATTATGCAGCATTTGAAGACGTGACACCTGTGCATTTAGACGTGCACACTTGACCCAGCTAGTGGACTAGTTAGCACCCTTGCGTAGTTTTGAGCGTAGTGTTATTGTGTTTGTGTGTGCTAGTGTAATGGCTTATGTTGTATTATATTATATTATTTATATATAGGACCATTGGACTGTTCTGTGAGACTACATGAGCAGGACATTGGTATTGCCCGCTCAGGACCCCAGGCGAGTACATTCTCTGATAGTTTCTTATTTATGATATCCTCTATGTTCATTGTATTTAGTGTAGATATCCATATTTCTTGACACGATGGTTACACGGATTGGTACATTTGGATCTCGTCATGAGATGTTATTCCTTGTATATGGTGCATCTTGTGCAAGTCTTGTTTCATTGATTATCTTGTGCATATACAGACACTGATTCTCGGGAAGAGTCGTTATCTTCTTGGGGAATCCCGTGCCATAGCGTACCATGGTTGGATCCACTATACCAGTCAGGGTGGGGAGTATTTTAGTGTAGATATGTGATCATACCCTTCGTACAAGTATTGTTTTCATGTGAGTGTTGGTCATACACCGCACGTATGACTAACTAGGCCATTATTCATGTACAAGTTCCCAAGTCGATCACATGTTAAAGCTAGTACTCACACACTTAGTCATTAGTATTCTTGTTCTTTGTCATATTGTTCATTCTTATATTTATTTCCAGTATTTCCTTTATTGTGTATCTCTTATACATGTATATGCATCTTATATATTTACATCTATTTACTGCTACATAGTTTATATCATTGATTTAGAACTGCTGTTAGAGATGCACTTTACTCCATTGCTGACTGGAAAATATTTTTCCAGAGGATCTTGAGGACTTCTACCCTACACACTATGGACTAGGTATAGAGGGAGACTACCTACCAGAGAGTTTAGAAGAGTCCCTTCCATTAGAGGAGACACAACCTGCAGCTATTTAGATAGTATTTATTTTATGCAATTGAGTTTATGTTGAGACTTATGTTGAGTTTAAATTGAGACTTGTGGAGACTATTTATGTTGGACAGCTAGACTTCAGTTTTATCTCTGTTTGAGTTGTCATGCTTGACTTATGTCAGTACTTCTTATCTTTATATCTCATCGTGCCATTTATTTCTTATAGCTATTGTGATTGAGTATATATATATTGTGAGCTGTTGAGCAATACATTATTTATTATACTCCTTGTGGAGTTGATATCATTGACAGGTTGTAAATTATGTTTAGTATTATTGAGACCTAGACAGCGTTCTACCGCTGATGCTGTGGTGTAGGCTGGACGTACCCACGTACACGTGTCCCTATATCGGGTGTGGGTCATGACAGATATTGCCGGCTGATCTGCCTTAGGATCTACTCTAGAATCTACCCCTGAATGCTTAGGTCAATATCCAGGGATACGTTGGGCTCCTGAATATTGTCCCTCCTTGAGCTGCACTCGATCCATCTGGACGATAGTAACAGGAACAGTGCCCCTGAAAGTTAAGGACACAAGAGTCAATCAAAGAACATGATATATCAGACCGAGAGGCTTTATGTCAAGCTGAGCAAGTGTGAGTTCCTTCTAGATCGTGTCACTTTTCTTGGACACATTATTTCAGGAGATGGTATTTTAGTAGATCCGGCGAAGATTTTATCAGTAGAGACATAGCCAACCCCTACCAATATCTCGGAGGTGAGGAGTTTCCTAGGACTTGCCGGATATTACCGGAGGTTCGTGGAGAACTTTACGAAGATCGCAGAACCGATGACCCTCTTGACCCGTATGGAGTAGGAGTTCACTTGGACAGAGGAGTGTCAGACAGCGTTCGATGAGCTGAAGAAGCGTTTGACTACAACACCTATCTTGACCATACCTTCTGGACCCGGAGGATTCGTGATCTATAGCAATGCATCCAGGAAAGGATTAGGATGTGTCTTGATGCAGCATGGAAAGGTTGTGGCCTATGCCTCTAGATAGTTAAGGACCCATGAGAAGAACTATCCCACTCACGACTTGGAGCTTGCCGTAGTGATATTTGCTTTGAAGCTTTGGAGATACTACCTATATGGAGAAAGAGTGGAGATATTCACTGATCATAAGAGCCTGAAGTACGTCTACACTCAAAAGAACCTGAACCAGAGACAGAGACGTTGGCTCGAGATGATGACAGACTTTGAGATTGAGCTGCAGTACCATCCGGGAAAGGCCATCGTAGTAGCTGACGCATTGAGCAGAAGACCCATGGCATTCTTCTTGACTACCCAGCAACATCTGTTGAGAGATCTAGAGCAGATGGGTATATAGGTCGTTATGCCCGGAGTAGATGGATAGTTGTCGAGTTTTCAGTTGCAATCGATATTAGTGGAGAGGATCAAGGCTGCTTTTCCGACAGATGCTAGATTCCAGAGGCTTCGACAGAGGACAGAGGCCGGAATACAGACAAGACTGCGTATACATGAAGACGGGACTTTGAGATATGGAGATCGTCTCTATGTTCCAAATGGAGAATTTTGTCAGGAGTTGATGTCAGAGGCACACAGTTTTACCTACTCTATTCACCCAGGAGGCACGAAGATGTACAGAGACTTAAGGCAGTACTACTGGTGGCATGGAATGAAGAGGCAGATAGCCCGCTTTGTGGTGAAGTGCCTGGTGTGTCAGCAAGTCAAGGCTGAGCATTAGAGGTCTGCAGGATTACTTCAACCACTCCCGATACCTGAGTGGAAATGGGAGCATATCACTATCGACTTTATTACGGGCTTTCCGAGGAGTCCTAGTGGTCGCAATACAGTTTGGGTGATCGTAGATAGGCTCACCAAGTCCGCTCACTTTTTACCCTTCAGAGTTGGGCAATCTACAGAGGTCTTATCAGATATGTACATGAGGGAGATTGTGCGACTGCATGGAGTGCCAGTTAGCATAGTGTCTGATAGGGATACGAGGTTTACATCCTACTTTTGGCGGAGTACGCAAGAAAGTCTCGGTACCCGCCTAAAGTTTAGCACATCGTATCACCCACAAACAGATGGCCAGTCTGAGTGCACCATTCAGACATTGGAAGACATGTTAAGATCATGCATGCTTGATTTTAGAGGAACATGGGAGGACCATTTGTATTTGGTTGAATTTTCCTACAATAACAGCTATCAAGCGAGCATCCAGATGGCTCCCTATGAAGCGTTGTATGGAAGGAAGTATCGTTCCCCGGTATATTGGAGTGATATAGGCGAGAGACGGATTCTAGGGCCAGAGTAGGTTGTTCGTACAGTGGAGAAGGTGAATAAGATCCAAGGGCACCTACGAGCAGCACAGGACAGACAGAAGCATTGGGCAAATGCACACCGATGACCCCTTGAGTTTCAGGTTGAAGATCATGTATTCCTAAAAATCTCACCTACTCGAGGGACTATCAGATTTGGAGGCAGAGGAAATCTGAGTCCGAGGTACATCGGACCATTCGATGTGTTAGAACGCATCGGAGAGGTTGCTTACAGGTTAGCCTTACCACAAACTTTGGAAGGAGTTCATGACGTCTTCCATGTATCTCAACTGAGAAGGTACATGCCAGATCCGAGTCACGTGCTTGATCATTCAGAGATCACAGTCGGCCCGAGTTTATCATACCAAGAGGAGCCTGTTGAGATTCTGGACAGAAGTGAGAAGGTATTACGAGGTCAGAATATTCCCCTAGTTCGTGTCGCATGGAGGCATCATGCACCGGGCGAGTCGACCTGGGAACGCGAGGAGGATATCCGACAGCGTTATCCCTATCTCTTCAAAGGCCTAGGTAAGTAATAGCATTTTTATTTCAGTCAGTAATTCTTACCAAACGTATATTTTAATTTCGAGGACGAAATGCTCTAAGGAGGGTAGATTGTAAACCCCCTCGACCAATTTAGAATTTAATTAATTTAGATTGAGAGACTAAGATTAATTTGGATACAATTATTATTAATGTACAATAATTTATGACTTAATACACCTCATCGTTGCTTAAATATTTGGAGCGCTACACTAGTAGTTACCCTCAAACTAATTAAATACACATTTCCTAGACATGCCAGACTACCCATCTGACCCTTGTGTAACTTTTAGGTACTCGTTATTGTGTTTCATCTTAGCTACGCAATATTCGTTAAAAGAACGCCTTGCGCAATATTTTTTTCTCTAATTAATTGGAGGCCAAGTTCACCCAAAACAAGACCTAACCAAGCCCATGTACACCCTTGCATGAGGACCAGCCCCCACCCCGTAGAGCCAGGTCGGCCCAAGTCCCAAGGTCAGCCCACAAATCCCCCTATATAAATACACATTTTCTTCCTATTTGAAACCCTAGATCATACCATCACCATCACCTTCACAAACCCTAGCCGAACATCTAACCCGAGCACCCCACCCTTCCCGACCGGACACCGACCACCACCACCTCAAGCCACCATCACCACCTCAAGCCACTATCGATGGACCACCCTCCCAGGCCGCTTGCACTGCCGCCTAGCCACCATCCCGTCATCCCCATCTCCATTAAACCCGACATCCCACCATTAAACCCGACTGCCCCCCGGCCCCGGCCACCGCCTCCAGCACCGCCGACCACCACTATCAAGCGGAGCATCACCCTCCCCACGACCTGACAGCCATCCCAGCACCGCCCCGGCCCAACAATCGCCAGCAACCACCGCTGCTGCCGCTGCTGTGATTGCTGCACCGCTGCCACTGTTGACCACTCGATGCCGGAGCTTTGCCGACCGCTGGCGAGCGTGTACGTCGACAAGGCAGACCCTGTCCAGCCTTGATCAGGTAAACATCGTTAAACCTCTTTCCTTCAGGATTAGTAATGGGATTGTGTCGTTGTGTCGTTTGTGTCATGTGTCATTACCTGGACACGAGAAAACAATATTTAACCCTAGATGTGTGTGTTTGTATGATTTACTAGATTAATTAGTAAATAATACATAATAATTACCCTAATAACAAGACTTGTTATTAGGGACTTGTACTTCACCTAAAAAATATAGACATAGACCTAGTACACTTAACATGGAAAATAAGGACAGGTATTGTATAAGACATAATAGTTCGTAACCCTTTAACTTTAGTAATTTATTGTCTCGAGGCACATGGTAACCGAGGACAGAATACGTATACACCCTAGCTACGTGCACACGCGACTCTGTAGTCGACCAGCCGTGACTCTTGCGTCAGTACCTAAAAGTAGCGTCGTAAGTTGTGTGTATGAGTTGTTTAGTGTCTAATGACAGTATTTGCTATATTATATTGTGTATTTAGGGTCATTGGACCAGCCAGGAGATACTACAGGACTAGGCTATTGGCATTCACAGCTTGAGGACTCAGGCAAGATACCTTGCCATATTTACTATTTAAATTAAATGATGCATATGTTGTAAGATATCTTGTTGCTTTATTTCATATGACTGTGCGCGTCCAAGATTGACTCGGGTGCAGTCGACGGATGCGTCGATGAGTAGTGTACTTAACCTAGTTATTAGCAGACTCACCCCAAAGAGAGGATACTCTGATATCTTCCGAGACCTGACACTCTTACACGTTTTACTATGACAAATTCATATTGGGATGCAAGTTCGCATACCCGACTAGCTATCGGTGCGTGTGACATGCATCACGGTTAGTACGTAATTCAGGATTTTATATTAGTAGAGACTTGGCATATAGATACGTGGTATGCACGTCGAGTATTCGACTTGTGTATCTACATTGGGCGGGGAGGACACTAGTAGGCGTATGGAATACACACATTGGAATCCGTAGTATCCAGAGGAGTCACGGATCCAATGACTCCCTTTACACTGCTGCCACGTTCTTCGGAGCGATATGTACGATATACTATACTGCTGCCACGTTCTTCGGAGCGATATGGACGATATACTGCACTGCTGCCACGCTCTTCGGGGTATTGGATGTTATGCCTATGCCTACCCATACGTACCAAAGTTATTCTCACATTGCATTCACTTAGATGGTTAGCACACCCTTTATTTATTATATTCAGTATTCATATATGGCATGCTTCTATATATCTTGTTACGTCCCTCTGAGGACCTGGTACCTTTCCAAATTTGGACGAGGCATATTATCCCACAGTGTACGGACCAGGACAGAAGACGAGGTACGCTACCGAGGAGGAGCTAGAGGTGCTACCGTCAGAGTTTTCGTGATCAGTTGGTAGGCCTTATGCCTAGGATTGGGAGCATCATTATCTAGTCAGCCGATGCCCTAGTCCCTACTCTTTTTTCTGTCACTTCAGTACTTTTATTTCGTCATAATAGTGGGTTTGTCCCCACCAGACATTCTTGGTTGTACTATGATATTTTGAGACCGGCGTTTATCTTCCAGCATTTATTTTAGTATTTTGTTGTTGTTTATATTGTGGATGATATTAGATTACCTGTAGTTGATTGCTATTGGACATGCTAGTATTTTAGGACAGCATAGCAATCTTCATTAGGATACATTAAATTGGGTTATCCTCGGAGACATGACAGCTGGCTATTGCCACGTGGGCTGGTCCCGTGTATTTTTGGGACTGGGGCATGACAGACCTAGATAGCGTTCTACCGCTGATGCTACGGCGTAGGCTGGACGTACCCACGTACTCGTGCCCCTATATCGGGTGTGGGTCATGACAGATACTGTCGGCTGATCTGCCTTAGGATCTACTCTAGAATCTACCCCTGAATGCTGAGGCCAATATCCAGGGATACGTTGGGCTCCCGAATATTGTCCCTCCTTGAGCTGCACTCTATCCATCTGGCCGATAGTAATAGGAATAGTCCCTCTGAAAGTTAAGGACACAAGAGTCAATCAAAGAACATGATATATCAACGAATAAGAAGATATCAGATCAAGAATCAGGGATGGACAAAAATGACTAGGGTCATGGAGAATAATTTAGGATTGAGACATCTAACAACAACCCCCACATATCTGTAGAAAAAACCAGACCTGCATGGGCATTCGGGAGCGGGGCTAACAAGGCCAGCTAAGTATACTTAGAGCACGCCGGCACTCTGCTTATATGGTGAAGCTGTAAGACATGAGGAGTCACTACTACAAACCAACAATCAAGCCTAGGTCCAACAAATCCTAGTGTCTCAATCACAAGAACAACAGGAATAATAACAAGATGTAAGATCGGCTGAAATATAATAGTAAAGCATCACAAACTATAATATACAGATGATCATGAAGCTAGTAAACACAAAATGAATAAACTAGCCAAAATATAAGTCATACATGATCAACCCTAGGATATGTCAATCATGTTATTGCCTATAGGCTAATAGATCAAACCAAAACATGATCTAAACATGCATGTGCTCGGTAGCTAAACGCCAACAAAAGTAGAATGTACATCAGAGTGGAGAAGCAAGAAAATTCACTCAAGTGGTCTGGTTCTCCTGGTGGTCACCATCCTAAGGAAAGTACGAAAGATCCTCCGATGTCGCTATTGGATCTGGCCATGCAAAACCAGTAGGGTCAGACCCCAAATAGCAAGTACCACAAAGGAAGCCAATCTAGGAATAAACAAACAATACAAGCAATACAAATACTGAAAGTAAAGATTGAATGTAAATGATCTCAAGATAATAAAAGAAATACTATAAACCTGCAAATGAGATATTTTCTGAACTGATAAGCAAAATAGAATAACAAGTACAAAAAATAAAGGTATGATCACGCAAAGTCTAGACTAACCATCATCCATAAATCACGCATAATATAAGCACGGCTTGATACTTTAACTAAGGTTATCACAATCCTAATTACTAACAATTATAATGCAACGCGATACTAGAGTCCTTCTGATCACATGCCCCTACAGTCTGTCCGGGATATCCATATGCACAAACCAGTACCAGATACTCCTCAAGATAAACTACTAGATACTCCACAAGATAATTATATGAATAACTGGAACTGCATGCAATCTAAAAAATTCGTAGCCATGTACTAAGTGAATCTCTAGTTAATAATCCCTAGCAGTTTCTTGTATAAATCTGGGTGTGCCATTCTGTATAATCCATCCTAGACATGATGCAACAAAATAAGTTTTGATAGTAATATAAACAAGTTTTAATATACATTGCACAAACGGACTCATGTAAGCTACGAAAACAACCAAGCCATGTGAATCCAAATGAAGCCAGGTAAAGCCATATGAAGCCAGATAAAGCCATGTACAACCATGTGAAGCCAAGTCCATCCAGATAAAGCCAAGTGAAACCAAGTCAAGCCATGTCCGATGAAGCCATGTAAAGTAATGCCAAGTCAAGTCCAGTCAACTATCTCATCACGTGTAGCCGGGTAAAGTCGGGTGAAACCGAGTAAAGCCAAGTCAAGTCATCTGAAGCCATATAAGTTCATGTCTAGTTAGGTCAAGTCATCACATGTCCAAGCAAAAGCCAGAAGAATAAAAAATAAAATCATGAAAAACCAAGAATTCCTAAAGAAAGAGCACGATCAGTATACCGTCGGTACAGTCCAGTATACCGCCGATATACCGGTCAAGAGATAGGAAAAACACAACAATTATGGATTCCAACAAATTGGTATATCGTCGGTATACTGTAGTATACCATCGGTATGTCATTCCAAGTATGCAAGAAAGGTTCTGAAAAATAAAGTTCCGTAAATCGGTATATCGTCGGTATACTGTAGTATATCGTCGGTATGCCGGCCAAGAAAAATATCCTGAAGTCGGTTAACAATGGCGACAAGGATCGGTATACCGTCGGTACACTGTAGTACAACATCGGTATGCTAATAAGGTTCACAAATTTTTTTTAGAAATCTAAGTCGATCGAAATCGATATATTGTCGGTATACTATAGTATACCGTCGGTATATCGGTTTCCAAGGATAAACATGCTTAAAGTCAAGTCCAATTTTCGAAACCCAAATCAACTCCCAAAAATTACTAGAACCAAGTTTAACAAGAAGTCAAGTCTAGGGTAAGTCTCATATCACAATATGGACTAAATCTCATGGTCACAACTCCGGTACCGTATCCATTGCCGAGTTACCAAAAAGGGACGGTACAAGATTCTACCAGAAATCAAAACTAAAATGGTCAAAAGGCCAGAAATCATGATATGAACAACAATAGTAAAGCATATCTAAGCTAAAAAGCAATAACCAATGCTCCAGGAAAGTAAAATGACAGAAAGTAAAGAAGTTCACAAAATCGGCAAGATATACTAGCCTAAAGCGAGTTCCCAGCCTAAACCTTCTAGTCCACCACCACGAAGGATTTCAGAAACCACACTCTAGGTCTCAAGACCACGCTCCAAGCTCAAGAGAAAAAGGGTGAAGAGAAGAGAGAGAAAGAGAAATAGAAAAGAAAAGAAAAGAAAATCAAGGGCTATTTATAGAGAAATTCTCGAAAATATCTCGAAAAGTAAAACAAATATTTGTCGGAAAGTATACCGAAGGTAGTAAAGTTTCAATTTTGAGAATTTTTAAGCTTCCTCGAGAACCAATAAAATATAATAAATAGCACAAAAATACGTAACCGTATAAAATATGAATATTGTGAGACGAGTCTCATAAGTGTGTCTCCGAGGAGACACATCATGTGCGAGAGTTGCTTCTCTCGTCTTACGCTTGTGATTAATCACGTTGCGTAAATCAGACGGCAGAAACTTCACTTTTGCACCCTGGAGGTGAAAGTGGAATATTTGCTCCCTGACCCGGTTCTTTCGCGAAAACTGCAACCGGATCATTAGTGAAAGTCTTGATGTGAATGGACCTACTACATGCGTGCAGCCAAACTGGGTGCATGGGTCTATCCTCACAGTGTTTGTTCCCTGACTTGGTTCAAATACAACTACGCCATCCAAGCGGATTTGGGAAGGCTTTGAAGGTCCACCCACTTCTGGCGCATGAGCGCCTGGGTCAGTCCTGCATAGTCTCCCATCAGTAGCGCGCATGACACGCAACGACGCATGCTTTTAAAGAGCTGGTTGTGCAGCCCCTAGAGCGTGCAAGACTCAAGTTGGTTTGGGTTTCCTTGAACCAACACCCTTGGGCGCATAGTATAGGAATTCCAAGTTAGGACCATAAGAGTCTGTGTTGGAGACCATTCCGTGTACAGGGGATCTCATGCGCCTATGTTTTGGCATGGCACATCTTCTCTTGCTCGGGTTACGCTGTGGACACGTTCTTTGAGGTTCAACACCATTCACCTCTCGAGCAGCTTCGGAGATGGAGATAGGATGCACGCCAACCGTATGTGCATTTGCCGCGGAGGTTGGCTGTGCTTCTGGGTCAAACTTGGGGTTCGGCGCAGCGGCCTTGACGGCCCAAATCTTGCGAGACTTGAGAGATCGTACGGGCCTCATTGGAGAACTCGGTATATCGATAGCATGTATGTCAATTTTAGATGCATCTACGATGGGGGTTGGTACTACATCAGACACTGACCTCGGCCTTGGTGCAACAACCTTGGCGTCCCAAGTTTTGCGAGTCTTGCGAGGTCGTATAGGCCTCATTAGAGAACTCGGCTTGTCTAGCATGCCTTTGAATACCTGTTGGTCGAAGCGAACGACCAACATCCTCTGAATTGAACCCAACTTGGTCACATCGGATTGCGTCACTAGCTTCTCGTTGGAGGAGAAGCTCTTCCCCAGCAGAGTCATCATTTTTGTCGATATCGTCGAAATCAACACTCGTGGGAGAAGGTTGTACAAACTTTTTATTGATTGAGAATTGACAAATAGTACAAAGAATCACTAATATAGAAAAATCTAAGTACAATAAAAAAATATGGGCAAGTGTGACGGCGGAGATCGAGCACTACAGCGGCTCCTTTATTCCATTGACGATCCGGGACCAAAGAGGTTTGCGAGGCTTCAGGCGGCACTCCTATCTTCTTCTCTTTTATCTTTATGGTCATGGTGGTGGTCTCCTGTTGGTCGTGGTCCTCTCTTGCATGTAGGAAAACCCCTATTTATATCCTTAAGAAGGCTTTATGTAGGCGCATATGTGCGCGGATTGCATGTCGGCACATCTTCACCAATGTTAAGGCTACCACGTGCCCAATCAAGATCTGGGGTTGTTGATGCCCATAATACTCGTGACACATATCATGTCCTCATTTTAATGGATGTGATTACACCTTGGAAACATTATCGCTTGGCGCATGGAGATTACTGAGGGAGTAGTGGCACATGCCACTGCTGGCACATAGGAACACTGGAGAAGTAGTAGCGCATGGTACTGCTGGCACATGAGAATACTAGAGAAGTAGTGGTCGGCGCATGACTCTGAATCACTTTGGCGCATGGGAGTAGTGCATGGCTCTATATCACTGTTGGCGCATGGGAGTAGTGCATGGCTCTAGATCACTACTACGCATGGCAGAGATTTCCCATGCTTCTATAGGGCAGAGTTTGTAGGCAACCAGCCAGTACCCCAGCCAGTGCGCTGCAACATCCTCCCGGCCTATGCTTGCCTGTCCCTTCCCAGGTCACCCACCCGCCCGCCCTTCTACTGTGCTCCCCTTGCGGACCCCTCTCGTCCCTCGCCTCCTCCTTCCAGCCACACCGATCCCCCTTTATCATTCCTTTTGTAAAAAAAGAAAAAGAAAAGAAAGAAGTAAAGAAGGATTTTGAAGGAGGGGGAGTAAGAAGAAGGAGCAAGTAGGAGGAGAAACACGGTAAAAAAGAAGAAAAAGAAGAAGTATTGGAAAATAATTTTGATTGCTCTGGTGAGTGTAATTTTTTTATAAGTTTTGGAACTTTTTTTATAGATGGATTGTAATTATACAAATTTTGGAGGATTTCAGGTAGTGTCGGAGCTCTATGGCGGACGACGCGTAGCTAGAGATGACGAGCATTGTCGCTGCTTTGTAGGATATTGGATATGATATTGAGGTATGTGGTTGTGATCTGTGTTGCTCATGAGAACAGTCTCCAATTAACAAAGGAATGTAGATTTTTTTTCCTTTGTATTGTTTATCTGATCCTACCATTGTATTAATTATGGACCAATATTTGGTTCATTTTATTTTAGACACACAAGTGGATAAATATTTAACTTTATATTAGCAAGAAGAAAATATGGCTTTCTTTCTTCTAACTTCATTAGCAACAATTTTGTTTTCACATTTGAAAGATTAATTATCTTATGTTGTTAATATCATTCTGTTTGCACAATTATATTATATTATCAAGTATATTATTAAATTTTTTGTGTTGTTACAAATTCCAATATACCAATAGTAGGCCTTCATGGTTAAAAATATGATCACAATTGTTTTGTGTTGTTACAAATTATTTTGTGCTTTTTTCAGTCAAAGTCAAATAAATGAGAAGGGTAAAAATAATATGATTAAATTGTCCGTTCAAAAATTCCAATTGGCCCCACATCTTATAATATTTCGCATGTGCATGTTAGTCTTCCTAAAATAACAATATGCTAATGATGCATTCATTTCTAAAATAATAAATTTAATTAAGATACTAATATATATATATATATATATATATATATATATATATATATATATATATATATAAACTAATGAACACACTCATTCCTAAAAAATAGCAAAATTAATTAACATGCTAACAAATGCACTCAATTTGCACCGTTTAAAAAAAATGATGGGTCCCATATCCTATAATATTTCGCATGTGCCTGTTAGTTTTCCTAAATAACATGCTATTGATGCACTCATTCATAAAATAGCAAATTTAATTAAGATGCTAATGAATGCATATATATAATGATACTAATGAATGCATATATATAATGATACTAATGAATGCACACATTCCTAAAATAACAAATTTAATTAAGATGTTAAGCAATAACAAATTTAATTTAAATGCTATGAAAAAAAATATATGAGTCTCATATCCTTTAATATTTCGCATGTGCCTGTTAGCCTTCCTAAAATAGTAGCATGCTAATGATGCACTCATTCCTAAAATCAATTTAGATGGGCTTTGATACTCCAAAATTTTACATGGCCCAATTGGAATTAAAAAGAGAGAAAGAAAGACCAATCCTTTAAAAGGGTAAATTATAAGGGCACTACAAACTTTACTAAGGGCTAGCCCCATATTAAGGGCTAGCCCAGGATTGGGGCTAGCCCATTAATGAACAAAGTTTACTCATATTTGCCCAATAGTTTACTCATACTAGCCCAAACCTCCCTAATCTCCACCGGAGTTCTCCTCCCTCCTCCCTTTCTTGTCGGAGCCCTCCTCCTCCATCTCCTCCCCCGTCCTCCATCGCCGCCTCCCGTCGCCGTCGCCTCCTCTGCCTCCTCCCCCGCCTCCCGCCGCCTCCTTCCTCTCACGTTCCTCCGTCTCGTACCCCCTTTCGGTGCTCGACTACCTCGCCACCCTTGGCGTCCACCGCTCCTCCCTCCCCTCCTTCCTCCGTCGCTACCACCAGGTCATCCACTCCGCCGCTGGAAGACATGAATAATAACAAAATGACAAAGAAAAATAACAGCACACAGGAAACCAAAAAAGAAAAAGAAAAAATAGAAGAACTGTCAAAATTTGACATATATGTTAATTTTTAGGACTGTCAAAATTTTGACAGTCCTACCAATTGGAAGTACTGTCAAAATTTTGACAGTCCTAAAAATTCAACATATATTTTTAGGACTGTCAAACTTTTGACAGTCCTACCAATTGGAAGGACTGTCAAAATTTTGACAGTCCTAAAATTTTTGACATTGACAGTCGACAGTCTAAAAATCATGATCTAAAAATTTTGACTGTCAAAATTTGACATATATGTTGATTTTTAGGACTGTCAAAATTTTGACAGTCCTACCAATTGGAAGTACTGTCAAAATTTTGACAGTCCTAAAAATTCAACATATATTTTTAGGACTGTCAAACTTTTGACAGTCATATCAATTTGAAGGACTGTCAACATTTTGACAGTCCTAAAAATATATGTTGAATTTTTATGACTGTCAAAATTTTGATAGTCCTTCCAATTGGTAGGACTGTCAAAATTTTGACAGTCCTAGATTTTTTTTCTGTTAATTTATTTTGTTAATTGATAGGGGGCCAATTTATTTTGTTAATTGGTGGGGGGGACAATTTATTTTGTTAATTTTCTGTTTTATTTAAGAAAATATATTTTAACGAAATAAAATTAAAATAAATTAACAGTAAGTTTACTGTATCGAAATTTTAAAATTAACAAAAAATTAAAATAAATTAACTCAGTTGTCGATATGTATCAAAATTTCAAAATATTCTAAATTTCTATCCTTAAAATTTGTTAAAGTATTCTGTTATTTAAAATAGTAAATTTATTATTGGTACATTAAATATTTTGTAAAAAAAAAGAAATTACCAAAAGTAAAATTTGGAGGTCGAAACATCGTTTTTTTGCGATTCTAAAAATTTGGGAAGTCCGTCAAACGGTGAAACAGTTTATCCCGAAGTACTTTTCCACACGGTCATTTTGGCACAAACTGGACCTTGTTTCGATCTCCCAGTCAAAAGTTATGATACTTTAAAGTTTTATATTTTATTTTTTTGTCTGTAATATGTACGTCTTACTTCGGATGAAAATTCTCTCTACACGAATTGTGTTACTCTCGTCGAAAACATACAAATCGACCTATTGTGTGACGAAAAACGATTTGAAAACAAATAGTTATGGCCGTTCGAAGTCTGATCGACGACAGACGTAATATTCGTACGGTAGAAATTTTTTTTTTGGGTTCAATGATAACATATTTTATTTTGTATGTTAAACTAAATAAAAAAAATAAAATTCCAAAACTAACTAAATAGAAAAAAACTATAAAAAAAATCCAGACAATTAAAAATGAGGACTGTATTGTTTGTGGGACTGTCAAAATCCTGACAGTCTTAGTTTTAAAATTTTCAGTGGGTTAAAATTAGAACTGTCAAAATTTTGACAGTCCACATAGCTTGTGAGACTGTCAAAATTATGGCAGCCCGAACAATTTGTAGGACTGTCAAAATTTTGACAGTCCTTCTGATTATAACAGTCCCGAGTGAATTTTGGGAGTGACAAACTTGTAATTATCAATGACAAAAATTTGGACTAGTCCCAAGTCACTTTTAGGATGGCAAACTTGTAATTTTGAAAAAAATTACATTGGGCTAGCCCGTGTAGTGCCCTTGTAATTTGCCTTTAAAAGGGAAAGAAAACCAGCCAACAACAGTACTCTGAAACCCTTCTTCGTTCCTCTCTTGGCTCTCACCCCTCTCCTCTCCTCTCCTCTCCTCTCCTTCCTGTAAACTAATTTCTCCGTCCATTTTTTTTCTCCAATTAATTTTTTTCTCATCGCTATACTTTCCGATTAGTAATCGCTAATATTCTCTTCTTCTTTTTTTCTTTCCTGATTAGGAATTTCTAGGGTTTTAGCCTTTTGTCGGTTTCTGATGGCGGACGACGACTACAACGACATGGACATGGGGTATATGCTCTCTCTCTCTCTCTCTCCTTATTTATTTATCAAACTATTCGTGATTAATTATATGTTTTGTTGGTGGCTTTTGTTGACTATGTTTCACACTGCGGACACGGTGACACGGACACGGGTCCCATTTTGGAGCGGCCATGCTTCCTATTTGGTGGAGACATTGTATATAAATAGTCTTGCACTTGATGATAATATTTGTTAGGGGGCATCGTTTGTTTGGGTACTAGAATCGTAGGTTTCTTGATTTCTGCACAAGACGCGTGTTATTTTCAATCACTGCTGCCGCTAAATTATTGGTGATGTTTGTTATATGAATGCTTCCTTGTCTCCTATGAAGAGCGAAACCTTGCACATAGATTGTGTCCATACTGGAGTAGTAGATAGTACCGCGGTTTCGAACTCGGATAATGTTGTTGGCATTTCTGTGCAAATATACCTTCGTTTTATCGCCCAATAATTTTGTGGGCATTTTCGTTAAGAGTAGATGCCATTTTCACAGATTACAACATAGAAAGAACTTTCTCTTGACCTATATGGCACGAACATGAATACAACATGGCATTACGGACACGGCACATGTTTTGGTGCGTTCAATGTATTTAGAGCGCCTTTGTCGTTTTCGTATGTGTCTGGTAAGATGTGACACAAACACGAGACCAACTTTTGGAGTGTCCATGCTTTCTAGCTCGAGTTACCTTTGCTGCAGTGGAAACTTTCTCTGAAAAATATAATTATTGGCATTGATTGATGTGTTGGATAAAGCAAGTTGAAGGTGTAGGGATTGACTTACATTGAAGGAAGGTAGAGTGGGAACAACAAGTTCCACCAGTTACAAAAGCTATAAAAGGGGTGAGGGGTGTTTAAGAGATCAATGGTTTTGGAGCGGGTTATTTGTAGTTCGATAACATTTGAGGATAATATATCGGCCAAAAACACTACAATAAATAGACATGAAACAGTTAGAAGTCCAATTCAGCTTTATAGTTAACCATATGCATGTGAAGTGCACACGGAAACTCCTTACTTGATTGAAGTTTATTTATCCTTATTAAGAGAAGAAATAAATGTGTTAGTGGGAAGCCAGCGGTGGCTCCAATTGTAAGATGAGAGGATACCATTTGATGATTTGGACAAGTGCACAACAGACTAATAGAAGTACAAGCTAGGAGTGGTAGGATATTAGTTAAATGAGATGCGACAACTAGGGGTATGGGTGGGACCAATGTTACCCGGATCGTGGGTCGCTTTGGTACGTGGTACGGGTACGCGATACGGTACCTCAATCGGTACGCGGTGCGGTGGAGGTAGATTTATTCGGTACGCTATTTTGGGTCGATATTCGTTTTTATCTTGGACGTCTTTTGTACCATATACAATTATATAGAATGATACACCAAATATCATAAGCTCATAACCAATGCCATCAAAATCCAAGTGAAGGAAAGCATAGACAATATTCTTGTAACTAAACCAAATATCATAAGTTCATAACCAAAGCCATCATAATACGGGTAGCTAAATTTGACGAACGGGTCGCAAACGCACCTCTCTCCGGGTCGTTCGTCCCAATTCGTGGGACGTAGAGGGGTTGGCGAATTAGGCAACTATGGGTGGGACCTAAACAAACCTTGAAGGGAGGATGTGAAACAAATATGGTATAGTTAGAGAGAAATGACGTTTATGGAGCATAATGGAAGAAAGGATTTAAGGTGGTGATTTTCATCGTATAATTGTGGTGGAAATATTTGAGCTCCGACTTTTCTGAAAGCATTTTAGCCATGCTGGGTGGATGAGTTTGTTGTAAAACAACTTCAACTGAATTTGATTAGGGAGGGAGGGAATGCTAATCAATTGTATTCCCGTATATTTGATGGATCCATATGTTGTATGGACATGGATACACATGACACTGTGAGGACACGACCGTAGTGAAGCGGCACCTATTTCGGTGTCCTAGTGTATTTTCAATTTTGGAGTGTTCGGTTGTGTACGATACATATCCGACACGACGGGCCACAATTTTGGAGTTTGTGCTTCCTAGATAGATCCTATACGTAGAACTAGAGTTTGCACCAACTCTTGTACCCAATACCCAAGAAAGTTTGATCTGTCACCAACCCGTAATTCCAAAGTTGCATGCATAATGAACACTGGAAGAGGACTGAGTAGGGAGGAGATATATTTATTTGTTGTCATTACTGCTACTACTATTGTTATTGTTGCTACCATTATTATTATTATATTGTGTTTTATTTGTGTGTGTTAATGGATCGTATTTTTGATGCTAATGAGAACAGTCTAACAACAAAAGAAATAGGTTATCTGTCCAACCTAATTCGAAAGTATACACAATGAATTTTGGGGAGATGGGAAATGACAGATTTGGAAGATATTGCTGGGAAATAAGAAGGTGCTGATCAGTATAAGAGATGCTTTTGTTAGCCAAGTAGATCTAATAGGATCTTCAACTGCATTTCCAAAGTATCGGTATCGGAATCGGTATCGGACCATTCCTATGAGTATCGGGATCGACGGTATCGGTAGTATCGGCGGTTTCGGATCGGAGTATCGGATTTTTTGGTATCAGAAAGCAAACAACTATTAGTAAATTATTAACATTTTAGAGAAAATATTTTATACATTTATGCATAATTTAAAGTATTTTCAGTATTGTTTCTTAGTATTATTGATATTGAATGAAATAGTAGTCATCCTTATCGATTGATTTATATGTGATAGATAAGTTTTTCTCTTTTATATGTTTTTACAACCTTACTATGCTTTTACATCCTTTCTAATTGGTCTTTTTAATTCAATTTTTTTTGCCGAATTGACTGGAAAACAGACCTCTAATGTCGGTATCGGTCAGTATCGGGTATCAGTCGGTATCGGATCGGGACATGCCAAACTGTATCGGTATCGGCCGTATCGGATCGGTATCGGCCGATACTTTAAACTATGAGCAAAACCCTTTAGCAGAGGAACCAGGTTGTCATGATGGACCATGACATTTGATTTGTCATGAACCCAAAATTGTTGGAAGTGGATTAAGAGATTACTTTCTCAACGATATCTGAACATTACTACTTTTCTAGTCATTTTGGTTGGTTCTTGGAGAACTTCGCTACGTATATAATTAGAGAATTATATTTGGAATGATCATAAACTTTCCATATGTTTTGAATAATGTAGTGGAGGAATGCAGGATTTTGGCCATAGTGTGGTGGTCAGAATCTTCTCCTTACGAAGGTTGAATAAATAGATCTTCAGACATTTTTGCTTTCTAGAATGCATATCAACTTTTTGGTTCATGCGGGTAACCTTGGGTATATACAAAGATGATAGGAAAACACTGGGTCTGGCAACAGAATACATGTTGCTGTTGTAAAGAGCTGGCCTCAGCTTTAGTAGAGGCAGCTGCTTAGTTGTATTCTTCCTTGCATATAAGCTCACTCAGAGCTTTGGTATCTGAGCTCTGATGTTAAAATATGTCATGATGTGCATATAAATCTTTCATAAATATTTGCACAGTATCTGATAGGTTTGCTGCAATATCGCTTGTATTAGGTTTGAACTCAGAGTAGTTAATTGGTGTTTCGAAATTTGGTTATGCTTCTCTAATGGTGTTTCGAGCATTGGAGGATCCAGAGTTGGGTTGTCAACTTGTCTGTACTTTCCTGTAGCTGTGTCAGGTTGACTTCTTCGTGCTATCATTTACCTATGTACAACTCTAGGACTTCATAATTCATGCAGCGTAAGGTTGTGACGAGTAATAATATCTCTAGGAATGCTAATTCATAGTGCAGAAAGGTGGTTCTTTGGGGTTGGTTAGGTTTCTAATTGTCATGAAGTGGATAAATAGTGAACTACTTTGAAGAGTCAGGGTCTCTCTGGTGTTTTTAGTTTCTAAGAACAGAATGGAGGTAGGTAGTTTATTTTTATTTTTTTGGTTACATCAGGAGTAGTGAAAGAGATTAGTTTTGAGATTATTAAGAACCGGTGGGTAGTTTAAAGTTTCTAAAGCTTGATGGCCCTGTTTGGGACTCAGTTTTGATGCCCAAAAACCGAGTTTTGGGTCAACAACTTGCTTTCAATTTGTGTGTGTTGTTTGAGATTTGGTTTTAGTTTGGTTTTGGCTAAACCAAACCAAGATTTTCATTGTTTTCAAAACGGAATAAAAAGCTTTCTTCACTAAAACTACAAACTAGAAAAAACTTGGACAAAATAATCCCTATTCTTTTTCCCGTACATGCGTTAGTTTTTCTTCTTCAGTTAACTAGAAAAAACTTAAGTTTTAAAATTGATTTACCTTTAATTAGATTGATTTTAAATTATGGGTTTATCTAGATTATACTAAAATATAAATTTGATCAGATTTTAAATTATAGATTTATTAAAAATTAAATTCTACATTTAATTAAACTCGACTATATTTAAATTATGTATTAAGTTTGAATGATAATTTAAGCCCAAAATTTACAGATGGAATATTCCTATAAGAAAAATATCATTCATAATTTAAATATATCGGAAGTTTTTGGTAATTTTCACATAAAAACAATGTTTTTGTTATACATATCCAAACACTTTTCGGTTGACAAAACCAAATCCCAAACGAAAAAATTTGGTTTTTCTCCGTCTTGTTTATCAAAAATCTGTTTAACAGAACTTCGTTTTCTAAACTAGGTTTTCAAGAAATCCCAGACAGACCCTATGTTTATTATGATGAGAACCAGAGGATTTGGAAGGGAAAACTAGAGCACTATTAAAAGTTATGACTGTATGTAAATGGGAAATAAGATCATATGGATACCTTTAAGGACAAAATATGATATTTGAATCTTAGTATGTAGTTATTAAGTTTATAAGAGATACAATGTGTTGTATTATGGTGCAGAATATTTTTCTGCTATTGTGGTTCATCTGCAGGTGGGTGTAGAATCTGGTGGAAGGGAAACTAGACTACAATTAAAGTAGGTAAACAAGAAAAAAAAAACTTGATAGGGATATAATTAGCTGACAAACCATGATTGTCTTGGTATTTAAGTATTACTTCCAAACTAACTACGTAGAAGAGACAATATGTCATATACTAGGATGCCAATTTTTTTTTGCTCTTGGAGTTCATCTGCAGGTTGGGTGTAAAATTTGCACATCCAGTTGAGCTTTTGCTTGCCAATTTTGTTAGTTGTTTCATACTGTGATTGTGGTATCCTTGTCTGCTTCTTGTTTATCATTGTTATGAATTTGATATACTTTTGAAGTGGAAAAGCCTAAAACTTTTTGTAGTTGTTTCCTAATTGATGCCGAAAATGTTTTGCTCCGATCACAAGGATGAGCTAGTTGGTCTGTAATTTTTTTTATCCTTGCTTACACAAGCTTCATGATCATTTATGAACCCTATATAATAACAAAAAGTCGTTCAAAAGTCCCAGTACATATTTTGAGGATATAGTTCTCGTTAATTCACTGATGTTGCTTGTCGAAATCTGAAATGTTTTTGAACAGATACGAGGATGAGCCACCGGAACCAGAAATCGAGGTCTGAACTCTGAACGAGCTATTCTTTTTTATGTTTTATGATACTTCTATATCTGCTGGTTTTAAGCTAGTCATGTAATATTATCTACTCCATGATATGCAGGAAGGAGCAGAGGAGGATCTAGATAATAACAATGAAGATGTTCCTGACGATGTCGTAGGTGAAGGTGAAGAAAAGGAGCAAGCAACAGTTGAGCGCACTCGGAAAACATCAAAATACATGACAAAATATGAGCGTGCAAGAATCTTGGGTACTCGTGCTCTCCAGATAAGGTATTTTTGTTTCAAATTTTTAGCTTGTAAGAATTCCTTTACTTTCGGCTTGCATCATTAAGATATAAGTTTGTTTTGGTTGAACAGCATGAATGCACCTGTGATGGTTGAGCTCGAAGGAGAAACCGATCCACTTGAGGTAAATAAGTTCACTGGACATAGTAAAGAACATGTACTCTGCTCATGACAAACATTACGTACGGAGTTTTTTGGTTGATTCATTCATGAATTTTTTTAATTGGAAATGTGAAATTGATCAGTCTTCTCTGCAAATTTAGAGTTCCTTGTGTGCGGCTTATATCAATATCTTTACATTGTATTTCACGGACACCTTTTCGGTGGCTAAAGAATTTAGGTGTTGTATAGCTCTTTCATTCAAGATATGCAGCAAATCCTAAATTTAACCAATCTTAACCTAGAAACTAGTATAGAAGATCAAGAGTTTAGATATATCATGTTTATCATGAAAGATTCAAAATATGATTTATCGTACTTGGATAGGGTTACGATCCAATGTATATTTTAGTAGCAAGAGAGATAAACCTTTAATCCATATACTAATCAAGTGGTTTGATCGATATAGTATGTATTTTTATTAAGAATAATGCAGAACCAATATTAAAATTTTCATTAAATTTAATAAGGGCAGTTTAGTAATTACTTATAGATTTTTTTAAGGGAAATGTAGTTTGCTCTTCTGGTGTCTTTTTTTCTTCCCAAGTATAGAAAAAAGTTAATTAAAAGACGGTTTAAATATGTGTTATGCACGTGCATATATGCTAGTAGTAGATAAATTCCATCCAATATATTGCTTTATGTGCCTCGATTCACATGTAAATGAAATTGCAGCAGTATGTATGTACATTTGTTTTAGGGTTATTTATACTAACTTCCCCTATGTTTTATGTTTATTACACGGACCTCTCTTATTTTGAAAATACTTAACACGGACCTCTCCTACCTTTTATGTAAAGGGTTATTACACTAACCGCCCTTATTTTGAAAAGAAAAAAAAAACATAAAGCATACAAGAGGTCCATGTAATTATTTTCAAAATAAGGGAGGTCCATGTAATAAACATAAAACATAGGGGAGGTTAGTGTACATAACCATTTGTTTTATGAAAATGCAGTGTCATTTAGTATGTAACACAAGTATTAAGTTTACTTATCTTACTAATATCCCTCTGATAACACTTTAGATTGCAATGAAAGAGTTAAGGGCACGCAAGATACCCTTCACGATCCGACGTTATCTGCCTGATGGAAGGTGAATGCCTGAATCCAAGTCATAAACTAGACTGAATATAGGCTTGTATTCAAACTTTGATCTTACTTTATTGTGTGTAACAGCTACGAGGACTGGGGGGTTGATGAGCTGATTGTGGAGGATTCATGGAAGAGACAAGTTGGTGGGGAGTGAGTCGTAGCTTGTGCTCCCTTCTGTTATTGGCTGATGTGAACCTATGTAGCCTTTTATGAACTAGGCTTGCTTTGTTTTCTTTCTCCCTCAGTTCTCTTAAATCTATATACCACTTTGTTGTAATATTAAGACCATGGTTGGACTGTTAGGAGAGATTTCAAGCAGTGTCTAATTGTCTGTGAAGACAGCGTTACCATGGTTTGATTAACTTTCCTATATAAGCACAGTTGCCAGGGAAACTGTTTCCTTCTCCAACTAAAACTTATAACAATCAACAGACGAGGTTGGCACATACATTGCATTTCTGACTACATGCCGTAAACTAAAAAGGCATTACTGTGTTATTTTAGCAGACTATAAACAAGCCTGGCTGCTGCCTGCGTGTTCTTCCAAGCATTCTGAAAGAACGAAGTGCAAGTTCTTTTATTATCTAATTTTGATTTTGATGCGGCAGGAAATCGAACAGGAACCACCGTAGCAGGATTGTACTGCTGGTGTTTGGGTTCATACAATCAGTTTTAGATATTTAATATGCAATTAGTTGTATTTTTTTCCCTTCTAATCTACTGTAGCTGTTGGGATTTATTTGAATCTTGTCACTAGTGATCCGATTCCACTGCCTGATGCGACAAATATCAAATGAGTATTTCAATATTTGAGTTATTATTTATTAACTTACACAAGGGATGCTCAAGTGGTGGTTGGGATGGGGATTTTTTTTTTTTTTTCCTAGTGAACAATATTTAAATACTTTAAAAAATAATAGTTTTTGTCACATATTTCAAGGAAGATTTTCTTTGAAGCTACGTCCCACTTGGACGCACACATGGAGTGTGGAATGCAGATGGTTGCTTGTAGCTTTGTCGTGGTTGCACCGTGGCTCCGCGGGAGCGTGGGTGCACTGATACGCGATGTACCATGGTTATGCAGTTCTGCGAGACTCTTCGCTGCTACAGTTTTGTTGCTAGTGCGGCAGTTCAGTTCCTAACTTCCATATCTATAGGGAATTTCTATTGGTAGGGGGTTGACTCTTTGGTTTTCCGTCCACGTGGACAATTATATTTGCTAGGTGGTTGGCTCCCTTATATAAAGTCTTTGTCTATGCACTTAGTGCAGAACACAAGCGACAAGAGGGAAGAAAGTGCACCAGCAACCACAGTGCCATATTCTTGCTCTGTTCGAAGTCAAAGAGGTGACAAATTTGAAAGTTCCAGCAGTTCTTTCGAATTTGTTGGTTCCATGGAGTGGATCTACAAGAAGGGTTGAATCTCACTTTGAACAACAATAATTTTTATAACACCAACAACGGGATAGTTACTATCTTTTGCAACGCCAGCGGTATACTGCGGTTAAGAACTTTTGCTTTTTTTAGCAACATAGTACACTCGGTGCACGTTGCTTAATTTTACTAGGAAAGCACTCGGTGCTCCTCCTAAGCAATCTTCTGTGGCAATCTTGCTGGTAGTGCACTAGGTGCACATAATTTGTACGTTTGTTTGCTAAATTTTACCACTTCGTGGACAATCTTCGAGACTTGTACATATTTTTGTGAATTCAACAACATTCTCAAAGTGAGATTCTAGGATCTTACATGATTTTAAGAATCTCTTTAAGATCCTTTAATGGAGTCGCATATAAGTCTGTTGGATACCAGCTTTCTTTCAAAAACGTAAAAAAATTGATGGAAAACACCTATATTAATTGGATGAGAAAGATTAGTCTGAATCTTCAGCTTGTCAATATGGAATATGTGCTGGCTGAAACAGAAACAAAATTTTCAGAAACAAATGATGCACAAGCTATTGCCCAAGTGATCACCACTCACCAGGAGTGGAAAAAAGAGAACATCTGTAAGTAGTTAATTCTAAACTCCTTGGAGGATTCGTTGGTCGAGTCCTACAATAAGAAGGAGAAGGCGAGAGACATTTGGGAGTCCCTTAAAAACAATACAAGGATGATTAGAACATGTCAAAAGTGTATCTCATGCAAAGGAGATGTTCACTTCATATGAACCTTCTTCTGAGAAGGTAATGATGGTGAACAAGAGGGCAAGCCGAAGGACTGGGAATCGGGACAGTCATGTTGAAGTTGACTTATAGTAAGTCACTTATAATGAAAAATGTGAAGCACGTTCATGCTATCTTAAAGAACCCAATCTTTGGAAGTCTACTGTGTAACACATGCTTGAGAATGGATATCAACGCTGGTCAGATGGTGATGCCCTACAAGGGTGCATACCTTTATGTAGAGAAGGAATGCTTAAAATTTAGCTTGTAACTCCTAGTGATTGTATTAATTAAAATTTTACTTCTGATTACTCTCTTGAGTTGTGGCATAATAGACTAGGACATTCTTATTGTAAAAGAATAAACAAGATGTCTAGTCTAATCCTTATCTCCAAATGTGGGGGTAAGAAAGCGAAGAAATGTGAGTTTGTACTCAAACTAAGGTTGTTAGAAAGATGTTTAAGAGGGTGAACCTAAGTACAAATCTTCTGGAGTTGGTCCATTGATATCTAGGACTTCAAGTACATCTCTATGATGGTTGGAATAAAATACTTCCTCATATTCATCGAAGTACACTTTCGTCTATCATCTCAAGTCAAAATATGAAGCATTCGAGTAGTTCTAGGACTTTAAGGAAGAAGCTGAACGATAAATGGATCAACAACTCAAGAGACTTAGAAGTAATCGAGACGAAAAGTACCATTCTCTTGAATTCGTATTATTTTGCAGAGAACATGGAATTGTCAACGAGACTACTACTCCATATTTTTCTCAATCTAATGTAGTTGCAGAATGGAAGAACTGTAATCTAATGGAGCTGATGAACTTCATACTGCTAACAATAGGTCTTCCAAACCACTTCTGGGAAGAACCTGTGATGACGACTACATTTAATAAAGTGTTGATCTCACAATCTGAAGTAACTACTCATGAACTTTGGTTCAAAGTCAGACCGAACTTGAATGTTATTCGAGTGTGTGTGTGTGTGTGTGGTGGGGGGGAGGGGAGAGGGGAAGGGTGGGGGAGGGGCTAGCTTATATGAATCTTCATGACATCAAGATTCAAAAGTTAGGAACGAGGATTACAAAGATCATCTTTTTGGGCTATGCTGAGAAAAGTAACGCTCGAAGATTCTTTGATCTAGAATCGTATCAGATCATTGAGTCTTGCGATGCTGAATTCTGTATGGACAAGTTTGCCATGCACACGAACATAATTCTTGTGGATTTACTGGAGTATATAAACAACACAGAGAAAGAGAGTACTCCAATAAAAACTGTAGTATTGGAGGAAGTGATTGCACCTGAAGATACAATTACAGGACCAACACTTGTTGAGCCACCATCAAAGCAAGTAAGGAGATCAAAAGATTTTAGAGAAGACTTGGTTACCTTTCATATGGAAGATAATTCACTTACCTATGATGAGAAGATAAAGACCAGAGACACTGTAGTATGGAAGGAAGAAGTCAATGGTGAGATTTACTCAATAACATTCAATAACACTTGGATATTGGTTAATTACCTGAAGGAACAAAATCCATTGGATATGGATCTTCAAGAAAAATATGAGAGCCGACGAAACTGTTGGCAAGTTTAAGTCTAGGTTGGTGGCAAAAGAATTTTCTTAGAAAAAAGGGATCGACTACTTCAATACTAATGCTCCGGTTGCATGGATGACAACTATTAGGATGATGATCGCACTAGGTGTAATTTATAAGTTTGTGATTCACCTGATGGATGTTAAAATAATATTCCTGAATGGGGATCTGAGCGAAGAGATTTACATGAAGCAACAGAAAGATTTTGTTATCAAGGGGCTTAAGTACAAGGCGTGCAAAGTGGTAAGATCACTATATGGTCTAAAGCAGGCTCCCAATATATGGCACAAGAAGTTTAATAAAGTAATTAGATTAAACATCTACACGGTCGGCAAGATTGATAAGTGTGTCTACGCTAAGTTTGTTGATGGTAAAGGAGTTATTGTGTGTCTCTATGTGGATAATATCCTAATCCATGGATATAAATAGCTTGTAGAGGACCAAGAAGTTCCTCTTGTCCAAGTTTATTATGAAGGACTTGAGAGATGCTAATGTTATCCTGGGATAAAGTTCATTCAAATAAAAGTTGGGCTTGCTTTGGCATAAGCTTGCTACATAGAGAAAATATTCACATATTATTATTAATCTCTTTCTGCTGTGCCTCGATGGACTTGCTCAGAGTTTCCATCTCCCCAACAAGCCTCACAGTCATGGAGTCATACTCAGCCTGAATCAGGTCATCAATGCTGCCTTGGGATAGTTGCAAATAATTATTAATGGGTTGTTCTAAACCATTAACTATTTGCTCCAGCGCATCAGCTCTCCCAGTGTCGTCGAAATTCCTAATCGGCGCTATCGAGAGCTGGGAGGACGTCTTCAGAGCTTCGAAGCCTAGATTCTTCTCCAGCACCATTGATATCAACATTTTCAAAGTGATGTAGAAAGTGCTAGTATACTGCTCAACTAGCATGGCAAAATCCGAATGGACGCTGGGAGTGACTCTAATATCGGTAAATCTCCTTCCAGGAACGACTACAGAGGGTGTCGTCACAGTCATCGCTTCAGCAGATGGCATGACAAAAGTAGAGGCACCAACAACGGTCGAAGTGGTTGGCGTATAAAGGAGGCGTAGTCGTAATGACAGGCTCATCCTTCTCTGAAGATATCGGGACTGTATTGGGCGAGCCAGCACCCGAAAATGTTGCCTCTTCAAGGTCGAGCACTGCCGTTTCATCGGCGGGAGCCGCAACAAAGCCAAAGGTTGCGTCGACGCTGTCCTTCCCGTAGATGTCTTCCCGTGAAAAGAAGACAAGAGAAAGCTAATATCAACCTGATGTTAATTTTTCTAAAAGAGGCGTAAAGATGACATTTACCCATGGCCGATGGTATATATGTCGCGTTTGCAGCCAGTACAGCTAAATCATTTCTTAATGATGCTAAGAGAGCTGTCTTACCTGGAGAGGAGGGTGCACCAAATAATGACTGAGGGTAATCATCCAAGTCTTTACCCAGATCCAATCGAGGTTCATCAGGTAGAATATCGATGGATATACTTACAGACGCGGCAGGGGTCACTTCTGTTATTAGGCCGGATAAAGAGATCCTTAATTTGCTCAGCCTCGAAGGCGATCTCGTAGCACTACCTGAAGCGGTAGCAGCGACAGCAGTCTCGAGCAAAGAATCTCCGGAGCTGCCAGCCGAAACTGTGGAGGTTCCCTCTCTAATAGGCGAAGGACCTCTAGTCAAAAAATTATCCCCAACCGGGGAAACAACAAGCTCACTCCTAGGAGCCTCATGGCTGGAAGTCCTGACAGGACCACTAACAGTCTTTATCTTCTTGCGAGGGGAAGTCTCTTTCAGAATAGGAGCCCTTCGCTTACTGGGGATAACAAGAGGCTCTGCAGGCGGAGGTATTATGCCTCTCGGTACTGTCAACAAAAACTCATCTGGAGCGACAGAGTCTTCAACTTCGTCAGAGGAAACAGACGGGACCTCCTCTCTTCCAATGGACTTATGAGGGGGCATCCTAAAACTTCCACGTATATCAAAATCGCGATGGAAGGTATTGATGGCCACATAAAATTGGGCGTACGAATGGAGGATGTGCAACTCCATGGAGAGTGAAGTCGCGGGTACATTAAAGGCTGCTCCAGTACAACCCACTATAAAGTACCGCCATCCTCTCGCTCCATTAATAAGTCCACCTCTGGACTTGAAGCTGGTGATGGTATTTTTCACATGCAATTGGTCATACCCAAATTGCCTAGCGAACCGACTAGGCAGATAGGGCTCCAAGAAGCAATGGTCTTCACTTCTGTATAACAAATGGGAAGGTCTAATGCAGACCAACCAATAAAAAGCTTCAGGAGAAAGAACGGTCTTCCCTTCACCTGAATCCTGAAGTCTCGTCCCCTATTGATTGAGATGTATAGTGGGGACGATACAGAAGAGCTTCCAGCTATGAGCAAAATTTAATGCTCGCCGACAGTCTACGACGGTGGTCACGTTCCAAGTGGAATTCTTATAATTCAACAAGAAATTATTTCCCGAACTACTGGCCGAGCCGGGAGACATCACCCTGGGGTTATGAAGAATTAACCATCCCATCAGATATAGGAACGATAATTCTACCCTGGGAAAGCTTTCACGTCGTGTTTCGTCTGCAAGCAGCCCATCAGTAATGGCCCTCAGGCCAGCTTGTATCCGGCATACCATGGCAGGGAGCAGGCCTAGTCTTGCCCCAAACACCAAACGTACTGCAGGCCATAAGGTATTACGATGAATGCGATCTAAAGATGCAATGCCATGTACTACCAATCGGCATAGCCATACAGAGAGGAAGCCAATTAGTTGAGCTTCCCTTGACAGAGGCCTGCGGCAATGCCTCATATAACTGTAGGCTTTAGTATCCGCAGGATAATTCTCAATCCCCTCATCGAGAACTTGATCTGAAGCCCCAGCGTCTTCAATAAGATCATCGACTATTTGAGCATTAAGCACGCTCAGAAAGTTTAAAGGCTTATCCCTGCTATCCACAACTTTGTCTGGCTTAGCATCTCTGGCCTGATGAAAGAAGAGATAGAATGCCCATTTGTTGGTATGAGCCAAATCAGAAGGCTCATTATAGAAGGTGGTGCACGCAAGATAATAGCTCATTAGCTCCTGGTACACTGCTACTACCCGAGGGTTTGTATCCTCCAGCTCCCTGTTTGTGGGAACATACTCTTCATAAAGAGTATCCCCCATTGGAAGTCTTGAAATCTCTGCCATCTCGTGAAGGGCCAAGCCCAACTCCCCTAGCGGAGTGGCGAAAGTCCCAGTGAGTGAGATATACCACTCCATCAAAGCCAAAAACAGGTTGGGGTTGGGAGGCAGCCCGACACTGGTAGCATTCACAGCCGCGAACAGACCAATGCTCTCAAGCTCCGTCTGAAAATGCTTCAGGGCCCATGCAGCTAAACGAGCCCATCGAAGATTTCCAGGGGTAAGCCACCCGTTGGTCCGAGGATTAACTTTGGGGTATACTCCTCCATGCCCCATGAAGTCATTACAAAAAGTCGATATTTGGACTGGCTGGAGTAGTGAAGTGTCTTCACTCGGGACGCTACCCGACAGTAATCCCCTGAAAGGCACGACAGGGCCTGAAGGGCGGCTCACAAATAATCCTTGGTCTGATCCTTTCTGATAAAATATCTTCCCCGGCTGGCCGTGAAGATTAGGGGTTAGGGTCCACGACATCTTCCTGGGATGCGTGGCATGGAAGAATGCCGAGATAGGGTAATCTCTCGGCATCCTGGGCAGGTACATGACCATGCCTCCAGCAGTAAAAACCCACTTTTCCTTCTTAGGCTTCGTCTGGGATTGTTTATCAATCATATCCCCGAATAGGAAAGCTAGTTTTATATATTTGGACCCATCTAGACACGTCAGGGGCTCTCCGTTGATCATATTCAACAGCATTCGTTCTCCTTGAGACAATATCAGAATTAGGGAATGTCACGTGGGACAAATCCTCCAGGTAATTGGAATGTCACGTGGGACAAATCCTCCAGGTAATTGGAGTTCAGTATCCCAGCAGCAGAACCCACCACCTCAGCCAACAGAGGGATCTGCAAGTCCACTACAAAATGCAAGAAGAACAAGTCAGTTTTTATACTAGACATTACAGTCTTGCAGCTTACGCCAAAGATCAACAGTCTGTGCTTTTACGCCGAGACTGTAAAAACTTGAGTTTTTACGCTGGAACCTATTTCCGAGGCGTAAAATTCAAGATTGGCAGTATACACAAAAATCTGACAGTCTGTATTTTTACGCCAGACTGCCAAAATTTGAGTTGTTACACCAAAATTTTCATCCAGAGCGTAACACTCAAAGTTTGTAGTATACGCCAAATTTCGACAGTCAAAGCTTTTACACCAGACTGCGAAAATATGAAGTTTTTACGCTGACACATTAGGAATGTGGGCGTAAATGATAAAATATCTTCGTGCATCATCTTCCTCGAAGAGGCTCTCAACATAGAAGATGACCTAGCGCATTCACGTAAAATGTGTGCAAAGGGTTTTCTTCGTTTTTCTCGTCCCAAAAGCTTTACCTATGAAGCCTGGTGCACAGCTTGACGGTGGGATACTTCGTTCAGAGCGGGGTTCGTTCAGCCCAACGGGAGTTGCTCGTGCTTGAGCAGAGGAGCGAGAAGAAGATGCAGCTTTCTTTCTCTTAGAGGTGGAAGTTGGTTTCGGTACCATGGCTAAAACTCAGAGTTCTCAGAAGAAGAGACGAAGAAGGGCTCTCAAAGTAACAAAGGGTTTTTTGCAAAAGACAGATGAAGAGTTTCTTCTCTGAAGGCCTTGGGGTATTTATAGAGTTCAGATAACTCTTCAAATTCCTAACCAAATCCGATATTTAATATTCGGTTATGAGTGGGGAACACGTCAGCCTATCATTTAGGGATGACGGACAGTCAGCGAATTCGAAAAGTTTTTCATGCAGAGCAGATCTACGATTTTTACGCTAAGGAGCTTTTATTCTCAGAGGCTACAAATCTACGGTTTTACGCTCGAAGGCCACAAGTCTATGGTTTTACGCCCGGATGCTTTTACGCTCGGTAGCTTTTATGCTCGAGAGGCTACAAACCTACGATTTTACGCTCAGAGGCTATAAATCTATGGTTTTACGCCCGGATGCTCTTATGCTCAGCAGCTTTTATGCTAGAGAGGCTACAAACCTATAATTTTATGCTCATCTACATTACGGATCTATGACTTTCTGCATTAAAATACGCAGGCCAGAGTATGCATATATCTGAACAATTCTCAAGACGGCCAATTACAAGAGTTCACGCAGAATATGCTCCTTCTTGGCCTCAAAACATCCCAAGTACCCAAAACATACAGAGTTCAGCATTGAAAATGACTCTTCTTCTTGGGTCGATTGGAAGTTCATCCAAAATCCAGTCAGAATTTTTTCTCTACAGTTCAAGCATGGCCAGTTTTGACAGCCATTTCTCGCCCTACTTCAAGGGATTTTTGGGAAATCATTCGTGAAGATTATGGTCTGAACAAGAATTCTTCTTATCAAAGAAGTGACAGTTCAAAATTCTATGCGACTCCTTGTCCAAAATAGCACGACAGTTTGGATCTTCAGCTTATATGCTAAGCAGCTTTCTACGCATCTTTAGCTACCCGTAAAAGACAGGACGAGATCATATACTCTTTTTATCAGAGTCAGCGTAAAGTTATTCAGACTTCATCACAGCAAAATATGGCAAATCATCAGATGCGTAAAAGAAGACAATTTTATTAATCATGATTACATATGATGGAAATCCAGTCTACAAAGGGTTTTTTATCTTCATGATTACATATAATGGAAATCCTTTTTCTATGAAGGATTTCTCATTTTTACTTAAGATCACGCCAAGAATCTGTTCTGCCAGGTTCTCATATTGGTGGAGATCTTTGTCTTCTACAGCAGTTCATCGACTTCCACAGTCGATGAACAAGAAAATGATTAATGGCGGGAGGATACAAAACTGGACTTGTATAAATTATTCAAGCCCACCCTCCATACGCCATGACAGATTGAGTTGGGATTCAGACCCAACTCAATACTTGAAGACATGGCCAGTTTGTCTGCCCTCGTCCACCGTCGTAACGGGAGAAAATACAGCTTGCAAGCTGTGTGGTCGAATGTGACCCTTCTTCTCTCCTGGACGAATCGCCATATGAAATTGCTGATCATCCCGAGCAAAGGAAGCTATGATATCCTTGTCACTACCCCATTTCCAGAGCCGGGTATTTTTTTATATTTTAATTTAGTTAATTGTGTATTATTTATAATTAATTATATTTATATTTAATTAATGATTGTATTATTTTTATATTGATTGTTTTAGGGTTTTGGCTAGCCTGGATCCATGTCAGACCCTAGTGGACCCATATCCGACCCAGCCCACACCCCTGTGAGACTTATTTTTGGGTTTTAGAATATTTATTATATTTTTAGTGGGTTATTTGGAGTGATTTGGAGTTAATTTGAGTGCTTTTGGAACCCAAAACCCAAACCCAAGTGAGAGGGGGACATTTTGGGCATTTGGAGACTTTGGAGACCTATTTTATTGCTTGGCCGGCCCCAAACCCTTCCCACACCCGAGAACACAGCAGCCCACACCCGACCACAGTAGCCCCCATCCCCTTTTCTTCTTTTCACTTCTTCTTCTTCTCCACTACTTTTTTCTTCTTCCTTTCTTCTCCCAACTTCAAGTAAGTACCTATTCCTCTTCTTTCTTCTTCTATTCTCCATGGTTGTGAACCCTAACCCTACATTCTTCCCCAACCTAGGTGGGTAGAGCTTAGATTTGGTGTTGGAGCTAGATTTGGGAGCTTGGAAGCTAGTTGTGGTGGATTTGGAGCTTTTTGGAGACTTTGGCTTGGGATTCCAACTCCCAAGAGGTAAACCCTGATTTCCCCCCTTCTAATTACTCTTATGTAGTGTAATTAATAGTTTAGAACCTTCCTAGACCTTAGGGCTATCCGTGAGAGGAAGTTGGAACTAGTTTGGTTGAGTTTATAGACTTTAACACTAGGTTTTGTGTCAATTTTGGATAAAATCCGAAATTGGCCCAATTTTGGGTTATGCCCTAGGTTAGACAGACCTAGGTAGACGTTGTCGGGTGTCTTGAGGGTGAGTGCGTGACTCTGTTCAGACACGGGAAGCCGTGTCGCGGAGAAACGGACGTTTCGGACGAATTTAGGGTTTTCGTCGTCGCCGATTCTAAGTAAGTGCGCATTTTCGCCACGGGCCTTGAATCGACGGGGTAGTATTTTTCTAGGATCTAGATATCGTTTAGGACCCGTGGGTAAATTTTGGGCCGATTCTGAGTTGGTTTGGTGTGCGTTTCAGGAGATTTTTCGAACCGCACACCGCGTGTTCGTCGAAATGACCGAACGGCCATTTTGGCGTGGTTTCTTAGTTTCGGGCTTGTGCGCACGTTGGGTTAGTATCGAAGAGTGTGTGCTAGAATTCTTGGGCTATATTTTATATATTTATAGGTGTTTGTGCGTGTCGGGGTCGTTGGGCGTGCGTTGGTGAGCGTTATGGGCGTTGTGTGCGTTGTGTGTTGTGTGTGTGTTGTGTTTATATATATATATATGTATATATATATATTTGTGTGTGTGTTTCTATATATATATTTATATATGTATGTGTGTTCTTATGTATATGTGAGTGTGTTAGTGAGTGCTTGTGTGAGTGTGGGTTGGTGCTAGTGTATGTGTGTAGGTGAGTGTGTGAGTGTGAGTGAGTGTTTATATATATATATATGTATATGAGTTTGTGTATGTGTATATGTATATATATATATATATATATATATATATATATATATATATATATATATATATATATATATATGTGTGTATATGTATATATATATGTATGAGTGTTTGTGTGTGTGGTTGTGTTTGTGAGAGTGTGTGCTAGTGTGTGTGAGAGTGAGTGTGTGTGAGTGAGTGTATATATATATATATATATATATATATATATATATATATGTTTGAGTGTGAGTGTGTATATGTATATATATATATATATATATATATATATATATATATATATATATAGATATATGTGTGTATATATATATAGATGTGTGTTTATATGTATATATATAGATATATGTATGTGCTTGTATGTGTGTGTGTGTGTGTATTTATATGTTAGTGTTTGTGTGTGTGTAGATATATAAATATATAGAGTGTGTGTGTATATATATATGGTTGTATATATATATATAGATATATGTATATATATATATATGTGTGTCTGTATGTGGTTGTGTGTGTGTGAGAGAGTGAGAGGGGGAGGGGGGCAGAACTGCTCAGCAGCAGCAACAGCAGCAGCATGCACAGCTGCAGCAGCAGCTAGGCAGCAGCAAGCAGCAGCAGCAGGTTTGAGCAGCAGCAGCAGCTTGGCATTAGCAGCGGGGGTAGCAGCTAGAGTAGCGAGGGGGGAGAGAGATCTAAGTGATATATATATATATATAGTTAGAGAGATAGGTAAATAGATAGATAATTAGATAGATAGTTAGATAGGTAGATAGGTAGATATCTAGTAGGTAGACATCTAGATATCTAGATAGATAAATAGATTAGATAGATAGATACATAGGTAGATAAATAGATAGGTAGATAGTTAGATAATGGATGGATAGCTAGCTAGATAGATAGATTGATAGGTAAATAAATACTAGATATAAATAACTAGTTAGATAGAATTTTAGTTAGATATATAGATAGGTATAAGATAGATAGATAGATATCTATAGATAGGTAAATAGATACATACATAGTCGATAGATAGATCTATAGATAGCTAGATTAATAGATGGATAGATACCTAGGTAGATAGATATCTAGATACATAGATACATAGATGAATAGTTAAATAGATAGTTAGATAGATACGTAGATTCATATATATATATATATATATATATATATATATATATATATATATATATATATATATATATATATATATATATATAACTAGATAGATAGATTGATAGATTTAGATAGATAGTTAGATATATATATATATATATATATCTATAGGTATAGATATATAAATACATATAGCTCGATATATATTATAGCTAGATATATATATATGTATAGGTAAGGTAAGATATATAAGGTATGTGAATGTGTGTGTATGTGAGATATATATATATATATATATATGTAGATACCTAGGTATATGCCTATATGTATTAGATATATATATTTTAGCCTAGATTATAGCTAGATATATATGTTTATGCATAGTTAGTTAGCTAGAGGGGTAGTAGAGTTGAGTTTAGAGCGGTATCTCAATACCTTGAGATACCAAGGTATCTCAATACTTTGAGATATCCAAGGTATTGAGTTTCGAGCGGGGTTTTTGAGATATTGCCTAGGTTTGAGTTTAGAGATGGATTTTTATGTATATGTGTATATATTTACGCGTGCTAGCATAGGTTTTAGAGGGTATAGACGGGGCGTATAGCGTAGGGTGAGGTATCGGATACCGAGGGTATCCCGGTATCTCAAGGAGGCGAGTTTGAGGGTTTGCTAGCTTAATGAGCTCGGTTTGACCTAGAATTTCAGGGGCACCCTAGTTTGACCTAGAGTTGATCGTAGTTGACTCGGTTGACCGCCAACATCAACTTTTGACCTAGTTTTGACCTAAAGTTGACTTTTTGTACATAGAGTTGACTTTTTGACCCAGATTTTACCGGTTTGACCCGTTTGACCTAGAACGACCCTAGAAGCCTATTTTTAGTTATTTTATATCTGTTTAACTTATTAAAACCCTGTTTAACCCTGCTTTTTGTAATAGGTCCTTGCGACACCGGTTCGGATCGCTAGTTGCTCAGGACGTCAGGCGAGTACATTCTCTGATAGTTTTTATTATCTGATGATTATTATGATTCAGCTTCTAGTATAGTATCATCTGATTATTCTGGCATAACACGGGACACTGACTGGTATTTCTGGATTCATTTACTTGCGACACGTATATTTTATGTTTCTGGCCTCTATTCTGGAATCACTACTGGCATCACCACAGGCATCACTCATGTTTCAGGCTGGACTCATCTTGATTTATGTGTCGGGTCTTGGATTCACTTGTATTAGTCGAGACGGGGAAATACTCGAGTAGACATATAAATATTCCCATCTGGAATCATCAGAAATCACTCCCTCTGGTCTAATCTGGAATGATAGCAGCCGTGCACCCAGTGCACGGTGAGCCATACTTACCCCTAGCCGTTTACATGTCGAAACAAGTATTTCAAAGATACCGAGTTCATTCTTTATAGTCTGGACTCTCTTGTATTTCTTGCTGGTCTCACTCATGTTTCTGGACTTGACTCACTACATGTATTTCATGCTGGACTCACTACATGTTCATGTGCAGAGACTTACTCTTAGTTTAGATTTCTTGTATCTTACAGCTATTACTATCTTGTTTCTGATATTCCTGCATCTTTACCCTTATGCATCAGTGATTTATATATTTCTTGTTTCATACTTGCTTTATTCTTCTTGCTACTTGCTATAACTGTTTTATAGTTTTTATCATTTAAATGGAACTGCTGTTAGAGATGTACTTGCTCCAGTCCTGACTGGACATATTTTTCAGAGTATCCGGAGGATTGGTGTCCGACGTTTTATAGACCTGAGCCTGTCGATGGTGCAGACAGGGACCCTCTAGTTTAGGAGTAATTTTCGGGTTGGTAGCCGGGATCACTAGGACCTTGTTATTGTTTTTATTAGCTTTTAGCACCGGATTTGTCTCCGGTTTTGGATTGAGACCTTATATTGTATATTATTTTGGATGATGTATTATTATTATTGATGTTGTGGTTGTTGTAGTAGTTATTGTTGGTTAGACTTTATAGCTGTTAGATTTCTGTGTTATCTTATCGTGCTTAGATTCGTGATTGAGTACTTGATTATCATTATGATATTGCTCCTCCGTTTGGAGTTGAGATCTTGACAGGGATATATATTGATGCGTGAGATTGTTATCTAGATAGTTGACCTAGACAACGTTCTACCGCCGATGCTGCGGCGTAGGCTGGACGTACCCATGACTCATGCCCGATTTTTTGGGTGCGGGTTGTGACACGTTTTTGGTGGCGGCCCCATGCAGGTCTCGATTTGCATTTAGTGCGATATCATGGTGGTACAACAACTTAGTTGTACTGCTGCGAGCCTGCTATAGGATCTAGGATCTAGGATGAGAGTGTACTCAATCATGGCTAGGAACAAGTCCAATCTAATTATTCTGAAACTGCTTCTTTTGAAATATTACTGTCCTTCTTTGATGATATCGTATCTTGTGCCGTATTGACTTCTTTTGATCTGTGTTCAGGATGCCTTCGAAGACACGATCCCATCGTACCGTTCCAGCAGTTGCTACCGAGAGGTCTGCTACCTCTCGTCCAGCTCGTATTCAGGCAGCTGCTACCGCTCCACTCACCACTCCTGCGGTTGAGGGAGCATCTGCTTCTCTCGGGGATCCTCCTTCACCTGTCGATCCGAGGACCACCCCAGTCATTCCGGTGGTTCCTTCACCACTTCCTGCTCCAGTAGACGCCGCGCAGTTGTTTGCGTTCTTCATGGAGATGATGGACGCGCAGCACCGTCAGGTGGATGTGATGAGGTTGAGCATTGAGAACGCCCACCAGGTGTCCATGACGGCAGTGGATAGGGTGGCACAGATTCAGCCACAGGCAGATCAGATTCAGCGCCCGAGGCCGGGCAACATCATTGACTTCCAGAGGATGCGGCCCAAGGAGTTCCAGAGTACAGAAGGGATCCTGTACGCGGATGACTGGATAGAGCAGATTGAGAGCATCTTCAGGCTGGCACAAATTCTAGACAACATGCAGATAGAGGCAGCGGGCAGTCAGATGTTCGACCTTGTCTTGACATGGTATCACACTGATACGAGGATCGCGGCACCAGGGCTTACTTGGGAGGCTTTCAAGAGACTTTTTAAGGAGAAGTTTTTCCCAGATGTGGCGCTCAGTGCTTTGGAGAGCCAGTTTGAGGCACTCGTCCAGGGGAGCATGACAGTGGACGAGTACGCAGCGGAGTTTTGCCGTCTGGGCAGATTTGTAGGGGGCTTGAGTGAGGCAGCAAAGGCGAGGAAGTTTCGCAAGGGCTTGGTCATGGCGGTCAAGTCTTTGACCATGAGCGACCGCGAGGCGACTTTCGAACATATAGTAGGAGATGCTCAGAGAGCAGAGGATGACTTGGAGCTCAAGTCCAAGAGAGGCAGGGATGATTCAGGTAGTGCGAGTGGCAGTGCGGGACCGGCTAAGCGTCCCTATGTGCAGAAGGCAGCGCAGCAGGGTCAGGATCAGAGGGTGCCCACTTGTGCCTACTGCAGGAAGGCAGGACACACTTGGGATGTTTGTAGGAGGAGGCTGAAGGTGTGTTTGTTCTGTGGATCCGCTGCTCACCAGATGCGAGATTGTCCCACTGCACCTCCATTGGGTAGAGCACAGGATCAGAGAGTTGGAGCTAGGCCACCTGTGGCACAATATTATGCCCCGCACCAGCAGAGGGATATACCCCAGCAGGGCAGGGCTTATGCGTTGACGGTCGAGGAGGCCGATGCTATGGGTGTCGGGTTAGCAGGTCTGTCTCCTTGTTCCTCTTCCTGTACTTTTCCATTCCTTGTGGTGTGCTTCATTAGTACCTGTTAGATTTTTCTTTGTGCTGTGGTAGATAGTGTAGTGACCCTGATTGAGACTGTGATAACACGACCAGTAGGACCATGATCTTGTATGTTATTTAGGTAGAATTTCTTGACTGTGATTGTTGGGGGTTTGACCTAGAGGGAGTGCAATTGACTTTAAATTTCGAGGACAAAATTTTCTAAGGAGGATAGGCTTGTCACTACCCCAGTTCCAGAGCCAGGTATTTTTTTATTTTAATTTAGTTAATTATGTATTATTTATAATTAATTATATTTATATTTAATTAATGATTGTATTATTTTTATATTGATTGTTTTAGGGTTTTGGCTAGCCTGGACCCATGTCAGACCCTAGTGGACCCATGTTCGACCCAGCCCACACCCTTTTGAGACTTATTTTTGGGTTTTAGAATATTTATTATATTTTTAGTGGGTTAGTTGGAGAGATTTGGAGTTAGTTTGAGTGCTTTTGGAACCCGAAACCCAAACCCAAGTGAGAGGGGGGCATTTTGGGCATTTGGAGACTTTGGAGACCTATTTTATTGCTTGGCCAGCCCCAAACCCTTCCCACACCTGTGAACACAGCAGCCCACACCCGACCACAGCAGCCCCCATCCCCTTTTCTTCTTCTTCACTTCTTCTTCTTCTCCACTACTTCTTTCTTCTTCCTTTTTTCTCCCAACTTCAAGTAAGTACCTATTCCTCTTCTTTCTTCTTCTATTCTCCATGGTTGTGAACCCTAACCCTACATTCTTTCCCAACCTAGGTGGATAGAGCTTAGATTTGGTGTTGGAGCTAGATTTGGAACTTGGAAGCTAGTTGTGGTGGATTTGGAGCTTTTTGGAGACTTTGGCTTGGGATTCCAACTCCCAAGAGGTAAACCATAATTTTCCCCTTTCTAATTACTCTTATACAGTGTAATTAATAGTTTAGAACCTTCCTAGACCTTAGGGCTACCTGTGGGAGGAAGTTGGAACTAGTTTGGTTGAGTTTAGAGACTTTAACACTAGGTTTTGTGTCAATTTTGGATGAAATCTGAAATTGGCCCAATTTTAGGTGATGCCCTAGGTTAAACGGACCTAGGTAGACATTATCGGGTGTCTTAAGGGTGAGTGCGTGTCTCCGTTCGGACACGGGAAGCCGTGTCGTGGAGAAACGGGCGTTTCGGGCGAATTTGGGGTTTTCGTCGTCGCCGATTCTAAGTGCGTGCGCGTTTTTGCCACGGGCATAGAATCGACGGGTAGCATTTTTTCTAGGATTTAGACATCGTTTAGGACCCGTGGATAAATTTTGGACCGATTTTGAGTTGGTTTGGTGTGCGTTTCAGGAGGTTTTCCGAACCGCACACCGCGTATTCGTCGAAATGACCGAACGGCCATTTCGGCGTGGTTTCTTAGTTTCGGGCTTGTGCGCGCGTTGGGTTAGCATCGGGGAGTATATGCTAGAATTCTCAGTCTATATTTTATATATTTATAGGTGTTTGTGCGTGTCGGGGTCGTTGGGCGTGCGTTGGTGAGCGTTATGGGCGTTGTGTGCGTTGTGTTGTGTGTTGTGTGTGTGTTGTGTTTATATATATATATATATATATATATATATATATGTATATATATATTTGTGTGTGTGTTTCTATATATATATTTATATATGTATGTGTGTTCTTATGTATATGTGAGTGTGTTAGTGAGTGCTTGTGTGAGTGTGGGTTGGTGCTAGTGTATGTGTGTAGGTGAGTGTGTGTGTGAGTGTGAGTGAGTGTTTATATATATATATATATATATATATATATATATATATATATATATATATATATGAGTTTGTGTATGTGTATATGTATATATATATATATGTATGAGTGTTTGTGTGTGTGGTTGTGTTTGTGAGAGTGTGTGCTAGTGTGCGTGAGAGAGTGTGTGTGTGTGTGAGTGAGCGTATATATATATGTTTGAGTGTGAGTGTGTATATGTATATATATATATATATAGATATATGTGTGTATATATATATAGATGTGTGTTTATATGTATATATACAGATATATGTATGTGCTTGTATGTGTGTGTGTGTATTTAAATGTTAGTGTTTGTGTGTGTATAAATATATATGTTAGTGTGTGTGTGTGTGTAGATATATAAATATATAGAGTGTGTGTGTATATATATATATAGATATATGTATATATATGTGTGTCTGTATGTAGTTGTGTGTGTGTGAGAGAGTGAGAGGGGGGGCAGAACTGCTCAGCAGCAGCAGCAGCATGCACAGCTGCAGCAAGCAGCTGCAGCAGCAGCTAGGCAGCAGCAAGCAGCAGCATGGGCAGCAGCAGCAGCAGGTTTGAGCAACAGCAGCAGCTTGGCATTAGCAGCGGGGGTAGCAGCTAGAGTAGCGAGGGGGGAGAGAGATCTAAGTGATATATATATAGTTTGAGAGATAGGTAAATAGATAGATAATTAGATAGATAGTTAGATAGGTAGATATCTAGTAGGTAGACATCTAGATATCTAGATAGATAAATAGATTAGATAGATAGATACATAGGTAGATAAATAGATAGGTAGATAGTTAGATAATGGATGGATAGCTAGCTAGCTAGATAGATTGATAGGTAAATAAATACTAGATATAAATAACTAGTTAGATAAAATTTTAGTTAGATATATAGATAGGTATAAGATAAATAGATAGATAGATATCTATAGATAGGTAAATAGATAAATAGATACATAGATAGTCGATAGATAGATCTATAGATAGCTAGATTAATAGATGGATAGATACCTAGGTAGATAGATATCTAGATACATAGATACATAGATGAATAGTTAAATAGATAGTTAGATAGATACGTAGATTCATAGATAGATATATATATAACTAGATAGATAGATGGATAGATTTAGATATATAGATATATATATATATATATATATATATATATATAAATACATATAGCTAGATATATATTATAGCTAGATATATATATGTATAGGTAAGGTAAGATATATAAGGTATGTAAATGTGTGTGTATGTGAGATATATATATATATATATGTAGATACTTAGGTATATGTCTATATGCATTAGATATCTATATTTTAGCCTATATTATATCTAGATATATATGTTTATGCATAGTTAGTTAGCTAGAGGGGTAGTAGAGTTGAGTTTAGAGCGGTATCTCAATACCTTGAGATACCAAGGTATCTCAATACCTTGAGATATCCAAGGTATTGAGTTTCGAGCGGGGTTTTTGAGATATTGCCTAGGTTTGAGTTTAGAGATAGATTTTTATGTATATGTGTATATATTTACGCGTGCTAGCATAGGTTTTAGAGGGTATAGACGGGACGTATAGCGTAGGGTAAGGTATCGGATACCGAGGGTATCCCGGTATCTCAAGGAGGCAAGTTTGAGGGTTTGCTAGCTTAATGAGCTCGGTTTGACCTAGAATTTCAGGGGCACCCTAGTTTGACCTAGAGTTGACCGTAGTTGACTCGGTTGACCGCCAACATCAACTTTTGACCTAGTTTTGACCCAAAGTTGACTTTTTGTACCTAGAGTTGACTTTTTAACCCAGATTTCACCGGTTTGATCCGTTTGACCTAGAACGACCCTAGAAGCCTATTTTTAGTTATTTTATATCTGTTTAACTTATTATAACCCTGTTTAACCCTACTTTTTGTAATAGGACCTTGCGACACCGGTTCGGATTGCTAGTTGCTCAGGACGTCAGGCGAGTACATTCTCTGATAGTTTTTATTATCTGATGATCATTATGATTCAGCTTCTAGTATAGTATCATCTGATTATTCTGGCACAATATGGGACACTGACTGGTATTTCTGGATTTATTTACTTGTGACACGTATATTTTATGTTTCTGGCCTCTATTCTGGAATCACTACTGGCATCACCACAGGCATCACTCATGTTTCAGGCTGGACTCATCTTGATTTACGTGTCGGGTCTTGGATTCACTTGTATTAGTCGAGGCGGAGAAATACTCGAGTAGACATATAAATATTCCCATCTGGAATCATCAGGAATCACTCCCTCTGGTCTAATCTAGAATGATAGCAGCCGCGCACCCAGTGCGCGGTGAGTCGTACTTACCCCTAGCCGTTTACATGTCGAAACAAGTATTTTAAAGACACCGAGTTCATTCTTTATAGTCTGGACTCTCTTACATTTCTTGCTGGTCTCACTTATATTTCTGGACTTGACTCACTACATGTATTTCATGCTGGACTCACTACACGTTCATGTGCACAGACTTACTTTTAGTTTAGATTTCTTGTATCTTACAGCTATTACTATCTTGTTTCTGATATTCCTGCATCTTTACCCTTATGCACCAATGATTTATATATTTCTTGTTTCATACTTGCTTCATTCTTCTTGCTACTTGCTATAACTGTTTTATAGTTTTTATCATTTAAATGGAACTGCTATTAGAGATGTACTTGCTCCAGTCCTGACTGGACATATTTTTTAGAGTATCCGGAGGATTGGTGTCCGACGTTTTATGGACCTGAGCCTGTCGATGGTGCAGACAGGGACCCTCTAGTTTAGGAGTAATTTTCGGGTTGGTAGCCGGGATCACTAGGACCTTGTTATTGTTTTTATTAGCTTTTAGCACCGGATTTGTCTCCGGTTTTGGATTGAGACCTTGTATTGTATATTATTTTGGATGATGTATTATTATTATTGATGTTGTGGTTGTTGTAGTAGCTGTTGTTGGTTAGACTTTATAGCTGTTAGATTTCTGTGTTATCTTATCGTGCTTAGATTCGTGATTGAGTACTCGATTATCATTATGATATTGCTCCTCCGTTTGGAGTTGAGATCTTGACAGGGATATATATTGATTGCGTGAGATTGTTATCTAGATAGTTGACCTAGACAGCGTTCTACCGCCGATGCTGCGGCGTAGGCTGGACGTACCCACGACTCATGCCCGATTTTTTGGGTGCGGGTCGTGACAATCCTTCCATGATCCATCGTTGCAAATGCTCGAAGATGCCTTCTTTTTTGGCTCCTTACATGCTGCTGGAAGAACATAATCTTCTTCTTCCTCAAGTCGACCTGACGGAACTCGACAATCATCTCTATGTGGTGAAGGGAGTGTGGGAAAAATAGGTTAACCCATTCGCCTTTTTATAGGCAGAGGAGAACATACCGAATCCCAACAAACTCCCAAAAATTCGCCAAGAAATCAGCCCCGAGGAACGAGTCAGATTTGACCGTTTCATGCTTCATTCAAAGTGTTTCAAATTACGAGAAATTTGAAAACTTTGAAGGGGGTCTTGTAGAAGCATAAAAAATACGCTACAGGATTATACGCAGTATGCATAAAACCCGCGTAAAGTAGAGTTTTAGTGCTGTGTGGCGTAAGACATGACTTCAGAGCTATCAGCGAACAACAGAGCTTCAACGTTGTTCAGCGTAAAATATAGCTCCAGAACAACCCGCGTAATGTAGTATTTTTAGACTGTTTCAGCGTAAAAAGGTTGCAACCTCACCTTTATGGCATAAAACTCATCCGCTTTTAATGCAGCATAAAAGTGTACGAGGAACGCTTCGTATTCCTCGAATGAACCTGTCAGACAGTACAATGAACTTGACTCCTGACAAAGAGTACTGCACGACTATCAAGACGATGACTGTAATGATGATTCGGCACAGAGCTCCAGACTGTCGTTTAGTATCAAAGCCTTGATTTAATTCGTCGTCTACGCATTCAAGGAATATGCTGCCTAGTTTTATACAGGCAGCCAAGAGCTTTTACGCTCAAGATGAGACAAAACTGACCGCCACGTCAAAAGCTGCTCTTCGTACAGAGCCCGAGGCATGTCTTTGTAATTAATGCGCGAGATGGGGGCAGATCTCTGCATTTAATGCACGAGATTTTATTCTATTTCCGATGACTGGGAGAGCCATAATTAGGGATAATACGTCCACGTCACCATCCCTGCATATTACGCAATCATGCCATTTTCAGCTATAGGAGTACGCCGTATGCTATCTCCTCGAAATACGTCGACCTGGCTATTTTCAGCTATAGGAGTACGCCGCATGCTATCTCCTTGAAATACGCCAACCCAAGCTATATTTGCAAAGGTATGTGAACAAGCTATCTGATTCAGAATACGCTCAAGACCTCAGTCAAGGAAGGAGAATCGGCTATCTTTTACGCTAGCTACCTATCTATGCAGCATCAGACTTCTACACCTACTTGGCTTCTACGCCAACCTGACAGCTATTGGGTTTCTACGCCTATATGTCAGCTATTGGGCATCTACGCCTACTTGGCTTTTACGCCATCAGAACAGCTACTTGGCTTTTTATGCCATCAAAATAGTTATTTGGCTTCTACACCAATCATCTCTACGCGAGGGACAGTGACCTACGTGGCTTGCATGCCGTGATCTTCGCAGCAGTTATATGCATTATCTCTTAATGGGACACGCGTCACACACTTATTCGGAAGATCATTTATACGTGGGTAGCAGTTATGATAACCGTCGCATAAAATGTGCGGTTCTTTTCGCTGTTCAGCTTCTACGCCTATAAATAGAGACCTCCGTCCACAAAGGTCAAAAGGGCAGATTTGGAGAGAGGTCAGATTTTATACAGAGAGTAGTGATCGATGATCTTGGCATCGAGCATCCACTCCCTCTTCCAATCTTTGAAGCTATTCCTTCTTCTACAGCACTTCTTCATCTTCGTGTGGTCCAAGGGACAAAGTGATCGACTGCAGATCAGACTCCTATAGCAATATTTACCCAGATTAAATTTTGTACTTAACATCCTCGTATAGGATTAATAGTACTTCTTGTTTGTAAACCTAAGAAAGGGTTTTGTATAAGCCTAGTTTCATTTCTTTCGTTTATTATCAAATAGTGGCATCCATTGCTTCTTCAATAGAAAGAAGAGGACTGTGAGACTTCATCACATAACGTAGAATAAATGCATCTTAGATGATGTTATTATAGTGGTTTATGTTCGAAACTAGTAGAATCTAGCAGATCCTTTCATAAAAGGTCTCAAGTGCCAGCTTGTCGAGAACACAACAAGAAAAATGAGCTTGAAGAATTTTTGATGTAATGTCTTTATAATTCTATCATAAAGTATTTTGCATAGAGAAATCTACTAGGCATCTAACTTTTGGTTTAAAGAAGCATCATTGGCTGTGGTACATCATGTACAGAGGTTTGTCCATGGGAACATTGTTGGGATTGGACCCAGAATCTCTATAGTCTATTATATGCTCTAGGTAACGAAAAAGTCATATGGGAGGTTAGCTTTAAGACTTAATGAGTTCTTGAGTGTTTGGAATTCTCTGTGTACTTTAGAAGAAGCACGGGTAGCTAAACATTATATGGCAAGTACCACATGATATATTGGCGGGACACCACATGAGGTAGGACCTCATGTTTGGGCTATATCATAATGGCATAGTACTGCATATAGGAAGGAAGCCTCATGCTGAAAAGTTAGATAGTAGTAGCACAATACTACAAAGAGTTTTAGTACCTTATGCTACAGTGTCGTGACACTACAAGAGGTAGGACCTCAGCTTTAAGCCATGTCATAGTAGTGTAGCACACAAAGGGATAGGTAGTCCCATGATGGGTTGTAGTACAACACTACGAAGATGATAGTACAACATTCTACAATAGGGGTAATACCGCATGAGGTAGTAAGACATAGACTTCAGCTATGTCACAACGACATATTATTGCACACAGAGAAAGTCAGCCTCATGCTGGGATTTAAACTCTCTAAGAAAAGAACTCACATATGTGCATTAACAGAGACATAGGCCGTCTCTTGAGGTTAAACTTTTAGATACCAGTTCAGCACGAGACCTTTAATGTGCGACCAGGGGCATGATTGATATAATTATAACAGTAGAAAGAATTGTATCTATGATATTAAATGTAAGTCTTAGTCCATTATGTATCTTACTATTATTCGACCCATACGAGACGATTCAATTCATAAGTGACATCTATCCTAATATAGGATGTACATTCACTGTAAAGAATGCTCAGGTCACATATTAAAATATATGGAGTATTATTGGAATTTATTTAAATTGGTCACTAGTGACCCGGTCTTATCATTCCTTGATGTGGAAAACTCCAAGTGTGTGTATTTCAATATTTGAGCTATCATTATTGATTAACACACATGGGTGAGTTAGCTCAAGTAATTTTTGGGTTGGAAGTTTTCTCTTGTGGGCAAAGTTCAAATCCTAATAGAAATATTAGTTTTTGTCCCCTATTTCAAGGAAGATTTTTTTTGGATCTATGCACTAAAGGGCCTGATAATCAGACTCGGGCTCATGTGTGGACGAAGGATGCAAAGTAGCATTTTTGGCACTTTACTTGTATGCATCGAGTGTAGATATGGTGTATTCCTCTCAGAAGTAACAAGATTGCTTGTGGTTGCACTGCATGTTGTCGCGCTCCATTTGTGTGTTTGACTGCGGGGGTTGCGAGTACGAGACGTACTGCAATTATGTAGTTCTATTGGACTACTTCTCCATTGTCATAATTTTACTACTAGTGTGGCGGTCAGTTTGTAACTTCCATATTTATAGGAAGTTACTAATGGTAATCGCCCACATTATGAAGGTTGACTCCCTAGTTTTCTGCCTACATTAGCAGTAAGCAGTTATGACTGGTAGGTGGTTACCTCCCCTGTATAAAGTTCTTATCTTTGCACTAAGTACAAAAGACAAGCGGGGAGAGAGAGAAAGAGAAGTGCATCAGTAGTCACAACAACCATATAGGACCGTATTATTGCTTGTCCGAAGTGAAGGAGGTGACAAGTTTGAGCATTAAGTTCTTTCGAACTTGCTGGTTCCTGGGAGAGATTGACAAGAAGGGTCAAATCTCGTTTTAAGCAATAATGATCTTCAACACCTCAGTAACGAGATGCTTACTATTTTTGCAGTGCTATAGGGCGGTTGAGGGCTTTTCTCTTTTAGAAACATATTGTGCGCATTGCTTTAGGAAAGCACTTGGTGTTTGTCCTTAGCAATCTTCTCGAACCAATGTCGAGTCTTAGTCTAGGGTATTAGAGGGGCTTACACACTATATTGTAATGACAATATGCAAAACAAAATGTCTAGTATTTTTGTCCAATATATTTTAGGGCTGAATTTGGATAGTAGTTGACATTATCCAACCTAGGCCATTATCATCCTTAATCTCACCATACCTAAGCATGCTCAAATTAGCATGATTTTTTTTTGGATGTCCAACTGGCACCACATCATCATGTTGTAAACGGTTCTTGAACGATCCACTTAGTACCATATCATCATTCTTATATCATACCCAAAGCCAACTGCATGATGTTACATAAAAAAATCATAATTTACAAATTGTAAGTTTCAATTCCAGGTACCCTAAGTATTTACTTTCTAGTTTAACTAGGATCCATGTATCCTTACTAAATATGGATTTACTTTCAAGTTACTCTAATTATTGTTATTTAGTTATATTTTTAAATATTTATATAAGTAATCGGAAATTAAAATTATAGTGAAGTCTGAAGATGGAGATGGAGATGGAGATGGAGAGGGAGAAGTAGGAGAAGAGAGAATATGAGAAAGGAGATTGCAAGGGCCTTAAACCCTAGGTTGCATCTCATGTCTATTTATATTGATATGCAATACATCCACAATGACTATTATACCCTCATATGATAAATAATAAAATAAAATAACTCTAACACCCTCCCTCAAGCAGGAGCATATAGATCAGACGTGCCCAGCTTGCTACATAAATCAGAAAATGGACCACGAGCAAGTGGTTTGGTGAGGATATCACCTAATTGATCCTCTGACCGAACATAAGGAGTGACAATCTGTTTCTTCAGCAACAAATCACGAACAAAATGACAATCCACCTCGATATACTTCGTGCGCTCATGAAACATCGGATTACTCGCGATAAACATTGCCGACTGATTATCACAATACATCTCCATCGGAATAGGAATCATGATTCCCATTTCATGAAGAAGAGACTGCACCCACATCATCTCAGAAGCTGTATGAGCCATCGCACGGTACTCGGCCTTTGCACTAGAATGAGCCACAACATTCTGCTTCTTACTACGCCGCGTGACAAGATTGTCACCCACAAACGTACAATAGCCAGAAGTAGACCTCCTATCACTGCGACTGCCTGCCCAATCAGCATCACTGAACCCAGTCACCGTAAGCAACTGGGAAGGTTTGTACAACAAACCCTTTCCAGGTGCACCCTTCAAGTATCGAAGAATGCGAGAGATAGCCTCCCAATGTGGTTGCCGAGGGGCATGCATAAACTGACTAACTACTCCAACTGCATATGTGATGTCTGGTCGAGTAACAGTAAGATATATAAGTTTGCCAACCAAACGTCTATAATATCCAACATCCTCAAATAACTCTCCCCTGTCAGCATCAAGCTTGTCATGATAATCCATAGGAGTCTCAACTGGCCGACACGCCAACATCCCAGTCTCGGAGAGCAAGTCTAGAACATACTTGCGTTGTGACAGATACACACCTTTCTTAGATCGAGCAACCTCGATTCCAAAAAAATAGCGAAGAAGACCCAAATCCTTAGTATGAAACTGACGACTAAGGTTGGCCTTCAAGTCCACAATTCCAGCATGATCACTCCCAGATATAATGATATCATCAACATAAACAATCAACACGATAATATCTGCTAAGGAAGAATGGCAAAATACTGAATGATCTGATGTGGTACGCCGGAAGCCATACTGAATGAGAACTGAACTGAACTTGTCAAACCAAGCAAGAGGTGACTGTTTCAGTCCATATAATGCTTTCTTCAATCGACATACGAGTCTTTTATTTCCTGCTACAACATATCCCGGTGGTTGATCCATATAAACCTCCTCATGTAAGTCACCATGCAAGAAAGCATTCTTTATGTCCAGCTGATATATAGGCCATTGGTGATTAACCGCCACAGAAATAAGAATCCGAACTGAATTCAGCCGAGCCACTGAGAGAAAGTCTCCATATAATCCACGCCATATGTCTGAGTATACCCTTTGGCAACCAACCGTGCCTTGAGGTGCTCAACAGAACCATCAGGGTGGTACTTATGTTAGAGTTCGAGCCACATCTAAAATGTGTCGATGTTTGCGTTCGGCTATACCATTTTGTTGAGAGGTGTGGACACAACTGGTTTGATGAATCATACCACGATCAACACAGAAACTGTTCACAGAAGATTGAGTATACTCCAAAGCATTATCAGAACGCAGAATTTTGATACGTTTATTAAACTGAACATAGACTTCATTATAAAAGACAGATAACACATTTGGAAACTCAGATCTTTCTTTCATTAAATAACACCAAGTCATTCTGGAATAATCATCAATAAAAATAACAAAATACTAAAATCCTTTCGGACTTTTGACTCTAGACGGACCCCAAATATCAGAATGAACAAGATCAAAAGACTCTAATTGACGACTCTCACTACGACGAGGAAAGGAACTACGGTGATGCTTGCCTAACTGACAAGCCTCACATTCAAGACTAGAAATATGACTCAAACTTGGAACAACTTGACGCAACTTAGCCAAAGACGGATGTCCCAAACGATAATGCTACTGCAACGGAGAAGTAGAAACAGAAGTGAAGGCTTTTCCAGGTAGATCCAAGTAGTACAGTCCATCTTTTTCATGCCCCGAACCAATCATCCTCTTCGTCCTGAGGTCCTGAAAAACACACGAATTTGGAGAAAATGTCACAGAATATTGAAGAGATTTGGTTAACTGGCTCACAGATAACAAATTAAATTGAAAATTAGGCACATATAATGAATCAAATAATGATAGTGATTGAGTAGGGTGAATGATACCTTTTCCAAGCACAGGACGAGTAGACCCATCAGCCAAGATAATATTATGTTTCATGGAACTATGATTATGAAAAATAGATGTTATACCAGACATGTGAGAGCTTGCTCCTGAGTCGATGACCCAAGAGGTGGATGGTGACTGGGTTGCCACAAAAGCAGGATTACCTATATGTGCCATGGTTGCAGTAGGTTGGGAGGTGGTACTAGCAAGCGCGTTCAACTTCTGGAGGATCTGGGACTGCATATTTTCAGCATGCACTTGATGTGCATATTCTGGTTTGCCCCACTTGTCCCAACAGTAGTCTTCTACATGACCGAGCATTCCACAATAGTTACACTTCCGTGGTTGACCACGGCCACCACCACCACCGCGGCCACCACCACGACCATTGTCTCTACCACCACGACCTCCTCCTCGACCAAAATTACGACCACCATCTCTACCGCCACGTCCAATACCACGTCCACCACCACGACCAACAGCATTAGAAACTAGGGCAGAAGAGTCAGTACTCGGCACCACAGAACTCTGTCCCAGAAAGGAACGATTGAGACGGGAGAAAGTATCTGCCACCGTAGGTAACTGCTCTCCAGCAAGGATTTGAGCTTTATAAGGTTCGAGCGCAGGATCCAAGCCGGCTAGGATGAGTGAAACATAAAACTCTTCCTTCTGTCTCCGAGCTTCCTTTAAATCAGTAGTAACAGGATGATATTGAAGCAGTTCCTCCCACAAAGCCTTCTTTGAAGCCAGATATTCATTCACAGGCTTTCCATTTTGCTTTGTATTGAACAATAACTCGTACAACTCATAGATACAGGCAACGTTTCGCTTCTGCGAATATGATTCTTCCAGAGATGCCCAAATCTGTTTGCTTGATTCACACCACTGAACATTAGCAGCGATATGTGGTTCCATACTATGCCACAAACGTATGCATCTGCACTCATCCAATCTTCATACTCAGCGGACGTTTCAGGCAGGGGTTCTTCCGTCAAAAACTTTAACTTCTTCTTCGCCCTTAACACCACTTTGATAGACTTGGACCAGGCAAGGTAGTTCGCACCATTGAGTTTCACCGTTGTAATCGACTTTCCCAATTCATCATTATGAATAACAGTAAAAGGAGAACCACCTCCGCTACCACCACCACTATTAATCTCGCTAGAAGATTCGGTCCCCACCATACTTGCAGATGCAACAGAAAGACGAGATCTTTGAAACCCTAGATCTCACAACGAACCTCAACCGACGACGAATAACCAACGAAGATCTGTAGAAACCTTAGATCTCATAAACGAACCACAAACGACCACGAACAACGAACGACGAACGGCGAATCATGAAAAGTAGACGAAAAACAGCCAAAAATCTGTCAGGGATGGGATGTACAGTACTTACAAATATATGCTCTGATACCAAGTGAAGTCTGAAGATGGAGATGGAGATGGAGAGGGAGAAGTAGGAGAAGAGAGAATATGAGAAAGGAGATTGCAAGGGCCTTAAACCCTAGGTTGCATCTCATGTCTATTTATATTGATATGCAATACATCCACAATGACTATTATACCCTCATATGATAAATAATAAAATAAAATAACTCTAACAATTATAATATTTAGAATTTGAAAATACACCTCATAATAATAGTTAGAATAACCGAAAAGTAAAGCCACATTTAGTTATGGTACATTTTGGAAGCCATAATTTGAAATTATGATTCTGTGTTCCGTTGTGCCTTACAAATAAAAGAGATCAAATAACTAAATATTTTATGTTATTATGAGAAAGAAAATCCTTCTCTAATTAGAGAGAAAATATAAAAAAATGACTTATATTTTTTAATAATATCTAATCCAAAATGTGGATAAATTCTTTAAGATGTATGTATTTATGAAAAATTGACAAAAATGACAAATACATCTTTTTGTTATCAAAGTAGAAGGAAGTTGGAGAATATTTTTGTAGCTGAATTGCTAGTCAAGATTCTAATATTAACACATATAAATAGGGGTGGTAATGATTGGGTTTGTGTATATTTGGATAAAGGCATCTACTTATGTCACGACCTGTACCCGAATGATCGGGCACGAGTACGTGGGTACGTCCAGCCTACGATGCAGCATCGACGGTAGAACGTTGTCTAGGTCATCAATAACTATCTATCATCTCACACAATATATAAACTCAATCAGTCAATAATATCTCAATTCTATAAGGAGGACAAGATGATTAAATCAATACAATACTCATTCGCAAATCTAAAATATGATAAGATATCAAAAGAAGGATCTAAATCACAACTACAAAGTCTAACAATATCAAATCCAAATCTCAACAACAACATCCAAGTCACAAATATAAGCCAAAAATAAATGCGGTACCAAAATGCTAAAGGAAACTAGTTCGGATAACTAGTGATTCCGGCTAGATCTTTCGACAATTACTCCTGAGCTACAGGGTCCAAGGCTACACCCTCAACCTCCTATGGTCCTTAATAGGTCGGACACTAATCATTCAAGTCCTCTAAAAATTATTATCCAGTCAGGATTGGAATAAAGTACAAACCAATAGCAGTTCCAATTAATTGATAAAGACTATAAAAGCAATAATAATAATGGATACATGATGAGCATATAGGTATAGTACAAAAAGAGAGTAAACAGATAAATAAAATATCAGAGTAAGATAGATATGGTGTAACAAGTAAATAATGCAGTAAAGATAAGCCAGATATGTGAAGCCAATAATATCACAGGAAAAGAATGTAACTATGACAATATAGAGTAAAATCAAGGAAGACTACACCTGTCTATGTGTTTTGAAATACCAAGTTGACATGCGAACGGCTAGGGGGTATATCCGACAAACCACACGTGTCGTGTGTGGCTGCTATTATTCTAGTAAGACCATGGGATAGAAAGAGTATGTTCACACGTCTCTTATGTATTTTCTCGTCCGACTAGTACTCATGGATCCAGATCCCGATACGAAGAATCTCAATAATCCAGAATAGATCATTAGGTCCAAAAATACATTAGTCCATTTGATACATTAGTCTAGTAATACATTAGTCCAAAAAAGTCAATAGGCCTGAAACCACGTATCTCAAGACAATGAATTCATATAATACCAATCCGTGTATCCATCGTGTCAGAAATCAGGTAAAGCAATACTATAAAATAAGATTCATAGTAATTATTAAATAAAAAAACTATCAGAGAATGTACTCGCCTGTGGTACAGAGCAATGAATGTCAAACCATGTCTGTATCGGTGCCTCACATACCTATATATAAAATTCTATGTCATTTGGTATAATAAAGTAATATATATATTTAAATAAGCTAAAAGATGATTTCTAGAAAAAAAACTAGGTCATACTAGTCAAACTAGGTCAAACTAAGAAAATAGCTTGATTCTAGGTTCAAAACTAGCTTCTAGGGTGGTTACAAGGCTAAACTAGCTAATACTAGGTGATACTAGGCTATACCTAGGTTTCTAGGTTCATACCTTGAAGGTATTAGCTATACTAGATAATATATATATATATATATATATATATATATATATATATATATATATATATATATATATATATATATATATAACTTACAAGTATACTAGTATTATCTAATACCTATTATTACCTTAGTATATAAATTGGTTACTACTCATCGCTACTGTAATACGTTAGCTAGACACTTATATCTATAGCTGAATCCTCACAATTATCTTGTCAAAGCACTGATACTTGGGTATCAACCCCAAGTACCACACCAATACACATACTTACCGACAACTGATACATAATTCTGCCCTACACTTATACCTAATACCTTAACACCCATATCTGTTGATCACTACCAAGGATACTTGACATCCACATAACTCAGGTACTTGCATATTTATATATGCATCTATTAGATATTGATAACACATATCTGTATACTAGTACTTGTCATCAGACACAGGCAACACAATATGCACCTAAGCCAAAGACACCCCCCTCTACTAGAGCACAAACACACGGGTTACACTCACTAGTACACTTTGGTAGCAACCATTATCTGCACCCAAAGAATACTGAGTTGCATCACACTCACTAACTGATTCATTGGGACCTGGACACCGTAACTGGACCCATTCCCCACTGCTACCTGCAGCTTGTATTGATGTTGTTTCTGAATCCTACTTCACACCTACAGACACCCTCTGTAGACCATGGCATCTTGCACACACATGTATGGATGATGCATCAATACCAACACTACTCCATGATACTCCCCTTGCACTGCAGACCTTTATTTTATGTCCCCCCATCTCCTTCACACACCACTACACCACTCTTCCAACCAACACTCTAACACTTACCAATAAATATAGACTCAAACTCACTATCACACCACATATAACGATCACTAAACAACTACTAATACTACCCATCTCACTTCACTTGACACAAGCTCACACTCAACTGCCTACAACTGAGTCTACATCCCTTCCTCTAGCATTCCATACAAGAATCACTACACTATCAATTGTCACTACACAAACACACACACTCAAGGCACATACTCCACTGAACACAATTGCAAACATACCAACTGCTACCAGGCAACAAGCACAATTGTTCTCCAACCCGAGCACAATACCTTGCACACCTTGGAACTTTATCCTATTACTCACACCCCCAAGCCTGGAACACCCCAATGCAGGTACTAAACTGCTTGTTGCAGCAACACTTAGACTCAAACTTACCTACCTCTAACTCACTGTACTTTGATGCAGTGTGACTGGTTGCACCAAGAATGGCTGCAGAAGTTGCAGTCAAAATTGCTCATGGTAGTACCCACACTCACACATAACCAAAATTCTACCATAAGATACACACTCAACCAATCTATCATACCCTACCAACACAATACCCCAATGCACCTGGCACTTAAGCTATATGCACACACTCTATTCCAACCAGAGCTCAACTCCTTACACTATTGCACCTGATGCAGTCCTACCCGAGCCTCCAAATAACTCAACTGCTTGCATTGCTATCAGTTGCTAACTTATCAACCTTTGATACTCCCCTCTCAGCCTTAAAATGCACCTCAAGGTCAAACCTCTGCTTGCAGTCATCTGCAAGGCCAAGCAAACCAAACCTCTCCTTGCACAGTCCAAAATCTACTGCAATGGAGTCTTTTTACTGTAGTACCATACTACCTACTCTCACTGCCCTATCCTAACACTCTAGAACCCGGCTGCCACTTGTTCCTCTCTCTAGGTCGAAATACAGACCCTTCAACCTCCATCTGAGCACTCACTTCTAACCTTTTGTCACTACCACATTTTCTAAGAAAGGATATTTTGGTTATTTTATAATTAATTAAATATTGTGCATGTTGTATATTTATTTATTGTATTATTTATTTATTGTTAGATGTTAGTTTATTATTTTGGACTTGTTGTTAGTGGACCTAATTAGTTTAGATTAGATCCATGGACCAATATTTAATTCTAGTTAGAATTAAGCCCAATAATAAGCCCATTCATTAGGATGATGATTAATTAAATTAAACCCAATAGACTAGAACCTTTCCTCCTTAATTATTTCTTTATGAGAGGCCCCAAGGGGTATTTTAGACTTTACATAGTATCTTGGGGAGGGGGTTAAGTGGCCGGCCATGTAAATAGGGAAGGAGAATTTCTCTCTTCATTTTTATTTTCAAATCTAGACTAGAATTTTATTTTCCAAATTTTCTCATTTTCACATCAAATTCTACCCAAATTCCTTTCTAATTTATTTTTAAATCATTATTGGAGTCTATTAGAGCAAGGATCTACAAGGAGAAAGCAATGATCTACAAGAAGGAGCAAGGATCTACAAGTTAGAGGCTATTTTCACTCAATTTAGAGATTTTATTGGGAATCCATCTTCTAACAGGTACAATTCAGTTTTTTTTTAATAAGACTCTAAATCTGTGTTTTAATCATTAGGAACCATCCCATATACTAAGGCTGCCTATAGAAATTAGAATTAGGTTCATAAGAGGCCTATGGAGAAATTTATGTGTTATTTTGTGTCAATTTTAGGAAAAATCCGATATTGACACATCTTGTATTTGTCAATTGGTCAATTAGACCAAATTGACATATGTTTGGTTGTGTGTGGCTAGTGTCGTATCCACAATTAGATACGTATAGGTCGTATCCCAATAATTTGGAGATACGGGTTGATTTGGGGGTTTTTCTTCTGACACGGGGGTTTGAGCATATCATATTTTGACACGGACACGTAGATGTGTAATTAGCTCTTCGTATTGTTCATAATTATTATTTTAGACTAGCTCGTGTCCTTCGGGGTATGTTTGGTGGTGTGGTGGACTCGTATCGCAAGAGTATTATAGATCTAGTGTGATACGGGTGCGATGTACTCCACGTGTTTGTTTTATTGTATTTTAGATTCAATTTGCCTTGGTAATAGCTATTAGAATATTGTATTTATCATTGTTATATGATATATATATATATATATATATATATATATATATATATATATATATATATATATATATATATAAAGAGAGAGAGAGAGAGAGAGAGAGATTGTATGTATGTATATATGTAAATATAGCTTTATTATATATATATATATATATATATATATATATATATATATATATATATATATATATATATATATATATATATATAAGTATTTGTATCTCTAGTGTTATGTATATATGTATGTATATAGATATGTATATATATGTATAGATATGTATGTATCTAGTGTCATATATATATATATATATATAAGTATATAGATATGTATGTGTGTGTGTGTGTGTGCATAGATGTGTGTGTGTGTGTATCCTAGGAGGGGGTCAGGATGCACAGCAAGCAGTGTATCAGTAGCAGCAAGGAGAAGCATAGAGCAACAGCAACTGAAGCTGCAGCAGCTAGCTAGCAGCGTGCAACAGCAACAATAACTGCAGCAGCTAGCTAGCAGCAATGGTAGCAGCAACATCAAGCATAGGCAGTAGCAGCAACCACAACAATAGCATGAGCAACAACAACAACTAGAGCTGTGACAACAACAATAACTGGAGCTGCAACAACAACTGCAACTGGAGCTGCAACAACAACTGCAACTGGAGCTGCAACAACAACAACAACAACAGCAACAACAACAGCAAGAGACCTCAGCAGCAACAACAACAAGGCACACCAACAACAAAGGTAACAAAAATAGTGTACACACCAGCTAGAGCAAGGTAAGGGGGGCTAGTTAGCTTGATGTATAGTTTATTAGTTAGTTCATTGATAGTTTAGTTAGTAGTTTAGTTAGTTAGTTACTTTGTTGTGTATTTATATATATATATATATATATATATATATATATATATATATATGTATTGGTATGTTAGTAGGTAGTTAGTAGTATTGTATTAGTTAATGCATGTTAGTTATAGTTTAGAGTTTTGGGTAGTTAATTATGTACTATAATTTGAATTACCTTGAGATACCAAGATAATGTCAAGGTATTGGACTTTTATCCAAGGTATTGGGTTTGAACATCAAGATGGGTGTGTAGTGGTGTGATACCACATTGGTTCAAAGCCAAGGTATCCACTTAGCATTAGTTAAGTTAGGAATATTATATATTATTGATTGTATATACATATTACGATATTTTTATATCTAAAACTTGCGTATCTTAGGATACGGTATCTTGTTTGCATCCTAGTATCTTAGTATAGCTAGTGTGGACTAGTTATATAGTGTATGGACCCAATATCTTAGAGATAGACTCATACAACCTAGAAATAGCTAGTTTGACCAAGTTTGACTAGTTTGACCTAGAGTTGACCTAGTTTGACTGTTTTGACTTAGAAATGGCTTTTTGACCTAGAAGTTGACTAGTTTAACTTATTTTTATTCCAAAATCTTGTATTGATATAATATTCCATATTTAGGTCTTCGAGACACCGTATCGGATATCTTTGATACTGTTCACCGAATTCTAGGCGAGTATATTTTTTGATAGTTTCTTATTTATGATATCCTCTTTGTCTCTTGTATCTAGTGTAGATATCCTTGATTTCTTGACACGAAGGTTACACAAATTGGTATATCCGGATAGCGTCATGAGATGTTATTCCTTGGTATGTATGGTGTATCTTATGCAAGCCTTATTTCCTTGTTCTTCTTGTACATGTACAGACATTAATTCTTAGGGAGACTTGCTACCTACCTAGAGAATCCCGTATCATAATGTACCATAGTTGGATCCACTATACCAGTCGGGGACGAAGAGTATTTAGTGTAGATTTGTGATCATACCCTCATTGTATCATGTCTTATTCTTTGAATAGTATTAATCATACACCGCACATATGATTAACCAGGCCATAATTCTTGTATCAAGTTCCCAAACCGATCACATGTTAAAGCTGGTACTCACTCACTTAGTCATTAGTATTTCTTGTTCATTTCTATATTGCTCATTCTCGTATTTATTTATAGTATTTCCTTTACTGTATATCTCTTGCATCTGTATATTGCATCTTGTATATTCATATATATTTACTGTTATATAGTTTATATTATTTATTAGACCTGATGTTAGAGATGTACTTTGCTCTTTTCTTGACTGGATATATTTTTTCCAGATGACACTGAGGAGTGGTACCCCACTCACTACGGGCCTCAGGACATGGTTGGCTTAGAGCCAGAGACCTTGGCTCAGGAGGGTCTCATCCTAACTGAGACAGATGACCCAGGACTCATAGCTTAGTAGTTAGTTTCCTTTTGTACTGGATTTGTCTCCAGCATTGTTATTAGTATTTCTCTGACTCATTGGATATTATTTTTGTCTCATGAGTTGTATTTATTACTCTTCTATTCTTTTATCATATTCTTGCTTATTCCATCTATAGATCTATGATTAAGTATATTCATTTATATTGGTGGCATATTATATCTTGATTGCTAGATAGATATTTACCCAAATAATATTCTACCGTCGATGCTGCGGCGTAGGCTGGATGTTGTTCACTACTTGCATCCCTACATCGGGTGCGGGTCGTGACATATTTTTAGTGGTGGACCATGTAGGTCTTCGAGGTCGTAATTAGTACGTTTTGTAGTGGTACTCTTATCTGAGTGCTATTACGAGCCTTTTTCAGGATATAGGATATAGGCTATAGGCTGAGAATACTCAACCAAATCTAGGAAAAACTCTATTGATTTATTTCAACTGTTCTTCTTTGATATTGATATTTGATCTTTAACTGTCCATATTTGAATGCCTTATATCATGTGTCATATTGATTCTTTCCTTTCGCTTTGCCTCAGGATGCCGCCTAAGACTAGATCACAGCAGAGAAGAGCAGTTTCTGAGAGATCTGCAACTTTCGGAGGGCCTGCACCAGTCACTTCTCCGGTGATTGGCGTATCAGCTGTGTTCGGGGGGTCCACCTCCAACTCAGAGGACTGTTCTGGCTGTATCTGAGGGACTTCCACCTCCACCTTCCGTGCCGACAGATGCGACTCAGGTGTTCATACTGTTTCGCAAGATATTGGAGGCTCAGAGGGCCCAGTCTGAGGTACACCATAGGTAGACCGACGTGTTACGGCAGGGCATTGAGAGTGCTTATCAGCTTTCCCTTGCCATAGTAGAAAGAAGAGTTCAGGTCCAGCAGCAGGTTGTTCCGCAGGTTGCCCAGCTCCGGCCAGGTAATATCCAGGACTTCAAGAAGATGGAACCTCGGATCTTCAAGGTGACGGAGGCCATTGTCTACGCTAATGATTGGCTCAAGGATATTGAGCATCTCATGAGGGTGTCCCGTCTTGCTGAGGATCTGAAGGTTAAGGTAGTAGGACTTCAGCTGTTCGACATTGTCCGTACTTGGTTCAGGAATGAGCCACTTTTTGCTGATGTAGGGCTGTCTTGGGAGGTGTTCAAGATCCTCTTCAAGAGAAAGTTCTTTGCTCGGGCAGACAGGTTAGACTTGGGAAGACAGTTTGAGAGCCTTACTCAGGGGAGCATGTCTGTGGAGGAATACGACGCAGAGTTCGGTAGGCTGAGCCATTTTGGAGAGTATTTGGTGAGGGAGCCAGAGGTTCGAGCTATCCATTTTTGCGAGGGTCTGAACTGGGAAGTAAAGATCCTCATTCTGTCTTTTTATGAGACCTATTCGGAGAAACTAGCGGAGACACACAAGGTTGAGTGGGAGTTGGGTTTGAAACCCAAGAGAGATCGCGATTCTTTTCTGGGGGCTAACAGTGACTGATAAGCGTCCTCATTTCTAATCAGGACTTTTCAGCAGCCACAGCAGCACTAGACTCTAGCTAGGGCACCATTTCACCAGGCACCGCAGCAGCAGATACAATCACAGTAAGCTTCCTGCCACTACTACAAGAAGCCCGACCATATCTGGGAAGTTTGCAGGGGGAGGTTGGGGGTTTATTTGTATTATGGTACCGAAGGACATCAGCTGAGAGAGTGTCCTTCTAATCTTTGTCATGCAGTTAAGGGAGGATCTCTAGCTCAGAGGACACAGGCGAGGCCACCTGCAGTACAACCGAGGGGAGGTGCACGTCGAGGACGAGCATTTGCTATGACAGTCGAGGAAGTCGAGCCCACTGGAGATGTCATCGCAGGTTCTATTCTTCTTGATTCTATTCCAGCTTTAGCTTTGTTTGATAATGGTGCTTCTCATAGTTTTGTATCTATTTCTTTTGCTCTGAAGCATCATTTGGTAGCTGAATCTTTGCTTAGGACTTGCAAGATCATGACCGGTGGAGGCATTATCCTGGTTAGTGATATTTGCAAGGATCAAAGAGTTACTCTGGGAGGCCGGGAGCTGAGTGCGTATCTACTTGTAATACCACTTTTGAGCTACAACATTATACTCGGGATGGATTGGTTGAGTATGCACCATGCTAGTATAGATTACAGAGAAGGTAGAGTTTTGTTTAGTCCGCCAGGAGAGCCAGTTTGAGTTTGCTAGAGAAGCTGCAGAGCAGGGAGAAGGCATTATCTGTGGATCTATAGTGGAAGACAAGGAGTAGCCACATCCATTGATAGCATAGTTCTTGGATGTATTTCCTGAGGAATTGTCTGGATTGTCGCCAGATCGAGATGTTGAATTCTCTATAGACTTGGTGCCAGGTATAGAACCAATTTTACAGCATGTCTATAGAGTAAACAACAACGAGCTGGTCGAGCTGAAGAAGCAAGTGGATAAATTACAGGATAAGGAGTTTATCAGATCCAGTTCTTTACCGTGGGGAGTCCCGGTATTGTTTGTACCGAAGAAGGATGGATCGGTGCGCATGTGCATCGATTACAGAATATTGAATAATTTTACTATCAAGAATAAATACCCGTTTTCACGGATTGATGAATATTGAATAATTTTACTATCAAGAATAAATACCCGTTTTCACGGATTGATGACCTATTCGATCAGTTGAGTAGCGCCAAGGTATTTTCCAAGATAGACTTGAGATCATGCTACCACCAGGTAAAAGTGAAGCCGGGGAATATTCTGAAGACTGCTTTTAGGACTCGGTATGGCCAGTATGAGTTCATGGTGATGTCGTTTGGATTGACTAATTTTTTGACGATATTTATAAATTTAATAAATAAGGTGTTCCATCAGTACCTTGACAAGTTCGTGGTGGTGTTCATCGATGACATACTTATATACTCGAAGACACCGGAGGAGCGCGAGGAGCATTTGTGGATTGTGTTGGATGTGCTGAGGAAGGAGAAGCTTTATGGAAAGCTGTCCAAGTGTGAGTTCTTCCTGGACAAGGTAGAGTTCTTAGGACATGTTATGAGTGGTGATGGAATTTTAGTGGATCCGAAGAAGATTGCAATAGTGGAGTCTTGGAAGACCCCGAGTTCAGTGGCAGAGATCAGGAGTTTCTTGGGTCTAGCAGGCTACTACTGGAAGTTTATGTAAAAATTTTCAAGGATTGTCGAACCGATGACTAGACTCACCAGGAAGGATGCAGAGTTTGTTTAGACAAGGAGTACTAGGTTTCTTTTGAGGAAATGAAGACGAGGTTGACGTCTGCTCCTATTTTGACGTTGCCATCATGGTCTGGAGGTTTCACTATTTATAGTGATGCATTGAAAAAATGTCTAGGTTGTGTTCTTCAGCTGAATAGGAAAGTGATTGCTTATGCATCCAGGCAATTGCGTCATCATGAGAAGAACTATTCTACCCATGATTTGGAGTTGCCAGCAGTCATCTTCGCCCTTTCTGTTATGGAAACACTATTTGTACGGAGAGCATGTGGAGATCTTCACAAACCACAAGAGCTTAAAGTACGTATTCACTCAGAAGGAGTTGAACATGAGTCAGCATCGGTAGCTGGAACTGATGAAGGATTTTGACATATCTTTGCAGTATCATCCTGGGAAAGCCAATGTAGTTGCCGATGCCTTGAGCAGGTATCCGGAAGCTATATTTTTGACGTAGGATCGGTATTTGTTGGAGGACTTGGAGAGCTTGGGCATTGAGGTGATAGTTCCTAGTTTTGCTATGCAGATGTGGTGGTTGCAGATACACTCAGAGTTGATGGACATGATCAAGGCAGCCCAGTATGAGGATGTATCTCTGAGGAGCATTAAAGCTTCAGGTGAGAGCAGGATTGGAGGATAATTTCACCATTGCTAAGGATGGTTCTTTGCGGCATGGTGCTAGATTGTGTGTGCCGTGTGGAAAGCTGTATGAGGAGGTATTACAGGAAGCATATCACGACCCGCACCCGGTATAGGGGCACGAGAGCGTGGGTACGTCCAGCCTACGCCACAGCATCGACGGTAGAACGCTGTCTAGGTCATGTAAATATCTAAACATTCTCTCACGAATATCCAACTCCATAAGGAGACGCACATATCATAATATAATATGGAATATACTCAATCACATAAGCTAAAGCACGATGAGATATCGAAGCAAGCAATAAAGTACAAGACAAGTCCAAATAACAATAAATAGTCTAACCTGCAATCAATAACATCCAATCTCCAAGTATGCCGGAACAAGTCCTGTATGTCACAGTCTGGAAAAATATCCAGTCAAGATTGGAACAAAATACACCTCTAACAGCAGTTCCATGTATATTGACAAGAACTATAACACAGTGTAAAGAAATACAAGACAGATAGGAATATTGGAAATAAGAAATGATGGCGAGCATGGATATACTGGAAATAAAAATATTGGAATAATGGAATACTAGAGCATGTCATCATCAATGTACATCTAGCAATGAAATAGAAATCCAAGTACACGCAAGAACAATGAACTAGTATATAAATGTGTACAAGAACAACAACTAGAACATGTAGAGATGCTAGATCAATATACTAGAGATGCATGTCAATGATCCTCTAACCAAGTGTGTGAAACATTAGTATATCATGTGATCGGCTTGGGACTGATCAGGCTTGTTACATATGATTAGCTATGATTCATGTAGGGTCAGGCTAACCATCCGGATAGCTATGATGCGAGCAAAAGTCAGGCTAATCAAATGTAACAGGCTATGAGGCATGTAATGGTCAGGCTGCACTGACGTGAGGTATGGGTGAGCTATGATGCATGTAAGGTTGGGTATGATCACATAAGCTACTAATATTTCCCCATTTCCCCAGCTAGCACGATGGATTCCAATCACGACTCCTCGTGACAGGTCTCGATGATGCCAACTCGTGTAAAGAACAGTGTCAGAGTCATGTACGCTATACAACAAGAATTATAGAGATAATCAACATAATGAAAACTGTCAGAGAATGTACTCGCCTGAGGTCCTGCTGCTGGTATAAATCAGAGTCCAAGTCACAGTCCAAATAGCCTATGTATTACAAATTTACCATGTCAAAAGATAATTTATTTTAATTTATTTAATTCTGGAATAATTAATCTAAAATCCTATTTTAATCTTATTATTCTGATTTTTAGGTCAAATCCTAATTTTTGCCCAAAAGAACCTAAATTTATCTACTCGAGACTCTTGGCACGCAAATTGAGGCGATCTGTTGACCGAAAAGTCAACCGACACAAACTCAACTTTCATGCATAATTTCCTGTAGATTTCAGCGTCAAAAATACGCTGGAATTTACGGCTCGTCCAAATTCAAATTCGTTTGGGAATTATGGCACATACAAGTTTCGTATCGTGCACCGATGGTTAAATTTTACCCTAGAAGTTCTACAGAATTAAAAATATAAAAATACTTCGAAATAAATTCTGGGAAAAACATATGTCAATGATCTCGACATTAGCTTTCCGAAACTTTAAACGGTTCATGATTCTGATTCCTGGTTCTCCCGAAATCACGAAAACATCGAAACACATCTATTTTCGGACATGCTGTGTTCTACAAATTTTTCAGAATTTAATAATCATAATTTCGTAAAACAAATTATATAATCAGAAAGCTAACCTCAATATCATTCTAACAAAAAAAACTAGGCCTCGTTTGGAGTTCGAAACTATGCGCAATGGCTTCTGGAAGATGAAGGAACCCTAGATGGCAATTCTCCAAAAATCGGCTGAAGAAAAACCCTAGAAAATAACTAAACTAATATATATATAGAGGAGAGAGAAAGAGCAGCCGCGGCTCAGGAGCGTGCCACGTGGCAGCCATCCGTGGCTCCCCGCCCGGATCCAGCGGTCGTAGATCCACGCGGCTCGGCTCAGCTGAGTCCGACTCGGACTTGGACGCGGCTCGGCTCGGCTCGGCTCGGCTTCACCCGCGGTCGCTGACAGGCGGGCCCCGCACTGTTGGCTGCTGGAGGCTGACAGGTGGGCCCCCTGTTTGCTGACTGGGCAGAAATAATTTCTTTTTGGGTTTTCTTTTTCAGAAAATAGTTTTTAATTCAGTTTTTTATAATTAACTCAAAATAAATGCTAAAAATAATCAGAAAATTCCCAAAAAATTTTAGAAAATATATTTTATTATTTAGAACCTAAAATAAAAGTTTAGGATATTTTTAAATATATTTGTCCCTAAAATAAATTCTTCAAAGTCCTAGAAAATTAGGATTACTAGTTTTTAATTAACAAAAAATTAAGAAAAAATTCCACTAGCCCCAAATTAACCTAAAAGTAATATTTAAGCACAAATTTCAGGATACGGAGGTTACAAGTCTACCCACCTAAAAAAAATTTCGTCCTCGAAATTTAAAATCCTCAATTGTTTTTTTTTGACCATCAAAATTAAATTCATCAAATCATACAATCATGAACTAATCCATATTGTTTTTTCACAACTTTTCAAAATTCTAGAAGTATCATATTCCCGCAAACCTTTAAAATCAAAAAAAAAAAAATCAAATTTCATTCTTATCAAAATCTCCTCAAAAGTTTATGCTAATCACTAAATACAAAACTTAATATTCAATCCTCTAATTTTAAATCCACTCAGTGTATATTTATAAAATTTAAAATCTAGTCCAAAAAGTTTGAATTTCACACACTAATCCATTAATCATCTTACTCCTCAAATTTTGAGTAAATCACTGAATACAAAATTTACTATCAATCCTTTAATTGAAATCCCATCAATGCATATTTATAAAATTTTAAAAAAATCTTATCCCAAAATTTGAATTCAACAATAATCCATTAGTGATCTTAATCCTTGATTTCTTGTTCCACACAATACTCAAACAATGTAGTACTTACGAAATCTTCAAATGCAATATTCAAAACATAAATTCATAACTTGCAGGCCAATGAATATAATGATAATCTCCTTAATTTTCTCAAATGTTAGTGACATTCAATCATACCAAATCTTCATAAAATTCAATGATTTAACGAAATCGTCAATTCCGCCATATTAAATTCTCAACTCTCTTCATTTAAATAAATATTTATCCTCAAAATTTAAGGCATATTGTCTCTCTTTGTCAAATCATATCCTCTTTATAAATCTTTACTACGGTCAAACCCCCAACAATCAAGGTCTAAAAAAATCCTACCTACAGTCACACAACATGCAATCTAGAGAAAACATACATGGTTATGGTCTCCTTTGTCATGGTATTGCAGTCTCTGCTAGGGTGTACTACTAACTATATTCTAACAAGAAAATTATTGATACAAGCTATGGTACTAAGGAATCAATCAATCAAACAAATAGATGGAAAAGGAATATGAGGAAAGAACAGAACATAGCCTTCTAACCCATTACTTGCACATCTTAATCCTCTAATATATACTTAACTCTGGCACATTCACTCACTAATTCCTATCTCTATATACTGATATTCATACCAACTAGTCATTAGTCCATAACATCCATGAATACATCCTCATTGCATACACCTGTCTATTGATACCTAGATATGATACCAAGAATCTCTAACACAACCATAGTTTAATAATGCATCCAAAGTTTGATACCTCTATCCCTTGGTACTACTATTTCTGCTACAAGTACACCCACTGGTAACTCTCTTACCTACTGCAATTGTTTATACTAGTTGTTCTTATCACTCAAGTGCACACCAAGTGCAACACACCATACTAAGTACTACTCCTTCTAATATAACTCTAGATGGACACCCAAGTCTGTTTGTAGTGCCATCTCAAGCATTCTCAAGCCAATAGATCCTTACACATGCACATCAACCACTCATATACTGTTATACATTTCTTACCCACCATAAAATTTTATCCTCAAAATAAAATTATCAAAATTTACTTCTCGAATGATTTAAAATAAAATATATATACTTTCCTCAAAAGTCAAATACTCAATATCGAAATAAAATTTTTAATCACTTCCAAAATCTTTATAGCTTTGACTATATTTATTGAATTGAATTTTAATCCTCAAAATTTTAATAACATAAAATCTTAACTCCTCAAAATTCTTAGAAATTGAAATTCATTTCCACTCTTCAATTATAAATTTAAATCCACAAGCATCTAAGTACACATATATACTCACAGTCTCTAATACTCAAGGTGCACACAAATACATCAATTATCTACAACCTCAACTGTGTACTGAAATTTGCACTACCCAGATTACTTATACTATTACTCCCAATAATTAAAGTTATCATCACACGTATTTTCTCCAATGACTTTCTATCTATATTAACGGGTACACCAAGCTAATTATCATCAACGAAGTACTTACTGTTATTAGCATCATTTTTGACTAATCCTTGATATAGGAATATTAGTACTCTTGGCATGGTAACACTAACTTTATCATTAGATTATCTCATCAAACTTATTAGAACTCACGATTATTCGTACCCTTTTATAATACACCTGTTTCACTTTACTCTCATGGGCAAGTATATGGCTCCTCAACTCGATTGATGTATATGTATTTTCCTTTAAATCTTTTACAGACTGTTACACTAATCTGTGATACACTTTATACCTTTCATGATCAATCTTGATATTTCTCTACCCATGGCACACTCATTAATACCCTTTATGCATATAGATTTCTTTACTCTTGACACACCAGGTATCAATCATCAAATTGAACATCATGCTCTATTAATCTTTAGCACAATTCCTTGATACTTAATTGTTTACATAGATCATCCAATTATATAATTTTATGACTATCTAAGACTGGCATGCTGGCTCTGATACTTACTCTTGGAACCATCTGATACTCTTATTCCTCTTTCTATAATACCAATACTAATTATAATAACACATATCATAGAACTATTTCTACAAGGTACTATGCTATGGGTATCTCTAGATTAATGCCTACTGCTCACATGTCCAACCAAGAAATACTTACAACTCACAAGTCATACTCAGTCAACACTAATACAAGACACAACCAAAATTACAAGTCACTAATTATCATACTAACAAGGGATCCTCAAAGAAAAGAAGCTAAAAAAAGGAACTGGATTAAGGATTGGAGGTATTGCTACTTGTCACGACCCGCACCTGGAAATTCGGGCACGAGTGCGTGGGTACGTCCAGCCTACGCCGCAGAGTCGGCGGTAGTACGCTGTCTAGGTCAATTCCAGGTTTACTAAACTAGCTCATTCACAAATAACATAAGCAAGATAATATTGAGAACAGAAACTTAAGATTGTAACTGAAATAAATACGACAACAGATTCAAATGTTTTAGTACAGAAAGTCAGAATGAAATCGGGGACAAACCCGATAAATAAGATAAGAATATAAATAAAGATAGCTACTACTAGCTAATCGGCAGCAGGGGTCTCCTGGGTGGGTTCTGGCTCCTCATAGGTATCATCAGTCCCCTCATAGGGACCATAATAAGTAGGGGCAAGATCCTCATCATCGCCTAAATCAACAGATCCAGTCAGGAAAGGAGCAAAGTACGCAGTGCACAACAAGGTTAAACTAAATATTTATGACAATTAAATATTGAATATCATGTTAAGAACTGCATAATAGAACATCATTATCTCAGAGTTAAAACTGTAAGCAGGAATATGAGAAACAGAAATAAATGAGACAGGAAATAAAACTACAACAGTCAGCAAGATATATAACAAGACCAGAAACTATCTGTGTGAGCTTGTGTTTGTTTTTAGAATACATAGTTGGCATGTAGGGGTTTATAAGGCTAATCCGGCCGTCATAAATGGCTATTAAACAGAGAAAATCGAGATCCGGCTGAGGTACAGTCGCGTACCAACAGCTATTAAACATGACAAGGGGAAGGGTAAACTACATGCCTTCTAGTATTCTCCCACCCGACATGAAAAACAAGACAAGAACTTCAATATTCAAGACATGAAAATCCAGCATTTCTAACACTAGGTGTAATCATCAAGGGTACTAGTAAAGCAGGGAATTAATTATCACAATATAAAGATTTAACTTGAAGTGCAGGTACTTGCCTGTTGTTTGGATCTGGTTAATTTGGTTCTTGTGGAAAAATTCCAGGAATGAGCCCAAAAGCTGAAATAAATATTACCATCATGCTCAGAAGATGTCAAATAGCTAGAAATGCCTGTCCTTGGATCCATTTTGGAGACAAGGGCAAAAACGGCAGTTTCGGGTCAAAACGGGGTCCGCTGGTGGGCCCGCTTTGCACCGAAAAATGTGTCCGGGTCAACGGTCTCCAAATTCACCAAACTTAGTGTCAACAGGTCAGGAACGCTGATACGAACCCAACGGAACTTCCAGATTTGGATTCCGATGAGTCGAACACAAAATCGCCCGTCGAGTGGGGCCTGTGGGGCCCACGACACGCTATTTTGTCAACGTTCTCAGAATCGAACCAAACTTGACCCACAGGACCAGCGTATCGCTACGAGTCCGATGGCGTAAGTTTCGTCTCGATCTGACGAGTGTACAAGAAGTTAGGGCGAATTACAAAAAAGTCGAATACGGGACGATGTCCGCGGATACGCGTTGATTCCGGTGTGCACGCACACCCGAATCAGCTTCCACGAAATCTCACACGTCTGTATCGACGACGCGCACGTATCTGTGAAGACCGCACGCGACCAAGTCATCCCGTTTGGCGGGGCGTACTCAGTTCCGGGGTAAAACAGAGTCTGGTTTTTCCTGTTTTTGGATCGCGGTGTGCGATCACCACAGGACGCGATGCCCCGAACAGTTTGTCCGGGCACCGAGAGGGTCATACAGGCTTCACAACGCAATTTACAGAATTGAAAACAGGGCAGCGAGGAGCAAGATATGAGTACCTGAACAGGGCTTAGAAAACCCGAAAATTTTGTGTCCGTGTCGTGTCCGACACGACACGAAGAACAGGGAAAGCTAGGGTTAGGGTTTTGCTCTGGCGAGGGGACGCCGGCAGGAGGAGGGCTGGGCGTTGGCCGGCGGTGCGCTGGGAGGCCGAGGGCGGCTCACCGGGGGCTGGGCGTGCGGGGACGGCGGAGCGGGGAGGCGCCGGGGACGGCCGGGCTAGCTGCTGGCTGCGGCTGCTCGTGGGGAGGCCGGAGGCGGGTGCTGGCTGGGCGTCGGAGGGCGGAGACGGGAGGAGGAGGAGCGGGAGGCCAAGGGCGGAGCCGGTGGTGGCTCGGGTGGCGGCGAGGGGGTCGGACGGAGGAGCGGGAGGCCGAGGGCGGAGCCGGTGGTGGCTCGGGTGGCGGCGAGGGGGTCGGATGGAGGAGAGAGGGGGTCGATGGTGCCGGAGAGGCTCGGGGGGAGGGTTTATATAGGGCTGGCGCGGCCGGGATAGGCGGAGGAGGTGGCGGCTGGTGCGGAGGTGCGCGGAGCGGGCGGGGGAACGTGGCCGGCGTGGCGCGGCGGCCGCGGGAGGCGGCGGCGGACGCGGAGCAGCGCGGGTCAGGCGGTCGTGGGGGGGTGCTGGGGAGACCGGGTCGGCGGGCGGACGGGTCGGGTTCGGGCAGACCCGACCCGACCCGGTAAGGAAAACGGGTTGGGCTGCTTGGCTGGGCCGGATCAGGCCTAATGGGCCAGAGGAAAAAAGAGAAAAAGAAAAATAAAAAGAAAAGAATAGAAATAATAATAATAATAATTATAAATATAATTAATTTATTAATAAAATAGTTTTTAGGTATTTAAAAAAATAGGTCTGAGGTCCAGAAAAATCCAGAAAAATTACCCTAAGTCCAGTTTTCCATTTTACACCAAAAAATATTATTTTCATATTATTTTAATATTATTTATTGCCAATTAAAAATCATTTATTAATTGAAAATCTTGATTTTATTTTCAGAAAATTCCCAAAAAATTCCAAAAAATTAGGAAAAATCCAAGATTTAATAATTTGAAAATTTAGGGGATTTACAACCTACCCAACTTATAAAAATTTCGTCCTCGAAATTTAAGAATAATAAGGCACGAGAAATAAAATATACCTCAGGGTTCAAAAAGATAGGGGTATCGCTCTCTAATCTCGTCTTCTCGCTCCCAGGTGGATTCGCCGGGAGAATGGTGCTTCCAAGCTACGCGAACCAGGAAAATGACCTGGTTTCGTAGAACTTTCTCCGATCGATCCATTATCTCCACGGGTTATTCTTGGTAAGTCAGACTTGGGCCTACTTCGAGCTCTGAGTGATCCAAAATGTGGCTGGGGTCTGACACGTACTTTCTCAGCTGCGACACGTGGAAGACGTTATGAACTCCATCCAGAGAGGGTGGCAATGCCAGTCGGTATGCCACTTCTCCGATTTTCTCCTGAATGCCAAAAGGTCCAATAAATCTTGGGCTGAGTTTTCCACTCCTTCTGAACCTAATGGTGCCACGTGTCGGGGAAATCTTCAAGAATACCAGTTCTCCAACCTTTAACAAAGTCATAATCAAGTCTTAGTTCCATAATCAAAATGTTTAAATTGACTTGAATTTCATAAATTTAATTACCTCAAATTCCAAGGGCCTTCGGTGGCTATTTGCCCAATGTCGTTGCCTGTCTTGAGCCACTCGAAGTCTGTCCCTTATTTGCTTTACCTTCTCAGCTGAATCGATCACCATCTCTGGTCCCAGCAGGGCTCTTTCTCCAACGTCGTCCCATGATAGCGGGGTACGACATCTTCGTCCATACAGAGCTTCAAATGGAGTCATCTCAATACTTGCCTGGTAACTGTTATTATAAGAGAACTCCACCAGATGTAGATAGTCTTCCCAGGATCCTCCAAAATCCAGAACACATGTACGGAGCATATCTTCAAGTGTCTGGATTGTACGTTCCGATTGTCCATCGGTTTGGGGATGATAAGCTGTGCTGAATTTGAGTTGCGTCCCCAAGCTGGCTTGTAAGCTCTTCCAGAAGTGAGAGGTGAATCTTGAATCTTGGTCGGAGACAATACTTACTGGAACTCCATGCAGCCTGACAATATGTCTGATATATAAATCTGCCAGCTTTTCTGTAGATAGCCCCACTTTGAAAGGTAGAAAATGTGCAGACTTGGTCAGTCTATCTACTATCACCCAGATTGCATCCTTTCCACTAGGTGTCCTTGGAAGACCGGAAACAAAATCTATTATGATATGTTCCCACTTCCACTACGGAATGGGTAGTGGTTGAAGCAATCCTCCAGGTCTTTGTCTTTCTGCCTTGACTTGCTGGCACACTAAACAACGAGATACGAACCTGGCTACTTCTCTTTTCATGCCATGCCACCAAACATGCGTCCTCAGGTCCTTGTACATCTTGTTGGCTCCTGGATGTATAGAGTATTGCGATCTGTGCGCCTCTTGCATAACTTCTTCTCTTATGTCTCCTTGAGGTACACATAATCTATCGTCATGCCTCAGTGATCCATCTTCATGAATTCTGAAATCTTCCACTAATCCAGCTTGCACTTGACCTCGAAGGCTTCGCAGGCCTTCGTCTTGAAACTGAATCTCCTTGATCTTGTCTATTAAAGTAGACTGAATCTGCAAGTTCATCATTTGGCCTTCTTTTCCTGGGATAATTACTTCAATACCTTAACTTTCCAAGTCCTCTAGCAGGTGTCTGTCCATAGTCAAGTACATCGCCATAGGGTACCTGCTTAGAGCATCAACAACTACATTGGCCTTCCCAGGATGATATTGAAGGGTGATATCAAAGTCTTTAATTAGTTTCAGCCACCTTCTTTGCCTCATGTTCAGCTCTTTCTGAGTGAAGATATATTTTAGACTTTTATGGTCCGTAAATATTTCCACCCTTTCTCCATAAAGATAATGCTTCCATAGTTTAAGAGCAAAAATGACAGCTGCCAATTCTAAATCATGAGTTGGATAGTTCTTTTTATGGGGACGAAGCTGTCTAGAGGCATATGCTATTACTTTCTTGTTCTGCTCCAAAACACAACCTAGACCTTTTCCAGAAGCATCACTGTAAATAGCGAATCCTCCGGTTCCAGAAGGTAAGGTCAGAATAGGGGCAGTAGTCAGCCTTTTCTTTAATTCCTCGAAAGCATGCTGACATTCATCAGTCCAGGTGAACTCTTCATCCTTCCTTGTTAATTTTGTCATGGGCTCAGCAATTCTAGCAAAATCCTTCACGAACTTCCGATAGTAGCCAGCTAGTCCCAGGAAGCTTCTAATCTCTGCTACAAAGTCTAGAGTGGGCCATGATTCTACTGCAGCTATCTTCTTAGGATCTACTGCTATTCCATCTCCAGTCACAACATGTCCCAAGAATTCTACTTTGTCTAGGAAGAAAGCACATTTAGATAATTTTCCATAAAGTTTTTCCTTCCTCAAAGTCTCCAATGCTAACCTCAAATGTTCTTCATATTCTTCGGGGGTCTTGGAGTAGATCAAAATATCATCAATGAAGACCACTACAAATTTGTCTAGGTATGGCTAGAAAACTCTGTTCATTAAGTTCATAAAAACTGCTGGGGCATTCATCAACCCGAACGGCATTACTAAGAATTCGTAGTGTCCGTTCTGGGTATTGAAAGCAGTTTTAGGGATGTCTTCCTTTCTCACCCTTACTTGGTGGTAACCAGACCTCAAATCAATCTTTGAAAATACCCGAGCTCCACTCAACTGATCAAATAGGTCATCTATCCTGGGCAGGGGATACTTATTCTTAATTGTTAAGGCATTCAATGCCCTATAGTCAATACACATTCGGGATGTTCCGTCCTTCTTGGGCACAAATAATACTGGAGCTCCCAGGGTGAGACACTGGACCTAATGAAACATTTGTCTTCTAGTTCTTTGATTTGCTCATTTAGTTCTATTATCTCCTTCTTGTTGATTCTGTAGGGATTTTGAGATACTGGTGCTGCTCCTGGCACTAAGTCAATGGAGAATTTAACTTCTCGGTCTGGGGGTAAGCCTGGGAGATCCTCAGGGAAGACATCAAGGTATTCAGAGATGATAGGTAGTGGCAATTCTTCTGTTACTAGGCCTCCACAAATTTTGTTATTACCCATTTCTCTAGAACCTCTAGCAAATTCAAATTCTGGCTTGTCAGGGGGCCTGAAGATTACACTACCTCTGTGGCAGTCTATAGTGGCATGATATTGACTTAACCAATCCATACCCAGTATAATGTCAAAACTGGGCACTGGCATTACAAGTAGCCTAGCATACAGTTCTCTTCCACATAATGTAATAGGACAATTGTTACAGGCATCACTAACCGGGATGATTCCTCCACGGTAATGATCTTATAACAATTCCTAAGGGGTTTAGTGATTAAGCTATGCTTCATAAGGAAATCTACTGACATGAATGAATGTGAAGCTCCAGAGTCAAATAAAGTAATAGCTGGTATTGAATTTATAAGCACAGAACCTGTGATCACGTCTGCTGTGGCTTCAGCTTCTTCCAGAGTCATGGCATAAGCACGGCCTTGCTGCGGTGCACCCCTCTGTTGCTGCTGTTGGTGCTGAGCAAAGCGTTGTTGTTGTGTTGGAAGCGGGGGTCCCCTCTGTTGTACTGCTGGGGCCCTGGCCTGGGCTGGAGCCTTTGGTGCAGCGGTGCGTCCTTGAGCAGCTGGACAGTCCCTCATTTGATGCGCTGCTGAGCCACAGTAGAGGCAGGCACCTAGCCTCTTCCTGCAGACTTGCCAAGTATGACCTGGTTTTTGGCAAAAGTTACAAGCAGCAGCTTGTTGGTTCTGTCCTTGAGCCTGGTGTTGGGGTGCTGGAGCTCGAGGGAGAGGACGCTGAGTTTGCTGCGGGGCCCTCTGCTGTTGTTGTTGTTGTTGTTGAAAAGGGCGTTTGTTGGGTCCCGCATTTTCGGTATCTCTCTCCCGTTTCAGTTTATGCCCCATATCTCTCTCAACGCCTTGTGCCACACTCAGGATTTCTTCATAGGTGCGAGCTCGGCTGGTGGTGACAGCAAGGCGAATATCCGGAGACAGCCCCTTCTTGAATCTACGGGCTCTGTCCTCCGGGGTACGAACCATGTACTCCGCAAAGTGGCTTAACCTGCTAAATTCAGCAGTATATTCATCAACAGACAGGTTACCTTGTTCCAGTCTCTCGAATTGGCTTTCGAGAGCTTCCCGAGCCACTTCGGGATAGAATTTCTCCTTGAATAGTCTCTTGAAGTCCTCCCAGGTGATGTCAGGAGCAGATAGTTGGGGTTCATCTCTGAACCAGGTTCGAGCAATGTCGAACAGTTGCAGGCTTGCGAACTCCACTTTGAGGTCATCAGGGACCCGAGCAGTCTTCAGGAGTCTCTCGACATTCTCTATCCACTCATCGGCATAGAGAATGCCTTCAGTTCCGTAGAATTCCAGGGGTCTAAGGTTCTTGAAGTCTTTAGCACTCCCTGGCCTCTTGAGCGACGACTCCTGGGACTTAAGAGCTTCTGAGAGGCTGGTCCGCAGAAGTGCAGTCTGTTCTTTCTGGGATTCCACCAATCCCTGGAACACTCCTAGTAGCTGTGCCCCATCTAGGGTAACTGCCGGAACAGATGGAGGCGGCGGGAGTGCAAGAGTCTCGGGCACATTCTGCTCAGCTGGTTCTAATGTGCCTCCTACTGTGTTCCTTGTCTGGACCATTCTGAAAGATTAAGGAATAGGGAAGATCAGAATAGAATACTTGGAAATCAAAGGCGATAGGAAAATTGAGCAGCAAAGATATCAAGAATTGAAATAAGGACCCTATACTGTGAATGAGCTTTTCCTAGAATCCTTAATCTTATTCCATACCCTGTCCTAGGGTATTACCCTATTTAAGGATAGGACCTGCATGAGCCACCATAAAAACGTGTCACGACCTGCACCCGGAAATTCGGGCATGAGTGCGTGGGTACGTCCAGCCTACGCCGCAGAGTCGGCGGTAGTACGCTGTCTAGGTCAATTCCAGGTTTACTAAACTAGCTCATTCACAAATAACATAAGCAAGATAATATTGAGAACAGAAACTTAAGATTGTAACTGAAATAAATACGACAACAGATTCAAATGTTTTAGTACAGAAAGTCAGAATAAAATCGGGGACAAACCCGATAAATAAGAAGAATATAAATAAAGATAGCTACTACTAGCTAATCGGCAGCAGGGGTCTCCTGGGTGGGTTCTGGCTCCTCATAGGTATCATCAGTCCCCTCATAGGGACCATAATAAGTAGGGACAAGATCCTCATCATCGCCTAAATCAACAGATCCAGTCAGGAAAGGAGCAAAGTACGCAGTGCACAACAAGGTTAAACTAAATATTTATGACAATTAAATATTGAATATCATGTTAAGAACTGCATAACAGAACATCATTATCTCAGAGTTAAAATTGTAAGCAGGAATATGAGAAACAGAAATAAATGAGACAGGAAATGAAACTACAACAGTCAGCAAGATATATAACAAGACCAGAAACTATCTGTGTGAGCTTGTGTTTGTTTTTAGAATACATAGTTGGCATGTAGGGGTTTATAAGGCTAATCCGGCCGTCATAAATGGCTATTAAATAGGGAAAATCGAGATCCGGCTGAGGTACAGTCGCGTACCAACAACTATTAAACATGACAAGGGAAAGGGTAAACTACATGCCTTCTAGTATTCTTCCACCCGACATGAAAAACAAGACAAGAACTTCAATATTCAAGACATGAAAATCTAGCATTTCTAACACTAGGTGTAATCATCAAGGGTACTAGTAAAGCAGGGAATTAATTATCACAATATAAAGATTTAACTTGAAGTGCAGGTACTTGCCTGTTGTTTGGATCTGATTAATTTGGTTCTTGTGGAAAAATTCCAGGAATGAGCCCAAAAGCTGAAATAGACATTACCATCATGCTCAGAAGATGTCAAATAGCTAGAAATGCCTGTCCTTGGGTCCAATTTGGAGACAAGGGCAAAAACGGCAGTTTCGGGTCAAAACGGGGTCCGCTGGTGGGCCCGCTTTGCACCGAAAAATGTGTTCGGGTCAACGGTCTCCAAATTCACCAAACTTAGTGTCAACAGGTCAGGAACGCTGATACGAACCCAACGGAACTTCCAGATTTGGATTTCGGTGAGTCGAACACAAAATCGCTCGTCGAGCGGGGCCTGTAGGGGCCCACGACACGCGATTTCGTCAACGTTCTCAGAATCGAACCAAACTTGATCCACAGGACCAGCGTATCGCTATGAGTCCGATGGCTCAAATTTCATCTCGATCTGACGAGTGTACAAGAAGTTAGGGTGAATTACAGAAAAGTCGGATACGGGGCGATGTTCGCGGATACGCGTTGATTCCGGTGTGCACGCACACCCGAATCAGCTTCCACGAAATCTCACACGTCCGTATCGATGACGCGCACGTATCTGTGAAGACCGCACGCGACCAAGTTATCCCGTTTGGCGGGGCGTACTCAGTTCCGGGGTAAAACAGGGTCTGATTTTTCCTGTTTTTGGATCGCGGTGTGCGATCACCACAGGACGCGATGCCCCGAACAGTTTATCCGGGCACCGAGAGGGTCATACAGGCTTCACAACGCAATTTACGGAATTGAAAACAGGGCAGCGAGGAGCAAGATATGAGTACCTGAACAGGGCTTGGAAAACCCAGAAATTTCGTGTCTGTGTCGTGTCCGACATGACACGAAGAACAGGGAAAGCTAGGGTTAGGGTTTTGCTCTGGTGAGGGGACGCCGGCCGGAGGAGGGCTGGGCGTTGGCCGGCGGCGCGCTGGGAGGGCGAGGGCGGCTCACCGGGGGCTGGGCGTGCGGGGACGGCGGAGCGGGGATGCGCCGGGGACGGCCGGGCTAGCTGCTGGCTGCGGCTGCTCGTGGGGAGGCCGGAGACGGGTGCTGGCTGGGCGTCGGGGGGCGGAGACGGGAGGAGGAGGAGCGGGCGGCCGAGGGCGGAGCCAGTGGTGGCTCGGGTGGCGGCGAGGGGGTCGGACGGAGGAGAGAGGGGGTCGACGGTGCCGGAGAGGCTCGGGGGGAGGGTTTATATAGGGCTGGCGCGGCCGGGATAAGCGGAGGAGGTGGCGGCTGGTGCGGAGGTGCACGGAGCGGGCGGGGGAACGTGGCCGACGTGGCGCGGCGGCCGCGGGAGGCGGCGGCGGACGCGGAGCAGCGCGGGTCAGGCGGTCGTGGGGGGGTGCTGGGGAGACCGGGTCGGCGGGCGGACGGGTCGGGTTCGGGCAGACCCGACCCGACCAGGTAAGGAAAACGGGTTGGGCTGCTGGGCTGGGCCGGATCAGGCCTAATGGGCTAGAGGAAAAAAGAGAAAAAGAAAAATAAAAAGAAAAGAATAGAAATAATAATAATAATAATAAATATAATTAATTTATTAATAAAATAGTTTTTAGGCATTTAAAAAAATAGGTCTGAGGTCCAGAAAAATCCAAAAAAATTACCCTAAGTCCAGTTTTCCATTTTACACCCAAAAATATTATTTTCATGATATTTTAATATTATTTATTGCCAATTAAAAATTATTTATTAATTGAAAACCTTGATTTTAATTTCAAAAAATTCTCAGAAAATTCCAGAAAATTAGGAAAAATCCAAGATTTAATAATTTGAAAATTTAGGGGGTTTACACTACTGCTAGTAAAGAAAAGAAGCAATGGAACAAAGTCATATAGTAACGAAATAGATAAGTATTGAGATGAGACTTTAAGAACCATTTTAAGATAGAACCTGATAATCATACACATCTATCTGAAATCATGACACTCAGAATCCTCGCCACACCAGTAAGCATAGATGCGATAAACGATAGGTTTCGTAACTAAGGTATGCAACTCGATAATCATGTCATATAGAATCTTCGCCACACCAACCGGTATGGCTGCGAGAGACTCTAAGTTTCATAACTAAAGTATGTACATCCAAGTCAGGTTCCTACGTTCTCGTCACGACAGCTAATGTGGCTACGATAAACTCTAGGTTCCATAACCAAAGTAGACGTTTTACCTTTCTCACTGTCCTCATCAATATATGTCATCAGATGATACTATAAATTTTAGCCCGTAAAATTTTATCTCGATAAAAAATCAAACTCAACAACGACACCAAGAGTTAAATTTAACAACTGGTCAACAAGAATCAAGTTCAATAACAACAAGCGAGAGCGGACGGAAATAAGGAAAATGATTTAAATTGGAAATTATAATAAGATTCTCAAGGGGTCATCCCAGGAATCTCTCAAAGAATTTATGATTGAGTATCCTCTCTCATCATAGTATCATATGTCCTATATTCTATAGCAGGCACGCAGACATCGTACAACTTGCGAAGTCTGACCTGCATGGGCCACCACTAAAAACGTGTCACGACCCGCACCCGGTATAGGGGCACGAGAGCGTGGGTACGTCCAGCCTACGCAGCAGCATCGGCGGTAGAACGCTGTCTAGGTCATGTAAATATCTAAATATTCTCTCACGAATATCCAACTCCATAAGGAGACACACATATCACAATATAATATGGAATATACTCAATCACATAAGCTAAAGCACGATGAGATATCGAAGCAAGCAATGAAGTACAAGACAAGTCCAAATAATAATAAATAGTCTAACCTGCAATCAATAACATCCAATCTCCGAGTATGCCGGAACAAGTCCTGTATGTCACAGTCTGGAAAAATATCCAGTCAGGATTGGAACAAAATACACCTCTAACAGCAGTTCCATGTATATTGACAAAAACTATAACACAGTGTAAAGAAATACAAGACAGATAGGAATACTGAAAATAAGAAATGATGGCGAGCATGGATATACTGGAAATAAAAATACTGGAATAATGGAATACTGGAGCATGTCATCATCAATGTATATCTAGCAATGAAATAGAAATCCAAGTACACACAAGAACAATGAACTAGTATATAAATGTGTACAAGAATAACAACTAGAATATGTAGAGATGCTAGATCAATATACTAGAGATGCATGTCAATGATCCTCTAACCAAGTGTGTGAAACATTAGTATATCATGTGATCGGCTTGGGACTGATCAGGCTTGTTACATATGATTAGCTATGATTCATGAAGGGTCAGGCTAACCATCCGGATAGCTATGATGCGAGCAATAGTCAGGCTAATCACATGTAACAGGCTATGAGGCATGTAATGGTCAGGCTGCATCGACGTGAGGTATGGCTGAGCTATAATGTATGTAAGGTTGGGTATGATCACATAAGCTACTAATATTTCCCCATTTCTCCAACTAGCACGATGGATTCCAATCACGACTCCTCGTGACAGGTCTCGATGATGCCAACTCGTGTAAAGAACAGTGTCAGAGTCATGTACGCTATACAAAAAGAATTATAGCGATAATTAACATAATGGAAACTGTCAGAGAATGTACTTGCCTGAGGTCCTGCTGCTGGTATAAATCAGAGTCCAAGTCACAGTCCAAATAGCCTATGTATTACAAATTTACCATGTCAAAAGATAATTTATTTTAATTTATTTAATTCTGGAATAATTAATCTAAAATCCTATTTTTAATCTAATTATTCTGATTTTTAGGTCAAATCCTAATTTTTGCCCAAAAGAACCTAAATTTATCGACTCGAGACTCTTGGCACGCAAATCGAGGCGATTTGTTGACCGAAAAGTCAACCGACACAAACTCGACTTTCATGCATGATTCCCTGTAGATTTCAGTGTCAAAAATACGTTAGAATTTACGGCTCGTCCAAATTCAAATTTGTTTGAGAATTATGGCACATACAAGTTTCGTATCGTGCACCGATGGTTAAATTTTACCCTAGAAGTTCTACAGAATTAAAAATATAAAAATACTTCAAAATAAATTCAGAGAAAAACATATGTCAATGATCTCGACATTAGCTTTCCAAAACTTTAAACGGTTCGTGATTCTGATTCCTGGTTCTCCCGGAATCACGAAAACATCGAAATACGTCTATTTTTGGACATGCTGTGTTCTACGAATTTTCCAGAATTTAATAATCATAATTTCGTAAAACAAATTATATAATCAGAAATCTAACCTCAATATCGTTTTAACACAAAAAACTAAACCTCGTTTGGAGTCCGAAGCTATGCGCAATGGCTTCTGGAAGATGAAGGAACCCTAGATGGCAATTCTCCAAAAATTGGCTGAAGAAAAACCCTAGAAAATAACTAAACTAATATATATATATAGAGGAGAGAGAAAGAGCAGCCGCGGCTCAGGAGCTTGCCACGTGGTAGCCATCCATGGCTCCCCGCCCGGATCCAGCGGTCGTAGATCCACGCGGCTCGGCTCAGCTGAGTCCGACTCGGACTTGGACGCGGCTCGGCTCGGCTCGGCTCGGCTTCACCCGCGGTCGCTGACAGGCGGGCCCCGTACTGTTGGCTGCTGGAGGCTGACAGGTGGGCCCCCTGTTTGCTGACTGGGCAGAAATAATTTCTTTTTGGGTTTTCTTTTTCAGAAAATAGTTTTTAATTCAGTTTTTTATAATTAACTCAAAATAAATGCTAAAAATAATCAAAAAATTCCCAAAAAATTCTAGAAAATATATTTTATTATTTAGAACCTAAAATAAAAGTTTGGGATATTTTTAAATATATTTGTCCCTAAAATAAATTCTTTAAAGTCCTAGAAAATTAGGATTACTAGTTTTTAATTAACAAAAAATTATGGAAAAATTCCACTAGCCCCAAGTTAACCTAAAAATAATATTTAAGCACGAATTTCAGGATACGGAGGTTACATTGTAGATACACTCAGAGTTGATGGACAGGATCAAGGCAGCCCAGTATGATGATGTATCTCTGAGGAGCATTAAAGCTTCAGGTGAGAGCAGGATTGGAGGATGATTTTACCATTGCTAAGGATGGTTCTTTGCGGCATGGTGCTTGATTGTGTGTGCGTGTGGGAAGCTGCATGAGGAGGTATTGCAGGAAGCATATCGCTCTCAGTATTCTATACATACAGGTGCCAACAAGATGTATCAGGATATGCGAGAGAGTGTGTGGTGGTATAGCATAAAGAGGGAAGTGGCACTGTTTGTATCCAGATACTTAGTGTGCCAGCAAGTAAAAACCGAGAGGCATAGGCCAGGCCGGTTACTTAAACTATTACCCATTCCAGCGTGGAAGTGGGAGCACATTACTATGGATTTTGTGTCCGAACTTCGACGATCTTCAGAAAAAAAGACGCAATTTGGGTCATCGTTGACAGGTTGACCAAGTCGGCCCAATTTTTGCCTTTCAAGGTGGGTTTTTCTACGGAGAAGCTGGCAGAGATGTATGTGAGATAGATCGTCAGGATACATAGAGTTTCCGTCAGCATAGTCTCAGATCGGGATAGTCGTTTCACTTCTCATTTCTAGAGGAGTTTGCAGGCGAGTTTGGGCACCCAGCTCAAGTTTAGTACTGCATATCACCCCTAGACAGATGGGTAGTTAGAGAGGACTATTCAGACTCTCGAGGATATATTGCGCAATGTGTACTAGATTTCGGGGGATCTTGGGAGGACCATCTTCATTTGGTAGAGTTTGCTTACAACAACAGCTACCAAGCTAGTAAAAAGATGTCACCATTTGAGGCTCTGTACAGTCGGAGATGTCATACTTCTTTGTCATGGGACGATGTTGGAGAGAGGGTTTTGCTAGGGCCAGAGATGGTTGTGGATGCAGCGGAGCAGGTTATGCTGATCAGAGACAGACTTCGAGTGGCGCAGGACAGACAGCGGCATTGGGCCCATAGCCACTGGAGACCTTTCGAGTTTGAGGTATAGTTTTAGATTTTTGTTTTGTTCTTAATATTGGTTGTTTATTATAGATTAAGTTCTTAAGATTTTGTTTTGTTCTAGGTGGGTGGTCTGGTATTTTTGAGAATTTCTTTGACATGAGACACGATTCATTTCGGTGGAGGCGGGAAGCTTAGTCCGTGATTCATCGGACCTTTCACTATTCTCGAGAGCGTCGGTGTAGTTGCTTACAGAATAGACTTGCCACCTGCATTAGAGGGAGTACATAACGTGTTTTACGTGTCGCCGTTGAGATGGTACGTGGTGGATCCTAGTCACATATTGGATCACTCGGAGATACAGATGGGCCTACTCTTAGCTATCCAGAGCAGCCAGTTGAGATTCTGGATCAGAGAGAGAAGGTGCTGAGGAACCAGACTATTCCTTTAGTATGCATCGCATGGCGGCATCACTCTCCGGGGGGTCTACCTGGGAGAGAGAGGATGGAATGTGAGAGCGTTATCCATATTTGTTTGTGCTTTGAGGTATGTTCTTTCCTGATTCTGTTCTTTTCTATTTTGTTCTGTTTTGTTTTATTTTCTGGGAGAAGTTTCGTCTTTGAATTTCGAGGAAAAAAATATTTTAAGGGGGGTAGACTTGTCACTACCATATTTTTTAGAAAAGAATATTTTGGTCATTTTATAATTAATTAAATATTGTGCATATTGTATATTTATTTATTGTATTATTTATTATTAGATATTATTTTATTATTTTAGACTTGTGTTAGTGGACCTAATTAGTTTAGATTAGATCCATGGACCAACATTTAATTCTAGTTAGAATTGAGCCCAATAATAAGCTCATTCATTAGGAGAAGAATTAATTAAGTTAAACCCAATAGACTAGAACATTTCCTCCTTAATTATTTCTTCAAGAGAGGCCGCAAGGGGTATTTTAGACTTCACATAGTAGCTTGGGGAGGGGGTTAAGTGCCAGCCATGTAAATAGGGAGGAAGAATTCCTTTCTCTTTATTTTTATTTCCAAATCTAGATCTAGAATTTCTTTTTCCAAATTTTTTTATTCCTACATCAAATTCTACCCAAATTTCTTTCCAATTTCTTCCCAAATCATCATTGGAGGCTAGTAGAGCAAGAATCTATAAGGAGGAAGCTAGGATCTACAAGGAGGAGCAAGGATCTACAAGTTGGAGGCTCTTTTCACTCAATTTAGAAGTTTCATTGAAAATCTATCTCCCAATAGGTATAATTCAGTTTTTTACCTTTAATAAGACTCTAATCTATTTTTTAATCATTAGGAACCACCCCATATTCTAAGACTACCCATAAGAATTGGAATTCGGTCCATAGGAGGCCTATGGAGAAAGCTATGTGTTATTTTGTGTCAATTTTGTAGGAATTCCGAGATTAAAACATCTTATATTTGTCAATTGGTCAATTAGACCAAATTGACATGTGTTTGGTTGTGTGTTACTAGTTTCGTATCAATAATTGGATACGTGTAGGCCGTATCCTGATAATTTGGTGATACGGGTTGATTTGGGGGTTTTCTTCCGACACGGGAGTTTGAGCATGTCATATTTTGACACAGACACATAGATGTGTAATTAGCTCTTCGTATTGTTCATAATTATTATTTTAGACTTGCTTGTATCCTTCGGGATACGTTTGGTGGTGTGGTGGACTCGTATCGTAAGTGTATCATAGATCTAGTGTGATACGGGTGCGATGCACTCCACATGTTTATTTTATTATATTTTATATTCAATTTATCTTGGTAATAGCTATTAGAATATTACATTTATCATTGTTATATGATATATATGTATATATATATTATGTGTTATTCTGTGTTCATTTTATGGTGATTGGTTTATATATATATATATATATATATATATATATATATATATATATATATATATATATATATATATATATATATATATATATATATATATATATATATATATTGAGAGAGAGAGAAAGATTGCATGTATGTATATATGTAAATATAGCTTTATTATTTAGATATGTGTATATATACATAAGTATTTGTATCTCTAATGTTATGTATATATGTATGTATATATATATAGATATGTATATATATGTATAGATATGTATGTATCTAGAGTTATATATATATGTATATAAGTATATAGATATGTGTGTGTGTGGGGGGGGGGGTCGGGATGCACAGCAAGCAGTGTATCAGTAGCAGCAAGGAGAAGCATAGAGCAGCAACAACTGCAGCTGCAGCAGCTAGCTAGCAGCTGTTGTTTGATAAAATAAACGAAAAGATAAATATGTGGAAACGAGGTCTTATACGAAAACCCGCCCTTCTTCTGTGTTTACAAACAAGATTGTACAATTTAATCCTATACGAGGATGTCGAGTACAATTTATTTAATCTGGGTAGATATTGCTATAGGAGTCTGATCTGCAGTCGATCACTTTGGCCCTTGGACCACACGATGATGAAGAAGTGCCGTAGAAGACAGAAAGCAGCTTCGAAGGTTGCTAAAGAGGGTGGATGCCCGATGCCAAAGTCGTCGATCCCTTCTCTTTGCCTGAGCTCTGAATTCTTCTCTCTTTCGACCGTTTTCTCTCCTCCTTCTTTCCTTCCAATTGTCGACCTTGGATCTGATACTGGATTCCTTGACCAATTTTCGATCGTTCGATCTTCAATTTTGCGACCTCCTTTCGACCTCGGACCTCTGTTGATAGAGGTCTCTATTTATAGAGTTTTTAGTGACAGTGGCCACTCAGTCGGTGTAGAAACCGAGTAGTAGAAAGTACAGCACCCTTTTACACGACGGTTACAATAACTAATGCCTGCGTATAGATGACCTTCTGAGTGAGCATGTGACGCATGTCCGACTAAGGGACAAACGCGTATAGCTGCTGCGAAGATCACGACATAGAAGCCACGTAGGTAGTTATCCCTTATGCAGAAGAGGTTAGCATAGAAGCCAATGACTGTCACCATGGCGTAGAAGCCAAGTAGGCATAGAAGCCGAGTAGGCGTAGAAGCCAAGTAGGCATAGAAGCCGAGTAGGCGTAGAAGCCGAGTGGTCATAGAGGCCGAGTGGGCGTAGAAGCCGAGCGGGCGTAGAAGCCGAGCGGGCGTAGAAGCCGAGTGGTCATAGAGGCCGAGTGGGCGTAGAAGCAGAGCGGGCGTAGAAGCCTAGTGGGCGTAGAAGCCGAGCGAGCGTAGAAGCCGAGATGATGTGGACGTTTTAGCCGAAATTACGGCTCTTGGAGATATAATCAAATCTTTTGCATTAAATGCAGAGATCTGCCCCCATCCTGCGCATTAAATGCAGAGGCTTGTCTTTAAGATTTGCCATCATTCTGCGCATTAAATGCAGATACGCGCCTCGAATTCTGTACGAAGTGTAACTGCTGATATGGCGGTCTGTTGGCCTTCTGTGGAGCGTAAGAAGCTCACGTCTGCCAGTGTAAAACTGGGCAGCGTATCCCCTTGTATGCGTAAGAGCAGTTTGCGCAAAGGGAATGTCACTAGACGACGGTTCGGTGACATTTAATCAAATCTCCTGTATTAAATGCAGAGATCCGCCATTATCCTGTACATTAAATACAGAGGCGTATTTTGAAGGTCTGCTACCCTTCTGCACATAAAATACAGAGACGTGCCTCGGGCATCTGTCAGTATTTGACGCATTAAATGCAGAGACGTGCCTTGAGAACCTATCACCGCTCTGCGTATTAAATGCAGAGACGTGCCTCGAGCCCTGTACGAAGAGCAGCTTTTGACGTGGCAGGCTGTTTGTCTTCTGCGGAGCGTAAACAGTTCACATTTGCCTGTGTAAAATTAGGCGGCGTATTCCTTTGTATGCGTAAAAGCGGTCTATGCCAAGGAAATGGCAGTAAATGACAGCCTGGGTTGCAGTGCCGCACCATCATTATAGCCGTCGCTTGGGTCGTCGTGCAGTACTCTTTGTCAGGAGTCCAGACGTCAGGTTCATTGCATGATCTGACAGGTTCATTTCGAAGAATACGAAGCGTTCCTCGTACATTTCAATGCTGCATTGAAAGCGGATGAGTTTTACGCCATAAAGGCGATGTAGTACCCTTTTTACACTAAAGCAGCCTGGACATACTGCATTACGCGGATGGTCCTTGAGCCTATATTTTATGCTGTGCTCAGCGAAAAAGCTCTGTTTGTACGTCTATGGCTCTGAGGTCCTCTACTTATGCTGTCCTGTATCAACATGCTGCGTAGAGCTATCCAGCGTATTTTTTATGCTTCTACAAGACCCCCTTCAAAGCTTTTAAATTTTTCGTAATTTGAAACGCTTTGAATAAAGCATGAACCGTTCCTCGTAATTTAAAATGCTTTGAATGGAGCCTGAAACGGTCAAGTCTGACACGTTCTTTCAAGGCTGACTTTATGGCAGAGTTATTGGGGATCGGTGTGATCTCTTTCGCCTATAAAAAGGCTGAGTTAACCTGTTCTTCCCATATTTTCTTCACCACACAGAGATGATGGCTGAAGTTCGTCGGGTCAACTTGAGGAAGAAGGAGACCATGTTCTTCCAGCATGTAAGGAGCCGAAAAAGATGGCATCTTCGAGAAAATGTCCTCTGCAACGATGGATCATGGAAGGATATCATAGTCTCCTTTGCTCGGGACAATCAACAACTTTGTATGGCGGTTCTTCGGAAGAGAGGAAGGGTCGTATTAGACCACACCGCTTGCAAGTGGTACCTTCTTCCGTTATCCGTGGACGAGGGCAGGCAAACTGGCTGCTGTCCGAGATTGGGTTGGGTGAAATACCTCAACTCAATCTGTCACGGCGCTGGACGCAAGAAAGCAGATTTACCCTGCTTCTTCGTATTGGAGGATGGGTCTGCATAATTTAAGCAGGCCCAATTTTGTATCCTTCCGCCATTGATCATATGTCAGTCGGTTTGCGGTCACCGACTGACTGCGGGAGAAGATGGATGAAGAATTTCGCCCATGCGAGAACCTGGCAGAACAGACTCTGGGCGCGATCTTCAGTCGACGATGAGGAAGTCCTTTGTAGATGGGATTTCCCTCATATGTAATCATGAAAATAAAAAAAAACCCTTATAGACTGGATTCCCCTCATATGTAATTATGTTTTTAATTTTAATAAAATCGTCTTTCTTCTTTGCATATGATCATCTTGCCATATTTTGCTGTGAAGTCTGAATATGTGTAGCTTCGACACGTCTGATAACCTTATGCCGACTCTGTTTAGAAAGAGTGCTAGGTCCTATCCTATCTTTTACGCATAACTAAGGATATGCAGAAAGCCGCTTTAGCAGTCGAGTCTTCGAACTGTTCTGCTGTTAGGAATGAGGAACCGCGTAGAATTTTGAACTGTTTTTTACTTCTGATAAACAGAATTTTTGTTCAGACCGTCGTCTTCAAGAATGATTTCTCGAAAATTCCTTGGAACAGGGAGAAAAATGGCTGTCAAAAACTGAGTCGCCATCTTGAACTGTAGACGAAATATTCAGACTGGATTCTGGATGAACTTCGAATCGACCCATGAAGAAGAGTAATTTTCAATGTTGAACTCTGCATGCTTTGGGTACTTGGGATATTTTGAGGTCAAGAAGGAGTATCTTCTGTGTGAACCCTTGCAATTGACCACCTTGAGAATTGTTCAGATGTACTGTACTGGCCTGCGCATTTTTTCAGATATGCGAAAAGTCGTACAGCATTAAATCATAAGTTTTTTGCCTCTGATCGTAAAAAGCCATCGAGCGCGAGATCATGGATTTGTAGCTGTTGAGCGTTAAGTCATAGGTTTGTAGCCTCTCGAGCGTAAAAGCTACCAAGCATAAAAGCATCCGGGCGTAAAATTATAGACTTGTAGCCTGTGAGCGTAGAACCATAGATCTGTAGCCGTCGAGCGTAGAAATCTCCTTAGCGTAAAAACTGTAGATTTGTAGCTTCTGAAAAGAAAATCTTTCGAGCGTGAAGTCGTGGATCTGTTGCCTCTGAGCGTAAAAAGTCACCGTGCACGAGATCATAGATTTGTAGCTGCTGAGCGTTGAGTCATAGGTTCGTAGCCTCTCGAGCGTAAAAGCTACCGAGCATAAAAGCATCCGGGCGTAAAACCATAGACTTCTAGCCTGTGAGCGTAGAACCGTAGATCTGTAGCCGTCGAGCGTAGAAAGCTCTTTAGCGTAAAAACCATGAATCTTCTTTGCACGAAAACCTTTCGAATTCGCTGACTGTCCGTCTTCTCTGAGTAAATAGGCTGACGTAGTCCCCAATCATAACTAAATATTAAATGTGAGATTTGGTTCGAAATTCGAGGAGTCCATCCGAACTCTATATATACCCCAAGTTTCTGAGAGAAAAACTTTTCATCCGTCTTCTGCGAAAGAAAGCTTTTGACTGTTCGAGTTCTACTTCGTTTCTTCTCCGAGTCTTCAAAGTTTCCAGTAATGGCCTCGAAACAAGTCTCCTCCTCTAAGGGAAAGAAGGTTGCTTCTTCTTCTCGTTCTTCTGCTCAAGCGGGGGCGACTTCCATCGGGCACGGCGAGCTTCATTCTGAACGAAGTATCCCGTCGACTAGCAGTGCACTCGGCCTTAAAGGTAGAGCTTTTGGGACGAAAAAGAACGACTAAAAATCCTTCGTACACGTTGTACGTGAACGCGCTAGGTCGTCTTCTGTGTTGATAGCCTCTTCGAGAAAGATGATGCACAGAGATGTTTCATCTTTTACGCCCATATTTCTAATGTGTCAGTGCAAAAACTCCATATTTTTGCTGTCTGGCGTAAAAGCTTTGACTGTCGAAAGTTGGCGTATACTACATAATTTGAGTGTCACACAGGGATGGAAATTTTGGCGTAATAACTCAAATTTTGGCAGTCTGGCGTAAAATACAGACTGTCGAAAACTTTGCGTATACTGCCAGTCTTGAATTTTACGCCTTGGAATAAGATTCTAGCGTAAAAGCTCAAGTTTTTTTTGTAGTCTTGGCCTAAAGCATAGACTGTTGATTTTTGTGTATATGCTGCAAGATTTATAGGAACTGATATATTTTTCTTGCACTCTTGCAGTTAACTTGCATGCGTCCCCGCTAGCCGATGTGATGGGTTCTGCCGCCGGGATGGTGCATTCCAACTATCTGGAGGATCTGTCGCACGTGACATTTCCTATCTCCGGGCCCCAGTATCTTGAAGGAAGGGAAAATTTGATATCGGCTCAGGGCGAGCGAACGCTGCTGAACATGATCAACGGAGAGCCCCTGACGTACATAGATGGGGACCAATACATAAAGTCGGCTTTTCTCTTCGGGGACATGATTGACAAGCAGTCCCAGACGAAGCCCAAGAAATAACTCTGGGTCTTCCTTGCCGGGAGCTTGGTTTTGTATCTCCCCAAGATGCCGAGAGACTATCCCATCTCGGCATTCTTCCATGCTACACATCCCAGGAGGATGTTGTGGACGCTGACTCCTGATCTTCACGGCAGGCCGGGGAAGATATTTCATCTGAAAGGAGCGGACCAGGGGTCGTTTGTCAGCCGCCCTACCGACAATGTGACGATGTTCAGGGGACTGTACCCGGGCAGTGTCCCGAGTAAAGACAGTTTAGTGATCCAGCCGGTCCAATTACCGACTTTCTGTAATGATTTTATGGGGCGCGGGGGAGTATACCCTAAGGTGAACCCTCGGACAGGCGGGTGGATTGTCACGCCCCAGTCCCAAAATGCCGAGGGACTAGACACGTGGCAATGGCCAGCAGGACGCACCGATGGACAAACCCAATTTAATGGATCCATCAGGGCATACTTAAGCTGTAAAACAAAGTCTACGACAATCATGGCACAACTAATCTCATCCACACAAGATATAAAATATGATCCACAGAATAAGGAATGTAAATTATCAACCAGTCTCAACAAAGTACTTCGGGGAATAACCCAATAAATATCTGATACAATGGTTCAACAGACCAAAATATAAATGACAGAATAAAGTAAATACTGAGCATGGAACATAGATGCTCAGGAAAAGTCTTCAGCTAACACCTCATCCTCGGGTGTCGGTACAGCTCCTGTATCTGCTTCTGCTCCAGTCCCGTATACCTCGGGATAGATCTCGTCTGCAAATCCTGGGGACATAATCCGGATCCAGGTCCTCAGGGGACATAGCAAGGTACAAGAAAGCTCATGCCAAAATAAATGCAGTGCAGCAGATAAAGAAATAAATAGGGTAAGTATGTAACCATCTATGTGGAAATGCAAGTGAGAGCATCACGAGTACTCAGGCTGAGCCACTACAAGCTCTGTATCGGGGAGCCGGTAGTGGTAATAACACGTAATGTGCCTAGCTCTGCTACGAGAGTCTACGGCCTCACAATAGTAGTATATATATATATATAAAATAGCCTGTAGCCTGTGTGTCTCTCCCCACCCCATGTAACCACGCATATCATGACCATAACGTCCCATGTCCATGTCAAGCGGGATCATCACTAATGCAACAAGTCATATGTATCTATGAATATAGTATCTCTGTCAAGTCCTGTATCCTATACAGAATCACCACGAATATCTCGAAAATATCCTGTCTCATGAACAGTGTCAAGTGTCCTGGGTTGTATGGTACTTGATAAGACAAGTACGAGAATATAAAGTTTTACGAATGTCCATCTCTAAATGACAGTACCCAACACTGCGTACAGTATTGGCACCCGACTAATAATCGGACGCTAAGTACGTTACACGGTCCTAGGTTAAGCATGCATAGCAATATAATGAAGTAAGAAAAATATGTAACAATACTGCAGAGTTTGGCAAGGTACACTTGCCTGGGGTCCTGTTGCTGGTATGAATCAGAGTCCAAGTCACAGTCCAAATAGCCTTTGTATTATAAATTTATCACATCAAAAGATAATTTATTTTAATTTATTTAATTCTGGAATAATTACTCTAAAATCCTATTTTAATCTTATTATTCTGATTTTTATGTTAATTCCTAAATTTTGTCCAAAGAAACTGAATTTTATCAACTCGAGACTCATGGCACGCAAATCGAGGCGATCTGTTGACCAAAAAGTCAACCGACACAAACTCGACTTTCATGCATGATTTCCTATAGATTTCAGCATAAAAAACATACTGGAATTTATGGCTCATTCGAATTCAAATTCCTTTGGAAATTATGGCACATACAAATTTTGTATTATGCACCGATGGTTAAATTCTAACCTAGAAGTTCTATAGAATTAACAGTATGTAAATACTTCAAATTAAATTCTGGGAAAAATATATGTTGATGATCTCGACATTAGCTTTCCGAAACTTTAAACGGTTCATGATTCTGATTCCGAGTTCTCCCAGAATTACGAAAATATTGAAACACGTCTATTTTCGGACATGCTGTGCTCTACGAATTTTCCAGAATTTAATACTAATAATTTCGAAAAAAATTTATATAATCGGAAAGCTAACCTCAATATATTTCTAACGCAAGAAACTAGGCCTCGCTTGGAGTCCGGAGCTATGCGCAATGGCTTCTGGAAGATGAAGAAACCCTAGATGACAATTCTCCCAAATCTCTCTCTCTCTCTAAAATAATGAGATAATTAGGGTTATTATAATATATATATATATAGATGTACCTGCGGCTGAATGGATATTTATAGGCTGACATGTGTCAGAATCTGATTGGATGGTTTTATTTATATTATTTATTTTTGATTTGCCTTTATCAAAACATTATTTAAGTCATTTTAAATCTAAATAACTCAAAATAAATATTAAAAATAATCATAAAAATCTGAAAAAATTACAGAAAATATATTTTGAACCGAAAAACCTTAAAAAAATATTTGGGATAATTTTATATTCATAGATTTCCTACTATAATTAGTAGAAGCTCTAAAAAATTAGTTTTAAATATTTAAATAAAATTAAATATTAAATATATTCCAAAAATTCTGAAATAATTCCAGAAAGTATATAATAATATTATAAACACTAAAATATTTATGTGGGTCCATTCTATATAACTGGGCTTGAACAATAAATTCTAGAAGTCCTACAAATTAGTTATTAGTCTAAATAACTCCCAATAAATACTAAAAATATTCAGAAAATTCCCAGGAAATTCTAGAAAATATATTTGAATATTTAGAACCTAAAATAAAATTTTGGGATATTTTTAATTAAGTTCGAATCTAAAATAAATTCTTAAAAATCTTAGAAAATTACAGAAAATTGTGAAAAATCCAAATTAAAAATTTCTGAAAAATCAGGGGGTTACAATCTAACCAACTTATAAAAATTTTGTCCTCGAAATTAAAATTAAGCCATGGTAGAAGTCAAGGATGGTCTAAGATTTGTATTGGTTAAAATGCAAGGCTAGGTTTAACGGAGTGGACGATGTTGCACGTTGCACATTCCGAAAATTATAGGAGAAATTCACATGAGTGAAAATAGGTTTCTTCGTGTGTCATTTCCAATAGTGTGGACACCTAAATGCTCTTTTGCATAAAAGCGCCCAACAATTGAAACGTTGCACAAAGATAAAAATTGGAGGATGGGCATGTCTAGGACAAGGTGTGGAATTTGTAGGAAGGCAGTGACTGGGGGAGTGCTCCAATTATCGAAGCAATGGTAAGGCGCGCCGAGGGATACCATGTTGTAAAACTAAATGGAAAATGTCGTGTTCTATTCCTAAGTGGATTCGAGCTAGCCTCAGTCTCATTATCTAAGCCAAGTAGGTCTACTTCTTAGGTGAAGGGGTTTCACAATCCAGCCATCTTAAGACAATATCGTCCTCAAAATTAAAATAAGGCATAATTTCTTAATCCTTCATGTACATAAGGCAAGTCAATCGCAATCTCCTTACGACAATTAAAATCCTAATCATATCCATTGCAATCACTTCTATGTTAAGATGACCACTGATCCAATCAAATTCAACCTATGGTTATCTCGTCTCGCTTTTTCAAATTATCCATATCCAAATTTAAATTAAATCCATATATCATCTTTACGATTTAAATACGCATATCAATTTTATCTCACGATCTCCAATTATCATAATCTCCTCTAGAAGTAATTCGAGTCCAATATTATTCCTATTTTTACGTATAAATTTTTGTATGCTTCAACTTCTTAAATTCCATTCACATCCTTAATATTTCAAATAGGTAGTCCAACCATCAAGTTTTTATTTTAACTCAAATCATCAAATTGAAAAAATAATTTAAATGCAGTCCACCATTATTCAAGTCTGAAATTCTATCTTTTTATCCTCTAAATTTCAAGTTGATGATTTTACCTTCATTGTTTAAATCATGTACTTAAGGTATAAATATCGGGTCCTCAATATCAATTCATTAATCCTCATCATCTTAGTCATTCTTCTAAAATTCTCAAAATTAAAATGGATTGAACCTCTCCCAATTTAATCTTACTCGATCACAATCTAAAAGAAATTCCTCTCGAGTTGACAATGCACTACTACCCAACTTAGAATTTATCCATCTATCACATAAGGCTATATACCTTAAGAGAATATTCCTTAATATGTTTACTCATGTCATTCAATCCTCGAACTTTAATGCCGATCATATCACATATGATATGTCCTTAATTACGAAGAATAATCCTCAAGTATGTGATCGGCCTATGGGGTATATCTAGTATTCTCTGTGTATCAATTTATACCAAGCACGAGGTTTCGTCTTTCCGAAATAAGGAAAGATGGAGATCAATAATAAAGAGTTCAAGGGCGAGGTAATAGATTTGAAGTATCGAAATCAAGGTGTTTTAAGAATTCAAATGGGAATTGTCAAGGCGGTTGTGGATTGAAATCCTATTGTGGTAATCCTTTATTCGCCTGCTCGTATTAGCACAGTTATGTAACCGATACAGTATGTCAGACATATCTAGAGTGCAAGTACAGGTGTCTACTAGTCAACTATATATCTCAATCCACGCAAAGTAGTTATACGAAGGGCGAACCAAGCGTACTATGGTTAATCAGACCGTAGTACCCTGATTCTGAAACGTATTAGTGTACGCGTCCACTAATACATATGTCATGAACAAGCTTGATAAAAGGATGAGCTTGCAAAACTAGGCTGTAACAGCAGCATAAGTCGAGGTAGTATATGAAATGTAATTACGCTAGATGATGATAAAAGGAGGTACAAATTATTCAAGTTCACAAAACAACAACAAAATAAGCAACAATAATAAAAACTCTACAGTTATCATACAACTTCCTTGTCTAAGTCGCTAGTCGACCAAACATGGGCAAGGACCTCTAACTTCTATTGTCTGAATAAATACCGTCATCTTTTTCTAGCATACAATTAATGCCATTCAGTTATACCACCTCGTTGGGTCAAGTGGACTATGTGGTACTAGGTCGTGAGGCATACTACCCAACTGATAAGAATTAAACTAGTACTGTGACAGTCTTAAGAGGATCCTGCAAAATAACCTTGCACATGTAAATAAAACAAAAACTCTTATTAGGGTATATGAGAAAAGATCTTGGTACTTATTAGGGTCTCCTATTGCATTATATAGGTAAGGGTCACCTTAAGTCTTAATCATAGTGCTCGTAGAACATGTGTCAATAGCGAGAATGGAAAGGTTACTAGTCTCAAGGGAAAGGGAATATAACTTGTATCGAGGTGGGGGTACAATTTACGTGATTTAACACTAAGGGGTAATCATCGGGTCACAATCTACAAGATTAACTCAAACTTATCGAACTCTAACTACCAATCACAAAATTTTCAAATTCAAGACTACAGCTTTAATCCTAGCAAGCTATATATATATATCCTAGCATAGAATAAAATTACTTGGTCTATAATCAGAAGGGTTAGTTGGCACGAGTTGAAAGATGAAGAGAAAATTGTAATCAGTCGTCACACTCTAACGAGCGCTATGGTCGCAGAGGAGCAATATATGAAATTAGAATAGGGGCTCTAGATAGCATCATGATTTTCTAAGGGAAAGTGGTATGATAGTTGCTAGGTTTAAGGTATGATTAGGAAAATATTCTATACATTGCTCTTGGCTTTCTAAGGTACTGTCTGCTAATATCACGACACGAACCTATATCCTAACACTATCTCACTATGCATATTAGGTTCAGTCCTAACATTCGATCTCGGATTTCTATTGGTTCCTCAAGACCGGGGTCAACATTAGGGTCCAATCTCTAACTAGCTCTTAGTAGTGCCTATACTAATTCTTAGGTCATTCATGACTATAACAAGAAATAATGGTAAATTATTCTATAGGTGAGAGACGCTAGGGTTGATTAAGCGTTCTACTTAAGGGTGTGTCAATATCCTAGTTGTACTCTTAATAGGAAGGTTATCCTACTTATCATCTAACAACAGGACTTATATATCCTAAGAGAGGCTATACTCAAGAAACTAATAGGGAAGCACATGAATCAAGCAGGATGCAATTTATCCGAATGGAATGGATTAGAAGGAGGATGAGTCATAGTCAGTGTGGATGAGATCCTATACTCTAATCCTAGTTGCAGGCTTGCTCGGTCCCTAAGTTAAAACCGAACAATTTAGTCGTAGACCTGCATGGGCCACCACAAAAACCATGTCACGCCCGAGTCCCAAAATGACGAGGGATTAGACACGTGGCAATGGCCAGCAGGACGCACCGATGGACAAACCCAATTTAATGGATCCATCAGGACATACTTAAGCTGTAAAACAAAGTCTACGACAATCATGGCACAACTAATCTCATCCACACAAGATATAAAATATGATCCACAGAATAAGGAATGTAAATCATCAACCAGTCTCAACAAAGTACTTCGAGGAATAACCCGATAAATATCTGATACAATGGTTCAACAGACCAAAATGCAAATGACAGAATAAAGTAAATACTGAGCATGGAACATAGATGCTCAGGAAAAGTCTTCAACTAACACCTCATCCTCGGGTGTCGGTACAGCTCCTGTATCTGCTTCTGCTCCGGTCCCGTATACCTCGGGATAGATCTCGTCTGTAAATCCTGGGGACATAATCCAGATCCAGGTCCTCAGGGGACATAGCAAGGTACAAGAAAGCTCATGCCAAAATAAATGCAGTGCAGCAGATAATAAAATAAATAGGGTAAGTATGTAACCATCTATGTGGAAATGCAAGTGAGAGCATCACGAGTACTCAGACTGAGCCACTACAAGCTCTGTGTCGGGGAGCCGGTAGTGGTAATAACACGTAATGTGCCTAGCTCTGCTACGAGAGTCTACGGCCTCACAATAGTAGTAGATATATATATAAAACAGCCTGTAGCCTGTGTGTCTCTCCCCACCCCATGTAACCACGCATATCATGACCATAACGTCTCATGTCCATGTCAAGCAGGATCATCACTAATGCAACAAGTCATATGTATCTATGAATATAGTATCTCTGTCAAGTCCTGTATCCTATACAGAATCACCACGAATATCTCGAGAATATCATGTCTCATGAACAGTGTCAAGTGTCCTGGGTCGTATGGTACTTGATAAGACAAGTACGAGAATATAAAGTATCACGAATGTCCATCTCTAAATGACAATACCCAACACTACGTACAGTATTGGCACCCGACTAATAATCGGACGCTAAGTACGTCACACGGTCCTAGGTTAAGAATGCATAGCAATATAATAAAGTAAGAAAAATATGTAACAATACTGCAGAGTTTGGCAAGGTACACTTGCCTGGGGTCCTGTTGCTAGTATGAATCAGAGTCCAAGTCACAGTCCAAATAGCCTATGTATTATAAATTTATCACGTCAAAAGATAATTTATTTTAATTTATTTAATTCTGGAATAATTACTCTAAAATCCTATTTTAATCTTATTATTCTGATTTTTATGTTAATTCCTAAATTTTGTCCAAAAAAACTGAATTTTATCAACTCGAGACTCATGGCACGCAAATCGAGGCAATCTGTTGACCAAAAAGTCAACCGACACAAACTCGACTTTCATGCATGATTTCCTATAGATTTTAGCATCAAAAATATACTGGAATTTACGGCTCGTCCGAATTCAAATTCGTTTGGAAATTATGGCACATACAAATTTTGTATTGTGCACCGATGGTTAAATTCTAACATAGAAGTTCTACAGAATTAACAGTATATAAATACTTCAAATTAAATTCTGGGAAAAATATATGTCGATGATCTCGACATTAGCTTTCCGAAACTTTAAACGGTTCATGATTCTGATTCCGGGTTCTCCCAAAATTGCAAAAACATCGAAACACGTCTATTTTCGGACATGCTGTGCTCTACGAATTTTCTAGAATTTAATACTAATAATTTCGAAAAAAAATTTATATAATAGGAAAGCTAAACTCAATATCTTTCTAACGCAAGAAACTAGGCCTCGCTTGGAGTCCGGTGCTATGCGCAATGGCTTCTGGAAGATGAAGAAACCCTAGATGACAATTCTCCCAAATCTCTCTCTCTCTAAAATAATGAGATAATTAGGGTTATTATAATATATATATATAGATGTACCTGCGGCTGAATGGATATTTATAGGCTGACATGTGTCAGAATCTGATTGGATGGTTTTATTTATATTATTTATTTTTGATTTGCCTTTATCAAAATATTATTTAAGTCATTTTAAATCTAAATAACTCAAAATAAACATTAAAAATAATCATAAAAATCTGAAAAAATTACAAAAAATATATTTTGAACCGAAAAACACTAGAAAAATATTTGGGATAATTTTATATTCATAGATTTCCTACTATAATTAGTAGAAGCTCTAAAAAATTAGTTTTAAATATTTAAATAAAATTAAATATTAAATATATTCCAAAAATTCTGAAATAATTCCAAAAAGTATATAATAATATTATAAACTCTAAAAAATTTATGTGGGTCCATTCTATATAACTGGGCTTGAACAATAAATTCTAGAAGTCCTAAAAATTAGTTATTAGTCTAAATAACTCCCAATAAATACTAAAAATATTCAAAAAATTCCCAGGAAATTCTAGAAAATATATTTGAATATTTAGAACCTAAAATAAAATTTTAAGATATTTTTAATTAAGTTTGAATCTAAAATAAATTCTTGAAAATCCTAGAAAATTATAGAAAATTGTAAAAAATCAAAATTAAAAATTTCTGAAAAATCAGGGGGTTACATGGATCACCCCTACAAATCTTCGATGGGCTCGCCTAGCTGATTGGGCCCTGAAGCATTTTCAGACCGAGTTGGAGAGCATTGGTCTGTTTGCAGCTGTGAGTGCCACCAGTGTTGGGTTGCCTCTCATCCCCAACCTGTTTCTGGCATTGATGGAGCGATATATCTCGCTCACCGGGACTTTCGCCACTCCACTGGGGGAGTTGGGATTGGCCCTCCATGAGATGGCAGAGATCTCGAGACTGCCAATGGGGGATACTCCATATGAAGAGTATATTCCCACGAACCGGGAGCTGGGAGATTTGGACCCTCAAGTAGTAGAAGTGTACCAGGAGCTGATGTGCCACTACCTTGCTTGTACCGCCTTTTATGGTGAGCCCTCAGATTTGGCTCACATAAGTAAATGGACGTCCTACCTCTTCTTTCACCGGTCCAGGACTGCTAAGCCGGAGAAGGTATTGGAAGGCAAGGATCAGCCTTTGAATCCTCTGAGCGTGCTTAATGCTCAGGTAGTTGATGATCTCATGGAAGACGCTGGGGCTCCGGACTTGATCCTCGACGAAGGGATAGGGAAGTATCCCATAGGCACCAAGGCCTATAGTTAGTTGAGGTGCTGCCGCAGGCCTCTGTCCAGGGAAGCTCAACTGGCTGGCTTCCTCTCCATATGGCTGCGTCGACTGGTGGTACCCGATATCGCATCTGCGGACCGCATTTACCGTAACACGCTATGTCCTGCAGTGCGTCTGGTGTTCGGGGCAAGACTGGGCTTGCTCCCTGCCATGGTGTGCCGCATTCAAGCTGGCCTGAGGGCCATGACTGACGGGCTGCTCGCCGATGAAACTCGGCGTGATAGCTTTCCCAGGGTAGAATTACCATACCTGTATCTGATGGGATGGTTAATTCTTCATAACCCCAGGGTTATGTCTCCCGGTTCTGGCAGTAGTTCGGGGGCTAGCTTCTTGTTGAACTACCAGAATTTCTCCTGGAATATGACCACAGTTATAGACTGTCGGCGGGCGCTGAATCTTAGTCACAGCTGGAAGCTCTTCTGCACTGTTCCCCCTATACATCTCAATCAACAGGGGATCGGACTTCAGGACGTAGGCGACAGGAAGACCGTTCTTTCTCCTGAGTCTTTTAATTGGTTGGTCTGTATTAGACCTTCCCACCTACTGTACAGGAGTGAAGACCATTGCTTCTTCGAAACCTACTTGCCTAGTCGGTTTGCCAGGCAATTCGGGTACGACCAGTTGCACATGGGCAATGCCGTCACCAGCTTCAGGTCCAGGGGTGGACTCATTGATGGAGCCAGAGGATGGCAATATTTTATCATGGGTTGCACTGAGGTAACTTTTATCATGCCCGTCATTTCACTCTCCATGGATCTGCATATTCTCCACTCGTATGCCCAGTTCTATTTGGCAACCAACACCTTCCATCGCGATTTTGATATGCATAAAAGTTTTAGGGTGCCTTCTTCCAAGTCTGGGGGAAGAGTCGAAGTCCCCTCGGTTTCTTTTGACGAGGGTGAGGAGTCTGTCAATCCAGATGAGCCTCTGTTGGCGGTATCGAGGGGTGAAGTACCTCTGCCTGCAGGACCTTTGGTAATCTCTGGGAAGCGAAGGGCTCCTACTCCGAAGGAGACTTTCCCTCGCAAGAGGAAGAAGAAGACGGTTATTCGTCCTCTCCGGATTCCTGGTATTGAGGCTCCTAGAAGTGAGCCTGCATCTCCCCATGTCGGGGATGATTATTTGATTGGAGGTTCCTCGCCTTTTAGAGAGGGAACCTCGACAGTCCCGGCTGGCGGTGCCGGAGAATTCCTGCTGGAGGCTGCTGTCGCTGCTACCGCTTCCGGTAGTGGAACGAGATCGCCTTCGGGGCCGAGCCGAATAAGGGTATCTTTACCCAGGTCAGCCTCGGGAGAGACCCTTGCCGTATCCTTAGGTGCACCCAGCGAGATCCCGCCTGGTGAACCTCAAGTGGATCTCGGCGGAGATTCGGAAGAGTACTTATCGATATTCGGAAGAGCACCCCCTTCTCCAGGTATGACAGCTTGCCTAGCATCACTAAAAAATAATTTAGCTGTACTGGCCGCGGACGTGACATATACACCATTGGCCATGGGTAAATATCGTCTTTTATGCCTCTTCTTTTAGGAAAATTAATATTATGCTGATATTAACTTCCTTTTGTCTTCTTTTCAGGGGAAGACATCTTCGGGGAGGGCAGTGTAGATGCGCCCTTTCGCTCTGTGTCAGGTCCTGGTGGAGACACGGAGGTGCCTGATTTTGAAGAGGAAGCATCTTTGGGTGCCGGCTTGCCTGTCGAAGAGATTCCGATATCTCAAGAGGAGGACGAGCCTGTCGTTGCGACAATGCCTCCTTTGAGTACGCCGGTCACTTCGTTCGGTGTTGGTGCTTCTTCTTTTGTCGCACCTCCTGTTGAGGCGACGGCCGTGGCAACATCGTCTGCGGTTGTTCTTGGAGGGGGACTCGCCACTATCGTGGCCACTCCCAGCTTCCATTCGGATCTAGCTGTGCTGACCGCGCAGTACACTGGTATCTTCTATACCATCTTGAAAATATTAATATCAATGGTGTTGGAGAAGAATTTGGGCTTTGCATCGCTGAGGAGGTCCTCCCGGGCCTCTATAGTGCCAATCTGAGAATTCAACGATACCGGGGTAGCTGACGCGCTGGAGGAGATAGTTAATGGTTTGGAACAACCCATTAACGAATACTTGCAGCTAGCTCGGGGCAACATTGACGGTCTCGTTCAAGCTAGGTACGACTCCCTGACTGCGTAGCTTGCTGAACAGATGTCATCTCTGAATAAGTCCATTGAGGCTCAGCAGCGGGAGATGGACGAAGAACATGTCCAATTGGGGTATGTCGTTCCCGAGTTGACCCGGTACGAAGCCGAATATGAGAAAGCGACAGCACAGGCCCGCATATTGAAGGATGAGCTCATTCGAGTAGAGGCGAAGGCTCTCTCTTTGTCGGCAGCCCGAGATGTGCTGAAGGAGCGACGGGCGACTGTTCAGCAGAATCTGGCGCACGTGGGTGCTTTCTACTCAGGTTTTGTGCGAGCTCGGTCTGAGCTAGCTGCTTTGGACAACGATGCGGCAAGGTTGGAACGGGCTCGCGCCGACATCTTGAACTCCCGGGATGAGAGAATGGTTGCTCTGGCGCAGCAAATTTGCGACCTAACCGCTCCCCCCAAATGATATACTTTTTTGCTTTTTAATGTACTTTCGCTCTTTTTTGGGAATAATAAAGAGGCTTTCATCTGACTTTGTGGACCCATCATTTTGGAATATAAATGACAGGTTTGGGTGAAAGTGATATCAGAGGTAATATGGACGTGATATACTCTCGATAAGTTTTAGCAGGACGCATCTATTCAGAGGTAATATGAACATGATAGAATACGATCCCACTAGTTTCGTTTTGGAAGTAGTTTTGTCAGAATGAGGTTTCTGCCATATTCCACTTGAGCAAAGTAGGTTAAGCATAGTATATTTTCAGGAATTTGCCATTGATAGGAGCCATTAACAGGTCTCCATTAGGCTTGGCTAACCTGTAAGCGCCGTTTGAGAACGTCGTCTCGATCATATAAGGGCCTTCCCATTTGGGCTGGAATTTGCCCTTACTCCTGTGAGTAAGAATCATCGACCTTCTCACAGCTAAGACTAGCTCGCCAACTTTGAACACTCTTTCCTTTACTTTTTGATTAAAAGCTCTGAAAATGCGTGCTTGGTAGAACGCGATGCGCTGTTGAGCTTGGAGGTATTTCTCGTCTAATCCTTCTAGCTCTTGAAGCCTTAACAGGTTATTCTTTTCTTGAGTCAACTCATTAGCCACGGCTATCCTGAGTGACAGAATCTGGATCTCGATGGGGAGAACTGCTTCGCTCCCATAAACTAATGAGAATGGGGTGCAACCTGTCGGTGCTCGTACCGTTGTGCGGTATGCCCAGAGACATTCTCCCAACTTCTCATTCCAATCCCTCTTGTTCGAAGAGACAAACTTTTTCAAGAGCTTAATAATGGTTTTGTTGAAAGCTTCCGCCAAACCATTAGTAGCAGGATTATATGCCGTAGAGGCCATATTTTGTATCCGATTTTTATCACAAAATCGATGAAACGCTTGGCTGATGAATTAAGGCCCATTGTCATGAATTATTCTCCGGGGTATCCCGAAGCAATAAATAATGTGATGCTTGATGAAGCTGATTACATTAGATGCCTTCACCTCAGCAAGAGGGATCGCCTCTGCCCATTTGGAAAAATAATCCGTGATGGCCAGTATGAACCGGTGACCTCTGGAAAAAGACGGGTGAATAGGACCAATGATATCCATACCCTATGCTTCGAAAGGCCAGGACGCAACCGGAGGATGTAGATGTTCAGGAGGTTAATGGATAAAGTCTGCATGGACCTGACAGGCTCTGCACTGTCTTGCATACTTTATTGCATCTATGATCATAGTAGGCCAGTAATAGCCCATTCTCCTGATGCGATCTTGTAGCTTAGGCCCGGGTTAATGTACTCCGCATACGCCATTGTGAGCTTCACGGATAATCCGCTGTGCCTCATCATCTGAGAGACATCTCAATAGCAGTCCGTCGTAGGTCCGGCGATATAGACACTGCGAGGATGCCTCAAAATAGAAGCATAATGATCGTCTTTTGAAGGATACTGCTTCTTTAGGATCCTCCGGCAAGATTTCGTATGCCACAAAATCTATAAAGGGACTTCTTCAGTATCTCCTGGGAGGATCTGTGTTCACAGCGTAGCTGCATTCTATGTGAAAGTTGTTTTCACACAGAATAAATTTCTGCTAAGAAGGATTACCGAATTCTACCTTCTTATAGGAATAGCTAAATCTGCAGCTAGACTGGCTAGGGCATCAGCTTTCAGATTCTGAGATCGAGGTACATGCTTTAGGAAGAAACCTTTAAATGTCATGGCTATCTCGACCGTTGCTCGGTGATAGGGGATGAGGTCTGGATTCCGGACTTCATATATTCCTCTGACTTGATTGACGATCAGCAGAGAGTCACCGAAAGCTTCCAGAGATTCGACGCCCAATTTTTTAGCGACGTGGAGCCCGATTAGTAGAGCGTTATACTCTGCCACATTGTTAGAACAAGTCTCGCTAAGAGAATATGCTCGGTAGATGATGAGTTTATCAGAAGTAACCAGGATAATTCCTACTCCCGAAACAACGTTTCCCCTAGGACCAGTTCTGGAGGCACCATCGAAGAATAGTTTCCATGTATCGCCTTCCATTGCGGAATTATACTCTACAACTTCGTCGGAAATGTCTTCGTACAATTTAGAGGCCTCCGGGATCGGATGAGCAGCTAGGAATTCAGCCAACGCTTGGCCTTTGACGTACTTCTGAGGGACGTATACCATGTCATACGGTGTTAATAACATCGCCCAAGTTACGAATCAGGAATTAAGGACACTTGGCTTGTTCATCAGTACCCGCAGAGGATTGACCCTGGAGATGATGTAAATAGTTTGGCCTGTGACATAGTGCCGCATTTTCTGGATAGCGAACATCAGAGCCAAGCATTCTTTCTTCACTGGGTTGTACAGGTGTTCGGCTCCGACCATCATCCTGCTGAGGTAGTAGATAGCCTGCTCATGGCCCATATCGTTCTTTTGTGCAAGAAGAGCTCCCAGAGAATGATCCATCGCTCGACATACAGCACAAATGGTCTTCCTATGACTGGAGGCACCAGAACTGACGGGCTAGTGAGGTAGCGTTTGATATCACCGAACGCTTGCTGACAGGCTTCATCCCATACGAAGGATACACCTTTCTTTATGAGACAAGAGAAGGGATGACATCTCCCAGAGAGGTTGGATATGAATCTCTTAATATACGCTAGACAACCTTGAAGTCCCCTGAGTTCTCTCAGATTACGGGGCGGTCGCATTTCTAAGATGGCCTTGACTTTATCAGGGTCCACTTGAACGCCTTTGGCGGTAATGACAAATTCCAGAAATTTGCCACTAGATACCCCCAGAAAGGACTTTGTAGGATTCATTTTGAGTTGATGTTGGCGTATCAATTCAAATACTGTCTTCAAGTCTTGGATGTGATTATCCTTGAGGCGGCTTTTGACAGCTACATCGTCCACGTAACACTCCACTGTCTTGCACAAATGCTCATGGAATATGTTACTCATGGTCCGTTGGTACGTAGCCCCAGCATTCTTCAATTCGAAGGGCATGACCGTATAACAATATACCCCCAACGGTGTCCGGAAGGCAGTATGCTTCTCGTCCTCAGGATGCATCTTGATTTGGTTGTATCCTAAAAATCTGTCCATGAAAGACATACGTTCGAAACCGCATGTATTGTCAATCATGACGTCTGTGATGGGAAGAAAAAACTCATCCTTGGGGCAGGCTGCATTCAGATCTCGGTAATCGATGCAGACACGTACTTTTCTATTTTTCTTCATGACCGGGACAACATTGGCGACCCAGTCGGGATGTTGTTCTTCTCGGATGAAGCCGCAGGCTATCAACTTCTTGACTTCAGCTTCGATGGCGTCCATCATATCCGGGCGAAATCGGCATTGGTGCTGCTTCACAGGCTTCGAATCGGGCAATATATTAAGCTTATGAGTGGCCACCTTTGGATCAAGGCCCGGCATATCCTCATAATTCCACGCAAAGACGTCGATATATTCTTTTATCAGCTGGATAACTTCTTCCCTTTCTGCTTCGGAAAGATTGTTACTGATAAATATCGGCTTTGGCAAAAGTTTATCCCCAACGTCAATCTGGATAACTTTATCTTCAGTGGGAGGTTCTTTCTGCTCGAAGCGGAACTCCCATTGTGTATCCATTTGCTGAGCCCAAGCGTCATTCTCAAACAGTTCAGATTTTTGTTCGTCTGCTCCGGAGGAATCTGTCACTACCATATTTACTGATAATGTTCGTTCGAGAGCATGAGCTGAGTCGGAGGGCGCTGAGCCATTTTGAAAAGAGGAAAAGATATCCTCGTTTGACTCAGAAGTTGCAAGGGAGGTGGTATACCCTAACCCGAAATGAGTTCGTTGATAGTAGGGATCGCCGTGCAGCGGCATTCGTCTGCCTTTCCCGTAGTTGAGACCTGGTTCCAGCTCCAAGTTATAATCCATACTTTGCATGATCTTCAAAGCTTACGGGCTGTATCTGTAAACCTGTATTTTACCAACTTCGTCGTCGGAAGAATCTTCTTGTGCAGTCGGTCCATTGCGCATGCGACCGAAGACTATTGAATGTTAACTGCTGCAAGTAGGCGGGACAATGAAGATAGAATCCTCATGCAGTCCATATGTCATGGTGACATTGGATGATGATGCCACTTCCCACATATATGGATGATAGGAGTCTATAGCTTCCAAGAATTTTTGCGCTATAGGTTCTATATCGTCATGGGGAGAGGATTCCTGGTTCGAAATTTGAGCGTCAATATACTGGAAAAGAGGATGTTTATTATCATCTGAAACTTCGTTCCCGGTTGCATTTACATCAATCGGCTGCCTGCTGTGCCGAAGGTTGATGACCAAGGATGGAGGCTTCTGTTTCAAAGTGATCACTAGAGGATCACCCCCTTTTCCTGACCTGGTTTTGTTCAGGTGGATCGCCATAGGCTCCATGTCTTTTGGACGAGTAGTCCGTCCTTTCACCTTGATTGACAGCGGTTGTTCGGCAGAGGGTTCTTCTGGCTCCCGGTGGGATTCCTTCTCTGCTTCGGCTGATACCTCTTCCATGTAGTCTTGAGAGTACAACACGGCATCGGAGTAGTAGGATTCTACTCCTCTAAACGGGTTCAGGTCGACAAACTACGTTTATACTGTTCCTTGTGCGTCTACATATTTAAAGCATTGATGTAGAGTTGAAGGAACGATGTTGTGGTCGTGGATCCAAGGTCTGCCCAGCAGAATATTGTAGGACACCTCTGAATCAATGATATAACATATGGCCACTGATCTAAGGTTGCTGATCTGGATCCTCAGGCGAATCTTCCCCAACGGCTTACTTTTTCTGGCGTTGAAACCCACAATTGTAGTAGTGGTGTAAGCCAATTCGCTTGTAGGAATTCCCAACGGTCTGAGCAGACTATGAGGAATGATGTTGATTGATGATCCCGGATCTATGTATTGATCGCCAGGTTTCGTCTGCGTGGTAGCCACAGTCTTTTGCCTGGACGTGTTGATCGCCATAGCTTCTTTACCCTTGGTACCACGAGGATGGTCGATGTTGGAGGATGACCTCTTGCCTTTATCAGAGGCCGAGATCATGATGCCATTATCGCGTGCCTTCTAACTATTGTCCTCCGTGGCTACTGCTGAGATAATGAACGAGGGCCAATCATAGAACTGATATGGTCATGTGAACACCGAGATCACGGGAAGAAGGTTCTTCCTGCATATGTCCACCAATGCCGGGTCTGGAACTCCTGTAGGCATTTGCAGAGTGGCTTGACGAAAACGTTCGATGAAAGTACGAACATTCTCTTTTTCCTTCTGCTTGACTTCGATAAGAGAGGACATAGACATGTCCATCCCTCCTTCGTAGAATCGCATGAAGAATAACGCCTTGAAGTCTTCAAAGGAAGTAATGCAGTTGTTGTCACGCCCCGATCTCCTGCAGGCTATTTCGGCCATCCCCGCTAGGCGAGAATCACCCTCGCCAGCGCTCCCGCGGAACGATCGTTTTGACCCATCCGGGCGTGATGCCGCACGAGCGTGATCCACGCCCGTACAAGGCCGTGATTCATTGGCTGGCGGTAAGAGTTCTAAGCCACAGAGTCGCACAGATTATCCGAGTGCAGCAGAGTCATGAACGCATAGCGATTCGGTAACAGGTTCTCTGAGTTGACAATATAGCGGAAGCATTGAAATAAAGTAAAGTAATCTCTTTATTTGATATGAACAAGTGTTACAGGCGGCGTATAGCCGAGATTACAAGTCACTCAAGCCTCTCTCTCTGAAACAGTAGAAGCGTGCCAAGTGGCTACAATTGTGGAATGATTGTACAGGCGATGGTCAGGCGATGCTCCAACATTATGTCTTGTATATGTGCTTCTGTTCCGGATGCACCATTGCAAGGCTTCAGAGGGAACTCCTGGCCTTAGCACGCACGTTGGAGGCATCCGCACCGAACGAGGTTCTCCCGCACCCTGCATACAAACTGGTGGATTATCAGTACATTGAATGCACTGGTGGGTAAGCTACTCGCCCGTTCGACAAATCCAAACACGTAATACAGGTTTCGTGTACAACTATTAAGTTGTCTTTCTAGTTGCCTTAGGATCAGTTTCAGGCAAACATTGAATAGCCTAACGTGTCGGGCAGTGCGCCGTGCGATGTTAGAGAAAACACGGCGAGACTTACCAACTTACCATCTCCTTCCCTGTCTAAGGCAAACATTGAGGCAACATTGTTAATTCAAGCACGGCAAGTATAAGCATTCAGGAGGTAAAGCATATGCAAACATGAGGGTCATTTTTAACATGATCGTTCAGGTGTTCAGTTGTTCATTTATGCGATGCAGTGACTCGCACGCGGATAGCCGCTAAGCGAGGATGACTTATCTATATGAACATGAGTCGCTGGCATAGCCATAAAGGACACTAGTCTTAAACGAGAATAGTTTGCAACGAAAGTACAGTGGGTGCTACAAGCCATCTCGTTTAGTACAGTAGACTATACAGTAAGTTCAGCCATGGAGCGGATGGTATGCAGCGAAAGAACGGTGGGTGCTGTACACTATCTCGTCCAGTACAGTTGGCTAAAACAGTGGAGTTCCATCCGGATCGGAGCGGCCCCAGTGCCCCAGAGACCGTCCGTGGAACTATGCCTCATTTCTGAGTTGTCTGCGACATGCAAGTCAGGGTCTTTTCCAATTTCACGTGATACTCGAGTACTGTAGAACAGGAGTACAGTAGTACAGTAGAACAGTAGAACAGTAGTACAGTAGTGCACGATTATAGGAGATGCTTGAATCATGATTCTGTACAGTGATCAACTTGTCTTGATGCATTCCCCTGGTTCGGGGATGCCTTGGGTGACCTAACGGTCCCGGATACTTACAGGAACATTCAGGCACGGAATGACTACGTAGTAGTCTTCCGAGGTTTGGACGAAAACACGGTAACATTCAAGCAGACAAGCATGCGTTTCTAAGGAACATAAGCAGGAACGATTGCTCGGACCCGAAGGTAAGCCGAGAGATAAAACCGTTAAGGGACTTAGCATGCGAGGGTCTGAATATAAGCAGTATTTCATTTCCATGTTCTAGCAAGCAATACAAGTTGGGATTATTCCTTTAGCTAGGTGCGTTGGATTTATTAGCATGCAGGGGGTGAATCACCTAGCGACTAGCATAAACATTCCAGATTTTATGTGTGCTGGCTAAGCAAAGACAAGTTCACCATAGCCACCCACCTTAGCGATGATTCGCCTCGGTAGAGCGATACGTCTGAGCAAGCCTCTGAAAGTCCAAGCCGGATTCCTGTAGGGACAAGTCTGGATATCCTTTGCTTCTTGATCGAGGCAAAGTGGCTCGGGACAGCTGCACGATTGCCGTTTGAGACGGCAGTCCGCTTGAGCGGAACGGGGTGTTACATCCTACCCAACTTAGAAAAAGTCTCGTCCTCGAGACTTACTAAGGACAAGCAGTAATCTAGGGTTGAGGCAATCCTAGACAAGTCGTTGTACTTGTTCATTTGGATCTTCACTTGCACAAGCTTCGAAATCAGCACTCGAGTTTTACCTTTTGTTAAGTCTTGGATGGTGCACTAGTTCAAGGCGTCCCTCGAAAATATACGTTCAACCAAACTTAGGGTTAGTAAAAATCGGACAAGCTACTAGCGATACTCTCAAGGGTTCGTACAGGTTGGCACAAAGGCCACTCACAGCATACAACCAGACAAGCAAGCATATCATTCAAAACGCATTTTAAAAGTATTTAGACTTATTGTTGGAACATCCCATCGAGGCATTGAGAGAGAGCGTGCACATAACCCACGAACGAGCTTTCGAAACAGAGATATCGAATTGAAGTCTAAAGGCGTAGAAGCCAGGCTCTGATACCAATATGTCACGTCCCGATCTCCCGCAGGTTATTTCGGCCGTCCCCGCTAGGCGGGAATCACCCTCGCCAGCGCTCCCGCGGAATGATCGCTTTGACCCATCCGGGCATGATGCCGCACGAGCGTGATCCACGCCCGTGCAAGGCCGTAATTCATTGGCTGGTGGTAAGAGTTCTAAGCCACAGAGTCGCACAGATTGTCCGAGTGCAGCAGAGTCATAAACGCATAGCGATTCGGTAACAGGTTCTCTGAGTTGACAATATAGCGGAAGCATTGAAACAAAGTAAAGTAATCTCTTTATTTGATATGAACAAGTGTTACAGGCGGCGTATAGCCGAGATTACAAGTCACTCAAGCCTCTCTCTCTGAAACAGTAGAAGCGTGCCAAGTGGCTACAATTATGGAATGATTGTACAGGCGATGGTCAGGCGACGCTCCAACATTATGTCTTGTATATGTGCTTCTGTTCCGGATGCACCGTTGCAAGGCTTCAAAGGGAACTCCTGGCCTTAGCACGCAAGTTGGAGGCATCCGCACCGAACGAGGTTCTCCCGTACCCTGCATACAAAGTAGTGGATTATCAGTACATTAAATGCACTGGTGGGGAAGCTACTCGCCCGCTCGACAAATCCAAACACGTAATACAGGTTCCGTGCACAACTATTAAGTTATCTTTCTAGTTGCCTTAGGATCAGTTTCATGCAAACATTGAATAGCCTAACGTGTCGGGCAGTGCGCCGTGCGATGTTAGAGGAAACACGGCAAGACTTACTAACTTACCATCTCCTTCCCTGTCCAAGGCAAACATTGAGGCAACATTGTTAATTCAAGCACGGCAAGTATAAGCATTCAGGAGGCAAAGCATATGCAAACACGAGGGTCATTTTTAACATGATCGTTCAGGTGTTCAGTTGTTCATATATGCGATGCAGTGACTCGCACGCGGATAGCTGCTAAGCGAGGATGACTTATCTATATGAACATGAGTCGCTGGCATAGCCATAAAGGACACTAGTCTTAAACGAGAATAGTTTGCAACGAAAGTACAGTGGGTGCTATAAGCCATCTCTTTTAGTACAGTAGACTATACAGTAAGTTCAGCCATGGAGCGGATGGTATGCAGCGAAAGAACGGTGGGTGCTGCACACTATCTCGTCCAGTACAGTTGGCTGAAACAGTGGAGTTCCATCCGGATCAGAGCGGCCCCAGTGCCCCGGAGACCGTCCGTGGAACTATGCCTCGTTTCCGAGTTGTCCGCGACATGCAGGTCAGGGTCTTTTCTAATTTCACGTGATACTCGAGTACTGTAGAACAGGAGTACAGTGGTACAGTAGAACAGTAGAACAGTAGTACAGTAGTGCACGATTACAGAAGATGCTTGAATCATAATTCTGTACAGTGATCAACTTGTCTTGATGCATTCCCCTGGTTCGGGGATGCCTTGGGTGACCTAACGGTCCCGGATACTTGCAGGAACATTCAGGCACAGAACGACTACGTAGTAGTCTTCTAGGGTTTGGATGAAAATACGGTAACATTCAAGCAGACAAGCATGCGTTTCTAAGGAACATAAGCAGGCACGATTGCTCGGACCCGAAGGTAAGCCGAGAGATAAAACCGTTAAGGGACTTAGCATGCGAGGGTCTGAATATAAGCAGTATTTTATTTCCATGTTCTAGCAAGCAATACAAGTTGGGATTATTCTCTTAGCTAGGTGCGTTGGATTTATTAGCATGCAGGGGGTAAATCACCTAGTGACTAGCATAAACATTCCAGATTTTATGTGTGCTGGCTAAGCAAAGACAAGTTCACCGTAGCCACCCACCTTAGCGATGATTCGCCTCGGTAGAGCGATACGTCTGAGCGAGCCTCTGAAAGTCCAAGCCGGATTCCTGTAGGGACAAGTCTGGATATCCTTTGCTTCTTGATCGAGGCAAAGTAGGTCGGGACAGCTGCACGATTGCCGTTTGAGACGGCAGTCCGCTTGAGCGGAACGGGGTGTTACAGTTGTCCACCAGACTTCGGTACCACTGATAAGCTACCCCCGAGAGACAGCCTTTGAACACCCGAGTGAGGAGGGCATCGTTCCCTTGTAATAACACCATCATCATACTGAAGTAGTTCATGTACTGACTTGGTGACGTTTTTCCTTCGAACAAAGCCATAGTCTGTGGTTTATATCTAGGAGGGAAAGGGACCTCTTCCCAGATAGCCGGGTAAGGTTGGTTGATTCCCAATTTCTTGAGCTGATCTTTGTCCTTCAGGGCATCAAATTGGGCTTTCAACTCCCGTACTGCCTGTATCGGATCTTCAGCCGGTAGCGGGACCACGGAGTGATGAGGAATCGATTGTATTACGACTCCGACAGGAGGCAATACATTCTCCGAGTGAGGAAGCAGAGGAACTGCTGACTCCTGATCTAGAGCAGGCTTTTGGATCGCGTTGGATGGTGGTAAGTCCACCCCCATGCGTATCTGAGTTGGAGGGACCGACGCTTGAGCCATAGCAGCTGTGTGTTGAGTCAGCATCATCTGGTGCATATTCTCCATCATGGATTACATTTCTTTTAGAGATATCTCTAGTACAGTAATGCGCTGCTCAGCACTCCCGGACGGGGAAGCTTCCTCGCGTTTATCTCCAATGGCATAAAATCCCATCTCCCTGGGTGTCATTGAAAGATTAGTATAGGTCTCTGTAGAAGTTGACTCTATACTTTCAGTATCTGATTCGGGAGACTGGCGACCCCCAGCTTCGGAATCAGAAGAGTACGAAGTCGGTTGTCGCGACCTCGAACGGGTATTTCGGAACACCCCAGCTTCAGTGTTCCTAAGGAGCTGGTTGAATCTCCTTCGGCTCGGAGCTCTAGAGGGATGACGTCTTGAGCCCGATCTTCCTCTAGGTATGTGTGAAGCCATGTTCATCGATGCATGTGTGGGCTCTTCTTCTTGGAAAGATGGATAGTAGCTCAACCGGTCGAAAACCGACCGTTTTGCCTCAGAACAACAACAATTAATTATAATCCTATGACTATTATAAGAGTGCTCGTTAGGAGGCGTAATAGACATGCTGGAAGATCCCCTATCCTTGCGTTTCTGGATCAGGTACTTGCGCAGGTCGGGAGGAGTTACAGAAGAAGAAGATGACTTGTTCCTTCTGTTCACATCAGTGGGCATGCGGATATTGGGAACCCTAGTTTTCCCTGTGCCTCCTGTATACAACAGGTTGGCCATCTGGGTGGCGGATAATCCCCGAGGAGGGTGTCTTTCCGCAAATTGAGCCTTCTTTATGCTGAGGGGCTTCTCCTGGCATAATTTGGAGCTCTGCTCTGGTTGGCGCAAAGCTGAGGATGTCCTCAGTCGGCCGTCAGCCTCTCGCGTAATCCGGAGGGCTGGCAGATTCTTCCCTTGCTGGCATAAAGGCCGAGAAGTTGGGTAGTCTGCCGCTTGATTTCTCTTGCATAGATTGCATGGGTCATCTGCTTTTCCGTGGAAGGCAGATGCATTTTTACGCTCGGAGAGCATTTGGAACTTCTGATTTGGCGCTAAGGCATTATCAGAAATTTTGTCTGTTCCGCCAGGGACGGGAGACTGGTATCTATGCACAGAGCGCGGTGTAGGCTTCTGGACTAGCGCTGAGGCATTGTCCGAAGTTTTGTCTTTTCCGCCAGGGACGAGAGACTGAATTTTACGCGCAGAGCGCGGAGTATACTTCTGGATTAGCGCTGAGACATTGCCAGAAGTTTTGTCTGCCCTGCCAGAGACAGACGACTAAATTTTACGTGCAAGGCGCGGAGGGAGCAATGCTACAACCTCGTTGGTCGGAGAAATCGGAGAGGTCGGAGAGTCCACAGGAAGGGTAGAGGATGTCTTGGGCATCCAGACCTTACGCAGCTTCCTGTTGTCTTGGACTGAGAGAGAGTGAGAGCTACCCCCTGTTTGAAGCATGTCTTCGTAGAAAGACTGGTCGAATTGGACGACCAGTGTCTTCTTCACGGATCCCACGGATACCGCATCGTGTTGAGCAATTGCTTCCTCGTCAGAAGAGAAAGATATCTCCAGCAGAGTCACCATCTTGTTGTTTGATAAAATAAACGAAAAGATAAATATGTGGAAACGAGGTCTTATACGAAAACTCGCCCTTCTTCTGATTTTACAAATAAGATTGTATAATTTAATCCTATACGAGGATGTCGAGTACAATTTATTTAATCTGGGTAGATATTGCTATAGGAGTCTGATCTGCAGTCGATCACTTTGGCCCTTGGACCACACGATGATGAAGAAGTGTCGTAGAAGACAGAAAGCAGCTTCGAAGGTTACTAAAGAGGGTGGATGCCCGATGCCAAAGTCGTCGATCCCCTCTTTTTGCCTGAGCTCTGGATTCTTCTCTCTCTCGACCGTTTTCTCTCCTCCTTCTTTCCTTCCAATTGTCGACCTTGGATCTGATACTGGATTCCTTGACCAATTTTTGATCGTTCGATCTTCAATTTTGCAACCTCCTTTCGATCTCGGACCTCTGTTGATAGAGGTCTCTATTTATAGAGTTTTTAGTGACAGTGACCACTCAGTTAGTATAGAAACCGAGTAGTAGAAAGTACAATACCCTTTTATATGAAGGTTACAATAACTAATGCCTGCGTATAGATGACCTTCTGAGTGAGCATGTGACGCGCGTCCGACTAAGGGACAAACGCGTATAGCTGCTGCGAAGATCACGGCATAGAAGCCACGTAGGTAGTTATCCCTTGTGCAGAAGAGGTTGGCGTAGAAGCCAATGACTGTAACCATGGCGTAGAAGCCAAGTAGGCATAGAAGCCGAGTAGGCGTAGAAGCCAAGTAGGCATAGAAGTCGAGTAGACGTAGAAGCCGAGTGGTCATAGAGGCCGAGTGGGCGTAGAAGCCGAGCGGGCGTAGAAGCCGAGTGGGCGTAGAAGTCGAGCGGGCGTAGAAGCCGAGTGGGCGTAGAAGTCGAGCGGGCGTAGAAGCCGAGTGGTCATAGAGGCCGAGTGGGCGTAGAAGCCGAGCGGGCGTAGAAGCCGAGCGGGCGTAGAAGCCGAGATGATATGGACATTTTAGCCAGAATTACCGCTCTTGGAGATATAATCAAATCTCTTGCATTAAATACAGAGATCTGCCCCCATCCTGCGCATTAAATGCAGAGGCTTGTCTTTAAGATTTGCCATCATTCTGCGCATTAAATGCAGATACGCGCCTCGAATTCTGTACGAAGAGTAACTGCTGATGTGGCGGTCTGTTGGCCTTCTGCGGAGCGTAAGAAGCTCACGTCTGCCAGTGTAAAACTGGGCAGCATATCCCCTTATATGCGTAAGAGCAGTTTGCGTAAAGGGAATGTCACTAGACGACGGTTCGGTGACATTTAATCAAATCTCCTGTATTAAATGCAGAGATCCGCCATTATCCTGTACATTAAATGCAGAGACGTATTTTGAAGGTCTGCCACCTTCTGCGCATAAAATGCAGAGACGTGCCTCGGGCATCTATCAGTATTCGACGTATTAAATACAGAGACGTGCTTTAAGAACCTGTCACCGCTCTGCGCATTAAATGCAGAGACGTACTTCAAGCCCTGTACGAAGAGCAGCTTTTGACGTGGCAGACTGTTTGTCTTCTGCGGAGCGTAAACAGCTCATATTTGCCTGTGTAAAACTAGGCGGCGTATTCCTTTGTATGCGTAAAAGCGGTCTACGCCAAGGAAATGGCAGTAAATGACAGCCTGGATTGAGTGTCGCACCATCATTATAGCCGTCGCTTGGGTCGTCGTGCAGTACTCTTTGTCAGGAGTCCCAACGTCAGGTTCATTGCATGATCTGACAGGTTCATTTCAAAAAAAACGAAGCGTTACTCGTACACTTCAATGCTGTATTGAAAGCGGATGAGTTTTACGCCATAAAGGCGATGTACCCTTTTTATGCTGAAGCAGCCTGGACATACTGCATTACACGGATGGTCCTTGAGCCTATATTTTATGCTGCGCTCAGCGAAAAAGCCCTGTTTGCACGTCGATGGCTCTGAGGTCCTCTATTTACGCTGCCTTGTATCAACATGCTGCGTAGAGCTATCCAGCATATTTTTCATGCTTCTACAGCAGCACGCAGCAGCAACAGCTAGCTAGCAGCAATGCTAGCAGCAACAGCAAGCATAGGAAGTAGCAGTAAACACAGCAACAATATGAGAAGCAACACCAACTAGAGCTGCAATAGCAACAACAACAGCAACAGCATGAGCAGCAACAAGAGACCTCAGCAACAACAACATCAGGGCACATCAACAGCAAAGGCAACAAGAACAATTTGCACAGCAGCTAGAGCAAGGTAGGGTGGCTAGTTAGCTTGATGTATAGTTTATTAGTTAGTTCATTGATAGTTTAGTTAGTAGTTTAGTTAGTTAGTTAGTTACTTTGTTATGTAGTTATATATATATATATATATATATATATATATATATATATTGTTATCTAGTAGTTAGATATATACTATTGATTACTAGTAGTTATATGTATGTATGTGTGTATGTATATATGTATTGGTATGTTAGTAGATAGTTAGTAGTATTGTATTAGTTAATGCATGTTAGTTATAGTTTAGAGTTTTGGGTAGTTAATTATATACTAGAATTTGAATTACCTTGAGATACCAAGGTAATGTCAAGGTATTAGATTTTTATCCTTGGGTTTGAACATCAAGATGGGTGTGTAGTGGTGTGATACAGCATTGGTTCAAAACCAAGGTATCCACTTAGCATTAGTTTAGCTAGAAATATTATATATTGTTGATTATATATACATATTATGATATTTTTATATCTAAAACTTGCGTATCTTAGGATACATTATCTTGTTTGCATCCTAGTATCTTAGCATAGCTAGTGTGGCCTAGTTACATAGTGTATGGACCCAATATCTTAGAGATAGACTCATACAACCTAGAAATAGCTAGTTTGACCAAGTTTGACTAGTTTGACCTAGAGTTGACCTAATTTGACTGTTTTGGCTTAGAAATGGCTTTTTGACCTAGAAGTTGACTAGTTTAACTTATTTTTATTCCAAAATCTTGTATTGATATAATATTCCATATTTAGGTCTTTGAGGCACCGTACCGGACATCTTTGATACTATTCACTGGATTCCAGGCGAGTACATTCTCTGATAGTTTTTTATTTATGATATCATCTATGTCTCTTGTATCTAGTGTAGATATCATTGATTTCTTGATACGATGGTTGCATGGATTGGTATATCTGAATCTCGTCATGAGATATTATTCCTTGGTATATATGGTATATCTTGTACAAGCCTTGTTTCCTTGTTCTTCTTGTCCATGTACAGATATTGATTCTTGGGGAGACTTGCTACCTACCCAGAGAATCTCATGTCATAACGTACCATGGTTGGATCCACTATACCAGTCGGGGGAGGAGAGTATTTAGTGTAGATATGTGATCATACCCTCCTTATATCTTATCTTGTTCCTTGAATAGTGTTAACTATACACCTTACATATGATTAACAAAACCATAATTCTTGTATCAAGTTCCCAAGCCGATCACATGTTAAAGCTGGTACTCACTCACTTAGTCATTAGTATTTCTTTTTTATTTCTATATTGCTCATTCTCGTATTTATTTCCAGTATTTTTTTATTGTATATCTCTTGCATCTTGTATATTCACATCTATTTATTGTTACATAGTTTATATCATTTATTAGAACTGCTGTTAGAGATGTACTTTGCTTATTTTCTGACTGGATATATTTTTTCCAGATGACACTGAGGAGTGGTACCCCACTCACTACAGGCCTCAGGACGTGGTTGGCTTAGAGCTAGAGATCTTGGCTCAGGAGGGTCTCATCCCGTCTGAGACAGACGATCCAGGACTCGTAAATTAGTAGTTAGTTTCCTTTTGTAGTGGATTTGTCTCCAGCATTGTTATTAGTATTTCTATGACTCATTGGATATATTTTTTTGTCTCATGAGTTGTATTTGTGACTCTTCTATTCTTTTATCATATTCATCCTTATTCCATCTATAGATCTGTGATTGAGTATATTCACTTACATTAGTGGCATATTATATCTTGATTTCTAGTTCGATAGTTTATCCAAACAACGTTCTACCATCGATGCTGCGGCGTAGGCTGGGCGTTGTTCACTACTTGCATTCCTACACCGGGTGTGGGTCGTGACACCTTTGATACTCACCATCATCTAAAACACAAGTGCATATATTCTTGCACACTGGGAACACCTTGATACTAGTATAGACACATGTACTTACTACTGATACACATATTATCCTTGACACAAGTATACTCTATGCGCGTGCGCGTGCACACACACACACACATACACACCTATAACCTATATATATATATATATATATATATATATATATATATATATATATATATATATATATATATAATATAATGATATCTCCTCTACTACTCACATCAAACAATGACAATTCAACAAGCACCTATGGTGCACCACACAAGCATCATACTAGATCTATGATAGCCATATGATACACTCAAGATATCCTTTCTAATCATTACCAAATATCACCAAAACTATGAAAACACTTCTAAAATAGTTAATAGAGTATAATTAGCACAAATACTAGCTATTACAAAGTGGTATAAAAAATTGACATGTCCATCACAAGTATTCAAAAGGGAAACACCTCAAATATCACTATGTATCATAGCGTATCATGATACGACATAGTCGTATCAATTGTGGACACGTATCTAGCCATACACAATTAATCTAGTGTCAATTTAGTCTAATTGACCAATTGACAAATACTTGGTACACCAATCTCAAATTTTTCCCAAATTGGACACAAAATTCAATGTAACAATCACCATAGAGCTTATTAGAGCCTAAGTCTTCTTCCTATAGGTCATCCTTAGCCATAGGTGGGTCCCTATAGATTTATTATATTATTTAGACTAGAATTTTGTAAGAAAATAAAAATTATACCTTTTGGAAGATGGATTCCCAATGTATCACCAACAATGGACATAAATGGAAAATTGGACACAATCTTTAAGCCAATACCTCCCTCCTCAAGTGATCATCTAGCAATGACAAGCTCCTTAGCCTCCTTGGAATAAAAATGTGAGAGATGAGATTTGTGAATGGATGGATTAAGGTTTGCTTCCAATTTGGGATGAATTAATTAGGAAAGCAAAAGAGAGGCTATTAATGAATAAAGAGGTTTATATAGACTTCTATTAGGGTTAGGGTTAGGGTTAGGGTTAGGTTTACAAATAGATAATAAGACTTAAAAGAACTTCTCCATGACATGAATGGAATCTCTATAACTAGTAAAAATATTTTATTCTTTAATCTAAAGGAAATGACTAATTAACTAGTCTAATCATGACTACTCTATTTAATTGAACCAATGGGTCAAGTCAAGTCTAGTTGGGTCCACTAACACAAAGTATAATAAATAGGCTAGTCTGCTAATCAATAATATATATAATATAACAATCATTCATAATAATTAAATAATATAAAAATGATAAAAATATCCTACTTTGGGAACTAGGTAGTTATAATCCTACCCCCCTTAAAAAATTATGTCCTCAAAATTTAAGACATCATGTCCTCTCTTTTCTGGCTAGTCATAACCTATTCATCGTAATCCTCACTATGGTCAAACCCCCATCTAATCATGGTCTCAGAAAATCCTACCTAAAATAATCATACAAGCATACGATTCTAATAACTACACTGTACAATTCTAAAATTATGTTTATGGTCTCTATTTTTCATGATATTGCAATCACTATCAGGGGTTACTACTGACTATATTCTAGCACAAAATTACTAAAGCAATTCATAAGGTACCAAGGAATCAAGCAAATCAATAGATAGAAGGAAAGGAAAGGAAAGGAGAAGATCAGAACAAAACCTGCTAACTTATCACCTGTAGCATCAGTCCCCTCGACCATTATTGCAAAAGTCCTGCCCTGTTGGGGTATCTCCCTCTGCTAGTTATGGGCTATTTATTGTGCCACAGGTGGCCTAACTTGACCTCTCTAGTCTCACTTCCTAGAACATCTGCACTCCTACTCTCCATGTTACTCCCTTACATACCCTACCTCAATATCACACTGATACACTCATCTAATACTATCACACACAATAATACCCACTGATACTAAATTGGTACACAACACCTATCACTCATCCTAGTCTTGATACACTCTGATCGCTTGCTCGCTCTAGGCTCCCTTGGTACACGGACACTAACTCTATAATATTCATGCTTAATACTCTAGGGAACAAAGTACTAACTATGCTCTGACACCTATCTTAGAACTATTGTTACAAATGCTACTACACTATGAGTTATTTTTAGGCTTGTACTCTGATACCATTTGCTCACCTACCCTACAAGGAGCCACTCGTAACTCACAAATTATACTCTCAACAGTCAACAATGTTACTCAACTTGACACCAAACTATCTGTAAGTTATAAAACTAATAGACTGTCCAAATAAGTTGTCTTAGGAACTAATGAAGGTAAAACTCTAATAGGAACTGAACTAGGGGCACTAAAATATCCCTATCCTGAGCTAATAGGGGTGATAGAATATAACTCAATGATAATGTCATGACCCGCACCAAAAATTTGGGCATGAGTCATGGGTACGTCAAACCTACACCGCAGCATCAGCGGTAGAACATTGTAAAGGTCCACAATAATATCTAACAAACTCACGCAATGATATATATATATATATATATATATATATATATATATATATATATATATATATATATATATATATATATATATATATACAACTAGTCAATGATAACTCAACTCCATAAGGAGGACAAGATGAATATATAGCATCGATACTCAATCACCAAACTAGAGACAAATAATGGCACAATATCATACAGAGAAGATAAATCATAAGTCATAACAATATCCCAGTCTAGCATCTAGCAAATAACACAAATAGTCTCAAAATATAAATAATATGCCATAGTCTAATGCTGGAGATATATCCAGAACAATATGAAGTACTAAACTAAGTTTAAAAAATATATAGTTGGGCCTCAGCAATATCTAGTACTGGCTCCTCCTGTACCACTGGTGTAACTCAGCTAACTCCATATCCTGTAGGCCATAGTAGGTAGGATACCAGTCTTCTAAATAGCCGTCTGGAAAAATATATCCAGTCTGGATTGGAGCAAAGTAAAATACTCTGAAAGCAGTTTCATATACATGGTAGAGAATATATAATAGTAATAGAAAAGAATACAAGATGCACAGGTAATATAAAATAGAAATATAACTGGAATAAGTAGATAAACACGAAGGATAACTGGAAAGTAATACAAGCAATATGGTGTGAAGTATAAATAAGAGAACTAGTAATACTATCTAAGTGATTTAGAGTACAAGTTTATTATGTGATCGGTTTGGATTGCACAAGTTTATATTATGGTAACTCAATTATACGTGTATCGTATAATTGGCATGCACACGAATATGCTAAATGTTTGATCACATAACCAACTCCTACTCCACCGTCTCGACTAATATTCATGGATCCAATCACGACACATTAAGCACACGAATATAATATGAGCACACGAAGCACACAAATAGATACGAGCACAAAGAATACCCGATGCACACGATAAGGTATATGTGTAAGGAGTACCCGATGCACACGTCAAATAAATAACATCTCTTGACTCAATCCATATAATACCATCCCGTGGAACATGGTATCAGAATCAAGTAAAACAGATCTAGAACATGTGATATATACACTATCAAGTACTAAAAACTAATAGAGAATACATTCGCTTGAGGTCCTGAGCACAAAACGGTGTTCGAACTGGTGTCACACAAACCTATATGTGAAATATCAAGTCATTTGATGTAATGAAGGAATAAAAAAGTTTAAAATGAGTTTTGGGATTTTTAGGTCAAATCTAGGCTCCTCTAGTCAAACTAGGTCAAGGGTTTACTTTTGGGGTCAAAATAGTGAATTCTAGTCAATACTAGGTCAATTGGGTTTTGAGTTATCCTATTTAACTAGTTGATGAAGTTATGTTGGTCAAAACTAGCTAATACTAGATTTCTAGTCAATACCTTGGCTTTGAGCCAAAACTTTACTATGCCTCACTACCTACACCTATTGCCTTGGCATTGAACTCGATACCTCAACCAATAGCTTAACACTTTACCTAATATTAACTTATTATCTCTAGCATAACCTTAGTATATACCAATACCTACTATATATATTAATACCATAGTCTATAGGTAATATCTTAGTTAATACTCAAGTTCTTGTACTAAGTCATACTTGGTATCTTGAACCTATGCTAATATTTGATATCTTATAATATTTACACTATATGATCAGTTACCTTAATATATAGATAACATCTTAACATGTACCCATACCTAGATACCAATCCTCGTATCCCAATTATCTAATACCTTAATATCTATATACTAGATATCTAGTATCTTACAATATCTAAGTATCTTGATGCTATCAGGGATACCACACTAGATTACCTTAATCCCCGCTCCACTGTACACTAGCCTACTACTCAGGTGCACCTCATTCAAGTGTGGTACCAAGTGTATCCAACAATACACAAAGTATTCCCGTCTCCAACCTAACTGCACACTGGTCTCCCAAGCCTGTGCATAATTGCACATACCTGCACCACTAGTACGGCTACTTGTATTTGATGTTCTTGCTCTTAACTGATGCTACTCCATACTACTTCCTCCAGTGCATTGTGTATCACCACTGATACCTCCATTCAAATTCATCTCACACACCCTGCCCAGTTCTAAACCCTATTTAAATACTATAACATTTTCTATGAGTGAAGTGCAGTTCACTTGGTCCTAACCAAGCAAACTCGAGCATTGCGGTGCTTATACCCTGCAACTTGCAGTTACCCCTATCCAACTGTCTGTACCCTACAGACAATGCCACTACCCGAGCCCCTAACTGAACATCATACAGGCCACTGATACTCTCACATGTCCTCTGCCAACTGCTACCCCTCTTGAACACTGTTGTTAACACAACAACTATAACATACCCGGACCAACTTCTGTCAAAGCAGCAACAACTTGCAATCAAAACCCGATCCCTCATCAAACTGCTACCTGAACTCCTACACTGAATATGCTGGCATGTAAATACCATATGTGGCTATCAATATTACTGGACCACAGAGAAGTACCACTTGCACATCAGATATTTTTTTAAATAATAAGGCAAGTTGCCTGCAGACCACACTCCTCTCACTGCAACTCTCCACCCCAAATGCACTAAACTAGAGTGATACAGCTCAACTGTATACACCTACCCAAATACACCTTGAACATACCCAAAACCAACCTAGTGCACAAACTCACAAGCATAAAACATAACACAACACTCTCACACCCACATACACATACACATGTGCACACACAACACACAGAGGCACTCACACACACAGTAAAACACTGTGTAACACACACACTGCACACTATGCAAAACACATTCCATTAAACACTTGGTGTGCCACCTCAGAGTTTTCTCCAAATGGACACAAAACTTACAACTTCCTCCATATGCCTCATATAGACCTAGTTCTTCTTCTTATGGGTAGTCTTAAACCAAAAGAGGGTTTTTATGGGTTTATTTCACCATTCAAATCTAAAATGACAAGGAAAAATAGGATTTTTACCTATTGAAAGATAGATTTCCAATGTGGTTCCTTCAATGAGCACAAGAGTGAGGAATGGACACCAATCTCTAGCCAAACTCCTCTTTCTCAAGCCTCTTGCAACCTTCAAGCTTCTAGCTCTCCTTAGGGATAAAAATGAGAGGGATTAGGATTGATTTGGAGAAATTTGGTAGGGTAATGAATGCTTGGGGGAAGAACTTAACTTAGGATTTTCTTCATGAACAATTAATGAAGAAGAGGGGGGCTCCCTCTTCCTAAATAGGGTCGGCCACTCTAGGTTATGGTTGGTTGGTTTAAAAGTCCAAAATATCCTCCAAAGTTTGTCATGAAGAATTTAACTAATGAGGGGTTTAGCTAATGAAGGTTCAAATATTAAATGAATGAGGTATTTTATTCATTCCCTCTATTTTAACTAGTTAACCAAGACTAATTAATTAGGTTACTCTATTGGTCATGACAAGTCTAGTTTAGTTCAACTTTAGTTGAGTTCATTAGCAACTAGTCTAACTAAGGGACTAATCATGCAAAGTCCTCTATATAAATTAGTTATATAAAAAGAACCATACTAATTATTATTTAAAATCAATAAATATAATATCAATGACATAAATACCCATATCATGTAAAGTGATGGTTACAATCCTACCCTCCTTAAAAAAAATTGCCCTCAAAATTAAGAAAGAACTAGCACTATACAAACAATCATAACAAGAAAAAAAATACCTCACGTCTCAAAAAGATATGGGTACCGCTCGTGCATCTCGGCTTTCCTCTCCCAGGTAGACTCTCCCAGAGAGTGATGCCTCCACGCGACGTGTACCAAAGGAATCGTCTAGTTCCGCAACACCTTCTTCCGGCGATCCAGAATCTCCACTGGTTGCTCTGGATAACTGAGAGTCGGACCCACCTTGATCTCCGAGTGATCTAATATATGACTAGGATCGGCCACATATCATCTCAGCTGTGACACATAAAATAGGTCATATACTCCCTCTAGTACAGGCGACAAGTCTAGTCTATAGGCCACTGTACCGACCCTCGCAAGAATACCGAAAGGTCCGATGTACTGTAGACTAAGCTTCCCACCTCCACCAAAGCGAATAGTGCCCCATATCGAAGAAATCTACAAGAATACCAGATTGCCAACCTAGAACAAAATATCTTCTTAACACTCAATCTACAATAAAACAATCACAAACAATACAAAACAAAACCTACCTCAAACTTTAAAGGTCTTTGGTGGCTGTCGGCCCAATGTCGCTATCTGTCCTGTGCCACCCGAAGTCTATCTCTGATAAGCTTCACCTTCTCGGCTGCATCCACAACCATCTTCGGTCCCAACAATGCTCTATCACCAACATCATCCCAAGATAAGGGAGTACGACATCTCTGTCATACAATGCCTCGAATGGTGACATCTTAATACTAGCCTGGTAACTGTTATTGTAAGAAAACTCTACCAGGTGGAGATGATCCTCCCAAGAATCTTCGAAGTCTAGAACACAGGTGCGTATTATATCCTCGAGAGTCTGAATATTTCTCTCTGACTATCCATCCGTCTGGGGTGATATACAGTACTAAACTTGAGTTGGGTGCCCAAGCTAGCCAGCAAACTCCTTCAAAAATGGGATATGAAGCGACTATCCTGATCTGAGACTATGCTCACAGGGACCCCGTATAATCTGATAATATGCCGCACGTACATCTCTGCTAGCTTCTCCGTAGGTACCACTTTAAATGGCAAGAAGTGGGCTTATTTGGTCAACCTGTCTACGATGACCCAAATTATATCCTTCCCTTCTGGAGATCGCGGAAGCCCTGAAACAAAATTTATGGTAACATGCTCCCACTTCCACTCTGGAATGGGTAAGGGCTAAAGTAAATCGCCTGGACTCTGTCTCTCTGCTTTCACCTGCTGGCACACTAAGCATCTGATACGAAGCGCACCACTTCCCATTTTATACCATACCACCACACATGCTCCCTCAGATCCCTATATATCTTGTCGGCACATGGATGCATAGAGTACTGAGAGCGATGCGCCTTCTGCAAAAGCTCCTCGTGCAACTCTTCACTCGGTACACACAACCTCGTACCGTGTCACAAGGAATCATCCTCAACAATGGTGAAGTCATCCAATAACCACGCCTGAACCTGTGTTCTGATGCTCCTCAGAGTCATATCATCATACTGTGTAGTCCTGATCATATCCATCAGCTCTGACTGTATCTGTAATCCCCATATCTGCATCTCGATAACGTGAACTATCACCTCAATACACAAGCTCTCAAGGTCGGCCAACAAATATTTGTCTGATGTTAAGAATATTGCACCGGATACCTGTTCAAGTCATCAGCGACTACGTTGGCCTTCTCTGGATGGTACTACAATAATATGTCGAAGTCCTTTATCAACTCTAACCACCGTCGCTGTCTCATATTTAGCTCTTTCTGGGACACGTACTTCAAGCTCTTGTGGTCTTTGAAGATCTCCATACGCTCTCCGTACAAATAGTATTTTCACAATATTAAAGCAAAAATGACTGTTGCCAACTCCAGATCATGGATGGGGTAGTTCTTCTCATAAGGACATAATTTCCTGGAAGCATAGGCAATAACCTTCCCATTCTGCTACAGAATGCAACCAAACCCTTCCCTGAAGCATCACTATAAATAGTGAAATTACCTAACCCCGATGGCAATATCAACACTAGAGCTGTCGTCAATCTCTTTTTCAGCTCATCAAAAGTGTCCTGATACTCCATTGACCACACAAACTCCGCATCCTTCTTAGTCAGCCTAGTCATCGACTCTGCAATCCTGGAGAAGTCATGTACAAACTTCTTGTAGTACCCTGCCAGACCCAGAAAGCTCATGATCTCCGCAACTGAACTTGGAGTAGCCCATGACTCTACTGCATCGATATTCCTCGGGTTAACTGAGATCCCATCTCCTATCACCACGTGTCCAAGGAATTCAACCTTGTCAAAAAAAAATCATACTTCAAAAGCTTTCCATAAAGCTTCTCCTTCCTGAGAGTCTCCAAAACTATCCTCAGGTGCTCCTCGTGCTCCTCCGACATCTTCGAATATACGAGGATATCATCGATGAACACCACCACGAACTTATCAAGGTACTGGTGGAATACATTGTTCATCAGGTTCATGAATACCGCTTGAGCATTGGTCAACCCAAACGGCATCACCATGAACTCGAACTAGCCATACCGAGTCCGAAAAGCTATCTTTGAAATATCCTCCCTCTTAACCTTCACCTGGTGGTAGCCTGACCTCAAGACTATCCTCGAGAATACCTTCTCTCCGCTTAACAAATCGAAGAGATCATCTATCCTCAGCAGCGGGTATATGTTCTTAATAGTGAGGTTGTTCAAAGCCCTGTAGTCGATACACATGCATACCTATCCATCCTTCTTCGGTACAAACAATATCGAAGCACCCCATGGCGATGACCTGGATCTGATGAAGCCCTTGTCCTGCAACTCGTCCACCTGCTTCAACTCTGCCAGCTCTGTGTTGTTAACCCTATAGACATATTGTGATATCAGCTCTGCGCCTGGTACTAAGTCTATAAAGAACTCAATATCCCTGTCTGGCGGAAACCCTGGCAAATCCTCTGGAAAGACATCTAGGAACTCCGCAATCAAAGGATGTGGCAACTCCTTCTCTTCTATCAGGGCTCCATAGATGACTCCATCGCTCTACTTCCATACATTATGTCCCTTTATACGAAAGTAGCTCAAAACATCAATACGACTCTAGGTATCGACACCAAATTTTTGGGTCCTGGGGATGAGGCACGGCTATCGCTTCTTCAGACGATCCAACATCTGTGAACAAGTAAACTGTTGGTGGGTCAGCACTTTGGAGAAAGTACTGGTGAATCTAAAATCAACGAACATAAGCAACATTCACTAAAGCCAACACTAAGTAATTATGTTATAAATATTACATTACTAGTGATCTTTCTACTTTTACCTAGATTTTTCACATGTAGTACGGGAACGAAGTCATATTACTTCTTTTTGAAACATATTTGAGAATAGAATTTAGTTCAATAAACCAAGCATATAAGGCAAACAGTTCAAGCACGATATACCAATCAGGTATGCGCAGCTTATCTCGTGAGCTATACTCAAAGACTCTAGGGATAATGCAACATCAAGTGGACTATCATTCTATTAAGCAAACAAGATGAACTACTTATAAGATGTTGGTCCCCGAGAAACTTAGGATCAGTAGCGGTAATCCAGCTAACTAATGACTCATTTATCTGATGCTATTAGCAACTGTGACTCATGGTTGCTCTTCACTAAAATACGCTAAAAATAGCAGTCGGGACCAAGGTTCAGCTCTACACTAATAGACATTGTCTGACTGATGCGAATGCATGAAACACTATCAGATAAACTTTAAGATGCATATGATCTAAATAAGCAAACTATATATATATACTCTTCGTGTTTCTTACCCCTTACCGAACGGTTATCCCTGTAGCAGACATACAAGTTAGCAACATATATATATATATAAACGAGGTTCTCTTTCCCTGTCTGTCTTTGCATCAAACAGTTAGGTATGCAAGAAGGCTAGCCTAGCATATACCCTAACTGCCTAAAATGCAGCAATCTTCGTAAATAAGCTAACTTCTCTAACTCTAACTCAAACTCTTCCCAACAGAAGCACCTCCTCCCATCTAATAGCTACGTCCCCCTAGATCCCGTAGGACCAGAACACCAGGATGCATTATTAGTCTCACCCCATCAATTTCCATCCACTATTCTAATAGCCACGCCCCCCTAGATCCCATAGGACCGAAATATCGGGATGCACTATTAGTCTCTAACTTGTCATTTAGCCTCCATCCCCCGTAAGCTCCTCGATAACAAGCATAATACAAGCATAACACAATGTGACAATACAAGCTTTTAATCCATCTATCTCTTATCTAATAGCCGCTCGCCCTAGATCCCGTAGGACCGAAACATCAGGGCGAGTTACTAGTCTATTCTCCAACAAGATAAGCCAATTACTTCAATAACCAAACAAGCATATATTCAATCTAGCTTTTGCATCAAAGACAAGCAATTATAAACACGATGACAAGCAAACATACGAACGATCTTTAATTTAAGAAAGCATGACACGAGTCTATTTATCTCATCAAGTTAGCAAGCAATTATACTCTTTCTTTAGCATGGAAATATTTATTCGATAGCTGTGTAAGTGTATCTAGCATGCAATATTTCTTTCCTATACTTAACATGTTAATGGTTCTATCTCTTTTTAGTCAAGTAGGTTCTCGTTCTATCATTCTCAATGCAAACATTATCTTATTAAGCAAACAAATATTTTAAAAACTCAAATTTATTATTAAGGTGTGCAATAATCATAGAATAAAGTTATGTCCACTCACCTAGATCAGTCATCTTCTAGTTCAACAAGGATCTCTTCAAGAAGGTTTTCTTTTTGAGTTAGCAAATCGATATCTCATGTACATAGTGCCAACATAGAGCGGGGCACTACATACAAGTTGGAGACTAATAGTGCATCTCGATGTTCCGGTCCTGGAGGATCTAGGGGGCGTGGTTATTAGAATGGTAGATGAAGATTGATGGGGTGAGACTAATAGTGCGTCCTGATGTTCCGATCCTACGGGTTCTAGGGGGACGTGGCTATTAGATGGAAGATGGTGCTTATGTTGGGAAGAGTTTGAGTTTGAGTTAGAGAAGTTAGCTTATTCATGGAGATAGCTACATTTCAGGTAGTTAGGGCGCATGCTAGACTAGCCTTCTTACATATCTAACTATTTGATGCAGAGACGGACATGGAAAGAGAATCTAGTTTATATATGCATATGTTGCTACTTGTATGTCTTCTGTAGGAGTAACCATTCGACAAGGGGTAAGAAACACGAAGAGTATATATATAGCTTGCTTGTTCAGATCATATGCATCTTAGAGTTTATCTAATAGTGTTTCATGCATTCGTATCGGTCGGAAAATGGCTATTAGTGCAGAGCTGAACCTTGGTCCCACTGCTATTTTTAGCATATTTTAGTAAAGATCAACCATGGGTCATGACTGCTAATAGTATCTGATAAAAGATTCATTAGTTAGCTAGATTACTGCTACTGATCCTGAGTTTCTCGGGGAGCGATATCTTATAGATAATTCATATTGTTTGCTTGATAGAATGATAGTCCACTTGATGCTGCATTATCCCTAGAGTCTTTGAGTATAGCTCATGAGACATGCCGCGTACACCCTGATTGGTACATCATGCTTGAACTGTTTACCTTGTATGCTTGGTTGTATTGAACTAAATTCTACTCTCAAAGATGTTTCAAAATGAACTAATATGACTCTGTTCCCATACTGCATGTAACGAATCTAGGTAGAACTAGAAAGATCACTAGTAATGTAATATTTTATAACATAATTATTTAGTGTTAGTTTTAGTTAATATTGCTTCTGTTCGTTGATTTTAGACTCACCAGTACTTTCTCCAAAGCGCTGACCCACCAACAGTTTGCTTGTTTGTAGGTGTTGGATCGTTCGAGGAAGTGATAACCGTGCCTCAACTCGGAAATCTGTTGTCGATGCCTTGAGCTGTATCGATGTTTTGAGCTGCTTTCGTATAGAGGGACATAATATATGGAACGATGCCATTATATTCAGAGAACCTCGTGCCATAATCTTTGTCCTGTATACTCCGATGGATTATTGTTTGTAACACTGTCCCTCCGCTATGTACTCGATCAGTTCGATGATAGCCACAACTTTAACGATGTTGCCTTATGCGGGTGCAACCCCAGGCTCGGACGGTATCATGCCTCGATGGCAAATGACAGTACACCCCGTAGGAGCGCCGGGGCGAGATGATTCACGCCCGGCGGGGGCGTTGTCTGGACCTTTGGGATCGGGGCATAATATAATAGTATCAGAGCAACTCGATCCTCTGGCCTTACGTCTATTTTGTCACTATTCCTAGATGACGATTCCTTGTACATTGATAACATTACTGAGTTGAGTATTCCATACAATAAGTCCATAAATATTCTCAAAGATGTACGCAAAATTTTTCTGGATTTGATTTATTGCTTGAGAGTTTTGATTTCGTGCTTGTTGATTTCTAGAGTTTTCGATTGAGGAAGGTGAGGGATGAGGACTATCGCTGCTGTGGATATCGAAAGTTTCTTCTTAAAGTTTTGAGGACAAATTTTTTTCTTGGTGAGTAAGTATATAGTGCCCTGCTCTGTGTTGGCACTATGTACAAGAGATATCGATTTGCTGACTCAAAAATAAAATCTTCTTGAAGAGCTCCTTGTTCAACCAGAAGATGACTAATCTAGGTGGGTGGACAGAACTTCATTATCTGATTCTTATACGCCTTAATAATGAATCTGAGTTTTTAAAATGCTTGTTTGCTTAATAAGATAATGTTTGCATTGAGAATGAAAGAACGAGAACCTGCTTGACTAAAAAGAAATAGAAGCATTGCCATGCTAAGTATAGGAAAGAAATATTGTATGCTAGTTGCACTGACACAGCTATCGAATGAACCTTGCCATGCTAAAGAAAGAGTAGAATTGCTTGCTAACTTGTTGAGATAAATAGACCCGTGTCATGCTTGCTTAAATTAAAGATCATTTGTATGTTTGCTTGTCATCGTGTTTATATTTTCTTGTCTTTGATACAAAATCTAGATTGAATGTATGCTTGTTTGGTTATAAAGAGTAATTCGCTTGTCTTGTTATAGAAGAGACTAGTAGCCCGCCCTGATGTTCCGGTCCTACGGGATCTAGGGGTACGACTATTAAATAAGAGATAGATAGATTGAAAGCTTGTATTATCATATTGTGTTATGCTTGTTATCGAGAAGCTTACAGGGGATGGAGGCTAAATGACAAGTTGGAGACTAATAGTGCATCCCGATATTCCGGACCTACGGGATCTAGGGGGCGTGGCTATTATATGGGAGGCGGTGCTTCTGTTGGAAAGAGTTTGAGTTTGAGTTAGAGAAGTTAGCTTGTTCATGGAGATATTTGTATTTCAGGTAGTTAGGGTGCATGCTAGGCTAGCCTTCTTGCATACTTAACATTTGATGCAGAGACGGATAGAGAAAGAGAATCTTGTTTATATATGCATATGTTGCTAACTTGTATGTCTGCTGCAAGGATAACCGTTTGGCAAGGGGTAAGAAATACGAAGAGTATATATATATATATATATATATATATATATATATATATATATATATATATATATATATATATATAGCTTGCTTGTTCAGATCATATGCATCTTAGAGTTTATCTGATAGTGTTTCATGCATTCGCATCAGTTGGACAATGTCTATTAGTGCAAAGCTGAACCTTGGTTATCTGTTGCGGGTCAAGGGTTCCTTCCCCTTGGTTCGGCTGCTATTTCTAGCATATTTTAGTGAAGAGAAACCATGAGTCACAACTGCTAGTAGCATCAGATAAAAGAGTCATTAGTTAGCTGGATTACCGCTACTGATCTTGAGTTTCTCGGGGACCGACATCTTATAAGTACTTCATCTTGTTTGCTTGATAGAACGATAGTCCACTTAATGCTGCATTATCCCTAGATTCTTTGAGTATAGCTCACGAGACACGTTGCCCATACCCTGATTGGTACATCGTGCTTGAACTGTTTGCCTTGTATGCTTGGTTGTATTGAACTAAATTCTATTCTCAAAGATGTTTCAAAAAGAAGTAATATGACTCTGTTCTCGTACTACATGTAACGAATCTAGGTAAAACTAGAAAGATCACTAGTAATATAATATTTTATAATATAATTACTTAGTGTTGGTTTTAGTGAAAGTTGCTTCTGTTAATTAATTTTAGACTCACCAGTACTTTCTCTAAAGTATTGACCCACCAACAGTTTTCTTATTTGCAGGTGCTGGATCATCTGAGAAGTGATAGCCGTGCCTCATCCCCAGGATCCAAAAATTTGGTATCGATGCCTTGAGCCGTATTGATATTTTGAGCTACTTTTGTATCGAGGGACATAATGTATGGAACGATTCCATTGTATTCAGAGAACCTCGTGCCTTGATCTTTCCCCGTATACTCAGATGGATTATTGTTTGTAATATTGTCCCTCTGATGTATACTCGATCTGTTCATTGATAGCCATGAATTTAACAATATTGTCTTGTGCGGACGCAATCCCAGGCTTGCATGGCATCAGGCCTCGATGGCAAACGATAATACGCCCCGCGGAAGCGTCGGAGCACAGTGATTCACGCCCGGTGGGGGCATTATTGCGACCTTCGAGATCGAGACATGACAGAATGATATCAGAGCAACTTGATCCTCTTGTCTTATGCCCATTTCATTTTTGTTCCTAGATGATTATTCCTTGTATATTGATATCATTACTGAGTTGAGTGTTCCATACAATAAGTCCATAAATATTCTTAAAGATGCGTGCAAAAGTTTTTTGGATTTGATTTATTGCTTGAGAGTTGTGATTTCATGCTTGTTGATTGCTAGAGTTTTTGATTGAGGAAGATGAGGGATGAGGACTATCACTGCTCTGGATATCGAAAGTTTCTCTATGAAGTTACGAGGACAAAACTTTTTCTTGGTGGGTAAGTATGTAGTGCCCCGCTCTGCGTTGGCACTATGTACAAGAGATATCGATTTGCTGACTCAAAAAAAAAACCTTCTTGAAGAGCTCCTTGTTGAACCAGAAGATGACTGATCTATGTGAGTGGGCAGAACTTTATTCTCTGATTCTTGCACACCTTAATAATAAATCTAAGCTTTTGAAATGCATGTTTGCTTAATAAGATAATGTTCGCATTGAGAATGATAGAACGAGAACCTGCTTGACTAAAAAGAGAGAGAACTATTTCCATGGTAAGTATAGGAAAGAAATATTGCATGCTAGTTATACTGACACAACTATTGAATGAACATTATCATGCTAAAGAAAGAGTAGAATTGCTTGCTAACTTGATGAGATAAATAGACCCGTGCCATGCTTGCTTAAATTAAAGATCGTTAATATGTTTGCTTGTCATCGTGTTTATAATTGCTTGTCTTTGATGCAAAAGCTAGATTGAATGTATGTTTGTTTGGTTATAAAGAGTAATTGTCTTATCTTGTTATATAAGAGACTAGTAGTTTGTCCTAATATTCTGGTCCTACGGGGTCTAGGGGGGCGCGACTATTAGATAAGAGATATATGGATTGAAAGTTTGTATTGTCACATTATGTTATGCTTGTTATCGAGGAGCTTGCGGGAGATGGAGGCTAAATGAAAAGTTAGAGACTAATAGTGCATCCCGATGTTCCGGTCCTACGGGATCTAGGGGGTGTCACGCCCCAGTCCCAAAATACATAGGACTAGGAACACGTAAGCATGCCAGCCGTATGGATATGGCAACTCCAATATATGGAAACCAAAATCCACACGTACGCTGTAATATGAATATCAATCCACAAGTGGTATAAACATATGACACAAGTCACAGGGTATAAGCTAAATCTCATCCACGAAAATCAAATATAAATAAATAACCAGTATCTATGAAACTAGATATCAATATAAGTATCTAAGGATGATAGTTGGATGGAAATAAATCTACTACCAACTCGAATAGAAAAGTACAACATAATAAACACAATATAAGAATACCAGCTAACGACCACGGGCTCGAAGAGAAGACATCCACGAAACATATATAACCATCCAAATCTGCGCTCCTGCAAATACTCAAGAACAGATACACCTGGAAGGGGACCAGGTCCTCAGAGGGACGTAACAAGATATAGAACAGCAAGCCAATTTGAATGCAGTAAACATGCATATTATTTAAAAATAAATAAGTACGCTGTACAAGACAATCTATATGAATGCAAATGAGGACAACTTTTCGACGTATGGGCAAGGATAGGCTACTCGATCTACCTCATAACTCACACACACGTCAGTGGACATCAGAAATCGACATACCGTGGGGGTAGCGACCAGCGCGATACACGTCCGTAGTGCGAGCTATATACTACAGTCTACCAGAGTGGTTAAAGGCCCATACGCCTAATGATTGTCCTCTCATGATAGTAGGTGTCAAGTGTCTGTCAACATATCTAATATATAGTAATGACTGAAAGGAACAACACATGCAATGAATATAACTGAACAAAACTACACAGGCAATGAATAAACAGAAATATAAATAGCATGCAAAGCACTGTAAACAATTTGGCAATGTATCTTGCCTGGTCTGAAAAGGATGAAGTCCCAACTCAAGGCGTCGTCCGATCTACCCGTCACATAAATTAAATAAGTTAGGTTACAAAAGTGGGTGAATAGGTTCCTCCATTTTAATCTATTTTAATTCTAAATAAAATAACCTAAAATAGTATTTTAATCTTATTATAATATAATTTTATTGTTAAGCTCTAATTTTGGTCCAAAGAAAGTCAACTTAAAGGATTTGTGATCCGTGACACGCAAATCGAGGCAATCCGTTGACCAAAAAGTCAACCGACTCAAATTCTGGATTTGTGTATGGAATCCTATATATTTCAATGCTATATGAATACTGGAATAGCCGGTTTTATAAAATCACAAGTCAGTAAAGAGTTATGGCCACAAGGGCGCACAAATGACAGTTTTCGGTGATTTTCTATTTACGTCTACGTTGTACAAATTTTACAGTAGAATAAACTTATATTTTAAATTTTGTAAAAATATTTTTCTAGAATTTCATCATGTCAGCTTTCTGAAACTTTAAACGGTTTATAGTTCTGAGTTCGGGATCTCCCGAAATCTCGAAAATACCAAAACACGTCTGATTTTAGACAGGTGACACTTTTAGAATTTTCTAGAAAAATAGGTTCTGAAATTATTAAAATAATTTATATATTCAGAAAACTAAACTTGATATGGTTCTAACAAAAAAAACTGGAGCATGTTTGGAGTCCGGAGCTAGGAGATATCGTCTTTTTAAGTCGTCATAACATACTAGAAAATGAGGCTGAATTTATGACAAATTTTGACTCTTTTTGGACGAAAAAGAGGTAAATTTGGGGAAGAAAAATATGAAGGATGAGTTATTTATAATGGTGGAGACTACTTAATTAAATACGACTAGGATTGGTTAATTTGGATATGATTAGGATCAGTTTAAATAAGGATAGGATATACATGAAGTTATTTTTCTAGTAGGCTCAGGATTTGAATTAATTTAAAATATAGTTTAAATTTATCTCAATAATTTATAATATTAAATAAAATTAAATATAATACAAATAATTTATATATAATCTTATTAATATCTATTAACACTAAATTAGCATCTATCTAATATTAAGACTATATATATCCAAATAAATCCTAAATAATTTTAAAAATCTAAATAAATTTCTTAAAATTCTAAATAAATTATAGAAAAATATAATTAAATATTTTAACCTAAAATAAATATTTGGTAGGAACAATATGCAAGTATGGTCTCAAAGTAAATCATAGAAGTCCTAAAAATTTATGTTCCCTATATTTTAATTACCTAAAAATTCTAGAAAAATCTTCAAAAATCTAAAATAACCTAAAAATAATTCTAAATAAATATTTATATAAGTAAATATATCAAGAATTTCATTTGCTAATTAACTAAGAGAATACTCTAAAGAAATTCAATATCTAAATATAATAATATAAAATATACACAAAATATTTATTTTAGGTGAGGGGGTTTACAGGGGGCGTGGCTATTAGAATGGTGGATGAAGATTGATGGGGTGAGACTAATAGTGCGTCCTGATATTCCGGTCCTACGGGATCTAGGGGGACATGGCTATTAGATGGGAGGCGGTGCTTCTGTTCGGAAGAGTTTGAGTTAGAGTTAGAGAAGTTAGCTTGTTCATGGAGATAGCTGTATTTCCGGTAGTTAGGGCGCATGCTAGGCTAGCCTTCTTGCATACTTAACTGTTTGATGCAGAGACGGACAGGAAAAGAGAACCTTGTTTATATATGCATATGTTGCTAACTTGTTTGTCTACTGTAGGGATAACCGTTCCACAAGGGATAAGAAATACGAAGAGTATATATATATAGCTTGCTTGTTCAGGTCATATGCATCTTAGAGTTTATCTGATAGTGTTTCATGCATTCGCATTGGCAATGGCTATTAATGCAGAGCTGAACCTTGGTCCCGGCTGCTATTTTTAGCGTATTTTAGTGAAGATCAACCATGAGTCACAACTGCTAATAGCATCAGATAAAAGAGTCATTAGTTAGTTGGATTACTGCTATGATCCTAAGTTTCTCGGGGACCGACATCTTATAGATAGTTCATCTTATTTGCTTGTTAGAATGATAGTCCACTTGATGTTGCATTATCCCTAAAGTCTTTGAGTATAGCTCACGAGACACGCTGCGCACATTCTGATTGGTACATCATGCTTGAAATGTTTGCCTTGTATGCTTGGTTATATTAAACTAAATTCTATTCTCAAAGATGTTTCAATAAGAAGTAATATGACTTCATTCCCGTATTGCATATAACGAATCTAGGTAAAACTAGAAAGATCACTAGTAATATAATATTTTAATTACTTAGTGTTGGTTTTAGTGAATGTTGCTTCTGTTCATTAATTTTAGACTCACCGGTACTTTTTTCAAAGTGCTGACCCACCAACAGTTTGCTTATTCATAGGTGTTGGATCGTCCAAGGAAGCGATAGCAGTGCCTCATCTCCAGGACCCAAAAATCTGGTGTCGATGCCTTGAATCGTATCGATATTTTGAGCTACTTTTGTATAGAGGGACATAATGTATGAAATGATGCCATTGTATTTAGAGAACCTCATGCCTTGATATTTGTCCCGTAAACTCAGATGGATTATTGTTTGTAACACTGTCCCTCTGCTGCGTACACGATCGGTTTGATGATAGCCACAACTTTAACGATATTGCCTTGTGCGGCACAACCCCATGCTCGTACGGTATTATGCCTTAATGGAAAACAATAATCCACCCCACGGGAGCGCCGAAGCACAGTGATTCGCGTCCGATGGGGGCATTATCGGGACCTTCGAGATCGGGGCGTGATAGAGGTCCCCTCTGCTGTGCTGCAGGTGCTGTTGGTGCTCTAACTGGTGCTCTCTGAGCAGGAGCTCCTTCCTGACCCGGACAAGCTGGAGCAAGATGACTGTCTCTCAGCTGATGATCTGCCTCTCCATAAAATAAACACACTCCCAACCTCTTTTTGCAGATGTCCTATATGTTTCATGGCTTCTTGTAGAAAGGACAGTTAAGAGCCTGCTGCTAATGCCTCTGGGGTTACTGACACTGAGGCTGAAAGGTCCGCTGTTGTTGGAACTATGGCCGCTTGGCTGGGACCGCGATACTGAAGCCAAATATCTCTCGGTCCCTCTTAGGCCTCAAACTCAGGTCCCTCTCGACCTTGTTGGACTACTCAGTGACAACTGTAGGTAGAACATTGTATAAGTCAATAATACTATCTAATCATCTCACACAATAATATATAAAACCTATCAATGATATATTAACTCCATACGGAGGACAAGATGACAATATAATATGATAATAAATACTCAATGACAATGAAACTAGAGAAAGATAATGGCATGATATCAAATAAGAAATAAGAATTATAAAGTCTCAACTAGCACAAACACAACATAATATCTAGGTATATGAGTCTAGCAATAGCATAATAAGGCTAAAGTATCAACAACATGACAATAGTCTAGAAGCTGAAGACAGATCCAGTACAATGAATAATACTAGACAAGTGTCTCCTCAACAACTGGTGCTGGTCCTCCTGTACTATGGTGCTATCTCAGCTATCACTCCAACATGTGGTCTATAATACGTAGGATACCAGTCTTTTAAATAAACATCTGAAAAAATATATCCAGTCAGGATTGGAGCGAAGTACAACCCAATAGCAGTTCCAATAAATGACAAAAGCTATGAAACAATAATAGCAATCAAAATAAAAGATGAATAATCAGTAAGATAGTAAACATCACAACAAGGGAATATCATGACAAGTAATAGAAATAACCAAGAGCAATATGATAAGAATCATCACTGTAAAAAAACTACAACAATAAGTGCCTTAAAATATTAGTAAGATATTTGATCGGCTTAGGCCTAGCACGGTCTATAAATAAAGGGAACTAGCTCAACTACATGTGTAATACATGATTGGCTAGTTGTCACGGGCTATATTACTGCACGTGCTATAAAGTATGATCACATATCCACTAATACTTCTCCTGCCTCGACTAGTACATGGAACCAAATCATGATACGTTATAACATATAAATCATGATGCACGGTCTATAGTATCATGCACGATGATCACGGTTTATATAATCACGAAGATATTACGATAATCATTGACTAATCATGAAGAACGATACGATAATCACTAAGTAATCACGAACAATAACATCTTATGACGGAGATCCAAGTATACCAATACGTGTAATCAATGTGTCAAGTATCAAATATCTCAATATTAAATACATGTAACATAGAGACTATCAAGTAAAAAAACTATCAGAGAATATACTCGCCTTTGATCCAGAGCAATGGATGTCAAATTTTGTCTCTATCGGTGCCTGAAAAACCTAAATATGAAATATCAAGTCAAAACAGTATTTTGGAATCGTAAACATGCTATACTAGCTTGAAATTAGGTCTCTAAGTCAACACTAGGTCAAACTAAGTCAAACTAGGTCAAATCTAGGTCAACATAGTCAAACTAGATTATTTTCTAGTTTCTAGGTTGATTTTACCTATTTATAAGGTTTATGAAGTTATACTAGGTCTTAACAAGTCACTATTTGATTTTTAGATACTAACTAGGTCAAACTAGTCAATACTAGTTAATACTAGACCAATACTAGGTTTCTAAGCTATACTAATAAGTTTCTACTATATATTACCCTAATATATACTTCTACCTATAATTTCTAGCAATATCTTGGCCTATAGCTATTTACCTTATACTTTTACATATCACGGTATCTTAACATGTTTTACATATTTGCCTAATACCTTAGCCCGTATCTCAAATACCTTAACTATTAGTCAATAACTTAGTTTTATGGTCAATACATTGGCCTATAGCTATTTAACTTATCCTGTGTCACGGTATCTTAACCCGTATCACACATTTACCTAATACCTTAGCCCGTATCTCAAATACCTTAACTATGGGTCAATACCTTGTTAATACTAGGTTTTAAAGTCATACTAGTTAGCTATGATATAATAATATCATATATACTATACAAATATACTAATATATATAATAACTTAGTCTAACACTTAATACATAGCCAATACCGTAGTATTATCTCATTACTTAGCTATTACCTTAGTATTACCTCATTACCTTACCAATACTTTAATATATTTATCCTGTATCATAGTTTCTAGATTAATACCTTAGCTAATACCATTACCTTGACTAATATCCAATACATTAACTTATACCTTAGTGCCTAACCCATTACCCAAGCTAGACACTACCCATACCATGGTATCTTAATCGAATACCTAATATCATAACCTTACCTTAGTATCCTAGTATTACCTCATACTAGTTCTAATATTTTGGTATCTTGGTATTCTAAATACCTTGATACATTATAAACCACCTCGACCAAATTTAGGTCTACCTGGCTTAGATAGAGAGACTAGGGTTAGTTTGAAGCTATTTAGAATTAGAACATAGTATTTTAGATTAATGTACACAATATTCGTATCACTTTGTGCACCTTACCGTTGCTTCGATATTTGGAGCGCTATACTAGCATTTGCTTTCCAACAAATTTTACACACTTTTCCTAGACGTGCCAGCCTTCCATTCTGATATTTGTGTAACTTATAAATACCCTCTTTTGTGCTTTATTTTAGTCGCACAATATTCGTTGCAAACGTCCATTCTTAAATCCGAATAAATCCAACTTTGCATCCTTGTCCGTTCCAATCAAAATTGGAGACACAATCTCGACCCATTTTGTGTAACCCAATTTATGACAATATTCTATTCTGAGTCTACTACGTCCATGATACTTGTGTCCCACCCAATTTTAACCCTATGTATTTTCAATTAATTAAAGAGCACCACTTACACTAATTTTAATTAAATTGGTGTAAGGACCCAATCTCACCCAAAACTAGACCCAACTCCAACCTAAACCTCCACTCACACCCTCAAGGTTCATACTAAATACCATACACTATTTTAATCCACTACATCACACCAAATATGGTATTTTGCCTCATCCAATCCCAAAGCCCATTATTTGTGTAATTTCCCAATTGTTAGGGACCTTTATGCAAAAATGCAATGAGGTGTCCACCCCTCAATGGATCTACTCCATGAAGAAATTATCCTCCCTCTTTGACTGGTCCACCTAAGATATTTCCCTCCATTTGTTGTACTTCATACAACTTTATCTCCTTACATCTCAACCTTCCATTTCAAACCCCCATCATCCTAGCCACTCCTTCATCATGTAGAGGCTTCCCTCACCCCTAGAAAACAACCCATAGTCGGCCCAAATCCCAAAGAGATTCCCTCTCTCTCTCTCTTTCTCTCCTATATATACACCTATTCTCTCTCTCCTAAAACCCACAACATCATCATCAAAGCAAAAAAATCCCTAAACGAAACCTAGCCACCTCCCCCTTCAACCCGACCCCCTCCTGCAGCAAACCCACCGCCTCAGCCACCACTTTCCTCCACCGCCTGACCCCCTCGAACTCGACCCCGACCTCAGCCAACCTGCCGCCACAACATCGCCAGCCGTCTCCGCCTCCCTCAACCACCGCCACTCCCTCAACCACACGACTCTTCTCCTCACCCGACTTCTTCTTCAACCCAGCACCGTTCTTCCCCTATAATCCCTACCGCCACCACAGGCAACCACCTCCACGACCATTATCACCACCATCTCCATCACCACCATCATCACCATCTCCACCGCCATCATCGTCACCATCACCACCGACATCATCGTCACGACCACCATCAACAATACCATCATCATCATCACCAGCACACCCCCATAGCTACCACCCGACTCCCCCTCCATTCATCGCCACCACAGCCACCCACCTCGACCCCGGCCATCTCCACCACCGTCATTCCCACCTCACCATCTCCACCACCATCAGCAACCACCGCCACCACCTTAGCACTGTCGTCACCAACATCACCATTACCAATACCATCATCACCATCACCCGTACCCCATCAACACCGCCGACCATCACCGGTAAACCACCACCACCTTAGCCACCATCATCCCACAGCCATTCCCCCGCCGCCACCGCCGACCCAGACGCTGTCGCTGCCGCTGCAGGCTGCTGCCATTGCTGTAGCTGCTGCCGGTGCTGCTGCTGCAACGTGCTGTGACTCACCGGAGCACTGTACTCCCTCGCCGAAGGTAAGCCACCGACGAGCCGCGGACACCCCCCCCCCGGACACGATCACGACTAGGTATACATTTACCCTTCCTTTCTACATGTGTAGTTGTAAACCCTTGTGTATTATGTATAGGTGTACATGTTTTAAAATAATATTAGTGTTATTGAATACCTCATAGTAAATATGGTTATTTAATGTATTATACTTGTGTTAACCTAGGTGTTTAGACAAACTGGCTTGTGCACGTTACCCTGTAAATTAGGACTGGTGTTTTGTGTGATATGTTATTTGATATTGTAGCATATTTTGATAGCTCGTTGTCTTGTTGTGCACGATAATTGAGGATATAACACTTGTATATTTTAGCTGCGTGCACACGTGACCCTGCTAGTTGACCAATTGTGACCCTCCCCTGCGTCAGTTTCTAAGTGCAGTATAGTTATATTTCCTATGCGTGCTAGTGTAGTGACTGATAATTATATTATTATATTATATTATAGAGTCACTGGACCTTTCGGGCGAGACTTCGGGAGCAGGATATTGGTACTCGCAGCTTAAGAACCCAGGCAAGTATACCTTGCCTTGTTGTACTATTTAAATTTAGTTATTATTAGTTACATATTTTATTGTTTTAATATTATATAATTGTGCACGTCCAAGAAAGACTCGGGTGCAGTCAACGAAGGCGTTGACGTCAGGACTTGTGTCTGACCTAGTGTCTAGTGGACGCACCTAAAGTTGTGGAGTTATCAATATGACTCCCCAAGCCTTGACATGTATCATTGCACGTCACAGAGTGAGTTCATGTAGGGACGCGTGCTTCATGTTTGACTGACCATTTGTGTGAGCAATACGTGTGACGGTATTTAGCTTAGTTTTATTTTTTTAGTGACTTGCATTTATAGTACGAGATGTCCATGTCGTATTCATGACATGTACATTGGCATTAGGCGGGGAGGATAATTGGTAGATGTATGGGATACACACATTAGAATCCGTACTATCCAGAGGAGCCACGGATCCAATGACTTCATTTATATAGATACCGCATTCTTCGGAGCGATACGGACGTATATATTTGCAGATACCTCATTCTTCGGAACGATGGATGTTACATGTACAGATACCACGCTCTTCGGAGTATGGACGTTATACCTACACCTACCCATACGTACCGAGGTTGTCCTCAAATTGTATTCACTTAGGAGGATAGTTTACCCTAATTTACTTTACTCAGTATTTACATTATGGCATGTATTTTTGTATCTTCTTACGTCCCTCTGAGGACCTGGTTCCCTTCCAGATTATTTGTGCAGTTTGCAGGATGCTTGATCTAGTGGAGTGTGGACATCGTTGCAGGTATCTTTATATTTTAAGCTACTACAGTCATGTACTAGTTTTTATTTTTTATTCTGCTTTTATAGCCTAGTATTTATAGGCATATGTTGTTCTTTTGGCCTATTCGAACAAATGTATTATTGGGCTGCAGAATGATGATGCGTATCATTCTTTCTTGATATTATTTACCATGGATTGAGATTTAGTTTAGTTATTGCATGTTAGAATTAGATTCTTAACGGGATTACTTAACCGTGGACAGCGTAAGTGCACTTCCTCGGGTCCATTAAATTGGAAAGCCCTACGGAGATGTACCAGTTGGCCAATGCCACGTGTCTGGTCCCACGTATTTTAGGACTGGGGCGTGACATATATCCTAGGATACCACACTCTAATTTACCCCACACATATCATACTTGTTTGTACATGGTACCATGGTACCATATTAAGTATCATATGATACCAACCCCCAAGATACTAACCCATGACCCTACTCTTGGCACTTGACATCTTAATATTATCCATTATCTAGTTCTAATACCCAATATCTTAGTATATTGACCAATACATTATCCTCCTATATACTTACCCATCTAACTCTATAACTAATACTTGATACCAAATATGATACCTTACTCAAGCCCCAATACTCACTTACCCTCACTAATGATTCTTAAGTGTCATGATACCAATATCCTCATGGTACCCAAGGATCACAATAGTAACTTGCCCCAAACTCTAATACCTTGATACATAACTCTAATACCTTGACACAAAACTTATATATATTTGGCTCACTTGATAATCACTTGTATTAACACTAACACACACACTAACTAACACATATTACCTAACACCTATTACCTAACTCCTATATGTAGGTGTCACGCCCCAGTCCCAAAATGTCGAGGGACTGGAGATGCGTGGCAATGGCCAGCAGCACGCACCGATGGATAACCCAATTTAATGGAGCCATCAGGGCGTACTTAAGCTGTAAATAAGGTCTACTACACAAGTCACACTAATCTCATCCATAAAGATAAAGAAATAAACTGCATAATCAAATGGAAATGAGTAGCAACATCATCACAGCAAGTCAGTCGGAGCAACAATTGCGACTTAAGTCTGAAATAAACTGGCTCTATAGGCCAGGAACAAAAGAGATAAACATGAAATAAATACTGAGTACTGGAACAGGTACTCAGGAGAAGTCCTCGGCAGTCACCTCGTCTTCAGTGTTTGGTTCAGCTCCAGCAATAGCTTCAGCTCCTGTCCCGTATATCTCGGGATACTGCTCCTCAGCTAAACCTGGGGACATAATCCATTCCAGGACCTCAGTGGACATAGCAAGGCACAGATAATACAAGCCAAAATGAATAAGCAGTGCAATAAATAATGAATCAGCAGGGTAAACTAAGTAACTAACCATCTATGTGATATGCAAATGAGAGCAACACTAGTACTCAGGCTGAGACCGCTACAAGCTCTGTGTCGGGGAGCCGGTAGCAGTAATAACACGTAAAGGGTCTAGCTCTGCTGGAGAGTCTACAACCTCACAATAATAGTAGATATATATATAGAACAGCCTGTAGCCTGTGTATCTCTCCCCACCCCATGTAATCACGCAAGCCATGACCATAACGTCTCATGTCCATGTCAGCGGGATTATAACTAATGCAACAAGTCATACTGTCTATAAATAAATAACTCTGTCAAGTCCTGTATCCTATTCAGAATCCCCACGAATAACTCGGGAAGATTCTGTCCATGATAGTGTCAAGTGTCCTGGGTTGTAGAGTACTTGAGAGGTCAAGTACAAAATAAGGGAGGTCGTAAATCCATCTCTAAATGACGAACCCAACACCGCGTACGGTGTCAGTACCCGACTATGATCGGGCTCTAGTTACGTCATATGTTTTCTAGGTTTAAGCAGTTTAAATCAGTTTATGTGAAATTGTACAAGAAATCCAGCAGAGTATTTTTACAGAAAATATGAAATTAATGACTGCAAGTTTGGCAAGGTGCACTTGCCTGAAGTTGAATTCCACTAAGGTCCTGGTTTCGGAAATTTTCAGAGATGTCTCCGAAAGCTGAAATAAACAGTACCATCACGCTCAGAAGATGTCAAACAGCTAGGATCGCCTGTCCTTGGGTCCAATTTGGAGACAAGGGCAGAAACGATAATTTTGGGCCAAAACGGGGTCCACCGGTGGGCCCGCTTTGCACCGAAAAACATGTCAGGGTCAAAGGTCTCCAAATTCACCAAACTTAGTGTCAACAGGTCAGGAACGCTGATACGAACCCAACGGAACTTTCAGATTTGAATTCCGATGAGCCGATCACGAAATCGCCCGTCGAGCGGGGCCTGTGGGGCCCACGACACGCGATTTCGTCAACGTTCTCAGAATTGAACCAAACTTGACCCACAGGACCAGCGTATCGCTATGAGTCCGATGGCGCAAGTTTCGTCTCGATCCGACATGTGTGCACGAAGTTAGGGCGAATTGCAGAAAAGGCGGATACGGGGCGATGTCCGCGGATACGCGTTGATTCCGGGGTGCACGCACACCCGAATCAGCTTCCGCGGACTCTCACATGTCCGTATCGACGAGGCGCACGTATCTGTGAAGACCGCACGCGACCAAGTCGTCCCGTTTGGCGGGGCGTACTCAGTTCCGGGGTAAAACCGGGCCTGGATTTTTCCTGTTTTTGGATCGCGGTGTGCGATCACCACAGGACGCGATGCCCCGAACAGTTTATCCGGACACCGAGAGGGTCATACAGGCTTCGCGTAGAAATTTACGGAATCGAAATCGGGGTTACGAGCAGGAAGTTATGAGTACCTGAAGGGACTCGAAAAACCGGGGTTTCGAGTTGTCCGACACGCGAGTTCGTGTCTGAATCCTGAGTCGGAGCCGTGTCCGCGTGTCCTGCTGGCTGGGGGACTGTATCCGGCAGCTGGCCGAGGTCGGCGGAGGGTCGACGCTGCTCGGGGAGGCTCGAGGCTCTGCCGGCCGGGGCGGCGCTGACCGGAGTCGCCGGAGTCGGCGCTGGACGGCTGGACGGGTTCGAGGAAGAGGAGTCGGCGGCTCACGGTGGCTGGGGGGGAAACTCACTGGGGCGGCTCACGGTTGACGGCGGGTTTCAGAGGAGGCCGGGGGTCGCAGGGGGTCGGGGTTGCCGGACGGGGATCGCCGGACGGGGTAGAGTTAGGGTTAGGGTTTGGGGGAAGAAGAGGGTGGCGGAGTAGGGTATATATAGGGGGCTGAGGGAGGGCCGGCCGGGGCGTCGTGGGCGGGAGAATCGGAGGGGAGGCGACGTGGGGGGGGTTCTCCGGCCACGTCCCCGGAGAACGCGACGGGCGGCGGGTTTTTCGGGTCGTGGGGGAAGTCGGGGGGGAACTGGGGACAGGGGTGACCGGTAGCGGGTTCGGGTCGGGCGCGGATCCGGGTGAGAGGACCCGCCCGACCCGCTAGGGTGAGGTTGGGCTGGGCTGGTCATAATGGGCTCGGCCCACTGGGCCGGGCCGGGCCCAAAGCCAAAAATAATAATAATAATAATAGAAATAATAATAATATTAATATTAATATTAATTAATTAATTTAGGAAAATAGTTTTTAGGCTTTTAAAAATAGGTCTGATGCCCAATAAAATCCCAGAAAATTACCCTAAGTCCGGTTTTCTATTTTACACCATAAAATCATATTTTCATTACATTTTAATGTTGTTTATTGGCAATTAAAAATTATAAACTCACTACATGTCCTATGTAAATTGCATATTAAATCCATAAATTGATTTTAAAAATCTGAAAAATTTAGGGTGTTTACAATCTACCCCCCTTAAGAGGATTGCGTCCTCGCAATCGAAGGGTAAACTATAAAGACAAGATTTACAGAATTAAAATGCTTAGGTTACCTGATTCTGCAAATAAGTGCGGATAACGCTGCCGCATAACATCTTCTCGTTCCCAGGTCGATTCGCCTGGAGAGTGTTGTTTCCAAGCTACTCGAACCAGCCTGATTGTCTGCCCTCGCAGTGTCTTCTCGCTGGTGTCGAGTATACCCACTGGCTGCTCTTCGTATCTCAGGCTAGGTCCCACTGAAATCTCAGAATGATCAACTATATGGCTTGGGTCCGTCACATACCTCCTCAATTGTGAGACGTGGAATACGTCATGCACTCCCTCTAAGGACGGAGGTAATGCAAGACGATAAGCCACCTCACCGATGCGCTCCAAGATATCGAATGGCCCAATGTACCTTGGGCTTAACTTGCCTCTGCTGCCGAATCTGATAGTACCTCTAGTGGGTGAGATTCTTAGAAATACATGCTCTCCTTCCTTGAACTCCAGGGGTCGTCGGTGTACATCTGCCCAATGCTTCTGTCTATCCTGGGCTGCACGGAGATGGTTCTGAATCTGCTTTACTTTCTCCACTGTCTCCGTTACCAACTCTGGACCCAGTAATTGACGTTCGCCAACGTCGCTCCAGCATATTGGAGATCTGCACTTCCTTCCGTACAACGCTTCGAAAGGTGCCATCTGAATGCTTGCCTGATAGCTGTTGTTGTAGGAGAACTCCACTAAGTGCAGATGATCTTCCCAAGATCCTCCGAAGTCCAGTATACAAGATCGCAGCATATCTTCTAGGATCTGAATTGTGCGCTCTGATTGTCCGTCTGTCTGAGGATGATAGGCAGTACTGAACTTGAGCCTGGTGCCGAGACTCTCTTGCATGCTTCGCCAGAAGTGAGATGTAAATCTTGAGTCTCGATCTGATACGATACTAACCGGCACTCCATGAAATTTTACGATCTGACGCATATACATGTCGGCTAGTACTTCTGTGGGTTGTCCGACTCTGAACGGCAAGAAGTGAGCCGACTTAGTGAGCCGATCCACGATGACCCATACTGCATCCTTACCACTAGGGCTTCTTGGAAACCCAGTGACAAAGTCCATGGTAATATGCTCCCACTTCCATTCAGGGATGGGAAGTGGCTGCAACATACCTGCAGTCCTCTGGTGCTCGGCCTTCACCTGCTGGCAGACTAAGCATTTCGCCACAAAGCGGACAATCTCCCTTTTCATTCCATGCCACCAGTAATATTGTCTCAAGTCCCGGTACATCTTGGTTCCTCCCGGATGAACCGAGTATATGGAGCTATGGGCTTCTGTCATCAATTCCTGCCTTAATTCTCCATTTGGAACACATAGGCGATTTTCGCACCTTAATGTTCCGTCCTCGTGGATGCGAAGTCCCGTCTGCAAGCCTGCTTCTGTTCTTTCTCTCAGCCTTCGGAATCTGGCATCATTAGGCAAAGCTTCTTTGATTCTCTCCACTAGCGATGACTTCACTTCGAGGTTAGCCAGCAACCCATTTTGTCCAGGTAGAACAACCTCTATCTGAAGATCTTGCAAGTCTTGTAATAACTGAGGCTGCTCTGTTAAGAAATAAGCCGAGGGTTTTCTGCTGAGGGCGTCGGCTACAACATTTGCTTTCCCCGGGTGGTACTGCAGATCGATGTCAAAGTCCACCATCAACTCAAGCCAACGCCTTTGCCTCATATTGAGCTCCTTCTGTGTATAAACATACTTCAAGCTCTTATGATCAGTGAATATCTCGACCTTTTCTCTATACAGATAATGTCTCCAGATCTTCAATGCAAAAATAACTGCGGCTAGCTCCAGGTCGTGCGTTGGGTAGTTCTTCTCGTGGACCTTCAGCTGCCTCGATGCATAAGCGATAACCTTGCCATGTTGCATCAAGACACAACCTAGTCCACTACCGGACGCATCACTATATACAACAAAATCTCCTGACCCTGAGGGAAGAGTCAAGACTGGTGCTGTTGTTAGACGCCTCTTCAATTCTTCAAAGGCATGCTGGCATTCTTCTGCCCATATGAACTCCTGATCCTTCCGTGTCAGCTTAGTCATCGGCTCTGCGATTCTTGAAAAATTTTCTACAAACCGCCGGTAATACCCAGCAAGTCCCAGAAAACTTCTCACTTCCGCAACAGAGGTAGGGGTAGGCCAGGTTTCTATAGCAGTGACTTTCTCTGGGTCCACAGACAGTTCTTCACCCGAGATAATATGCCCTAAGAATGGCACCTTGTCCATACAGAACTCACATTTGCTGAGTTTGGCATACAGCTTCTCCCTTCTCAAGGTTTCTAGCACAATTCTAAGGTGTTCCTCGTGCTCTTCGTGGTTCTTAGAGTAGACTAGAATATCATCAATGAATACCACCACGAACTTATCCAAATACTGATGGAAGACCCCGTTCATCAAACTCATAAATACAGCAAGTGCGTTGGTTAAACCAAACGGCATAACTAGGAACTCATAATGCCCGTACTTAGTTCTGAAGGCCGTCTTTGGGATATCTTCTTTCTTCACCCTAATCTGATGATAACCGGATCTAAGGTCAATCTTGGAGAATACCTTAGCACCACTCAACTGGTCAAACAAATCATCAATGCATGGTAATGGGTACCGGTTCTTAATAGTTACAGCATTAAGGGCTCGGTAATCAATGCACAGCCGTACAGATCCGTCCTTCTTGGGTACAAAAAGTATAGGTGCTCCCCATGGTGAAACACTGGGCCGGATAAATCCTTTCTCCAGAAGGTCGTCAACTTGTGTTTTCAGCTCCACTAACTCCTTAGGTACTAGCCGATATACCGATGGTGATAGGTTCGGCTCCTGGAGTTAGGTCTATTGTGAATTCTATCTCCCAATCAGGTGGTAAACCTGGAAGGTCGTCGGGAAATACATCCACAAATTCCGTTATGACTCTTGGGTTACTTGAATCTTCTTCTACAGTCAATACCCTAAGAGTTGGCTGGACCCCTTGTTCTACAGCTCCTCGTAGAAATTCAAACTCAGGAAGGCTAGGGGGTCTAAATATCACTTTTCCAAGCCGGCAATCCAGTGTCGCATGGTACTGACTTAACCAGTCCATACCAAGTACAACATCATAATCAGGCATAGAAAAGATCAGAAATTGGGCTCGCATCTCTCGGCCACAGACTACTACCGAACATGATCTACAAGTATCACTAACCGGGATAATTCCACCTCCCGTTAGGATTCTCTTCATCTTCGAGAGAGGTGCGGTAGCTATTCTATGTGTGGCTACGAAGCTAGCAGCAATAAATGAATGCGAAGCTCCAGAATCAAATAATGCTACAGCAGGAATTGAAGCTACTAATATGGTACCTGCTATCACTTCGCCTGCAGTAGCTTCCTCAGTGACTGCTAGTGCATATGCCTGACCTCGTCCCTGAGCGGGACCCCTTTGCTGACGAGCTTGTTGGAACAGTGCTGCCTGAGGTGGTAGAGGTGGCCTGGCTCCTCCAGGCCCTGTCTGTGTTGCTCCCCCAGCTGGAAGAGCTGTAGGTGGAGCTGGTCGATTCGGAACTCCCTCTCGACGTTTCGAGCAGTCCTTGGAGAAGTGTTGTCCAGATCCGCAAACCAGGCAGAGTCCCAGCTTGCGTCGACATTCCTTTTCAATATGTCCTACCTTGCTGCAGTAGTGGCAAGTAGGCAGGTTCTTAGTTGCTGCTCTTGGAGGCGGACTCTTCTGGGGACGTTTAGCAGATTCCCCTGGTGATGACTTGGACGGTGCTGAGGAGAAGGGACGTTTCAGGCTTGATTCCCTCCGAGTAACGCGCTCCAGCCGACGTGCTGCAGCTAGGACGTCGGTGTAAGAGGTGGGCGCGACCGATCCGATTAACTTCTGAAGCTCGAACCTGAGCCCATCAAAGAACTTCTCCGCCTTCTCCTCTTCGGTAGGAATTAGCGAAGGGGCGAAGCGGCTCAGGCGAATGAATTCGGCGTTATATTCCTCCACCGTCATGTTGCCCTAGATCAGGCGGTTGAATCGGTTTCGGAGTTCTGACCGAGCCACAGCAGGGATGTACATTTCCTGGAAGAGTCTGGAGAACTCCTCCCAGGTAACCTGATCATGTCCGAGCCTTCTTTCTTCGGACAGCCACCAATGATGCGCGTTGTCCGTCAGTTGCATCCTGACGGCAATCATCCATTTGTCCCTTGGTAGTTCGGCGGCCTCCAACTGATGTTGTGTGTTTGTAAGCCATTCATGCACTTCAGTTGGTCCTTCCTTGCCCGAGAAGGTACGGGGCTTGAGTTGACGAAAATCCGTAATAGATCCCGTCGTTGGCCGCCTATTTGGTGCATGCTCCAATGTTGCGACCAGGCTGTTCCTTAGGTTCTCGGCCTCTCGGCGTTGGGTCTCCTGTTGAATCTGTTGTTGTGCCTGCATCATGGCGTAGAACATATGGAACATTTGCTGGCCATCCATTGCCTGCCCTGGGGGAAAGACAGGCATCATAGAAGGGAACTGGGGAGGAGGCGGGATGTCATCACGCCTGAACCTGGAACTTGGCTGGCCAGTTTGGTTGCTCTGAGAGGATTGTCCTCTAGTATCTGGCGTCGTTCCAGCCTCGCAGGTAAGCCCTGCTTCAGTCGGGGTACCCAAGGGGGTCTCGTCACCACTTCTGGGATTCATTACTCTGCATCAAAAGAAAACAATGAGAACGCACAGAGGAATCAAACAGGATGCAATTCAAGCAATTAAATTGAGTTCGACATAGAGTTCAAAAACGATTAAATATATGGATGAGATCCTATAACCTATCTTATTGCAGGCCTGTCCGGTCCCTAAGTTGAAACCGAACAATTTAGTTTGGACCTGCATGGGCCACCACAAAAACCATGTCACGCCCCAGTCCCAAAATGTCGAGGGACTGGAGATGCGTGGCAATGGCCAGCAGCACGCACCGATGGATAACCCAATTTAATGGAGCCATCAGGGCGTACTTAAGCTGTAAATAAGGTCTACTATACAAGTCACACTAATCTCATCCATAAAGATAAAGAAATAAACTGCATAATCAAATGGAAATGAGTAGCAACATCATCACAGCAAGTCAGTCGGAGCAACAATTCCGACTTAAGTCTGAAATAAACTGGCTCTATAGGCCAGGAACAAAAGAGATAAACATGAAATAAATACTGAGTACTGGAACAGGTACTCAGGAGAAGTCCTCGGCAGTCACCTCGTCTTCAGTGTTTGGTTCAGCTCCAGCAATAGCTTCAGCTCCTGTCCCGTATATCTCGGGATACTGCTCCTCAGCTAAACCTGGGGACATAATCCATTCCAGGTCCTCAGTGGACATAGCAAGGCACAGATAATACAAGCCAAAATGAATAAGCAGTGCAATAAATAATGAATCAGCAGGGTAAACTAAGTAACTAACCATCTATGTGATATGCAAATGAGAGCAACACTAGTACTCAGGCTGAGACCGCTACAAGCTCTGTGTCGGGGAGCCGGTAGCAGTAATAACACGTAAAGGGTCTAGCTCTGCTGGAGAGTCTACAACCTCACAATAATAGTAGATATATATATAGAACAGCCTGTAGCCTGTGTATCTCTCCCCACCCCATGTAATCACGCAAGCCATGACCATAACGTCTCATGTCCATGTCAGCGGGATTATAACTAATGCAACAAGTCATACTGTCTATAAATAAATAACTCTGTCAAGTCCTGTATCCTATTCAGAATCCCCACGAATAACTCGGGAAGATTCTGTCCATGATAGTGTCAAGTGTCCTGGGTTGTAGAGTACTTGAGAGGTCAAGTACAAAATAAGGGGGGTCGTAAATCCATCTCTAAATGACGAACCCAACACCGCGTACGGTGTCAGTACCCGACTATGATCGGGCTCTAGGTACGTCGTATGTTTCCTAGGTTTAAGCAGTTTAAATCAGTTTATGTGAAATTGTACAAGAAATCCAGCAGAGTATTTTTACAGAAAATATGAAATTAATGACTGCAAGTTTGGCAAGGTGCACTTGCCTGAAGTTGAATTCCACTAAGGTCCTGGTTTCGGAAATTTTCAGAGATGTCTCCGAAAGCTGAAATAAACAGTACCATCACGCTCAGAAGATGTCAAACAGCTAGGATCGCCTGTCCTTGGGTCCAATTTGGAGACAAGGGCAGAAACGGTAATTTCGGGCCAAAACGGGGTCCACCGGTGGGCCCGCTTTGCACCGAAAAACGTGTCAGGGTCAAAGGTCTCCAAATTCACCAAACTTAGTGTCAACAGGTCAGGAACGCTGATACGAACCCAACGGAACTTTCAGATTTGAATTCCGATGAGCCGATCACGAAATCGCCCGTCGAGCGGGGCCTGTGGGGCCCACGACACGCGATTTCGTCAACGTTCTCAGAATCGAACCAAACTTGACCCACAGGACCAGCGTATCGCTACGAGTCTGATGGCTCAAGTTTCGTCTCGATCCGACGTGTGTGCACGAAGTTAGGGCGAATTGCAGAAAAGGCGGATACGGGGCGATGTCCGCGGATACGCGTTGATTTCGGGGTGCACGCACACCCGAATCAGCTTTCGCGGACTCTCACACGTCCGTATCGACGAGGCGCACGTATCTGTGAAGACCGCACGCGACCAAGTCGTCCCGTTTGGCGGGGCGTACTCAGTTCTGGGGTGAAACCGAGCCTGGGTTTTTCCTGTTTTTGGATCGCGGTGTGCGATCACCACAGGACGCGATGCCCCGAACAGTTTATCCGGACACCGAGAGGGTCATACAGGCTTCGCGTAGAAATTTACGGAATCGAAATCGGGGTTACGAGCAGGAAGTTATGAGTACCTGAAGGGACTCGAAAAACCGGGGTTTCGAGTTATCCGACACGCGAGTTCGTGTCCGAATCCTGAGTCGGAGCCGTGTCCGCGTGTCCTGCTGGCTGGGGGATTGTGTCCTGCAGCTGGCCGAGGTCGGCGGAGGGTCGACGCTGCTCGGGGAGGCTCGAGGCTCTGCCGGCCGGGGCGGCGCTGACCGGAGTCGCCGGAGTCGGCGCTGGACGGCTGGACGGGTTCGAGGAAGAGGAGTCGGCGGCTCACGGTGGCTGGGGGGGGAAACTCACTGGGGTGGCTCACGGTTGACGGCGGGTTTCAGAGGAGGCCGGGGGTCGCAGGGGGTCGGGGTTGCCGGACGGGGATCGCCGGACGGGGTAGAGTTAGGGTTAGGGTTTGGGGGAAGAAGAGGGTGGCGGAGTAGGGTATATATAGGGGGCTGAGGGAGGGCCGGCCGGGGCGTCGTGGGCGGGAGAATCGGAGGGGAGGCGACGTGGGGGGGGTTCTCCGGCCACGTCCCCGGAGAACGCGGCGGACGGCGGGTTTTTCGGGTCGTGGGGGAAGTCGGGGGGGAACTGGGACAGGGGTGACCGGTAGCGGGTTCGGGTCGGGCGCGGATCCGGGTGAGCGGACCCGCCCGACCCGCTAGGGTGAGGTTGGGCTGGGCTGGTCGTAATGGGCTCGGCCCACTGGGCCGGGCCGGGCCCAAAGCCAAAAATAATAATAATAATAATAGAAATAATAATAATATTAATATTAATATTAATTAATTAATTTAGGAAAATAGTTTTTAGGCTTTTAAAAATAGGTCTGATGCCCAATAAAATCCCAGAAAATTACCCTAAGTCCGGTTTTCTATTTTACACCATAAAATCATATTTTCATTACATTTTAATGTTGTTTATTGGCAATTAAAAATTATAAACTCACTACATGTCCTATGTAAATTGCATATTAAATCCATAAATTGATTTTAAAAATCTGAAAAATTTAGGGTGTTTACAGTAGGAACCCTAGAGGGGGGTGAATAGGGTCAAGTTAATAAACCAAGCACAAATGATTAATAATAGACAATTTAAAAATTAAGTATGCAAGAATTAAAGCAATAAGAATACTTACACCCAATATATCCTGGTATCCTCCTCGAGGCACTCCAGTCCCAAAAACTCTTTGTTTGGCTCGAATCCACTATTAGCAAAATAGTTACACCACGATCTTTAATCCGAAGGTCCGTTGACTTCTTACACAAGAGGTTTGATCCAAAGGCTCTCTAACTTCACACAAGCTTTGATCCGAATGCTTATACACCTCAACCTCTTACAAGATGGTTTTGATATTCTTACAACAAATATAAAGATCTAAGTTTTATAAATCAAGAACACTCTAACACAATTTGTGGATAGGCAAATAAAAGCTTTGGTGGAGTATTTGTGGATGGTGTAAACCACCTCACCCAAAATAGGTATTCTGTGTGTATTTTATATTATTATATTTATTATAGATGTTGAATTTCTTTAGAGTATTCTCTTAGTTAAATAGAAAATAAATTTATTGATTTATTTAATTATATAAATATTTATTTAGAATCATTTTTAGGCTATTTTAGATTTTTGGAGATTTTTCTAGAATTTTTGGTAATTAAAATCTAGGAAACATAAATTTGTAGGACTTCCATGGTTTACTATGAGACCATACTTGCATATTGTTCCTACCAAATATTTATTTTAGGTTAAAATATATAGTTATATTTTTTATAATTTATTTAGAATTTTAAGAAATTTATTTAGATTTTTAAATTTATTTAGGATTTATTTGGATATATATAGTCATAATATTAGTAGATGCTAATTTAGTGTTAATAAATATTAATAAGATTATATATAAATTATTTGTATTATCATTAATTCTATTTAAGATTATAAATTATTGAGATAACCTCAAACTCTATTTTAAATTAATTCAAATCTTGAGCCTACTAGGAAAGCAACTTCATGCATATCCTATCCTTATTTAAACTGATTATAATCTTATCCAAATTAGCCAATCCTAGTCGTATTCAATTAAGTAGTCTCCACCATTATAAAAACCTACATCTTTCATATATTTTTTTTCGAAACTCCTCTCTTTTTCGTCCAAAAATAGTCAAAATTCGTCATAAATTCAGCCTCATTTCCTAGTAGTTATGACGACTTAAAAAGACGATATCTTCAAGCTCCGGACTACAAACGCATTCCAATTTTTTTTATTAAAACCATATCAAGGTTAGTTTTATGGATATATAAATTATTTTAATAATTTAAGAACCTATTTTTCCAGAATATTCTGAAAGTGCCAAATGTCCGAAACCAGACGCGTTTTCGTATTTTCAAGATTTCGGGAGATCCCGAACTCGAAACTATGAGCCGTTTGAAGTTTTAAAAATTTGACATGATGAACTTACATAAAATTATTTTTCCAAAAATTAATATGCAAGTTTAGTCTACTGTAAAATTCGTGCAACGTAAACGTAAATAGGAAACCACCGAAAGCTGTCATTTGTGCGCCCTTGTGGCCATAACTCTTTATCGACTTATGATTTTATGAAACTGTCGATTCCAGCGTTCATATAGCATTGAAATCTGTAGGATTCCACACACAAATCTAGGATTTGAGTTGGTTGACATTTTGGTCAACGGATTGCCTCGATTTGTGTGCCACGGATCAAAAATTCGTAAAGTTGACTTTCTTTGGAACAAAATTAGAGTTTAACAATAAAATCAAATTATAATAAGATTAAAATACTATTTATGTTATTTTATTCAGAATTAAAATAGATTAAAATGGAAGAACCTATTCGCCCACTTTTGTAACCTAACTTGTTTAATTTATGTGACGGGTAGATCGGACGACGCCTTGAGTTGGGACTTTATTCTTTTTCAGAGCAGGCAAGTATACCTTGCCTTGTTGTACTGTTTAAATTCTGTATAATTATTTGCATGTTTATATTATATAACTGTGCGCGTCCGAGAGAGACTCGGGTGTAGTCAACGGGGGCGTTGACGTTAGGACAGTGTCTGACCTAGTGTCTAGTAGACCCACCTAAAGTTGTGGAGTTATTGGTATGACTCCCAAGCCTTGACACATTTCTTACACGTGTTATGAGTCTCATGTAGGGCACGGACCTGCGTATGTGGTTGGCCACCTGTACGTGTAGGCGTACGACGGATAGGAAATAACTGCTATTAGTGATGCATGTTAGAAGACTTAGCAGTTATTAGTAGGCAGAGCATGGACTATTGTGGTACGATGGTCCAATCCTTGTCCTTGTTTGGTTGTGAGGTTGGACTACTATTCTAACGATAGACTATGAGCCAGAGTTTCGACGCTGCGACGTAGTAGCTAAGGCGTGTTGTGGATACAACATACATAGATCATTGGGCGGGAAGGACGACTTATAAGCGTATGGGACACCCCACTTCCTTTACACTGATGCCACACTCGACGGAGTGATATGGACGATATATACTATACTGATGCCATACTCTTCGGGGTGATATGGACGTTATATTATACTGATGCCACGTTTCTCGGAGCGATATGGACGATATACTATACTGATACCATGCTCTTCGGAGATGGACGTTATTACTGAGCGCCCTCCTATGGGGGCATATGTGGCATGTACTAGCCAGTTGTCACGATTGGTGAATTACGTCAGCATATGTCTAGCCTACACTTTTCCATACACTCAAAGTTGTCCTCAAATTTGTATTTCACTTAGATGGTTAGGTCACCCTGGAGTTTTTACAGTATTTACTTTATGGCATGATTTTATGTATCTTGTAATATCCCTCTGAGAACCTGGTCCCTTTCCAGGTGTACTGTTTATGAGTATTTGTAGGAGCGCAGACCCGGACTGGCTACTTATATTGCGAGAGGTCTTCTCTTCGAGCCTCGTGATTGGTAGAGGTTGTATTTATATTGTATTTATCTTGTTTATTCTTCATTCTAGTTCGGCAGTAGATTTGTTTCCATCCGACTGTCATCTTTAGATACCTTATATTGAGATCTAGTTCATAGATACTAGTCATTTATTTATATATGATTCTGTGGATGAGATTTATTTATGCTCTGAGATATATATATATGTTTACCACTTGTGGATTTGATATTCATAATACAGCGAACGCATGTGTTACGGTTTCCATATATTGGAGTTGCCATATACATGCGACTGGCATGCTTACGTGTCCTAGTCCTACGTATTTTGGGACTGGGGCATGACATGTTTCTAGTGGTGGCCCATGCAGGTCAAGAGCATATTGTCTCGGTTACGTTACTGTACTGAGCAAGCCTGCACCTAGGGATAGAGTATAGGATCTCATCCACATTTGACTATAACTCATCCTTCTTCTATATCCGTTCTATTTAAATAATTACATCATGCTTGATTCATGTGCTTCCCTAATAGTTCCTTGAGTATAGCCCCTGCTAGAATATAGAAATCCCTGTTGATAGGATGACAATTAGGGTAACACTCCTATTAAGAATACAACTAGGGCATTGACACAACATTAAGTTTAGACTACCTAATGAGCCCTAGCAACCCTTACCTGTAGAATGGTTGACCATTATCCCTTGATAATTAGGGATGACTTAAGAGTAGTATAGGTAATACTAGGGCTAGCTATGAATTTGACCGTATTGTTTGACCCTAGCATTAAGGAACTAATAGAAATTCAAGGTGGAATATTAGGACCAACCCTAACTTTTATAGAGAGATAGTATTATAGAACTATACCTTTAGATTCTTGTCTGGATATTAGCAGACAGTACCCTAGGAAGCCGAGAGGAATAAATATAGTATTTCCTCGATCATACCTTGAACACAGAGATTAGCATATTACCTTCCCCTTAAGAAACCATAACATCATATAGAATCCCTCTATTTTAAATTCATATCTTATTCTTCTGAAAACTTAGCGCTCACCATTTTTGCGATGACTAATTATGTTTTCTTTACTTCACCTTTCAACTAGTGCCACCTGACACTTCTGATTGTAGGCCAGGTGAATTCTCTCATGTTAAAGATATGTAGTTTGCTAGGATTATAGTTGTCAATGTTAAACTTTAAAAAGTTGTGCTTGATAGTTAGAATTTGATAGTTTTTAGTTGTTCTTGTAGATTGTAGCTTGATGATTATCCTTAGTTTTAAATCGCGTAATTCGTATCCATAACCCAATATAGATATATCCTCTTTTCACTTAAGAACCAGTAGCTCTTCCATTCTCATTATTGACACTTGTTCTATGAGCACTAGGATTAAGACTTAAGGTGACCATTACCTATATAATGCAATAGGATAATTTTCTTGTAAACCCCAATAAGAATTTATGCTTTATTTACAAGGACAATATTATTTTGTAGAATCTCCTTAAGATTGTCACAGTATTTGTTTAGTATCTGGGTAGCATGCCTCACAACCTAGCAATGCATAGTCCTCTTAACTCACTATTGAAGTGTAACTGAATGACATTAACTATATGCTTGCATAAGAAGATAGTGATTATTAAGACCATAGAACTTAAAGGCCCATACCCCTATTTTTGTCGACTAGCAGCTTAGACAAGGTGTTAGTACTACAACTATAGAGATGGTAGAGTCTTATTTTTTGTATTTTGTTTTGTTTGTGAACTTGAATTATTTGTACCTTATTTCATCATGATCTAGCGCATTTATATTTTTTTACTACCTTGACTTATACTGCTATTTTATAGCCTAGTTTTGTAAGCTTATTCTTTTATCGAGTTTGTTCACAACATATGTATTAGTGGATGCATACACTAATACATTTCAGAATCAGTGTATTAAGGTCTAGCTAACCTTAGTGTGCTTGGTTCGCCCTTCGTATAACTACTTTACGTGGATTGAGATATATAGTGTCTAGTAGACGAATGTACTTGCCCTCTAGACAGGTCCAAGCATATCATATCAGTTACATAACTGTTCTGATATGAATATACGAATAGAAATTACCAAAATAGGATTTCAATCCACAACTGCCTTGACAATTCCTTTTGAAGTCCTTAAACGCCTTGATCCCCATACTTCTATTCTATTATCCCACCCCCCTTGAACTCTTTATTATTGTTTTTCGTCTTTCCCTATTTTGGAAAGACGAACGCTCATGCTTGGTATAAGTTGATACACTGAGAGTACTAGATATACCCCATAGGCCGATCACATTACTTGATGACTATTTTTCATAATTAAGGGCTTATCATATGTGATATATTTGGTGTTAAAGTTTTAGGATTGAATAACCTAATTAAATAATTTGAGGAATATCTTTCTTAAATGTATAGCCTTATGTGATAGATGGGTAAATTCTAAGTTGGGTAGAAGTCGCATTGTCAAAATGAGGTGAATTTTTTTTTTAGATTATGATCAAGTGATCAAGTAAGATTAAATTGAGAGATTTAAGTCAATTTAATTTTAGGAATTTTTAAGAATGACTAAGATGATGAGGATTTAATAAATTTTAAAATCTTGATATTGAGGACCAAATATTTATACTTTGAGCACATGATTTAAATTTTGAATATTGAAGGTTGAATCATCAAGTTAAAGTTTGAGGATAAATATAGAAATTTAGACTTGAATAATTTGTGAATTAGATTTAAAAATTTTATAATTTGATAATTTGAATTAAAAGTTAAATTTTGATTGTTGGATCACCCATTTAAAATATTGATGATGGAAGTTGAATTTAAAATTCGAAGAGTACGGAATTCATACGTTGAGAATAGGAATAAGATTTGATTAGAATGGTTATTATTTAAAATCTAGAGGAGATTATGATAGTTGAAAATCGTGATGTAAAATTAGATGTTATTTAAATCTTGAAGATGTTGTATGAATTTGACTTAAATTTGGATGTTGATGATTTGAAAAGCGAGAAGAGTTTACAGTAGGTTGAATTTTGATTTGAACAGTGATTATCTTAATTTTGAAGTGATTGTTATGGATTTGAATAGATTTGGTTATTTAAATTTTGGAAGAGATTGTGATAGACTTGCCTTATATACGAATGTGAAGGATTTAGAAAATTATGCCTTATTTTTATTTCGAGGACGAAATTCTTGTAAGTTGGGTAGATTGTAAACCCCTTCACCCAAATAGGTATTTTGTGTATATTTTATATTATTATATTTATTATAGATATTGAATTTCTTTAGAGTATTCTCTTAGTTAAATAGAAAATAAATTTCTTGATTTATTTACTTAAATAAATATTTATTTAGAATCTTTTTTAGGCTATTTTAGATTTTTGGAGATTTTTCTAGAATTTTTGGGTAATTAAAATCTAGGAAACATAAATTTGTAGGACTTATATGGTTTACTATGAGACCATACTTGCATATTATTCCTACCAAATATTTATTTCAGGTTAACATATTTAGTTATATTTTCTATAATTTATTTAGAATTTTAAGAAATTTATTTAGATTTTTGAAATTATTTAGGATTTATTTGGATATATATAGTCTTAATATTAGTAGATGTTAATTTAGTGTTAATAGATATTAATAAGATTATATATAAATTATTTGTATTATCTTTAATTCTATTTAAGATTATAAATTATTGAGATAATCTCAAACTCTATTTTAAATTAATTCAAATCCTGAGCCTACTAGGAAAGCAACTTCATGCATATCCCATCCTTATTTAAACTGATTCTAATCTTATCCAAATTAGCCAATCCTAGTCTTATTCAATTAAGTAGTCTCCACCATTATAAATACCTACATCTTTCATATTTTTCTTTCCGAAACTCCTCTCTTTGTTGTCCAAAAACAGTCAAAATTCGTCATAATTCAGCCTCATTTCCTAGTAGTTATGACGACTTAAAAAGACGATAACTTCAAGCTCCAACGACTTAAAAAGACGATAACTTCAAGCTCCGGACTACAAACGCGTTCCAGTTTTTTTGTTAGAACCATATCAAGGTTACTTTTATGAATATATAAATTATTTAAATAATTTAAGAACATATTTTTCCAGAATATTTCGAAAGTGCCAAATGTCCAAAATCAGACGCATTTTCATATTTTCGAGATTTCGGGAGATCCCGAACTCGGAACTATGAGCCGTTTGAAGTTTCAAAAATTTGACATGATAAACTTACATAAAATTAGTTTTCCAAAAATTAATATGCAAGTTTAGTCTACTGTAAAATTAGTGCAACGTAAACGTAAATAGGAAATCACCGAAAACTGTCATCTGTGCGCCCTTGTGGCCATAACTCTTTACCGACTTGTGATTTTATGAAACTGTCAATTCCAGCGTTCATATAGCGTTGAAATATATAGGATTCCACACACAAATATAGGATTTGAGTTGGTTGACTTTTTGGTCAACGGATTGCCTCGATTTGTGTGCCACGGATCAAAAATCCGTAAAGTTGACTTTCTTTGGACCAAAATTAGAGTTTAACAATAAAATCAGATTATAATAAGATTAAAATACTATTTTAGCTTATTTTATTTAGAATTAAAATAGATTAAAATGGAGGAACCTATTCACCCACTTTTGTAACCCAACTTGTTTAATTTATGTGACGGGTAGATCGGACGACGCCTTGAGTTGGGACTTCATTCTTTTTCAGAGCAGGCAAGTATAACTTGCCTTGTTGTACTGTTTAAATTCTGTATTATTATTTGCATGTTTATATTATATAACTATGCGCGTCCGAGAGGGACTCGGGTGCAGTCAACGAAGGCGTTGACGTTAGGACAGTGTCTGACCTAGTGTCTAGTAGACCCACATAAAGTTGTGGAGTTATTGGTATGACTCACAGGCCTTGATATATTTCTTACACGTGTTGTGAGTCTCATGTAGGACACGGACCTGCGTATGTGGTTGGCCACCTGTACGTGTAGGCGTGCGATGGATCAGGAATAACTGCTATTAGTGATGCATGTTAGAAGACTTAGCAGTTATTAGTAGGCGTAGCATAGACTATCTTGGTACGATGGTCCAATCCTTGTCCTTGTTTGGTTGTGAGGTTGGACTACTGTTTTAACGATAGACTATGAGCCAGAGTTACGATGCCACGGCGTAGTAGCTAAGGCATGTTGTGGATACAACATGCATAGATCATTGGGCGGAGAGGACGACTTGTAGGCGTATGGGATACCCCATTTTCTTTACACTGATGCCATACTCGACGGAGTGATATGGACGATATATACTATACTGATGCCACACACTTCGGGGTGATATGGACGTTATATTATACTGATGCCACGTTCCTCGGAGCGATATGGACGATATACTATACTGATGCCATGCTCTTCGGAGATGGACTCTATTACTGAGCGCCCTCCTATGGGGGCATATGTGGCATATACTAGCCAGTTGTCACGATTGGTGAATTACGTCAGCATATGTCTAGTCTACACTTTTCCATACACTCAAAGTTGTCCTCAAAGTTGTATTTCACTTAGATGGTTAGGTCACCCTGGAGTTTTTACAGTATTTACTTTATGGCATAATTTTTATGCTATTAATTATGTCCTCTGAGGACCTGATCCCTTTCCACTGATCCTTTCAGGTGTACTTTTTCTATCGTACTTGTAGGAGCGCAGACCCGGACTGGCTACTTATATTGCGAGGTCTCTCTTCGGTGATTGGTAGAGGCTTGTATTGTATCAGTTGTTTATTTTCTTCATTCTAGTTCGGCAGTGGATTTGTTTCCATCCGACTGTTATCTTGAGATACCTTATATTGAGATCTAGTTCATAGATACTAGTCATTTATTTATATATGATTCTGTAGATGAGATTTAGTTATGCTCTGAGATATATATATGTTTACCACTTGTGGATTTGATATTCATAATACAGCGTACGCATGTGTTACGGTTTTCATATATTGGAGTTGCCATATACATGAGACTGGCATGCTTACGTGTCCTAGTCCTACGTATTTTGGGGCTGGGGCGTGACAGATGGTCTTTGGTAGATTGGAATATTTTTAGGCTCAAAGGGATCAACCTTGAAAGAAGGGGTTCAAGTATTTATATTGACCAACACAAAGAAAGAGCAAAAATGCAACTTTCAGCCTGGGAATGGTATACCGTCGGTATACTATAGTATACCATTGGTATACCAGTCTGCAGTAGCAACGGCTATAAATATGAACTTTAGGATTATTAATGCACAGAATTCGACCGGTGGATTGCCAAATATGATGAACCGGTATACCGTTAGTATAGACCAGTATACCGTCGGTATGCTGATCCAAACGATATAGAGCAATATTTATATTAAATTGGTATACCGTCGGTATACTCCAATATACCGTCGATATACCGATTTTCAACCAAAAATGATCATGGGTTATTTTCTACCCTAGCTTTTGATTTTGCCATCCATTTCTTGTGTTTACAATTATTCCTAAGACTCATTACAGACTATAGCAGGTGCAGGATTCTTCAGAGTCTGGAAATGATGATTGACATAGCTTGGCTTCTTCCCTTGATAGATGATGACTTTTTTCCTTGACGGCAGTTGTCCTAAGATACCCAGATTGTGAAATCTGAATACCTTTCGGGCGCTGCCCCCTCGACCCCCGTCCTCTGACCGGGCAGTGGAACCCCCGAGTGCATGGCTCTGGAGATATCGTAGGCCTTTCATAGAAATCTTGTGGGATTACGTTGTCTTTGGCCCATCATGATTTTTTTATTGCATATATCCATGTTTGATCTTACTTATTGCTTTTCTGCAATTACAAGTTAGGCAAACAAAGCAATATACATAGTAGCAAATATAATAATATTTAATGCATATTTGGACTATGCTAAGTTTAAGTATTCAAAGTAGTGATAGCATGAATATTAGTGATATCATAATATTAAATAGAATATATTAACCATATTCAAAAATATAGTTAGATCATTGGACTAACAATCTCCCCATTTTTTATTATGGCAACTCGGTTCTATTTAAGATGGCTTTAATAGAAGCTCATATCACTAATATGTAAAACAATAAGCATATATTACTAAAGGTGGAAGAAAAATATAAATACTATAGTGATTTCATGATTGATTAGTGATATTAAACGTCTAAACTTAATCGATTCACCATATTCAAAAATATGATACAATCATTGGGCTAACAATATTTTCCTTTTTTATTATGGTAAATCGGTTAAGTTTAAGATGGATACAATAGATGTATATGTCACTAATATGTAAAAGATATAAGCATACATTACTAAAAATATATTACTTAAACTACTTCTACCTATTTTTAAACATAATAAAACATACTTAAACTTTCTTCTCCCTCATTGACATGATAAAAAATTATCTCCTCCTACTAGTAGATGCAAGGAATTCAATCTCAAGTTAATAAATTAGAGCAGGAGAAAGGCATAGACAGTCATGATCAAGATCAGTTATGAAAGCAATAGGAGAAGTATGTAAAGACAAGTTTTAGAAGATACACAATTAATGTATAATACCAATTGAAATATTACTTGTCAAAACATAAGGTAGTTGGTAATGTCAATGTGGAAAGATGAGCATAATGCAATAATAGGTTTACCAACTAGAAATCCAAGGAAGAATTCTAAAACATGATATGATATGAAATATGACTCTAGTTTGGAAAGAATGGATTTCAAAAAAAAAGCCATAAAGATTATATATTTGCATATATAATAGATAACATAAGAATAATGGAAGAAATAATAAGAGCTTTTAACAATGATTAAGTAAACAAATATGATTCACAATTTGCCCATACAAATTAGTCGATCAATGACATACAAGGAGTATAATCATTGAAAAGAAATCAAGTAGATATAAATAAATCTTCCTATTTGCCAGATCTATTCACTTATCCAAGTTCATGCATTTGAACTCAATTACCATATCATGCCATAAGAATATCATTTACATAAACATGAAGGTGAAGGAGAAAAATACTTAAGAAAGAGTGATTCAGTCGACTTGAATGCTCCCCCTCAAAGTATGACCAATCTAGATAATCATGAATTTTGGTTAAGTCCAAGCAAAGAAATCCAAAAAAAATTAACATATAAGGAAAGCCAAAGCAATGAAAGTTTAATAGAATCATCAATAAAGATAAACAAGTTATTTTAGGAAGATTCTATCTATTAACCCATAAATGAGAGAGAAACAAGATAATTAAGACAATAGCATACACTCTCATAAACCCTTCACATATCATGAACATAATTAAATAGATATTAACAAGAAGCAATATGAGTCATGATGAACTAGTTATACTATATATTAAAGGATGTAAATGAATTGAACCAATTAATTTGCTCCCTTAAGAATATGTGTATCTAGTTCCAATGCACTTATAGCGTAATAATAGATAAATACAAGATCTATGGGATATATCAACTATAGATTTTTTTTCTCCCTTACTCAATGCATATAAGGCAAAAGAATCGTCACAAAAATGAAAACTATCATCTTTAAGAAAAGAGAGAACAATGAAAAAGACACTTAAAGATGAGCAGCACAAAGAAATATTCAATAAAGCATATAAATCAAAAGATAAGAAATATTGAACTAAGTAGAATAAACTCATAAAGAAATAATTTAGGTCAATATATATTATCTTTTGAGAAAAAGTCATCATGAAGCCAAAAGTATAATCAATCAAATAAACAAAACATGATGAATGTCATAATATAGCTCAAAAATACAAAAAAATAAGTCCATAATTAACTAATTAAGCAAGAATTAATTAATTGATTACTTTACATGGACCTAATAGGATTTACCACATATATAAATTAATCAACGGTATAGACCAAACCTTGCTAATACTTAGATAAAAATTAATTATGTTCAAATAGCAAAGGCTCATATGTGGTAACCCATACGTAGTCAATGTAGAGTAAAATATTTGATATGGAGCTTACATAGTTAGACAATGTTGAACTATCCAATCGCTTGGATCATTTTTCAAGAGAGACAAATAAAATATGCATGATCCTAAGGATCTCATCAATAAACTTTAATAGAAATTTTATGTCCATAGCTATAATAAAAACTCACAAATCAATAAAAAACATGAAAAATATTCAATCTTAAATTATTACAAATTTAGATATGATAAGATAAAAATAATGATACGATAAAATTATGACTCAAAAGTAAGAGAATTTTAAGAGACACTTACTAATGACTCATATGGAAGAAGATTAAAATAAAGAATCACAAACTTCAATATTCAAGCAAGATTAAATCAAGGATTTGTTAAACTAATATTATAGACTAAATAAATCTATATAATGTAGAAAACAAATCTCATCAAGATAATTCACAAAAGTTATTTTTATAAACTAGCATGACATATATAGATTAGAATGAAAATCAAATAGCTAGATGAGTAAAAGTGAAACTAAGATTATACAGCTTAACACTTTATCATAACAGAGCAAGCTATATAACCAAAATAATTAATGAGATAAACTATTAACAAGATAAATGTGCTCATTAAAACTTGAGTCACTAAAACACATGATACTTGCTTAAGCTTAGAGTATCCAAAAAGGTCATACATTTTAAAAGATCAAAATAATTTATAGACTTTCACTAAGTAAGGCTAAGAGCAAGAATAAACACAACATATAGAAAAAAAAGCTCTTATCAAATCAAAGGCTAAAAGATTTACAAGAAGATAACAATAATAGAAATCTTTTTTCCAAGTATTGAGAACAATCCATGACAATAAAATTATAGATCGATCTAAAGAATACAAAATATTATTACCTTAAAGAAATAAGTGTATTATCTAGAATTGGATAGATCTCAAAACAAGTGCTCAAAATATAGTAGAAAAAAGGCATAAGATTTTTTATGTATAAATTACATGTATCCTTACATGCTACAACATTATTGGAAACAATAACTACAAACCAAGCATAAAACTCAAGAAATGAGCAAATAAAGATCATCAAGATCGAGAAAGCTAGATGCTAGAGAAAGCAAAAATATTTTTCAAAAAGCTTTCATAGTGCACAATAGAAAGAAGGTTTTGAAAGTGTGCACTAATAATTGAGGTAACTAAGATACACAAGATAAAGTACAAGAGCATGTGATTCTTAAATAAATATCCATATATAGTAATGAGGAAGACAGTAATAAATATTTTCTCTCAACAACCCAATTTCAAAGATAGATCAATTTGAAAACTAAAAAACAAGAAATCATCAATATATATATATATATATATATATATATATATATATATATATATATATATATATATATATATATATATATATATATCATAAATAGGCATACATGAAAAGATTCAAACAAATAAAAGCATGTATACACAATGTCAACCAAAAAGCCAAGAAGATATAATCACGTAAATGACTTTAAGGAAGAAGCTAATTGATTTAAAGAAATATGCACAAATTTGTCAAAACAATCAATAGCTAAAATATGAGATAAGCACAAGTTTAAAGATACAAGTATAGAATACTCTTCAAATCAAAGTAAAACTTGAGCTTAACCCATATGCCTATATAAAAAAATTTACACAAAAATATATAACAATATAAGAAATACATGAATATCATATGAATATAAGAGATTAATTATATAGCTATGTATCATTAATGAAAGTTGAAATGCAATAAAAAAATCAAACATGTATAAATAAGCTTTACTAGGCACAACATAATTGATTCACAAGAGATTTGTCAAAAAGAAGCACAAGAATCAATAGTGAATATATTATGCAAGCACAAAGTTAAATAAAAGTATATGTATATACTTTTCAAATAAAAGGGGCTAGTGCTAAACACAGATATTCACAAGAACCGATTATATTAAATATAATATTTAAAAATAAATCGGTGAGGAGTAACTATCTCAATGATATAAAGACGAAGAGATAAAAATATTTACTCAATTCAAAGTCTCAAGATCCTATGGGCTAGAGTAATATGCATGCTTTATAAATAAGTTTTAACAAATTATAACATGCATATATAAATGTGTCACACTAATAGAAAATAAGTGATAAACTATATAATGTGAACTAATCATTTTAAGTTAAGCAACTAGTCATGCTAGATAAAAGTGATTATAAGATAAATACAAAAAGCATGCTAGTATCATATATCTCACATTGATTCATATAATAAGAAACTAAAAGAAATCAATGAGAGCTAGTATCAAGACATAAATGAAACATGCTAGATTCTATAAATATACACCATTTCAGAAGAATCGTTTAGCAAGTTACCAAAGTGGCTATAGTGGCCACATTTATGTTGGTGCAATTGCTTGGAAGATGACCATTGTAGCTTTGCAATCATCAACATACTCTATGGTGCTATGTCCCGGCACAAGAAGATCCACCTACAACATGAGGCAAAGACTTTGGTATCCAAATGAATTTGGATCCACATTTGTTAACTTTGGGAACCCAAGTAGCATTTACTTTTGCATTGCTAGTAAATCTCCTACCAATAGGGCAACTAAAACTCATGTATCCAATACGAGAGCAATAAAAGCACCTAATGCTAGTGTGTGCACATGTTTCAGAATGAGCATGGTTGTGATCATGTGAGATACTAGAATGACGAATATCTCTAGTGTGAGCATGAAAGAATTTGGTTTTAAGAATATCATATTTTGACAACAAATCATCATGCATACAAGTAAGAGAATTAAATTTAGCATTTAAAACATTATTCGCTTCTTTAAATAAAGTAATTCTAGAGATAAAAATATTATTTTATTTCTTTAAAGCATTAGTAGAAGAATCATGCAATTGAGATAACTCATGAGTTTGTTTCTTGAAATCTTCTATTGATGTGGAGAGAGTTTTAATTTTCAAAATCAAAGCATTTTTAAGCTCTTTAAAGAAACACAAGAGGAGTTTTGAGAATCAAGTCTAAATAATAAATCATGGTTTTTATTTCTTAATAACTTATTTGCTTCTTCTAAATGAACAATATTTTTGAAAGTTCTTCATTTGTAGAATGAAGGTCATCAAGAATCTCTAAGGATTGATTAGCCATAGCTTTTCACTTTGAGGATTTCTTGCATTTAGAAGAAACATGATTGTTTATGCTATTAGAAATAGAACCCTCTTTATCGGAGGAGGAATAGGATGCCATAGAAAATAAGGATCTACTCGAAGGATGTTAAGCCAAAAGAAATAGAGTCATTGCTTTGATACCAATTATAGGAACCCTAGAGGGGGGGGTGAATAGGGTCAAGCTAATAAATCAAGCACTACTGACATCTGATGTATCCTGGTATCCTCCTCGAGGCACTCCAGTCCCGGAAACTCTTATCCGGCTTGAATCCACTATTAGCAAAATAGTTACACCACGAGCTTTAATCCGAAGGCCCGTTGACTTCTTACACAAAAGCTTTGATCCGAAGGCTCTTTAACTTCACACAAGCTTTGATCCGAAGGCTTGTACACTTCAACCTCTTACAAGATGGTTTTGATCTTCTTAAAACAAATATAAAGATCTAACTTTTACAACTCAAAAATACACTAACACAATTTATGGATGGGAAAATGAAAGCTTTGGTGGAGTATTTGAATTTTTTTAGGCTCAAAGGGATTAACCTTGAAAGAAGGGGTTCAAGACTTTATATATGCTAACACAAAGAAAGAGCAAAAAATATAACTTTCAGCTTTCAAACGGTATATCGTCGGGATACTACAATATACCGTCGGTATACCGGTCTGCAGTAGCAACGGCTATAAATATGACCGTTGGGATTATTTAATGCACAAAATCCGACCATTGTATTGCCAACTATGTGAACCGGTATACCTTCGTTATAGACCAGTATACCGTTAGTATTCCGGTCCAAACCACAGAGAGCAACATTGATATAAAATCGGTATGCCATCGGTATACTCCAGTATATCGTCGGTATGCCAGTTTTTATCTGAAAATGATCCTAGGTTATTTTCTATCCTACCTTTCGATTTTGCTTTCTATTTCTTGTGTTTAAAATTATTCCTAAGACTCATTACAAACTTTAGACAGAATAAAGCAGGTGCAAGCTTCTTCAGAGTCTGGAAATGTAAACCCCCTATTTTTAAATTAAATTTTTAAGTATTTTTTATTTAATTGTTAAATTTCTTTATGTTATTTTCTTAGTTAATTAGAAAATAAATTCTTGATTTATTTACTTGTATAAATATTTATTTAGAATTATTTCACAAAAACTAATTTTTATTTATTTAAAATCTTTTATTAAAGTATTATAAATTTTTTAGGATTTATTTCGTGTGCAAGTATTTTTATAGTGTAAAATTAATTACTAAAGGGTTATGGATTTTTTTTCTAGATTTAATTCTATTATATAACTATTTTTCTTAGAAATTACTTCTATATATATTAGGTATCCATGCTTTATATATACTATCTTTTACAATGAATAAATTCTACTGTATTATTATATTTATCAGTTCCAAATCAAAGTTGCAGTTAAGTAACTGCCCCAAAAGTGTGGATATTTAGAACAAGAAACATACTTCTAGTGCACATTTTTCTATCATGTTACAATCAGGTAGGGTCCAGATCCTTCATATATAGACTATGCCACAATAGTCCATTCGTTCACCATAAGAATAAAGGTTTGAGTTCGAATTGCAACAAAATAGAAAAAAGAAAAGAAAAGAACAACAACAACAACATCAAACTACTACAACAACAACAAACAAATAACAAAATCTCTAAACCAAATTCTAATACTAAACCCCAGACCCGACCCTAAACTCTACTCGCGGCCCAGACGAAAACCCCAATCGATCTATATATATACAAATTGGTGTATACGAAACCCTAGCCAAACGAGACCGCCTCCAGACCTTCCCTTCATCCAATCGAGCACCCCAACACCGTGCGAGACTGCCGAAGACCTGACCCGCCGAAGACCTGACCCGCCGACAACCTGCATCCCGCTGAAACCGATGCCGACACCCGCACGCGACAACCGCAGGGATGACCCCGACCCCATCTTCAAGGACGGATTACTCCATCACCACTTAATCGTTTTTCGATCTACTTGTTCAGGTATGCCCATAACATAACCCTCTAGGATTCCCTCCAAGCGGGACGAGTTTTGTGTCCCAGATTGGTCAAAAAATTGACCGAAAGTCGGTCGAAAAATTGTCCAAGAACAGTCCAAAAATTTGACCCAAATTCCCATGTTCATGCCCAATTTGCCACCAACCCGTTTATTATTTTCAAAATCTAATTGAAAGATTTTTTCTTAATATAACCAAGAATTTTACTGTTCTTTTAGTTTTTATTAGTTTATTTTATTTGTTAAATTATTCGGCCTCCAAAACGATAAAAACTTAATATTTTAAAACTAAAATTTTGTGAAACAGAGTGCGCCCTGCCAAACGGTACCGCCTCGTCGAGTACCAACTGCACTGAAAGACGTGTATGGTATATCCTGATGTATGAACTTTTGCGGAAGTTGATTCGGACGTGTGTGCGCACCGGAATTAACATGTATCCGTAAATAGTTTCCGTATCGTGACTTTTGCAAACAACCACCCTACTTAGTGTACCCTCATTGGAATATGATAAAACTTGCACCATTGGATTCGTGGTATCATGCTGGTCCTGTGACCCAGGTTTCACACGATTCCGAGATAGTTGACCGAGTCGCCTATTCGCGGGCCCACGGTTTGACTTGAAGGGCAATTTTGTGATCGGCTCACCGGAATCCAAAGTTGGATATACCGTTAAGTTTGTATCAACATTTAGGATTTGTTTGACCTAAAATTTGTCCCATTTAGAGACCTTTAGCCATGGCACATATTTTGGTACAAAGTGGCCCACATGTGGACCCCGCTTTGGCCCAAAATTATATTTTTGCTCCTGTGTCCAAATTGGACGAAAGGGTAGAGTTTTCTGACTATCTCGCTTATTCCGGGAATGTTGGTAATATTTTTTTCAGTGTCCAGAGACGTTAGTACATCTTTCTCTTTTTGTGCTATTATGACGAGACGTGTTTGCAGCCAGAACATTTTCTAAACTTTGATCGGACACCAGGCAAGTATACCTTGCCAAATTGCTTACAATACTTTGCATGCTTGTCATATTTTCATATATTCATTATATATATTTTATATGTATTTTTTTTCAGTCTAAATTATTTATTATATTTGTTGACGCACACTTGACACATAGTATCATGGGTGGGGAGGATAGTCAGTAAGCGTATGGGCTACCAACTTTGGTAAACCGTAGTAACTTGACGCACTATAGTATTTGTGTTGTGATGGTCACTACCCTCGAGGTATGTCGATTTGGTGTTACAATGGTCGCTACCCTTGAGGTATGTCGATTAATAGTACATGTACGTTTTAGTATTCACGAGTTATGAGATAGCGTGTGTATTAGAGTAGCCTACACTTGCCGATACGTTGAATAGTTGTCCTTATTATGCATTTTTATATAGATTGTCTAGTATAGCGTACTTGTATATTTTTTATCTATTCTTTATGCATATTTTACTGTATTCAATTGGCATATTATTTTTTGTATCTTGTTACGTCCCTCTGAGGACCTGTTCCCTTTCCAGGTGTAGACGATTATGACTATTTGCAGGAGCACAGATCAAGACTTACAACGTCATCCTCTTTTGAAGAGGTCTTCCCTTCGAGCCTCTCTGATCATTAGATGATGTACTTATTATATTTACCTTTATATTCTAGTTTGGCAGTAGATTTGTCTCCATCCAACTATTAGTTCTTCTCGACTAGTTCATATTTGGTTCATTGACATATTTGATCATTTATTTCTTTATGATTTTTGTGGATAAGATTTAGTTATGCCCTGTGACTTGTGACAATTATATACCATTTGTGAATTATTGTTCATAATATAGCGTACGTATGTGTTATGGTTTACATATATTGGAGTCTCCGTATACATACGGCTGGCATGCTTACGTATTCCTAGTCCTACATATTTTGGGACTAGGACGTGACATATTTTTGTGGTGGCCCATACAGGTAGAGTTAGTCATTTCGGTTAACTGTACCGAGCGGGCCTGCACCTAGGCTTAGAGTTTTATGTCTCATCCACATACTTGATTTTGTTCCAAGTTTTTGAACTCGCCTACCTTCCTTTACCTTCGAAGTTGTACCGCTTAATTCTCTTGACATTGGTATCCTTGTTTTCTTACCTCTTCCTATTTAATATACTTCCCTAATAGTTCCTTGAGTATATCCTCCTGCCAGAATATATGAATCCTTATTGGTAGGGTTAGGAGATAATTATGATAGCATACCTACTAAGAAAAATAAATTAGAATATTGGCAACTCCCAAAAGTTTAGCATACCTAATGAACCCTAGCATCCAACACCTGCAAATTAATTGACCCTTATCCCTTGATATATTTAGGAATAAATTGAGAGTAGTATAGACTCTACTAGGGTTAGTTAAAAATTTGACCATATTGTTTGACCCTAGTATTGAGGAACCAATAAAAATCCAAGGTTGAATATTAGGACTAAACCTAACTTTTATAGTGAGATAATATTAGAGAACTATAAATTTAGATTCTTGTCTTGATATTAGCAGAGCAGTACCTTAGAAAACCAAGAGGAATGAACCAAAACCTTAGTAAGAGCAAGGGTACCCTACCCTTAGCTTAGTAGGTCCCCTACAATCTATGATCATCGTTGAGTCATACTTGAGTCTCCATGAGTCATCGACCCTGCCATCTCATCCAACTATCCATATACTTTCTCATCTTGAGTTAATCTCTCCCTCCATCATAGATCAATTATCATAGCTCTTTACCAATTAAAACACATTTTATGAATAGAATATTTTTCTTGATCATACCTCGAACACTGAAATTAACATACCATATTTTTTTAGGAAACCATGATATTATCAAGAGTTCTCTATTTAATTTTATATCTTGTTTCTCCAAAACCATAACGGTCGCTATTTATGCAACGACAAAAAAAAATTCATCTTTCAGTTTGTGCCACCTAACCCTTCTAATTGTAGGCTAAGTGATTCCTTTTATGTTAGGATATATATTTTGCTAGAATTATAGTTGTTAATCTTGAATTTTGAAATTTTGTGATTAGTAGTTAGAACTTGATAGTTTAAGTTATTCATTTAGATTATGATTTTATGATTATCCTTTAGTTTCAAATCAAGTAATATGTTCCACATATCTCAATACATGTTATATTCTCTTTCACTTGAGAGCCAGCAACTTCTCTATTCTTAATATTAACACTTTTGTTCTATAATCACTATGATTAAGACTTAAGATGACCATTACCTATAGAGTTTTATAATGCAATAAGATACCTTAATAAGTACTAAGTTCTTTTCCTCATATACCCTAACAAGAGTTTCTACTTTATTTACAAGGACAAGATTATTTTATAGAATCCCCTTAAGGCAGTTACAGTATTAGTTGATACTTATAAGTTGGGTAGTATGCCTCACAACCTAGTATCACATAGTCCTTTTGATCCATTAATGAAGTATAATTGAATGATACCAAATATATGCTAGCATAAGATGATAGTGTTTATCCAGACTGTAGAACTTAGAGGCCCATATCCCTATTTGGTCGATTAGAGACTTAGACAAGAAGTTAGTATGGCAACTGTAGATGCACAACACCGAACGAGTCTTATCTTCTTGGTGAACTTGAATTATTTCGTACCTTTCTTTATCATAATCCAGCGTACTTATACTTTTTGGACTACCTCGACTTATGCTGCTATTATAGCCTAGTTTTGCAAGTTTATTCTTTTATCGAGCTTGTTCATGACATATGTGTTATTGGGGGCCCCTCTAATATATATGTCTATTTAGAATCAGTGTATTACGGTCTGATCAACCTTAGTGCACTTGGTTCGCCATTCATATGACTATTTTACGTGGATGGAGATAAAGTTGACTTAGCTTATTAGACGAATATACATGCCCTCTAAACAGGCCAAAGCATAACGTATCGGTTACGTAACTGTACTAATACAAGCTTGCGAATAGAAATTACAAAATAGAATCTCAACCCACGATCGTCTTGACAACTCTCCTAGATTCTTCAATCACCTTTGACTCTGTATTTGAGATCGATTATATCTTCCTTGAACTCTTATTATTATTCCTATTTCGGAAAGACAATCACTCAGACTTGATGGAAGTCAGATACATGGATAATACTAGGTACGCATTACTAGGTGATTGCCTTTTATGAGTAAGGGCGTGAAACATGTGATATATTTGGTGTTAAAATTTTTGAGGATATATGGAATAACACGATTAAATAATTTAAGGAAGTCTTTCTTAAAGGTATAGTCTTATGTGATAGATCAGTTAATTCTAAGTTGGGTAGGAGTTGCATTGTCAACTTGAGCTAAAATTTTATATGAAGATCTTAGACGGTGGTTATGAAGGTTATCAAGTAAGATAAGATCGAGGAAATTAAATCATTTTAATTTCAAATTTTTTTTAGAAGAATAATTATGATGATGATGATTTAACTTTAAAGATAAGAAATAGAATAAATTTTGAAATTTTGATATATTGGACCAAATATTTATAATTTGAGCATATGATTTAAATTTTGAATATTGAATGTTGACTCATCGATTTAAATTTTGAGGATAAATATAGAATTTTAACCTTGAACATTGGTAGATTAGATTTAAAATTTTACAATTTGAGGATTTAAATTTAATTGTTAATTTTGAATGTTGAATCACCCAGATGGAATTTTGAGGATAGAGATCGAATTTAAGATTTGATGACTATGAAATCCTTAAATTTGAAACTCGAAATAAGATTGGATGGAATAGAATTTTGGTTATTTAAATTCTAAGAGGAGATTATGATGGCTTGGATCTTTATTCAAAAATTTGATGTGCGTTATTTAAATTTTGGTGATGTTATACAGATTTGACTTAAATTTACAGTATGATTATTGAATTTGAGAAAAGATTTTTATATATTGAAATTAAATTTAAATACCGATTCTGAGAAGAACGTTATGAATTTGATTTAGATTTAGTTATGTTATAAGATTTTGAGAGAGTACAATTGACTTGACCTAGATACGAATTTTAAGGATTTAAAATTTGACGACTTCAACGAGTAGAAATGTAGGCATTAGTAACTATAAAAAATTTATAGAATAAAGGGACACCCTTTTAACCATTAGTGTATAGAGATCTCAAGATCGTCCATGTATCCAAGTAATGGCAGTAGTATTCTCTTTTCTATCAACATCTCGTCCCCTTGGGTTACTCATCCCCTTTATCGTATCCTCGATTCCTTGTGACAGTTCTTCTTCTACTAAAACTTATTCGTGCCATATTACTTTACTTAAGCAGACCAAACCGACACTTATAATTTAATGCATTTTCTCTTCCCAAGTTTGAGGTACGATAATTCGTACTTGACCCTTCTCTACCTTATTGCTTCTCTTATTCTAAAAAATGTGCTTTATTTTTAATTTCGAGGACGAAATTCTTGTAAGTTGGGTAGAATATAAACCCTCTATTTTTAAATTAAATTTGCAAGTATTTTTTTATTTAATTGTTAAAAAAATTTAGGTTATTTTCTTAGTTAATTAGAAAATAAATTCTTGATTTATTTACTTGTATAAATATTTATTTAGAATTATTTCACAAAAACTAATTTTTTATTTATTTAAAATCTTTTATTAAAGTATTATAAATTTTCTAGGAATTATTTCTTGTGCAAGTATTTTTATAGTGTAAAATTAATTACTAAAGGGCTATGGATTTTTTTCTAGATTTAATTCTATTATATACCTATTTTTCTTAGAAATTATTTCTACATATATTAGGTATCCATGCTTTATATATACTATCTTTTACAATGAACAAATTCTACTGTATTATTATATTTATCAGTTCCAAATCAAAGTTGCAGTTAAGTAACTGCCCCAAAAGTGTGGATATGTAGAACAAGAAACAAACTTCTAGTACAAATTTTGCTATCATGTTACAATCATGTTGGGTCCAGATCCTTCATATATAGACTATACTACAATAGTCCATTCGTTCACCATAAGAATAAAGGTTTGAGTTCGAATTGCAGCAAAACAGAAAAAAAAAGAACAACAACAACAGACTACTACAACAGTAAATAACAAAATCTCTAAACCAAATTCTAATAGTAAACCCCAGACCTGACCCTAAACTCTACCCGCGGCCCAGACGAAACCCCCATCGACCTATATATATACACATTGGTGTATACGAAACCCTAGCCAAACGAGACCGCCTCCAGATCTGTCCCCCATCCAATCGAGCACCCCAGCACTGTGCTAGACCATCGACGACCTGACCCGCCGATAACCTACATCCCGCTGAAACTGACGTCGACACCCCCACGCGACAACCACAGGGATGACCGCGACCCCATCTTCAAGGTCGGATTACTCCATCACCATTTGATCATTTTTCAATCTACTTATTCAGGTATGCCCACAACCTAACCCTCTAGGATTTCCTCCAAGCGGGATGAGTTTCGTGTCCCGGATTGGTCAAAAAATTGACCGAAAGTCGGCCAAAAACTGTCCAAGAACAGTCCAGAAATTTGACCCAAATCCCCATGTTCATGTCCAATTTGCCACCAACCCGTTTAATATTTTCAAAATCTAATTTAAATATTTCTTCTCAATATAACCAAGAATTTTACTGTTCTTTTAGTTTTTATTAGTTTATTTTATTTGTTAAATTATTCGACCTCCAAAATGACCAAAAACTTGATATTTTAAAACTAAAATTTTGTGATACGAAGTGCGCCCTGCCAAAGGAGACTGCCTCATCTTGTACCAATTGTACCGAAAGGCGCGTATGATATATCCTGATATATGGACTTTTGCGGAAGTTGATTCGGACGTGCGTGCGCGTCGGAATCAACCCGTATCCGTAAAAAGTTCTCGTATCGCGACTTTTGCAAACAACTAGCCTACTTTGTGTACGCTCGTCAGAATGCGACAAAACTTACGCCATTAGATTTATGATATCACGCTGGTCTTGTTACCCAAGTTTCACGCAATTTTGAGACAGTTGACTGAGCCCCCTATTCGTGGGCCCACGGTTTGACTTGAAGGGCGATTTTGTGATCGGCTCACCAGAATCCAAAGTTGGACATACCGTTGAGTTCATATCGACGTTTAGGATTTGTTTGATCTATAATTTGTCTTATTTAGAGACATTTATCTATGGCACATATTTTGGTGCAAAGTGGCCTACATGTGGACCCACTTTGGCCCAAAATTATATTTTTGCCCCTGTGTTCAAATTGGACGAAAGGGTGGAGTTTTTTTACTATCTTACTTATTTCGAGAATGTTGGTAATATTTTTTTTAGCATCCCGAGGCGTTCGTACATCTTTCTCTCTTTGTGCTATTGTGACGTGACGTGTTTATAGCCAGAACATTTTCTAAACTTTGATCGGACACCAGGCAAGTATACCTTGCCAAATTACTTACAGTACTTTGCAAGCTTGTCATATTTTCATATATTTATTATATGTGTTTTATATGTATTTTATTTTCGGTCTAAATTATATATTTTACTTGTTGACACACACTTGACACATAGTATCATGGGTGGGAAGGACAGTCAGTAGGTGTATGGGCTACCCACTTTGGTAAACCGTATTAACTGGACGCACAACGGTATTTGTGTCACGATGGTCGGTACCCTCGAGGTATGTCGATTTGGTGTTACGATGGTCGCTACCCTCGAGGTATGTCGATTAATAGTACATGTACGTTTGAGTATTCATGAGTTATGAGGTAGCGTGTGTATTAGAGTAGCCTACACCTGCCCATACATTGAAAAGTTATCCTTATTATGCATTTTTATATAGATTGTCTAGTGCAGCATACTTGTATATTTTCTATCTATTCTTTATGCTTGTTTTACTGTATTCAATTGGCATGTTATTTTCTGTATCTTGTTACGTCCCTCTGAGGACCTGGTCCCTTTTCAGGTGTAGATGATCATGACAATTTACAGAAGAACGGATCAGGACTTGCTACTTCATCCTCTTTCGAGGAGGTCTTCCCTTCGAGCCTCTCTTATCATTAGATGATGTACTTATTATATTTACCTCTATATTCTAGTTTGGCAGTGGATTTGTCTCCATCCAACTATTAGTTCTTCTCGACTAGTTCATATTTGGTCCATTGACATATTTGATCATTTATTTTTTTATGATTTTTATGGAAGAGATTTAGTTATGCCCTGTGACTTGTGACAATTATATACCACTTGTGAATTATTGTTCATAATACAGCATACGTATGTGTTATGGTTTCCATATATTGGAGTCTTCATATACATACGGCTGGCATACTTACGTATTTCTAGTCCTACGTATATTGGGACTGGGGCATTACAGAAAATAATGATTGGCATAGCTTGGCTTCTTCCCTTGATAGATAATGGCTTTTTTCCTTGACGGCAGTTGTCCCAAGATACCCAAATTATGAAATCTGAATACCTTTCGGGCACTGTCCCCTCGACCCCCGTCCTCTGACCGGGCAGTGGAACCCCCGAGTGCGTGGCTCCGGAGATATCTTACGCAGTTAAGAAAAATCTTGTGGGATGACGTCGTCTTTGGCCCATCATGATTTCTTCATTGTATATGTCCATGTTTGATCTTACTTATTGCTTTTCTGCAAATACAAGTTAGGCAAACAAAGTAATATACACAGTAGCAAGTATGATAATATTTAATGCATATTTGGACTATGCTAAGTTTAAGTATTCAAAGTAGTGCTAGCATAAATATTACGGATGTTATAATATTAAATAGAATAGATTAACCATATTCAAAAATATAGTTAGATCATTGGGCTAATATTATATATATATATATATATATATATATATATATATATATATATATATATATATATATATATATATATATATATATATATATATATATATCATATATGCTTGACAACCTATGATACCTACACTCACTTGATAGCTATACTATTTAGGCTCACAAGATACACAAAATGCCTATGTCGTATAGTAAGTTCTCTACTTATAACTAATACTGCACCTAATAGACCTATTTAATAAATTATATGGTTAAAGTATGTCATATCCCTTCATATCATCTTTTCAAAACTTTAAACGGATCATATTTTTGTATCCAGAAGCTCCCGGAATCGCGAAAACACCGAAACGCGTTCGTCTTTCGGACACCGGACACTCAAACAGTTTTACAGAAAGTTTCAAAATAAATTTGGCCTATTAATTTAAATATTTGGAAATCTAACTTCGATACGGTTCTTTTAAAAAAAAAAAAAGATTAATCAGAGTCTTGAGTTAAGAGTTATGGCATTTATAAGTTACTATGACTGCTAAAAATGAGGCTGAATACTATGACAAATTTGGGCTATTTTGGACAAAAGAACACATGTATACACCAAATTTACCAAATCTACCTATACGTATCATGGCATATCATGATATAGACTCTACATGTCCAATTTTGGACACAAGAACACCTTCACACCCTCAAATAAAAATTAATAGTCCTTATTATGACACAATACACTCACTCAATGGACACAATTGAGATTTTTCCAAAATTGAGTCCCAAAATTATGACACCAACTTAGATCTACCAAATTGAGGGCTCCTAGTGCTGAGATAAAATTTGATAAAGTCAAATCTAATCATGAAAAAATCTAATCATGGTTAGGAACACCCTTGGTTATGTAGGAACACCCCTTGGTTATGTAGAAATATTTTCATTGTAAAGTCAAATCTAATCATGGAAAGGTTTCTACATAACCAAGGGATGTTCCTAACCATGAATTTGATAAAATTCAGATAATTATCTAGTGTTTTGGTAGCCTCCTTGGAGAAATTTAAATTTGGACACGGAAGAGATGAGTAGGACACAATCTCCTAGCAAGCTCCTTTCCTATGAATTTTCTTTTGCTCTCCGATGCTCTAGGCCTTCATGATGGTGAGAATGAGTGAAATTGGAAGTGGATTGAGTAAAATTGGTAAAAAATTGGGTTTGCTTAGGAAGAAAGAAGCTTTGGAAAAAATAAGGCTACTGAGTGAAATGAATGGATGAGCCCTAAATTGAACTTATCTCTTATAGAAAGGTTTGATCATGCCAATATATCAAGTCTGCCCATCTCCATTTATCATGAATAAAATCTAATTAACTAAAGGAATGAATCTCAACAACTAAGATAAATATTTTCTTCATGACAACTAAACTTAATTAATTCTAATTACTAAACTCATGACTAAAATAATTAGCATTAACTAACACTTGAAAATTCTAATTGGCTAGCTACTAACTAACACTAATATAATTCTAGACAATCACTAATATAAAATAATATATATAAATTTTAACAATATACAAAATTATCAAAATATCCCTATGATAACATATATATATATATATATATATATGTATATATATATATATATATATATGTGTGTGTGTGTGTGTGTGTGTGTGTGTGTGTGTGTGTGTGTGTAGGTTTTATGTTCTTGAGTTAGTTTGTAATTCTTCTTTGTAACCTCGAGAGTAACATATCATCCTTTGTTGATTTTAGGATTATTTACACTAACTTTTTCTATGTTTTATGTTTATTATAAGGACCTCCCTTATTTTAAAATAATTACACTGACATCCCCTATGCTTTATGTTTTATTTTCAAAATAAGGATGATTAGTGTGATAATCATTTACATAAAACATAAAATCCATGGAAGATACGGGTAATTATTTTTAGAATAAGGAAGGTTCGGGTAATAAACATAAAACATAGGGGAGGTTAGTATACATAAATATTGATTTTATATCTTCTTCTAATTGTAAGTTAATAGTCCAATTATTTTCAATCATACAAACATATAGTGGGTGCAGACATAACCCGTAGTCATTCTAAAGAAGAAATATATAAGTATTTTGTTATTGGGGGTTGTATGCTATTATTATAAAGAATATTTTATCAAATGTCTCCACTCAAATTTACAAACTAGAATATATTTTTACTTTTTTAAAAATCTACCAAATACCTCTATTTTTTGCAAAATCGGTTGAAATAGTGGGATATCCTTTAAATTTTTAATTGTCCCATACAAAGGAGTGGGACATTTGGTAGTTAAAAAAAAGGTGGGAATATATGCTAATTTGTATAATTTGAATGGAGATATTTGCTAAAATATCCCTTTTATTATAATTAATTCTAATACTTTTAGTATACAAACATTCAATGTGTTGAACATGAAATTTTTGTAGATTTATCTAAATAAGAAATTTTTTTTTGTTATTGAGATGACTTTTGGTGTAGATTGAACATAAATTAGAAATAAAAACAAAATTATTAGGAGTGGGATTTGAACCCACGCCCTTTCAGACCAGAACCTTAATCTGGCGCCGGCCATTTCAACTTAATAATACATATTAGATTATGCGTTTCCTATATTTATTGTACAGTTGTACAGAATCTTGAAGCCAACCATCTCCTTTTAAATATATCAATCCAACCAATGATTAATAAAATATATAAAAACCATCTCCTCATTCACCGGTTAACACTATATATATATATATATATCATACATGCTTGACAACCTATAATACCTACACTCACTTGATAGCCATACTGTTTAGGCTCATAGGATACACAAAAGGACTATGTCATATAGTCAGTTCTCTACTTATAACTAATACTGCACCTAATAGATCTATTCAATAAATTATATAGTTAAAGTATGTCATAGCCCATCTGCTCCGACAGTACCTCGCTGCATCTAGCCTCGAGTCGACCACATCGACGAGTGTTCTAATGAACGGGTCCACCAGAGCATTACCTCTAGTCGACGAACTTTAAGGAGTTCTTCGTCTTCTCCGATGACTTTTAGAACTTTTCCATCAGTAAGTCCTCTGTTCCTTATCGTTACTCTGCATAGATCATTTTTGCATGATCGATCCTTATCTTGATGTTCCTGGCATTGAATTGTGTCCCCTTCCTCTATATGACCTCCAATAGCCTTCTAACGTCGGATGATGCACGTCGACCGATTTGTAGTGGACTCCGGCGGATACAGAACTTTGATACTATTGTTGTCACTGCTCGACGGCGATGGTTAGGTATCTCCCGAAGCTGTTGAACACCGGACGTCGATCGTCTCCACTGGATCCATAGGAGCTCCTCCATTGGTTAGCACTCCGGTCTCCCTCGTCTTCTCTTTCTTCATTATGTGTGATGGATTCAAGTATTTTTAGGGCTGAACTTTGGGCCTAATAAGTATAGTTAGGATTTATATTAAATTTGGAATTAAGGCAGAAATTAATTTTAGTTGGGCCTGGGCTAGTGTTTAGAAGAAATAACCATAGGAATTTTCTACTAGGCCAGTCCGTAGGCTGAAATAAAATTATTTGCTGACATTTCAATGGGCCAAGCCAGAACTGGGCCCGTAACGAAAAATAAAAGAAAATAACTATGTACAGCGGGTCAGGCTTGGGCTAGGGATGAACAATAAATAAAAAAAAAATAACATCATGGACTTGTCTGGGCTTGATTTTACACAAGAGAAATAAACGTGTAATAAAATTTTGACTATAAGTAGGCTTAAGAAAATAGAAATTATATTAAGAGAATTATAAAATATAGTATGGATTTAGGGTACCTTTCGACTTAGGATTTAAAATCTAGAAACTTCACTTTAGACTTTATAATAAAATAAGTTCATAAAATAAAATAAGAAAATAAAAAAGTTTCTAGTAATTCTAAAAATATCACTAAATGGACTTTTTTGTCTTTTGTGGATTTGGTCAACACAGAGATTTAGGTCTTGGACCTAGTCACCTATAACTAATCCAGTCAACTACACTATGTCTATATCTCTTTACTTGATAAATATTATTTTATTCATATTTATGACTCATGTTGGACACGAGGAGGACATAAGTTTACTTGTACTTCATGTGAGTATAATTTTGGTTCAACGTTGGAAAGAAAAAAATACTAAATAGATATGTGATCAAACACAATTTGTTAGATACGTCATGTGGATAGCTAATCATACACTTCACATATGATTGAGCCGTATCCTTATTGTCGTGTACTTACTAGTCGATCTCATATCGAAAATATTATTTCATTAATTGTTTCTTGTACATGATTTCAGTGTTACATGATTTTCTGGTTACAACAGGTCAATTTCATGTATTCTATTGCATAGTATTTTTTAGCTTTATTCTATATTAAATTCATTGTTCATATTTGTACGTTGCTTTATCCTGACTAATATATATTGACAACAAGTAATGATGATAATTTGTATCCTAAATATTATGGACCGCAGGATGACGTCCTAGGAGAGGCTGGTTCGGATGCACCGACGGACCCTAAGGTGAACTCTGGAGGGATGTGATTTAAGACTATTGTTAGCTTTTTCTTTTCCGTATGAAATTTTTTTTAAAGTCATTTGACCGAATTTGTCTCCGAATAGAACTGTATGACATGTAATAATGACTGGAACTCTTTGACTGTGTGGCTCTGGTGATTGTGTCTAAATTTTACTTGCTCGTTATCTAGATGCTGTGATGAGTAGATTGACGTGTTGTGATATGGAGAAAATAATGAGTTATAGATTGCGTACTGTTGTCGATATATACCGCGATGTAGGCTGGACGATGATCACGCACTCGTATCGAGTTATTCAGGAGTGGGTCGTTACAACAATAGCTCTGAATATTTATATAATAAAGCGAAGTAGGATCACGATTAAAAGATAAAAATATATCAAATGACTACAAATATTACACATGTACATATATGTCAATAAGAAACCTTAAATCTACTAAAAATGTTATTGAACATATTGTTAAATCATATAAACATTTTAGCAACAATGAGTTGGACATGAATTTTTTTGTAGATTTGTCTAAAATAAGAAACATAAATTCTTTGTTATACAAAAAAAAAATTATTGTTGAGATTGGGATTTGAACCCACACCCTTTCGGACCAGAACCTTATTCTGGCGCCTTAGACCAACTCGGCCATCTCAACAATTGTTTATTTTGGTTGACAAAGTGTAAATTATATTGTGCTTTATTGTTTCTTGCCTTGCCTTATATATTTATGGGTTTTTTGATATTAGCCCCCTGTTAGATGAAGGATATTGATATTACACCCCATGTTGTTTCAAAAGTTGAGAACATCTCCCTCAAAGTGTCACTTTTACCTTTAACGCGACACATTCAAAACTCATTAGCGACACTTTGAGGTAGGTGTTCTCGACTTTTGAAATAACATGGAGGTAATATCAATATCTTTCATCTAACATGGATTAATATCAAAAAGTCCTATATTTATCGTAGAATTGTACGAAATCTTTGAGCCAACCACAACGTTTGAAAAAAAATTATTCCTTATCGATAAATCAATCCAACCAATGTTTAATAAAGTACATATAACAATCATTATATCTATTACAAATGGAAGCCGGATAAGATTTTCTGTTTGGGCAGCACTATGGGTACAACCAAATGCTTACAACCTTGGTCCAAATTTGATTTTGGTTTTGCTTATTCGATTTTTGGTCCAATTCTATTTTCGGTTATTCAGTTCGTTTTAAACCGAATTAACCAAATGTTCACTCCTAATCAATTATGAATACTTGCTTAACATGAAGATAGTTTATAACATTGTGCTTGCAGCGGCGTCGCTTGGGATTGCCTTGGCTTGGTTATTTGCGTCCGGTGCGATGGGGCTGACAGTATTGGTGAGGTCCTCTCGTGGTTGTTTGGATATGTGCAAGTTGCGTTGGCACGAAAGAGAGTGAAGAGGAGCTCGATGAATGCTGCAGAGAGAGGACTAAGCAAAGACGAAACCAGAATCGACTCGGATGGACAAGATATGGACTGACTCGTATAAAAACAACTAAAATTAAAAAAAACTGACTCGTATAAAAAAAACTAAAATTAAAAAAAATATATGGGTGGGTTAAGCCCACCCCCGCTCATAGGTAGTTCCATTGCTGGGACTAAGGATGTCGGGAAGAGTATCACTAGGAGAACTTGATTTAAATAGCTTGTTTCAGTTAAATTATGTCTGGGTATTTGTGTCTGCTATTGTATAGTGTTCTTTTTTGTTTCTGTTTTTATTTTTATTTTTTTATTTTAGTAAGTTCTATTTTTTTTATTAGGATAGAGTATACGATAATATATTTTTATAAAATAGGAGGAAAAACTAAAAAGGATATTTTTTAAATAAAAAGAAAAGAAAATTCGATGAGATTCTGACGGCTTGCAGCACATTTAGTGAATAGTGGCTAAAAGGGTGCTCCGATCTACAGAAGAGTCCTATGCAAGGTCGTGGGCAATGTCCAGTGGGTTGAAATCAGTGCAATCAATAAATGTTGAATTAAGTTCATTTGTCCGATTTTATCCATTCCACATCCTACAAGTGATAAATCTCGTACAATACTCAGAGATTCAATCAAAACACCACAATATTGTTGTATTCTTGATGGAAAAAATTAAAAACTTTCAAAACACTTTAGTTCCACATTGGCTAGGCTTAAAACTCCTCCATGACTATATATTACTTCATCTTCTATGCTCACTTGTGAGTTCTTGTGGACTAGCATTGTGGACCATACGTACACACCACCATCGCCGCTCGGCTTGTTCGACGCATGTTACATGTCCGTTTACGGACGTCGAATGCTGATCTGAATTCTATTATCGGATTCGGGTTAAGACCCAAGAGATTTTTTTGCTCTTCATTACTTATTTATTTTCTGAAAGCTTTTGACTTTTAATTTTCTATACGTTAGACATCCATGGGTTATGGACTGTTGGGGTTTTCTAACTTGACTTTGGAAACTTTAGTTTCACATTGGAAAACCACCAAAGTGTATATCCCTATATATAGTCATGAATTGTATTGGCATATGCACATGGTGTGCGGTGGTCCATGTGGGATAATTTTTCAAGAGGGTTTAAGTTTAAATCTCAAAAAAACAATTCTTGTTTTTGTCAATCTCTTTGGGAAAAAAATTCATAAGAGCTAAGTCCCGTAGGGACTTAGCGATTCAGACTCGGGCTCGGGTTCGAGCTCGAGCGAAGGGCACAAAGTGGCGCTTTGATGACGTACTTTGTAGTTCGCATTTGCGTGAACGCTGTGCGGACTTTGCGTGGGCTATGCATGCATGCGTTGCTGTGCATATGGGGCTACACGTGTCACGTTCCGTGTCCACATGATCGGGCACAGGTTGCGAGCGCGCCCAACCTACGCCACAGTATTAACGGTAGTCAGCTTCTCAATCACATAACTACAAAAAGTAAAGCAATATCTAAATCCACACACACAAACGATCACCACATCCACTATCATGATTTAGTACATCATACATATCAACTTTACCCGGAGACAAATCCGGTAAATCCTCATAATCAAATACAACATATCGTCTAGTACATAAAGAATATGTGCTACTCTAAATCCTCCTAGTAGCTCAGCTGGTCTAAAGTGTACCTCTATGCCATGGCCTAATATGTCAACACCCAGTCAGGGTTAGAGCAAAGTTCATCCATACAAATGTTACACGATACAAAATAAAGCAAGTAAATAAATGTAGAAAATAAATCAGACAATGCAACTGTATGCGATATTGAGATGCAACCTGCAACACGAAAACTATAAGAACAACAATGAACAAGAATAACCACGACTAGACTCTATGTGCAATTGAAATATTATTTTCAGTATCTGGTCGGTTATGATAATCCGACACATCCGAAGATGACTATTTAACGATAGGTCCGGCACGACATATGTGAGGTGTATGTGTGCTATTTAACAATAATCATGAACGATATAGGTGTAACCACTTACTTACTTGGCATTTCCTCCTCCCACGACACACGAGACAATATCGACACAAGAGAACACATGAAATAATATGATCAATGCACGAGTCAACCAATATACATGAAGGATCACGTGTCAGAAATGTGTCGCAATATATATGAAACATGACTAGACAAGAAATAAAGAATGCATTTATAATGTACTAGTAAATGCATTTATAGGTGTAACCACTTACTTAGTTTTTATTTATCTCCGTAAGTTTAAAATAAATAAATAAATTGGTTGAGTATTTACTTAAGGATTGGATGGCTCAAATTTGAACCGATTCCTAGCCGCATTATAAGATTGGAGATTGAGAAACATGAGTAAGGAGTACTTGCCTCAAGTCCAATTGTTCAATTATTGATGTTGCTCCCGAGTCCAAACCTAATAAATACAAGATTTTCGATATAAGCCTATATGTTCCACTTATCTAGTTTGAAGATCTAGAATATTTTTCTCATTGTCAGATAATATACTCTTTTTAGAAATTTCTATTTGGCCTCTAAAATTCCTTAAAAGATTCTTACCTAAATTCTTGAAGTCTTTATTATATCCTTGTCTGTTATTTTAATTACTAAACTCAGCCTAATTAAAGTATACTTTCAGAACCCAAATGGTTAATGATCTATTTCATCTATGCCCACTGAATCTAACTCGGCATTTATTCCAATTAATCCTGGCCCATAATCCTTATTTAAGACTATCGCGCTCTAGCCCAAATCGATTAAACTTGGTTTTCTCTTTCCGGAAAGAAGAACTGAAAGATAAAATTAATATAGAATAGAAGCAGTACACCGGTGTGAGAGTCTTTTGTTGCTAAGAGCACATTCCAATTTCTTGATTCTAGATTCAGAATGTAGGAGCTAATTTTGGATAATAGTAAGATCCATCCCAAGTTATAATTTATAGATTCTTAGGCCCAACCCATAGGAGCTATAGGTTGGACTTGAAAATTTCTAAATTCAGAATGTAGGAAATCATTTTGTAGAATAATAAGTCCCAATTTGGAACCCCAATTTCTTGATTCTAGATTTTATATTGTTTTTCCATATTAATCTTTGATCACACAATCATTGGGACCAAATATCATTTTATCATTTTCTATTATTCTCAAACAAATTCAATGCATTCAACAATTACTTCTTCTTTTTAATTTGAGCCTCAAGATACAATTTTGAGCACCATATACTAAGGATGCTCTAAGTAGTATTGCTCATAGATATGAGAAGGAATACAATAAATAAGATTGTGTTAATATTGCTCATTAAGAGGGCGACGATAGTATGATACTAAAATAACATGATTCTACATATTGACATCATAAATATGTATATAAAAGATGAGAGTGAAAATTTCAATAACATACAGAAGGAATCTACCTAATTGAAGTCTACTGAAACTATAATACTTTTTCTGTCATCTGCTGAAACATCACTGAAGCAATTTGTCTATGGACTTCGTTTCTGCAGTTAGAACGCCTCTTCCCAAGAGCTGGCTTAATCATATTTCCTCTCCCTCTAAACATGTATCATGGATGAAACAAATGCAGTTATGATAAATTGTGACTACATTGTTATTCACTATATGGTAATTTAGTATACAGACATGGCCAACACAAAGAAAGAGCAAAAATATAACTTTCAGCCTGCGAATGGTATACCGTCGGTATACTACAGTATACCGTTGGTATACCAGTTTGCAGTAGCAACGGCTATTAATATGACCATTAGGATTATTTAATGCACAAAATTTGATCGTTCGATTGCCAACTATGATGAACCGGTATACCGTCGGTATAGACCAGTATACCGTCGGTATGCCGGTTCAAAAGACATAGAGTAATATTTATATAAAATTTGTATACCGTCGGTATACTCCAATATACCGTCGGTATACTCCAGTATATCATCGATATACCAATTTTCAGCCGAAAATGATCATGGGTTATTTTTTACCATAGCTTTTGATTTTGCCATCCATTTCTTGTGTTTACAATTATTCATAAGACTCATTATAGACTCTAGACAGACTATAGCAGGTGCAGGCTTCTTCAGAGTCTGAAAATGATGATTGGCATAGCTTGGCTTCTTTTCTTGATAGATGATGGCTTTTTTCCTTGACAACAGTTGTCCTGAGATACCCAAGTTGTGATATCTGAATACCTTTCGGGGTCTTCGCCCCCGAACCCCCACGGGGGGCGCTGCTCCCAAGACCCCCGTCCTCTGACCGGGCAGCGGAACCCTCGAGTGCGTGGCTCTGGAGATGTCGTAGGCAGTTCAGAGAAATCTTGTGGGATGAGGTCGTCTTTGGCCCATCATGATTTCTTCATTGCATATATCCATATTTGATCTTACTTATTGCTTTTCTGCAAATACAAGTTAGGCAAACAAAGCAATATACATAGTAGCAAGTATGATAATATTTAATGCATATTTGGACTATGCTAAGTTTAAGTATTCAAAGTAGTGATAGCATTAATATTAGTGATGTCATAATATTAAATAGAATAGATTAACCATATTCAAAAATATAGTTTGATCATTGGGCTAACAATCTCCCTATTTTTTATTATGGCAACTCGGTTCTATTTAAGATGGCTTTAATAGAAGCTCATATCACTAATATGTAAAACAATAAGCATATATTACTAAAGGTGGAAGAAGAATATAAATGCTATAGTGATTTCATGATTGGTTAGTAATATTAAACGGCTAAACTTAATTGATTCACCATATTCAAAAATATGATACAATCATTGGGCTAATAATCTCTCCATTTTTTTATTATGGCAAATCGGTTAAGTTTAAGATGGATACAATAGATGTATATGTCACTAATATGTAAAAGATATAAGAATACATTACTAAAAATACATTACTTAAACTACTTTTACCCATTTTTAAACATAATGAAACATACTTAAACTTACTTCTCCCCCATTGACATGATCAAAAATTAGCTTCCCCTACAAGTAGATGCAAGGAATTCATTCTCAAGTAAATAAATTAGAGCATGAGGAAGGCATAGACAGTCATGATTGAGATCAGTTATGAAAGCAATAGGAGAAGTGTGTAAAACCAAGTTTTAGAAGATACACAATTAATATATAATACCAATTAAAATATTGCTTGTTGAAACACAAAGTAGTTGGTACTATCAATGTGGAAAGATGAGAATAATGCAATAACAGGTTTACCAACTAGAAATCCAAGAAAGAATTCCAAAACATGATATGATATGAAATATGACTCTAGTTTGGAAAGAATAGATTTAAAAAAAAGAGCCATAAAGATTAGATATTTGCAAATATAATAGATAACATGAGAATAATGGAAGAAACAATAAGAGCTTTTAAAATGATTAAGTAAACAAATATAATTCACAATTTGCCCATACAAATTAGTGGATCAATGCCATATAAGGAGTATAATCATTGAAAAGAAATCAAGTAGATATACATGAATCTTCCTATTTGCAAGATCTATTCATTTATCCAAGTTCATGAATTTGAACTCAATTACCATATCATGCTATAAGAATATCCTTTACATAAACATGAAGGTGAAGGAGAAAAATACTTAAGAAAGAGAGATTCAGTCGACTTGAATGCTCCCCCTCAAAGTATGACCAATCTAGATAATCATGAATTTTGGTTAAGTCCAAGCAAAGAAAGCCAAAAAAATTTAATATACAAGGAAAGCCAAGGCAATAAAATTTTAATAGAATCATCAATAAAGGATAACAAGTTATTTTAGGAAAATTCTATCTATTAACCCATAAATGAGAGAGAAACAAGATAATTAAGACAATAACATACACTCTCATAAACCCTTCACATATCATGAACAGAATTAAATAGATATTAACAAGAAGCAATAAGAGTCACGATGAACTAGTTATACCACATATTAGAGGATGTAAATGAATTGAACCAATTAATTTGCTCCCCCTAAGAATACGCGTATCTAGTTCCAATGCACTTATAGCATAATAATAGATTAATACAAGATCTAGGGGATATATCAACTATAGATTTTTTTCCCCTTACTCAATGCATATAAGGCAAAAGAATCGTCACAAAAATGAAAACTATCATCTTTAAGAAAAGAGAGAACAATGTAAAAGACACTTAAAGATGAGCAACATAAAAAAATATTCAATAAAACATATAAATCAAAAGTTAAGAAACATTGAACTAAGTAGAATAAACTCATAAAGAAATAATTTAGGTCAATATATATTATCTTTTGAGAAAAAGTCATCAAGAAGTTAAAAGTATAAACAATCAAATAAACAAAACATGATGAATGTCACAATATAGCTCAAAAATACAAAAAAATAAGTCCATGATTAACTAATTAAGCAAGAATTAATTAATTGATTACTTTACATGGGCTTTACCACATATATAAATCAACCAACCGTATAGACCAAACCTTTCTATTACTTAGATAAAAATTAATTAAGTTTCATATGTGGTAACCCATGAGTAGTCAATGTAAAGTAAAATATTTGATATGGAGCTTACATAGTTAGACAATCTTGAACTATCCAATCGCTTGGATCATTTTTCAAGAGAGACAAATAAAATATGCATGATCCTAAGGATCTCATTAGTAAACTTTAATAGAAATTCCACGTCCATAGCTATAATAAAAACTCACAAATCAATAAAAAAATATAAAAAATATTCAATCTTATTTAAATTATGATACGATAAAAATAAAGAATACGATAAAATCATGACTCAAAAGTGAGAGAATTTTAAGAGATACTTACTAATGACTCATATGGAAGAAGATTAAAATAAAGAATCGCAAACTTCAATATTCAAACAAGATTAAATCAAGGATTTGTCAAATTAATGTTATAGAATAAACAAATCTATATAATGTAGAAAACAAATCTCATCAAGATAATTCACAAAACTTAATTTTATAAATTAGCATAACATATATAGATTGGAATAAAAATCAAATAGTTAGATGAGTAAAAGTGAAACTAAGATTATATAGCTTAACACTTTATCATAACAGAGCAAGCTATATAACCAAAATAATTAATAAGATAAACCATTAACAAGATAAATGTGCTTATTAAAACTTGAGTACTAAAACACATGATACTTGCTTAAGCTTAGAATATCCAAAAATGTCATACATTTTGAAAGATCAAAATAATTTATAGACTTTTCACTAAGTAAGGATAAGAGCAAGAATAAACACAATATATAGAAAAAATACGCTTATCAAATCAAAGACTAAAAGATTTACAAGAAGATAACAATAATACAAATATTTTTGCCAAGTATTGAGAACAATCCATAATAATAAAATTATAGATTGATCTAGAGAATGCAAAATATTATTACTATAAAAAAATAAGTGTATTCTCTAGAATTGGATAGATCTCAAAACAAGTGCTCAAAATATAGTAGCAAAAAGGCATAAGGTTTTTGATGTATCAATTACATGTATTCTTAATATGCTACAACATCATTGGGAAAAATAACTACAAACCAAGCATAAAACTCAAGAAATGAGCAAATAAAGATCATCAAGATCGAGAAAGCTAGATGCTAGAGAAAGCAAAAATATTTTTCAAAAAGCTTTCATAGTGCACAATAGAAAGAAGGTTTTGAAAGTGTGCACTAATAATTGAGGTAACTAAGATACACAATATAAAGTACAAGAGCATATGATTCTTAAATAAATATCCATATATAGTCATGAGGAAGACAGTAATAAATATTTTCTCTCAACAACCCGATTTCAAAGATAGATCAATTTGAAAACTCAAAAACAAGAAATCATAAATGTATATATATATATATATATATATATATATATATATATATATATATATATATATATATAGGCATACATGAAAAGATTCAAACAAATAAAAGCATGTATACACAATGTCAACCAAAAAGCCAAGAAGATATAATCACGTAAACGACTTTAAGGAAGAAGCTAATTGATTTAAAAAAATATGCACAAATTTGTCAAAAGAATCAATAGCAAAAATATGAGATAAGCACAAGTTTAAAGATACAAGTATAGAATACTTTTCAAATCAAAGTAAAACTTGAGCTTAACCCATACGCCTATATAAAGATTTTTACACAAAAATATATAACAATATAAGAAATACATGAACATCATATGAATATAAGAGATTAATTATATAGTCATGTATCCTTAATGAAAGTTGAAATGCAATCACAAAATCAAACATGTATAAATTAGCTTTATTAGGCACAACATAATTGATTCACAAGAGATTTGTCAAAAAGAAGCACAAGAATCAATAGTGAATATATTATGCAAGCACAAAGTTAAATAAAAGTATATGTATATACTTTTCAAGTAAAAGGGGCTAGTGCTAAACACAGATATTTACAAGAACCGATTATATTAAATATGATATTTAAAAATAAATCAGTGAGGAGTAACTATCTAAATGATATAAAGACGAAGAGACAAAAATATTTACTCAATTCAAAGTCTCGAGATCCTATGGGCTAGAGTAATATGCATGCTTTATAAATGAGGTTTAACAAATTATAACATGCATAGATAAATGTGTCACACTAATAGAAAATGAGTGATAGACTATATAATATGAACTAATCATTTTAAGTTAAGCAACTAGTCATGCTAGATAAAAGTGATTATAAGAGAAATACAAAAAGCATGCTAGTATCATATATCTCACATTGATTCATATAATAAGAAACTAAAAGAAATTAATGACAGCTAGTAGCAAGACATATGAAACATGCTAGATTCTATAAATATACACCATTTCGGAAGAATTGTTTAGCAAGTTACCAAAGTGGCTATAGTGGCCACATTTGTGTTGGTATAATTGCTTGAAAAATGACCATTGTAGCTTTGCAATAACCAACATGCTCCATGGTTCTATATCCTGGCACAAAAAGATCTACTTACAACATGAGGCAAAGACTTTAGTATCCAAATGAATTTGGATCCACATTTGTTACCTTTGGGAACCCAAGTTGCATTTACTCTTGCATTGGTAGTAAAGCTCCTACCAATAGGGCAACTAAAACTCATGTGTCCAATACGAGAGCAATAAAAGCACCTAATGCTAGTGTGTGCACATGTATCAGAATGAGCATGTTTGTAATCATGTGACATACTAGAATGATGAATATCGCTAGTATGAGCATGAAAGAATTTGGTTTTAAGAATATTATGTTTTGACAATAAATTATCATGCATACAAGTAAGAGAATTAAATTTAGCATTTAAAATATTATTTGATTTTTTATATAAAGTAATTCTAGAGATAAAGATATTATTTTATTTCTTTAAAGCATCAGTAGAAGAATCGTGCAATTGAGATAACTATGAGTTTGTTTCTTGAAATCTTCTATTTATGATGAGAGAGTTTTAATTTTCAAAATCAAAGCATTATTTAAACTCTTAAAAGAAACACAAGAGGAGTTTTGAGAATCAAGTCTAGATAATAAATTATGGTTTTTATTTCTTAATAACTCGTTTGCTTCTTCTAAATGAACAACATTTTCTAAAAGTTCTTTATTTGTAGAATAAAGGTCATCAAGAATCTCTAAAGATTGATTAGCCATAGCTTTCCACTTTGAGGATTTCTTGCATTTAGAAAAAACATGATTGTCTATGCTATTAGAAATAGAACCCTCTTTATTGGAGGAGGAATATGATGCCATAGAAAATAAGGATCTACTCAAAGGATATTAAGCTAAAAGAAATAGAGTCCTTGCTCTGATACCAATTGTAGGAACCTTAGAGGGAGTGTGAATAGGGTCAAGCTAATAATTCAAGCACAAATGATTAATAATAGACAATTTAAAAATTAAGTGTGCAAGAAGTAAAGCAATAAGAATATTGACACCCGATGTATCCTGGTATCCTCCTCGAGGCACTCCAGTCCCGAAAACTCTTGTCCAGCTTGAATCCATTATTAGCAAAATAGTTACACCACGAGCTTTAATCCGAAGGCCCGTTGACTTCTTACACAAGAGCTTTGATCTGAAGGTTCTCTAGCTTCACACAAGCTTTGATCTGAAGGCTTGTACACTTCAACCTCTTACAAGATGGTTTTGATCTTCTTAAAACAAATATAGAGATCTAACTTTTACAACTCAAAAATACTCTAACACAATTTGTGGATGGAAAAATGAAAGCTTTGGTGGAGTATTTGTGGATGGCCTTTGGTAGATAGAAATTTTTTTAGGCTCAAAGGGATTAACCTTGAAAGAAGGGGTTCAAGACTTTAGATAGGCCAACACAAAGAAAGAGCAAAAATATAACTTTCAGCTTGCAAACGGTATACCGTCGGTATACTACAGAATACCGTCGGTATATCGGTCTATAGTAGCAACGGCTATAAATATGACCGTTTGGATTATTTAATGCACAAAATTCGACCGTTGGATTGCCAACTGTGATGAACCGGTATACTGTCAGTATAGACCAGTATACCGTCGGCATGTCGGTCCAAACGACAGAGAGCAACATTGATATAAAATTAGTATATTGTCGGTATACTCCAGTTTACCGTCGGTATGCCAGTTTTTTATCTGAAAATGATCCTGGGTTATTTTCTATCCTACCTTTCGATTTTGCTTTCCATTTCTTATGTTTAAAATTATTTCTAAGACTCATTACAGACTCTAGACAGACTAAAGCAGGTGCAAGCTTCTTCAGAGTCTAGAAATGATAATTGGCATAGCTTGGCTTCTTTCCTTGATAAATAAGGGCTTTTTTTCTTGACGGCAGTTGTCCTGAGATACCCAGATTATGAAATCTGAATACCTTTCGGGCGCTGCCCCCTCGACCCCCATCTTCTGACCGGGCAGCGGAACCCCCGAGTGTGTGGCTCCGGAGATGTCGTAGGCAGTTCAGAAAAATCTTGTAGGATGACGTCGTGTCACGCCCCGGTCCCGTAGGGCCGTTCGTCCTCGCTTTGGTCCCTACGGAACCGATCGTCCTCGCACGGGCGTGATGCCGTGCAAGCCTAAGATGCGCTTGCACAAGGCCAAAGCTTTGAAACAAGGGCAAGTAAGCTATTTAATATCTGAAGCAGCGGCACATAACATTGCAGAAAAGTGAAGAACACAATGGCATATAAAATAGGCCCTTTTATTGATATCGAAATTGTTACAAGCGGCGCATGGCCAAGGTTACAAATCGCTCAAGCACTCTTCTCTCGATTTCAATGATACCGTTCCATACATTATGTCCCTTTATACAAAAGCAACTCAAAGCAAGCACAACTCGATGCGGCTCCAGGCATCGACTCCAGATTTCCGGTTCCTTGGGATGAGGCACGGCTATCGCTTCCCGAACGAACGAGCACCTGAGAACAAGCAAACTGTTGGTGGGTCAGCACTTTATGCAAGTACTGGTGAGATAAAACAACTGAACAGAAGCTACACCCCCTGAAACCCACACTAAGTAAACTTGTGGCAAAACATTGCATTACTAGTGATCTTGCTAGTTTTACCTAAGTTCTTTTCATGCAGCTCGGAACTATAGTCAGATTACATCTTTTGAAACATAACTTTGAAACAGTTTTGCATATTCAAACTATAAGCATACGATTCGGGACAGTGCTCTATCGTGTAGTGCGCAGCATGTATTGTGCATCACAAGTCTAACTCTTAGGGGCAAAGCTTTACTAGCAGACTGAACATATCGAATCAAGGCAAGCATCTCAAGTAGACTATTATGCACTCAAGCACTTAAGGCAACACTTCTATGTAATGAAGCTCTATCAGATAAATCACGATGCATATTGAATGACAAGCAGGCTATAGATAAACTCATAATATTTCTTACCCATGGCCGAACGGTTATCCCTGCAGCAGACACACAAGTTAGCCACAATTTGCATAATATAATGTATACAGTTCTCTAGTTTCATGTTCGTCCCTGCATCAAACAGTTAGGTATGCAAGAAGGCTAGCCTAGCATGCGCCCTAACTACATGATGGTCCCCTCCACGGGATTAGCCGTTGGGACGTACAAGCCCAATCTCGCTAATAGACGAGTCTCCGGTCTACCCAAGGACGTACAAGCCTTGGGTATCTAGATCTCTCCTAGGCCGAACGATCCCAGTGCCCCAGGAAACGTCCGAGAGATAACCTTGTGCACAAGTTGTCCTGACCAAATGCATGAATGCAAGCCCTATCAGAAAAATATGCTAACATGCAACTGATGAACCAAGCACACAAGTCTATCTTTTGTTTTCTCTTTTCTCGATCGAGTCTCGATAGCCGAAGCTCATTGTCTTTATGCACATTGCCTAATAGCCATATCTCCCCCATAAGGTTTCTAAGCCTCAGGGTGGGCTATTAGTCTAGATTCACAAGTTCACGCTATTCTCCAAGTTTTGTCTTTCATAAGCCAACTATAACACATATTCAAGCAAGCTAACTCTTAAACAAGTAACAAGCAAGAACAGTTCTTATAACTCTAGCATGCAAATTCTATCTCTTGTGGACGAGCAATCTAGTATTCCAGTCTAGCATACGATATAAGTGCAAGCAATCCTTTTTACTCTTGTTATTAGCATGGCAAGGTTCTATCTCGTTTTAGACAAGCATTCTAGTTCTCTTATTAGGCAAGCAAGCAAGCAGATTCGTTTTAATGACAAGCTATGTGAGTTCTCTTATTAGCATACTGAGTCGGTTCTATCTTTCCTCTTATGAAACAATCTTATTAAGCAACAAGCATTCAAAAACTCAGATTCATTATTAAGTCGTGCAAGAATCAGAGAATGCAGTTCTGCCCACTCACATTGATTAATCGGCCGGGAACTCTCCGAGAAGACTTCCGTTCGAGCAAGCAAGGCGATCCCACTTGTACATAGCGCCTGACGCGGAGCGGGGCGCTACATACTTACCCACCAACAAAGAGTTTCGTCCTCGAAACTCAAGGAGAAACTCACGATAACACAGAGCAGCGATAGTCCTCATCCCTCACCTTCCTTAATCAAAACTCAACAAATCCAGAAATCACAAATCACTTCTCAAGCAATGAAAACAAATCCAGAAAACTTTTTGCGCGCATCTTTGAGAATATCTATGGACTTATTGTATGGAACGTTTATTGCAACACAATCACAACTCAGAGTCGGAGGCAACGGAACGGGCAAAGAATCGAGTCGCTCTGATACCATTATGTCACGCCCCGGTCCCGTAGGGCCGTTCGTCCTCACTTTGGTCCCTACGGAACCGATCGTCCTCGCACGGGCGTGATGCCGTGCAGGCCTAAGATGCGCTTGCACAAGGCCAAAGCTTTGAAACAAGGGCAAGTAAGCTATTTAATATCTGAAGCAGCGGCACATAACATTGCAGAAAAGTGAAGAACACAATGGCATATAAAATAGGCCCTTTTATTGATATCGAAATTGTTACAAGCGGCGCATGGCCAAGGTTACAAATCGCTCAAGCACTCTTCTCTCGATTTCAATGATACCGTTCCATACATTATGTCCCTTTATACAAAAGCAACTCAAAGCAAGCACAACTCGATGCGGCTCCAGGCATCGACTCCAGATTTCCGGTTCCTTGGGATGAGGCACGGCTATCGCTTCCCGAACGAACGAGCACCTGAGAACAAGCAAACTGTTGGTGGGTCAGCACTTTATGCAAGTACTGGTGAGATAAAACAACTGAACAGAAGCTACACCCCCTGAAACCCACACTAAGTAAACTTGTGGCAAAACATTGCATTACTAGTGATCTTGCTAGTTTTACCTAAGTTCTTTTCATGCAGCTCGGAACTATAGTCAGATTACATCTTTTGAAACATAACTTTGAAACAGTTTTGCATATTCAAACTATAAGCATACGATTCGGGACAGTGCTCTATCGTGTAGTGCACAGCATGTATTGTGCATCACAAGTCTAACTCTTAGGGGCAAAGCTTTACTAGCAGACTGAACATATCGAATCAAGGCAAGCATCTCAAGTAGACTATTATGCACTCAAGCACTTAAGGCAACACTTCTATGTAATGAAGCTCTATCAGATAAATCACGATGCATACTGAATGACAAGCAGGCTATAGATAAACTCATAATATTTCTTACCCATGGCCGAACGGTTATCCCTGCAGCAGACACACAAGTTAGCCACAATTTGCATAATATAATGTATACAGTTCTCTAGTTTCCTGTTCGTCCCTGCATCAAACAGTTAGGTATGCAAGAAGGCTAGCCTAGCATGCGCCCTAACTACATGATGGTCCCCTCCACGGGATTAGCCGTTGGGACGTACAAGCCCAATCTCGCTAATAGACGAGTCTCCGGTCTACCCAAGGACGTACAAGCCTTGGGTATCTAGATCTCTCCTAGGCCGAACGATCCCAGTGCCCCAGGAAACGTCCGAGAGATAACCTTGTGCACAAGTTGTCCTGACCAAATGCATGAATGCAAGCCCTATCAGAAAAATATGCTAACATGCAACTGATGAACCAAGCACACAAGTCTATCTTTTGTTTTCTCTTTTCTCGATCGAGTCTCGATAGCCGAAGCTCATTGTCTTTATGCACATTGCCTAATAGCCATATCTCCCCCATAAGGTTTCTAAGCCTCAGGGTGGGCTATTAGTCTAGATTCACAAGTTCACGCTATTCTCCAAGTTTTGTCTTTCATAAGCCAACTATAACACATATTCAAGCAAGCTAACTCTTAAACAAGTAACAAGCAAGAACAGTTCTTATAACTCTAGCATGCAAATTCTATCTCTTGTGGACGAGCAATCTAGTATTCCAGTCTAGCATACGATATAAGTGCAAGCAATCCTTTTTACTCTTGTTATTAGCATGGCAAGGTTCTATCTCGTTTCAGACAAGCATTCTAGTTCTCTTATTAGGCAAGCAAGCAAGCAGATTCGTTTTAATGACAAGCTATGTGAGTTCTCTTATTAGCATACTGAGTCGGTTCTATCTTTCCTCTTATGAAACAATCTTATTAAGCAACAAGCATTCAAAAACTCAGATTCATTATTAAGTCGTGCAAGAATCAGAGAATGCAGTTCTGCCCACTCACATTGATTAATCGGCCGGGAACTCTCCGAGAAGACTTCCGTTCGAGCAAGCAAGGCGATCCCACTTGTACATAGCGCCTGACGCGGAGCGGGGCGCTACACGTCGTCTTTGGCCCATCATAATTTTTTTATTGCATATATCCATGTTTGATCTTACTTATTGCTTTTCCCTAAATACAAGTTAGGCAAACAAAGTAATATATACAGTAGCAAGTATGATAATATTTAATGCATATTTGGACTATACTAAGTTTAAGTATTCAAAGTAGTGATAGCATAAATATTACGGATGTCATAATATTAAATAGAATAGATTAACCATATTCAAAAATATAGTTAGATCATTGGGCTAACACTATATATATATATATATATATATATATATATATATATATATATATATATATATATATATATATATATATATATATATATCATACATGCTTGACAACCTATGATACCTACACTCACTTGATAGCCATACTATTTAGGCTCATAGGATACACAAAATGACTATGTCATATAGTCAGTTCTCTACTTATAACTAATATTGCACCTATTAGATCTATTCAATAAATTATATAGTTAAAGTATGTCATAGCACTTCGTATCATCTTTTCGAAACTTTAAACGGATCATATTTTTGTATCCGAAAGCTCCCAAAATCGCGAAAACTCCGAAACGCATTCGTCTTTCGGACACCGGACACTCACAGTTTTACAAAAAGTTTCAGAATAAATTTGTCCTATTAATTTATATATTTGAAAATCTAACTTCGATACGGTTCTTTTAAAAAAAGTAAAAGATTAATCGAAGTCTTGAGTTAAGAGTTATGGCATTTCTAAGTTACTATGACTGCTAAAAATAAGGCTGAATACTATGACAAATTTGGGTTATTTTGGATAAAAGAACACATGTATACATACAATTTACCAAATCCACCTATACATATCATGACGTATCATGATATGGACTCTACGTGTCCAATTTTGGACACAAGAACACCTTCACACCATCAAGTAAAATTTAATAGTCCTTATTATGACACAATACACTCACTCAATAGACACAATTAAGATTTTTTTTAAATTGAGTCCCAAAATTATGATACCAACTTAGATCTATCAAATTGAGGGCTCCTAGTGCCTAGATAAAATTTTATAAATTCAAATCTAATAATGAAAAAATCTAATCATGGTTAGGAACAAACCTTGGTTATGTAGGAACACCCCTTGGTTATGTAGAAATATTTCCATTGTAAAGTCAAATCTAATCATGGAAAAGTTTTTACATAACCAAGGGGTGTTCCTAACCATGAATTTGATAAAAATTCAGAGAATTATCTAGTGTTTTGGTAGCCTCCTTGGAAAATTTTGAATTTGGACACGGAAGAGATGAGTATGACACAATCTTCTAGCAAGCTCCTCTCTTATGGATTTTCTTGTGCTCTCCAATGCTCTAGGCCTTCATGATGGTGAGAATGAGTGGAATTGGAAGTGGATTAAGTAAAATTGGTAGAAAATTAGGTTTTCTTAGGAAGGAAGAAGCTTTGGGAAAAATGAGGCTAATGAGTGAAATGAATGGATGGGCCCTAAATTGAACTTATCTCTTATAGAAAGGTTTGATCATGTCAATATATCAAGTTTGCCCCTCTCCATTTTTTATGAATAGAATCTAATTAACTAAAGGAATGAATCTCTATAACTAAGATAAATATTCTCTTAATGACAACTAAACTTAATTAATTCTAATTACTAAACTCATGACTAAAATAATTAGCACTAACTAACACTTGAAAATTCTAATTGACTAGCCACTAACTAACATATCTAGGCAATCACTAATATAAAAAAATATAAAAAAAATTTAACAATATACAAAATTATCAAAATATCCCTATGGTAAAAAGTGGTATATATATATATATATATATATATATATATATATATATATATATATATATATATATATATATATATATATATAGAGAGAGAGAGAGAGAGAGAGAGAGAGAGAGAGATGGGGTGTGTGTGTGTGCAGGTTTTATGTTCTTGAGTCAGTTTGTAATTCTTCTTCGTAACCTCGAGACTAACATATCATCCTTTGTTAATTTTAGGATTATTTACACTAACTTTTTCTATGTTTTATGTTTATTATAAGGACCTCCCTTATTTTAAAATAATTACACTGACATCCCCTATACTTTATGTTTTATTTTCAAAATAAGGATGGTGAGTGTGATAATCATTTATATAAAACATAAAATCCATGAATGATCCGTGTAATTATTTTTAAAATAAGAAAGATTCATGTAATAAACATAAAACGTAGGGGAGGTTAGTATACATAACTATTGATTTTATATCTTCTTCTAATTGTACGTTAATAGTCCAATGCTTTTCAATTATACAAACATATAGTGGGTGCAGACATTACCCGTAGTCATTCTAAAGAAGAAATATATAAGTATTTCATTATTGGGGGTTGTATGTTATTATTATAAAGAATATTTTAGCAAATGTCGTCACTCAAATTTTACAAACTAGAATATATTTTTACTTTTTTTAAAATCTACCAAATACCTTCATTTTTTTGTAAAATCGGTTGAAATAGTGGGGTATCCTTTAAATTTTTAATTGTCCCATACAAAGGAGTGGGGCATTTGGTAGTTTAAAAAAAGAGGTGGAAATATATGCTAATTTGTATAATTTGAATGAAAGTATTTGCTAAAATATTCCTTTTACTATAATTAATTCTAATACTTTTAGTAGACAAACATTTTAGCAACAATGTGTTGAACATGAATTTTTTTGTAGATTTGTCTAAATAAGAAAACATAATTTTTTTTATTGAGATGACTTTTGGTGTAGATTGAACATAATTTAGAAATAAAAACAAAATTATTGGGAGGGGGATTTGAACCCACGCCCTTTCGGACCAGAACCTTAATCTGGCGCCGGCCATTTCAACTTAATAATACATATTATATTGTGCGTTTCCTATATTTATTGTACAGTTGTACAGAATCTTGAAGCCAACCATCTCCTTTTAAATATATAAATCCAACCAATGATTAATAAAATATATAACAACCATTATATTTATTAATAATGTGTACGTGTATTGTACGTGCATAAAAAAATACTAAAAAAATTATTATAAATGTTGTCGTTCATAGCAATCAAACTCAAACAATTAAGAAAAATATATCCCACCTTAATCACTTGAGTTAGAATTATTTTATAGTAAATAAATAATATTAGGTAGTTTAATAATTAGATTTTTTTAAAATAGTGGAGTATTTACAAACGGCTTAGACGGCTCAATTTTAAGCCATTTCTTAGTCTCATTATAAGAGTAGAGATAACAAATGTAAGAAGAACACGATTTGAAGAAGCTGTCGGTTCGGTCGAAGTTTTAGTCAAAATTTCAAATCTAATTCGGCCTATGTCACGACCCGCACCCTAAAATTCGGGCACGAGTGCGTGGGTAAGTCCAGCCTACGCCGCAGAGTCGGCGGTAGTACGCTGTCTAGGTCAAATCCACAGTTAACTAATCTAGCTCATTCACAGATAAAATAGGCAAGATAATAATGGGAAAAAGATGCTGAAGATTTCAAATGAAATAAATGTGACAACAGATCAAATGTTTAATACAGAATCCAGAAATGAAATCGGGGACAAACCCGATTACTAAGATAAAGAGCAATAAATAAAAATAGCTACTGCTACTACTCTGCAGCAGTGGTCTCCTGGGTGAAAACTGGCTCCTCATAAGTGTCATCTGTTCCCTCATAGGGGCCATAATAGGTAGGGGCAAAGTCCTCATCATCGCCTAAATCAACGGATCCAGTTAGGAAAGGAGCAAAGTACACAGTGCACAACAAGATTAAACTAAATATTTATGACAATTAGACTGAGTATCATATTGAGAATATGCACAAAAGAAACAACAATAACTAAGAGTTAATGCTATAAACAGGGATATGAGGAAACAGGAATAAATAAGACAGAAAATAAAACTACAACCGTCAGCAAGAACTATAACAAGACCAGAAGCTATCTGTGTGAACTTGTGTTTGTTTTAGAATACATAGTTGGCATGTAGGGGTTTATAAGGCTAATTCGGCTGTCATAAACTGCTATTAAACAGGAATAATCAGGATCCGGCTGAGGGTACAGTCGCGTACCAACAGCTATTAAATACGACAGGGGGAAGGGTAAACTACATGCCTTCTAGTATTCTCCCACCCGACATGAGAAACAAGACATGAACTCCAGTATTCAAGACATAAATTCCAGTATTCTAACACTACGTGTAATCATCAAGGGTACTAGTAGAGCAGGAAATTAATTATCATAATATAAAGATTAAACTTGAAGTGCAGGTACTTGCCTGTTGTTTGGATCCAATTAATTGTACTTTGGGGAAATATTTCAGAGATGAGTCCAAAAGCTGAAATAAACATTACCATCATGCTCAAAAGATATCAAATAGATAGAAACGCCTGTCCTTGGGTTCAATTTGGAGACAAGGGCAGAAACGGCATTTTCGGGTCAAAACGGGGTCCGCCGGTGGGCCCGCTTTGCACCGAAAAATGCGTCCTGGTCAACGGTCTCCAAATTCAACAAACTTAGTGTCAACAGGTCAGGAACGATGATACGAACCCAACGGAACTTCCAGATTTGGATTCCGATGAGCCGATCACAAAATCGCCCGTCGAGCGGGGCCTATGGGGCCCACGATACGCGATTTTGTCAACGTTCTCAGAATCGAACCAAACTTGACCCACAGGACCAGCGTATTGCTACGAGTCCGATGGCGCCAGTTTCGTATCGATCCGACGAGTGTACAAGAAGTTAGGGCGAGTTGCAGAAAAGTCAGATACGGGACGATGTCCGCGGATACGCGTTGATTCCGGTATGCACGCACACCCGAATCAGCTTCCGCAAAATCTCACACGTCCGTATCGATGGCGCGCACGTATCTGTGAAGACCGCACGCGACCAAGTCGTCCCGTTTGGCGGGGCGTACTCAGTTCCGGGGTGAAACATGGTCTGGTTTTTCCTGTTTTTGGATCGCGGTGTGCGATCACCACAGGACGTGATGCCCCGAGCGGTTTATCTGGGCACCGAGAGGGTCATACAGGCTTCGTAACGTAATTTACGGAATTAAAAACAGAGCTACGAGCAAAAAGATACACGTACCTGAACGAGACCCGAAAATCGGGCAAAATCGTGTCCGACACGACACGGACACTGTGTCCCGTGTCCGTGTCCGACACACGGAGTAGAAATTAGGGTTAGGGTTTGGCTCTCCGGCTGAGGGCGGAGGCAGTGGGGGCACGCGGCGGAGGCGCTGGCTGCGTCGACGGCGGCTGGGGTGGCGCCGCTGCTCGCTGCTGTTGGATCGAGGGGGTGGCGCCGGAGGAGGCGACTGTGCAGCGCCGGAGGAGGGCGGCACGACGGTGGCGTCGAGGAAAAGGGCTGGCGGAGGAGCTCGGGGGGGGGAGTCGGGTCGCCGGAGTTAGGGTTAGGGTGAGATCGTGGGAGGAGGAAGAAGAAGAGGGGGAAAGCTTATATAGGGAGGTGCCGAGGCGAGGCCGACCGGAGAAGACGGAGGCGCGCGGGGGAACGTGGCCGGGAAGCGCGACGCTGCGTGGGGTGGCCGGCGCGGGACGCGGGCGGCGTGGGGAGAGGGGGACCGGGTCTCTGGGTCGGGCGGCTCGCGGGTCGGGTTCGGGCAGACCCGATCCGACCCGGTAAGGGAACGGGCTGGGTAAGAACTGGGCTGGGCCGGATCAGGCCCAATGGGCCAGAAAAATAATAAAAAAATATTAATAATAATAATAATAAATAATAAAACAGTTAATTAATTAATTAAAATAGTTTTTAGGCATTTAAAAATAGGTCTGAGGCCCAAAAAAATCCAGAAAAATTACCCTAAGTCCAGTTTGTCATTTTACACCCAAAAATATTATTTCCATGATATTTTAATATTATTTATTAACCATTAAAAATTATTTAATAATTAAAACCTTGATTTTAATTACAGAAAATTTCTAGAAAATTCCAGAAAATTGGAAAAAATCCAAGTTTTAATAATTTTAAAAATTCAGGGGGTTTACAATCTACCCAACTTATAAAAAATTTGTCCTCGAAATTTAAGAATAACAAGGGCACGAAAGGAAGGGCCGGGAATTAAAATATACCTCAGGGTTGAAAAAGATAAGGGTAGCGCTCTCTAATCTCGTCTTCTCGCTCCCAGGTGGATTCGCCGGGAGAATGGTGCTTCCAAGCTACGCGAACAAGGGAAATAACCTGGTTCCGTAGAACTTTCTCTAATCGATCCAGTATCTCCACGGGTTGCTCTTGGTAAGTCAAACTTGGACCTACTTCGAGCTCTGAGTGATCCAAAATATGGCTGGGATCTGACACATATTTTCTCAGCTGCGACACGTGGAAAACGTTATGGACTCCATCCAGAGAGGGTGGCAATGCCAGACGGTATGCCACTTCTTCGATTTTCTCCTGTATGCCAAAAGGTCCAATAAATCTTGGGCTGAGTTTTCCACTCCTTCCGAACCTAATGGTGCCATGTGTCGGGGAAATCTTCAAGAATACCAGTTCTCCAACCTTAAAATAGAGTCATAATCAAGTCTTAGTTGCATAATCATAATGTTTAAATTAACTTAAATTTCATAAATTTAATTACCTCAAATTCCAAGGGCCTTCGGTGGCTATTTGCCCAATGTCGTTGCCTGTCTTGAGCCACTCGAAGTCTTTCCCTTATTTGCTTTACCTTCTCAGTTGAATCGATCACCATCTCAGGTCCCAGTAAGGCTCTTTCTCCTACGTCGTCCCATGATAGCGGGGTACGACATCTTCGTCCATACAAAGCTTCAAATGGAGTCATCTCAATACTTGCTTGGTAACTGTTATTATAAGAGAACTCCACAAGATGTAGATAGTCTTCCCACGATCCTCCAAAATCCAGAACACATGTACGGAGCATATCTTCAAGGGTCTGGATTGTACGTTCCGATTGTCCATCTGTTTGGGGATGATAAGCTGTGCTGAATTTGAGTTGAGTCCCCAAGCTGGCTTGTAAGCTCTTCCAAAAGTGAGAGGTGAATCTTGAATCTCGGTCGGAGACAATACTTACTGGAACCCCATGTAATTTGACAATATGTCTGATATATAAATCTGCCAACTTTTCTGTAGATAGCCCTACTTTGAAGGGTAGAAAATGTGCAGATTTGGTCAGTCTATCTACTATCACCCAGATTGCATCCTTACCACTAGGTGTCCTTGGAAGCCCAAAAACAAAATCTATTGTAATATGTTCCCACTTCCACTCCGGAATGGATAGTGGTTGAAGCAATCCCCCAGGTCTTTGTCTTTCAGCCTTGACTTGTTGGCATACTAAGCAACGAGATACGAATCTGGCTACTTCTCTTTTCATGCCATGCCACCAAACATGCGTCCTCAGGTCCTTGTACATCTTGTTGGCTCCTGGATGTATAGAGTATTGCGATCTGTGCGCTTCTTGCATAATTTCTTCCCTTATGTCTCCTTGAGGTACACATAATCTATCTCTATACCTCAGTGATCCATCTTTATGAACTTTGAAATCCTCCACTAATCCAGCTTGCACTTGACCTCGAAGGCTTCGTAGGCCTTCGTCTTGAAACTGAGTCTCCTTGATCTTATCTATTAAAGTAGACTGAATCTGCAAGTTCATCATTTGGCCTTCTTTTCCTGGGATAATTACCTCAATACCTAGACTTTCCAAGTCCTCGAGCAAGTGTCGGTCCATAGTCAAGTACATCGCCATAGGATATCTGCTTAGAGCATCAGCAACTACATTGGCCTTCCCAGGATGATATTGAAGGGTGATATCAAAATCTTTCATTAGTTCCAACCACCTTCTTTGCCTCATGTTCAGCTCTTTCTGAGTGAAGATATATTTTAGACTTTTATGGTCTGTAAATATTTCCACCTTTTCTCCATAAAGATAATGCTTCCATAGCTTAAGAGCAAAGATAACAGCTGCTAATTCTAAATCATGAGTTGGATAGTTCTTTTCGTGAGGTCGAAGCTGTCTAGAGGCATACGCTATTACTTTCTTGTTCTGCTCCAATACACAACCTAGACCTTTTCCAGAAGCATCGCTATATATAGCGAATCCTCTGGTTCCAGAAGGTAAGGTCAGAATAGGGGCAGTAGTCAGACTTTTCTTCAATTCCTCAAAAGCATGCTGACATTCATCAGTCCAGGTGAACTCTTCATCCTTCCTTGTTAATTTTGTCATGGGTTCAGCAATTCTAGCAAAGTCCTTCACAAACTTTCGATAGTAGCCAGCTAGTCCCAGGAAGCTTCTAATCTCTGCTACAGAGTCTGGAGTGGGCCATGATTCTACTGCCGCTATCTTTTTAGGATCTACTGCTATTCCATCTCCCGTCACAACATGTCCCAAGAATTCTACTTTGTCTAGGAAGAATGCATATTTAGATAATTTTCCATAAAGTTTTTCCTTCCTCAAAGTTTCCAATGCTAGCCTCAAGTGTTCTTCATGTTCTTCGGGGGTCTTGGAGTAGATCAAAATATCATCAATAAAGACCACTACAAATTTGTCTATATATTGCTGAAAGACTCTGTTCATTAAGTTCATAAAAACTGCTGGAGCATTCGTCAACCCGAACGGCATTACTAAGAATTCGTAGTGTCCGTTCCGGGTATTGAAAGCAGTTTTAGGGATGTCTTCCTTCCTCACCTTTACTTGGTGGTAACCAGACCTCAAATCAATCTTTAAAAATACCCGAGCTCCACTTAATTGATCAAATAAGTCATCTATCCTGGGTAGGGGATACTTATTCTTAATTGTTAAGGCATTCAAGGCCCTATAGTCAATACACATTCGGGATATTCCGTCCTTCTTGGGCACAAATAATACTGGAGCTCCCCAGGGGAGACACTAGACCTAATAAAGTATTTGTCTTCTAACTTTTTTATTTGCTCATTTAGTTCTATTATCTCCTTCTTATTGATTCTGTAGGGATTTTGAGATACTGGCGCTGCTCCCGGCACTAAGTCAATAGAGAATTCAACTTCTCGGTCTGGGGGTAAGCCTGGGAGATCCTCGGGAAAGACATCAAGATATTCGGAGATGATAGGTAGTGGCAATTCTTCTGTTACTAGGGCTCCACAAATTTTATTACTACCCATTTCTCTAGAACCTCTAGCAAATTCAAATTCTGGCTTGTCAGGGGGCCTGAAGATTACACTACCTCTGTGACAGTCTATAGTGGCATGATGTTGACTCAACCAATCCATACCCAGTATAATGTCAAAACTGAGAACTGGCATTACGAGTAGCCTAGCATATAGTTCTCTTCCACATAATGTAATAGGACAATTGTTACATGCATCACTAACCTGGAAGATTCCTCCACCGGTAATGATCTTATAACAATTCCTAAGGGGTTCAGTGATTAAGCTATGCTTCATAAGGAAATCTACTGACATGAATAAATGTGAAGCTCCAGAATCAAATAAAGTAATGGCTGGTCTTGAATTTATAAGCACAGAACCTGTGATCATATCTGCTGTGGCTTCAGCTTCTTCCAGAGTCATTGCATAAGCACAGCCTTGCTGCGGTGCACCCCTCTGTTGCTGCTGTTGGTGCTGAGCAAAGCGTTGTTATTGAGTTGGAAGCGGGTGTCCCCTCTGCTGTGCTGCTGGGGGCCTGGCCTGGACTGGAGCCTTTGGTGCAGCTGGGCGTCCTTGAGCAGCAGGACAGTCCCTCATTTGATGCGCTGCTGAGCCGCAGTAGAGGCAGGCACCCAGCCTCTTCCTGCAGACTTGCCAAGTGTGACCTGGTTTTTGGCAAAAGTTATAAGCAGCAGCTTATTGGTTCTGTCCTTGAGCCCGGTGTTGGGGTGCTGGAGCTCGAGGGAGAGGACACTGAGTTTGCTGCGGGGCCCTCTGTTGTTGTTGTTGTTGAAATGGGCATTTGTTGGGTCCCGCATTTCCGGTATCTCTCTCTCGTTTTAGTTTATGTCCCATGTCTCTCTCAACGCCTTGTGCCACGCTCAGGATTTCCTCGTAGGTGCGAACTCGGCTAGTGGTGACAGCAAAGCGAATATCCGGAGACAGCCCCTTCTTGAATCTACAGGCTCTGTCCTCCGGGGTACGAACCATGTACTCTGCAAAGTGGCTCAACCTGCTAAATTCAGCAGTGTACTCATCAACAGATAGGTTACCTTGTTCCAGTCTCTCGAATTGGCTTTCGAGAGCTTCCCGAGCCACTTTGGGGTAGAATTTCTCCTTGAATAGCCTCTTGAAGTCCTCCCACTTTGGGGTTCATCTCTGAACCAGGTCTGAGCTATGTCGAACAGTTGCAGGCTTGCGGAATCCACTTTGAGATCATCAGGGACCCGAGCAGTCTTCAGGAGTCTCTCCATATTCTCTATCCACTCATCGGCATAGAGAATGCCCTCAGTTCCATAGAATTCCAGGGGTTTAAGGTTCTTGAAGTCTTTGGCACTTCCTGGCCTCTTGTGTGGTGACTCCTGGGACCTAAGAGCTTCTGAGAGGCTGGTTCATAGAAGTGCAGTCTGTTCTTTCTGGGATTCTACGAGTCCCTGGAACACTCCGAGTAGCTGTGCCCCATCTAGAGTGACTGCTGGAGTAGATGGAGGCGGCGGGAGTGCAAGAGTTTCGGGCACATTTTGCTCAGCTGGTTCTGATGTGCCTCCTACTATGTTCCTTGTCTGGACCATTCTGAAAGATTAAGGGATAGGAAGATCAGAATGGATTACTTAAAAATCAAGGGCGATAGAAAAATTGAGCAAAAATGATATCAAGAATTGAAATAAGGACCCTATACTGTGAATGAGCTTTTCCTAGAATCCTCAATCTTATTCCATACCCTCCTAGGGTATTACCCTATTTAAGGGTACAGACCTGCATAGGCCACAATAAAAATGTGTCACGACCCGCACCCTGAAATTCGGGCACGAGTGCGTGGGTACGTCCAGCCTACGCCGCAGAGTCGGCGGTAGTACGCTGTCTAGGTCAAATCCACAGTTAACTAATCTAGCTCATTCACAAATAAAATAGGCAAGATAATAATGGGAAAAAGATGCTGAAGATTTCAAATGAAATAAATGTGACAACAGATCAAATGTTTAATACAGAATCCAGAAATAAAATCGGGGACAAACCCGATTACTAAAATAAAGAGCAATAAATAAAAATAGCTACTGCTACTACTCTGCAGCAGTGGTCTCCTGGGTGGGAACTGGCTCCTCATAAGTGTCATCTGTTCCCTCATAGGGGCCATAATAGGTAGGGGCAAAGTCCTCATCATCGCCTAAATCAACGGATCCAGTCAGGAAAGGAGCAAAGTACACAGTGCACAACAAGATTAAACTAAATATTTATGACAATTAGACTGAGTATCATATTGAGAATATGCACAAAAGAAACAACAATAACTAAGAGTTAATGCTATAAACAGGGATATGAGGAAACAGGAATAAATAAGACAGGAAATGAAACTACAACAGTCAGCAAGAACTATAACAAGACCAGAAGCTATCTGTGTGAACTTGTGTTTGTTTTAGAATACATAGTTGGCATGTAGGGGTTTATAAGGCTAATCCGGCCGTCATAAACGGCTATTAAACAGGAATAATCGGGATCCGGCTGAGGGTACAGTCGCGTACCAACAGCTATTAAACACGACAGGGGGAAGGGTAAACTACATGCCTTCTAGTATTCTCCCACCCGACATGAGAAATAAGACATGAACTCCAGTATTCAAGACATAAATTCTAGTATTCTAACACTACGTGTAATCATCAAGGGTACTAGTAGAGCAGAGAATTAATTATCACAATATAAAGATTAAACTTAAAGTGCAGGTACTTGCCTGTTGTTTGGATCCAATTAATTATACTTTGGGGAAATATTCCAGAGATGAGTCCAAAAGCTGAAATAAATATTACCATCATGCTCAGAAGATGTCAAATAGCTAGAAATGCCTGTCCTTGGGTCCAATTTGGAGACAAGGGCAGAAACGACAGTTTTGGGTCGCAACGGGGTCCGTCGGTGGGCCCGCTTTGCACCGAAAAACGCGTCCGGGTCAACGGTCTCCAAATTCACCAAACTTAGTGTTAAAAGGTCAGGAACGATGATACGAACCCAACGGAACTTCCAGAATTGGATTCCGATGAGCCGATCACAAAATCGCCCGTCGAGCGGGGCCTGTGGGGCCCACGTCACGCGATTTCGTCAACGTTCTCAGAATCGAACCAAACTTGACCCACAGGACCAGCGTATCGCTACGAGTCCGATGGCGCAAGTTTCGTCTCGATCCGACGTGTGTACACAAAGTTAGGTCAAATTGCAGAAAGTACGGATACGGGGCGATGTCCAAGGATACGCGTTGATTCCAGTGTGCACGCACACCCGAATCAGCTTCCGCAAAATCCCACACGTCCGTATCGACGAGGCGCACGTATCTGTGAAGACCGCGCGCGACCAAGTTGTCCCGTTTGGTGGGGTGTACTCAGTTCCGGGGTGAAACAGGGTCTGGTTTCTCCTATTTTTGGATCGCGGTGTGCGATCACCACAGGACGCGATGCCCCGAGCGGTTTGTCCAGGCACCGAGAGGGTCATACAGGCTTCGCAACGCAAAAGACAGAATTGAAAACGGGGTTACGAGCAAAAAGTTACACGCACCTGAAGGGGACCCAAAAACCAGGGTCGAATCGTGTCCGACACGTGTCCGACAGGAAAAGAAACTACAACAATCTGCAAGAAATATAACAAGATCTAGAAACTATCTGTGTGAACTTGTGTTTGTTTTAGAATACATAGTTGGCATGTAGGGGTTTATAAGGCTAATCCGGCCGTCATAAACGGCTATTAAACATGAACAATCGAGATCCGGCTGAGGGTACAGTCGCGTACCAACAGCTATTAAACATGACAAGGGGAAGGGTAAACTACATGCCTCCTAGTATTCTCCCATCCGACATGAAAAATCAAGACATGAACTCCAATATTCAAGACATGAAATCCAGTGTTCTAGCACTACGTGTAATCATCAATGGTACTAGTAAAGCAGGGAATTAATTATCACAATATAAAGATTAATTTGAAGTGCAGGTACTTGCCTGTTGTTTGGATCTGATTAATTTGGTTCTTAGGGGAAAAGTCCAGAGATGAGTCCAAAAGCTGAAATAGACATTACCATCATGCTCAGAAGATGTCAAATAGCTAGAAACGCCTGTCCTTGGGTCCAAATTTGGAGACAAGGGCAAAAACGGCAGTTTCGGGTCAAAACGGGGTCCGCCGGTGGGCCCGCTTTGCACCGAAAAACGTGTCCGGGTCAAAGGTCTCCAAATTCACCAAACCTAGTGTCAACAGGTCAGGAACGCTGATACGAACCCAACGGAACTTCCAGATTTGGATTCCGATGAGCCGAACACAAAATCGCCCGTCGAGCGGGGCCTGTGGGGCCCACGACACGCGATTTCGTCAACGTTCTCAGAATCGAACCAAACTTGACCCACAGGACCAGCGTATCGCTACGAGTCCGATGGCGCAAGTTTCGTCTCGATCCGACGTGTGTGCACGAAGTTACGGTGAATTGTAGAGAAGGCAGATACGGGGCGATGTCCGCGGATACGCGTTGATTCCGGTGTGCACGCACACCCGAATCAGCTTCCACGAAAACTCACACGTCCGTATCGACGATGCGTACGTATCTGTGAAGACCGCACGCGACCAAGTCGTCCCGTTTGGCGGGGCGTACTCAGTTCCGGGGTAAAACAGGGTCTGGTTTTTTCCTGTTTTTGGATCGCGGTGTGCGATCACCACAGGACGCGATGTCCCGAACACTTTATCCGGACACCGAGAGGGTCATACAGGCTTCACAACGCAATTTACGGAATTGGAAACAGAGCTACGAGGCGAAAGTTACACGTACCTGAAGGGGACCTGAAAATTCAGGGTCGAGTCGTGTCCGACTCGTGTCGGACAGGGAAATTGGGAATTAGGGTTAGGGTTTCGTCGGAATCCGGTCATGGACGGCGGAGGGCGGCTGCTGGGCGGCCGGCGAGGGCGGGGGACTGTTCCCCGGAGCGAGGCGGAGCTGCTGGCGGTCGGCGGTGGCTCAGGGCGGCCGGCAGCGGCGGTGGGAGCTGCGTGCTGCTGCTGCGGTTGCTGCGGGGAGGAGACGGCGGCCGGTGGCGCACGGCGAGGGAGGAGGAAGGCGCTGGCGGTGCGTGGCTGGGCACGGCGGGGGTCGACGGTGGCGGTGAGCGGCGGAGCGGCGGGTGGCGTTGTCGAGAGCGACGGTGGTGGGGGGTTTATATAGGGAGGGTCGGCCGGTGGCTTAGGCGGAGGAGGCGGAGGAGAAAGGGGAGGTCGTGGCGAGGGGGCGGGGCTGCGTGGCCGGACGGGGTGCCGCGTGGCCGGGCGGGGCGCCGCAAGCGGCGGAGGCGGCGGATAACGCGGGGGCGGCCGGGTCGTGCGGGGAGGGGAAGAGAGGCGGGTTCGGGTCGGGTCGGGCGGGGAGGATCCGACCCGACCCGCTAGTATTGGCGGGCTGGGCTCGGTTGGGCTGGGCCGGGCCAAGAGAAATCATTTATTAATTGAAAACCTTGATTTTAATTACAGAAATTTCCCAGAAAATTCCAGAAAATTGGGAAAAATCCAAGATTTAATAATTTGAAAAATTTAGGGGTTTACAACCTACCCAGCTTACAAAAATTTCGTCCTCGAAATTTAAATTATGGCAGGGTTCTCTCTGTCCAAACTCACTTGATTACAGTCTAACGGGTTTCTCTCAGGTGGACATTGTGGTCGCTATCCAACTTATAATTTTACCCATATATCCTCTAAGGCTGTACAACTAGTAAGGCTAGGTCTCAACTTAATAAATCATGGTATTGAAATTTCAGGTCTGCAACACAAAACACAGCACCTAGGGTCTTGTCTTAGTCATAAAGGATTATCATCAATTCGACCGGTCTGAGGGGTATGTCTAGCACTATAATTCAACTTATACCAAACACAGGATTTTGTCTTTCCAAAATAAGGAAAGACGAGGACCAATAATAAAGAGTTTAAGGGCGAGGTGGTAGAACAGAGGTATAGGGATCAAGGCGTTTAAGGAATTCTAATGGGAATTTGTCAGGCGGTTATGGGTTAAGATTCTATTCTGGTAATCATTTGTTCGCATGCTCGTATTAGTACAGTTATGTAACTGATACGATATGCTCGGGCGTATTTAGGGACAAATATGCTAGTCAACTCAATCCACATAAAGTAGTCGTGCGAAGTGCGAATCAAAATGCACTAAGGTTGATCAGACCGTAGTACACTGATTCTGAGTAGACAATTGTATTAGTGGGGTTGATCAGGCCTCAATAATACAGGTGTCATGAACAAGCCCGATAAAGAGTAAGCTTGCAAAACTAGGCTATAAAATAGCAGCATCAGTCGAGTTCAGCAAAATTAAGTGCGCTAGATGATGATGAAAAGAGGTACAAAATTTATTGAAGTTCTCAAGACCCAAAATAAGCACAATAGCAAAAGCTTCTAAAAACTCTACAGTTATCAAAATTAAAAAGCATACTAGGCTATTTTAGCAAAACTACTAGGTTGGGGCTGAGGTCACGAACCAATAGGCACGAAAACAATACTAGAAAAGGTATCTACGAATCACTTACGCGCATTGGCTGCTTCCAGAGTTTGCGCGTTCTCCACGATCATTACGTAAACTTGTCCGCGTCCTGGAGCAGTGGGGCAGTCCCTCACTTGATGTTCTGTCGATCCACAATATAGACAGGCACCCAGTCTCTTCCTACAAACTTGCCAGGTGTGACCTTGTTTTTGGCAAAAGTTACAAGCAGCCGCTGGTTGGTTCTGTCCTTGAGCCTGGTGTTGGGGTGCTAGAGCTCGAGGGAGAGGACGCTGAGTTTGCTGCGGGGCCCTCTGCTGTTGTTGTTGTTGTTGAAAAGGGCGTTTGTTGGGTCCGGCATTTCCGGTATCTCTTTCTCGCTTCAGTTTGTGCCCCATATCTCTTTCTACGCCTTGTGCCACGCTCAGGATTTTCTCATAGGTGCGAGCTCGGCTGGTGGTGACAGCAAGGCGAATATCCGGAGACAGCCCCTTCTTGAATCTAAGGGCCCTGTCCTCCGGGGTACGAACCATGTACTCCGCAAAGTGGCTTAACCTGCTAAATTCAGCAGTATACTCATCAACAGTCAGGTTACCTTGCTCCAATCTCTCGAATTGGCTTTCGAGAGCTTCCCGAGCCACTTCGGGGTAAAATTTCTCCTTGAATAGCCTCTTAAAATCTTCCCAGGTGAGGTCAGGAGTAGTTAGTTGGGGTTCATCTCTGAACCAGGTCCGAGCTATGTCGAACAGTTGCAGGCTTGCGGACTCCACTTTGAGATCATCAGGAACTCGAGCAGTCTTCAGGAGTCTCTTTACGTTCTCTATCCATTCATCGGCATAGAGAATGCCTTCAGTTCCGTAGAATTCCAGGGGTCTAAGGTTCTTAAAGTCCTTGGCACTTCCTGGCCTCTTTTGTGGTGACTCCCGGGTCCGAAGAGCTTCTGAAAGGCTGGTCCGTAGCAGGGCAGTTTGTTCCTTCTGGGATTCCACCAATCCCTGGAACACTCCAAGTAGCTGTGCCCCATCTAGAGTAACTGCCGGAACAGATGGAGGCAGCGGGAGTGCAAGAGTCTCGGGCACATTCTGCTCAGCTGGTTCTGATGTGCCTCCTACTGTGTTCCTCGTCTGAACCATGCTGAAAGATTAAGGGGTAGGAAGATCAGAATAGAATACTTGGAAATCAAAGACGATAGGAAAATTGAGCAGAAATGATATCAAGAATTGAAATAAGGACCCTATACTGTGAATGAGCTTTCCCTAGAATCCTCAATCTTATTCCATACCCTGTCCTAGGGTATTTCCCTATTTTAGGATAGGACCTGCATGGGCCACCATAAAAACGTGTCACGACCCGTACCCGGAAATTCGGGCACGAGGGCGTGGGTACGTCCAGCCTACGCCGCAGAATCGGCGGTAGTACGCTGTCTAGGTCAATCCATTATTTGCTAACTAGCTCATTCACAAATAACATAGGCAAGATAATAATGAGAAACAGATACTTAAGATTTGCAATTGAAATAAATGCGACAACAGATTCAAATGTTTAGTACAGAAGTTCAGAATGAAGTCGGGGACAAACCCGATTACTAAGATAAAGAGCAAAAACTAAGATAACTACTGCTAACTACTCAGCAGAAGTAGCTTCCTGCGCGGGAACTGGCTCTGCAACTGTATCACCTGCTGCCTCATAGGGGCCATAATAGGTGGGGGCAAGGTTCTCATCATCGCCTAAACAACAGATCCAGTCAGGAAAGGAGCAAAGTACACAGTGCACAACAAGATTAAACTAAATATTTATGACAATTAAAATGAGCATCATATTGAGAAAGTTGCATAAAAAGAACATCAATATCTCAGAGTCAATGCTTTTAAACAGGAATACGAGAAAACCGAAATAAATGAGACAGGAAAAGAAACTACAACAATCTGCAAGAAATATAACAAGATCTAGAAACTATCTGTGTGAACTTGTGTTTGTTTTAGAATACATAGTTGGCATGTAGGGGTTTATAAGGCTAATCCGGCCGTCATAAACGGCTATTAAACATGAACAATCGAGATCCGGCTGAGGGTACAGTCGCGTACCAACAGCTATTAAACATGACAAGGGGAAGGGTAAACTACATGCCTCCTAGTATTCTCCCACCCGACATGAAAAATCAAGACATGAACTCCAATATTCAAGACATGAAATCCAGTGTTCTAGCACTACGTGTAATCATCAATGGTACTAGTAAAGCAGGGAATTAATTATCACAATATAAAGATTAATTTGAAGTGCAGGTACTTGCCTGTTGTTTGGATCTGATTAATTTGGTTCTTGGGGGAAAAGTCCAGAGATGAGTCCAAAAACTGAAATAGATATTACCATCATGCTCAGAAGATGTCAAATAGCTAGAAATGCCTGTCCTTGGGTCCAAATTTGGAGACAACGGCAAAAACGGCAGTTTCGGGTCAAAATGGGGTCCGCCGGTGGGCCCAGTTTGCACCGAAAAACGTGTCCGGGTCAAAGGTCTCCAAATTCACCAAACTTAGTGTCAACAGGTCAGGAACGCTGATACGAACCCAACGGAACTTCCAGATTTGGATTCCGATGAGCCGAACACAAAATCGCCCGTCGAGCGGGGCCTGTGGGGCCCACGACACGCGATTTTGTCAACGTTCTCAGAATCGAACCAAACTTGACCTACAGGACCAGCGTATCGCTATGAGTCCGATGGTGCAAGTTTTGTCTCAATCCGACGTGTGTGCACGAAGTTAGGGTAAATTGCAGAGAAGGCGGATACGGGGCGATGTCCGCGGATACGCGTTGATTCCGGTGTGCACGAACACCCGAATCAGCTTCCCAAAAAACTCACACGTCCGTATCGACGATGCGTACGTATCTGTGAAGACCGCACACGACCAAGTCGTCCCATTTGGCGGGGCGTACTCAGTTCCGGGGTAAAACAGGGTCTGGTTTTTTCCTGTTTTTGGATCGCGGTGTGCGATCACCACAGGACGCGATGTCCCGAACAGTTTGTCCGGACACCGAGAGGGTCATACAGGCTTCACAACGCAATTTGCGGAATTGGAAACAGAGCTACGAGGCGAAAGTTACACGTACCTGAAGGGGACCTGAAAATTCAGGGTCGAGTCGTGTCCGACTCGTGTCGGACACGAAAATTGGGAATTAGGGTTAGGGTTAGGGTTTCGTCGGAATTCGGTCGTGGACGGCGGAGGGCGGCTGCTGGGCGGCCGGCGAGGGCGGGGGACTGTTCGCCGGAGCGAGGCGGAGCTGCTGGCGGTCGGCGGTGGCTCAGGGCGGCCGGCAGCGGCGGTGGGAGCTGCGTGCTGCTGCTGCGGTTGCTGCGGGGAGGAGACGGCGGCCGGTGGCGCACGGCGAGGGAGGAGGGAGGCGCTGGCGGTGCGGGGCTGGGCACGGCGGGGGTCGACGGTGGCGGTGAAAGGCGGAGCGGCGGGTGGCGTTGTCGAGAGCGACGGCGGTGGGGGGTTTATATAGGGAGGGTCGGCCGGTGGCTTAGGCGGAGGAGGCGGAGGAGAAAGGGGAGGTCGTGACGAGGGGGCGGGGCTGCGTGGCCGGACGGGGCGCCGCGTGGCCGGGCGGGGCGGCGCAAGCGACGGAGGCGGCGGATAACGCGGGGGCGGCCGGGTCGTGCGGGGAGGGGAAGAGAGGCGGGTTCGGGTCGGGTCGGGCGGGGAGGATCCGACCCGACCCGCTAGCATTGGCGGGCTGGGCTCGGTTGGGCTGGGCCGGGCCAAGAGAAAAAAGAGAAAAATAAAATAAAATAAAATAATATAATAATAATAATAAAAACAGTTTAAATAAATTATTTAATTAAAAGAATAGTTTTTAGGCATTTAAAAATATGTCCGGGGTCCAATAAATTCCAGAAAAATTACCCTAAGTCCAGTTTTCCATTTTACACCCAAAAATGTTATTTTTATGATATTTTAATATTATTTATTGCCAATTAAAAATCATTTATTAATTGAAAACCTTGATTTTAATTACAGAAATTTTCCAGAAAATTCCAGAAAATTAGGAAAAATCCAAGATTTAATAATTTGAAAAATTCAGGGGTTTACACCGATGCAGTGGGGGCACGCAGCGGAGGCGCTGGCTGCGTCGACGGCGGGTGGGGTGGCGCCGCTGCTCGCTGCTGCTGGATCGAGGGGGGGTGATGCCGGAGGAGGCGACTGTGCAGCGCCGGAGGAGGGCGGCACGGCGGTGGCGTCGAGGAAAAGGGCTGGCGGAGGAGCTCGGGGGGGGGGGAGTCGGGTCGCAGGAGTTAGGGTTAGGGTGAGATCGTGGGAGGAGGAAGAAAAAGAGGGGGAAAGCTTATATAGGAAGGTGCCGAGGCGAGGCCGACCGAAGAAGGCGGAGGCGCGCGGGGGAACATGGCCGGGAAGCTCGGTGCTGCGCGGGGTGGCCGGCGCGGGACTCGGGCGTCGTGGGGAGAGGGGGACCGGGTCTCTGGGTCGGGCGGCTCGCGGGTCGGGTTCGGGCAGACCCGACCCGACCCGGTAAGGGAACGGGCTGGGTAAGAACTGGGCTGGGCCGGATCAGGCCCAATGGGCAGGAAAAAAAAAATATTAATAATAATAATAATAATAAATAATAAAACAGTTAATAATTAATTAATTAAAATAGTTTTTAGGCATTTAAAAATAGGTCTGAGGCCCAAAAAAATTCAGAAAAATTACCCTAAGTCCAGTTTATCATTTTACACCCAAAAATATTATTTCCATGATATTTTAATATTATTTATTAACCATTAAAAATTATTTAATAATTAAAACCTTGATTTTAATTACAGAAAATTTCCAGAAAATTCCAGAAAATTGGGAAAAATCCAAGTTTTAGTAATTTTGAAAATTTAGGGGGTTTACAGCCTAAAACTTGGTCTGAGTTGGACCGGACCTAGCTTCAATTAGTTGGAGAAATTATTCATTGGATTTGGCTCACCACATAACAGTGGTGAATAAGTGCATCCATAGTGGAAGATTTTTTAAGTATTACAATTTGACTTTAGTCAAATTTTATTGAACTTAAAAGTTGCAATGGACACTTGTACATACTTGAAAATTGCTAGAAAACTAGGAGATACTCCATATTTGGAGCGTCTCATAGCTCCTCTATATTAATTGTTGGGCCCACCAAAAATAACAAACATGAAAGAAAATATAAAGGGAGAAAAGAGAAAAAATCTTACCAAATAGGGAAACAAAATAAAAAAAATGAGGGAGAAAAAAATATGAGATTAATTTGGAATATTTATTTGGAGTGTACTATTGTATACCAATATCATGGAGACACTCTAAAAGTAATAATTTACACACTTTTTAATAATTTGGAGTATATGTTTGGAGTGTCCCTACTGTAAATTCTCTAATGAGTCTGTCCAATAATATAATAACACATAATAATATGTTACTAATTTGGGTAATCATGTCTTAATGACATTTGACAATTGCCACTAAAAAAGTTATGAGCTATTTGTATTTACCTCCATTACTATTTTCTAATTTTGTTTCTAGTCTTAATTTTATCACTGTTGTCCCAATTTCTCAAGAGTTTATTGTTTAGTAACGAAAGTAATTATTATTATTATTATTATTATTATTATTATTATTATTATTATTATTTTATTTTATTTTATTTTATTTTATTTTATTTTATTTTAGTAACGAGGGTAATACAAATAACACTTGAAAAGAAATAATGAAATAGGAGTAGTACTAAATTAAAAAAGAGAGGAGGAAACAGGATTAGAGATTAGTAATGAACAAGTAAATACAAATAACTTAAAAACTATTAAGCTATAACTAAAAAAGAAAGTAATGTAAAATATCATTAAATATGGTTAAAACTAGTAAGATATTATACTAGCATATATTGTTATACTAGTGGATGGACTCCTCCTCATTCACCGGTCCCCACAACGTGGTGAACCCGTTCCACTGAATAATTTCTCAAAAAACTGAGGATAGCCAGATCGTATAATCACCATCGACAACAACATCTGTGATTCTTGCAAGCAGGTCGTGGTTGTGTCTCACTCCAATCTACTTCTCTTCTATGTTGGCTAATGTACTTTTCGTCTCATAATAAACCAGCACCTTCTTACAATTATATTAAAAAAATTAATGCAAAATTATATAAAAATATATATTATAATGCACCAGCCAGGAATCGAACCCGGGTCTGTACCGTGGCAGGGTACTATTCTACCACTAGACCACTGGTGCTTAGATGAGAATGTGTAAAATATTACTAAATATATTCATAATTCACTATATTTCACCAATTTATTGTTTGTTCTTAGTGAAGAAAAGAAAATTAAGCGTATCCATACTCAATACTATCAATTATTGCATAAGAACTACTCAACATTGAGAATTTTCACCAAGTTAGTAGCGCTCCCCAGTTGGTCCCCCTTTGAGATTCCGCCTCCATGTAAAACCTCTTCAGTGTATTTCTTAAATCTATTTTCTCCACATCTCTACTATTATAATGTTGCTTAGAAACAGCTCAAAAATGAGCATGTCCTCACTTATTAATTTAAAATTATTTTCAACTATCGTAGTTCTCTCTCACGTAGTTGAAAAATAAAAAATAAAAAAATAAACCTAAATCCTTCTAATTACCTGAACATATTAAATCCTAAAATATATTAAATATTTAAATTATATTTAAACTAACTTAATGATATTATCTAACTAAACATATATTCAAAATTCTAAAGATGTATTTATAAAATGTCACTACCACGTTCCAAAAACAGGGGTATTTTGACTTTATATATTTAATATTGCGTGTATTTAATTTAAATAATTGTATGAGATGTGTATTTATAATATTATATATATACAGTGTTCATTAATGTTTGAGCTGGTAGACTTGACCTAGAAGCCCACTAGATGAACACCTGACCGAATTATAGGGTTATGAATTTATTCGTATTATTTAGAATTTAATTATTTGAGGTTATAATTAATTACTGTAATTTTATTTAATTGTTGCGCCTTGTCGTTGCTTCGATATTTGGAGCGCTATCCTATCTTTTGTCTTCCAACAAATTTCACAACCTTGTACTAGACATGCCTGTCTTCCATTCTGACCTTTTTGTAACTCATAATTATGCTCTCTTGTGCTTCATTTTAGCCGCACAATATTCGTCGCAAAAGTTTATTTAATTTCTAATAATGAAATCCGACTTTGTATCGTTGTGCGTTTCAATCAAAATTGGAGACAATCTTGACCCATTTTTTTAGCAACTCAAATTAGGGTAATATTCTGTTTCGAGTCTTCTTCACTAATGATATTTGTGTCCCAACCTAATTTTGGTCCCATGTACTCCTAATTAATTTTAGAACACCGCTTGCATTTGTTTCTAATTAAATTAGGGATACCAACTTTGACTAATCCTATTTAACCCAATTTAATCCAAGTGCCCCATTAATTAAGCCCATACCAAACACACAACACTCCCTCACCCTACAAAATATCAAACACCAAATCGCCCACCAATTTTTTATCATTTTACGTGTCTGTGCAAATACTCAAATTTAAGGGGGCTAATTTACAAATGTTGCATTAGGTGTCAACACCCCATTGGTTCAAACCAAATGGAGAGCCCTAATATTTGACTAGTCAACTCAACTCCCTCCTTACATGAATGATTTTCTCCATGACGAATCCTGGCTACCCATTCAAAATGGGGTTCATCATCACCACACACCTCCCATCACATCTCCTATAAGATGTCTCTTCATGCACCTTTCCCAACATGCCCTAATCCCCAAACCTAGGAAACAAGCCCCCACCTCTCTCTCTCCTCCCTCCTCACTCAACCGTAGCTTCCCTCCTTCTTTTTTTCATTTTTTCTTTCTTCTTCTTCTTCTTCTTTTTCTTCTCCTCCTTCTTTTAAAAAGAAAGGAAATAAAAATCATACTCCACCACCAGCCCGCCCGGCCCCCTACCCCGGCCAACTGCCCCGGCTAACCTACTTCTTCTTCCCCGCTTCTCCTCCAGTCTCCGGTCGACATTCCTCAGCCGACCTCCCCCGCCTGGACTCACCGGCTGCTACTGCTTATCCCACCGGTCGAGCTCCCTGCCGGCCTCCCTCCAGCATCACCCGCATCGTCATCATCGACTCCTCCCACTGCAACTTCCCCCGACGGCCAATCCGAAGTAGCACCACCACCATCATCATCAACTCCACCACCATCACCGTACCTCGGCTTCTTCCTCGGCTCTTTCCTGCCCCGCGACCTCCTGCTGCAACCCTGTCCGGCCATCCTCCTCCAGCCCGGCCACCCGTACCACCGACCTGTCCCTCTTCCCCGGCCGCATCTCCCTCCATCAGCTCCGGCGTGCCCGTCCTCCCCGCGGCTTCCAGCTGCTCCCACGAGCTCCGGTCAGCTGCTCGTTCCGGCCAGCCACCTCAACCCGACCACCACCATCACTACCATCCCTCCACCTGCTCGCCACCTCCCTTCCCCGGCTGTGCTGCCATTACCCGACCACCTGAGCCTGCCTCCTCCTTCTCGTTCACCTTGCCGTCGACCCACCGGACGACCATCCTCTCCTCCTCCTCTCCTGAACCGACTCCCCGCACCACCACTGCTCCTTCCACCGTTTCCCCTACTGAACATCAGCACCACCACCACTGTATCATTATCTCCACCACCTTACACCACCTCTCCACGCCTCCCTGTTTCGGCCTGGACCTCCCCCGACCGGAGCCGACCTGAACGCCGGCCATTCTCCTCTTCCCTTTCCCTCGTCGACGTCCCGAGCAGCTCTCCGGCCACCACCGGAGCACCTCGACCTGGCCTCCTCCGTGTTCATCACCATTCACCATCGTCATCGTCGTGTTCAACACCGTCGCCATTATTGTCGTCATCATCGTCATCGCCGCGCTCGTGCCCGTGCGCAGGTGCGTGCCTGTCCCCCTCTTCCATGGTGGTATGTATATATATTAGTATGTATAGTATATAATTGGTATGCATGTATATGTATACATATATATAGTATAAATTCAATTAGTGTATTAGTATTAGTATATGTTAATAATTAATGTTGATAATATATATACATATATATATATAGTATATGTGTGTTTATCTAGTATATGTTTAGTATGTGTACATTATTCAATATGATGTATATATATATTGTTCAACTAGTATATATTATATATGTAATTAATTGGTATACATATATTGTATATGTATGTAATTAGTGTATATATATATATATATATATATATATATATATATATATATATATATATATATATATATATATATTGAGTATTAATGTTTATAATTAATAATATGTATAATATGTTTTATGTGTCTAGCTACTAGATGACCCAAGTATGACCAAGTAGCATGGTAACAAGACTGCCACATGTACACTGACATACTGGCAAGACCCGTATCATGGACTGTCTGTCTTGCACCACAATTACAGACGCGACGCCCGTGCAACTTGACGCACACTTGACCCTAGTTGACCAGAGTCATACCTAGCGTAGCCCCTGAGTTCAGTGCATTTTATTGTGCGTTAGTGTAATGTCTGATACAAATGTTATATTTTATGATATGTCTATAGGACTGTTGGATCATCCAGACGATACTCTGGGACAGGACATTGGTATTACCAGCTAAGGACCCAAGGCGAGTACATTCTCTGATAATTTCCAATTATTTGATAATATCTATAATTCCAGTATCTAGAAATGTTACATCTGATTCTTGACACTGTGCTACACGGACTAGTATATAGATTGGATCTGCAGTCATGAGATGTTACATTGATTATCGTATTGACATTGTACACGATATTGATATTTAGACCTTGTACATGATATATTGGATATTGCTCGTGTATCGTGATGTGTCATGATTGGATCCACTGTACTAGTTAGGGCGGAAGAAATATTAGTAGATTATATGATCATACCCAACTCTACATGCATCATAGCTTACCCCACACTTCATGTCGGGTGCGGCCTGACCATTACATGCCTCATAGCTGTTATATATGATTAGCCTGACCACTACTTGCATCATAGCTAACCAAATGGTTAGCCTGACCTTACATGAATCATAGTTAATTATATGTAACAAGCCTGATCTTGTCCCAAACCGATCACATGATAGACTAATATTTCAAATACTTAGAATAGTTACAGTTCTCTATTTTAGATCACATACTACATCACCTGTATATGATATCGTACCTCGTTCTCTTCATTTCATATATGCACTGACTGTATTATATTGCCTATATTGCCTGTCTCTTTATATTGCTTGTCTCTTTGTTATGCCATTGCATTTATTCATTGTCTTCTCTCAGTATATAGCATCATCTGTTTATTATTTTATAGCCCTTATCAATTAAATAAAACTATTATTTGAGATGTACTTTGCTCCTTCCTGACTGAAAATATGTTTCCAGACTATGCCTTAGAGGAGTGGTGTCCGACATTTATGGACCACATGGTGAGTAGCTGCAGACTTGGACTTGGTAGTTCAGTTATGATTCCGGAAGGTCTAGCCGGAATCACTACTTATCTAGTTAGTTCTTTTAGCAGATTATTTGGTACCGGATTTGTCTCCGGCATACTTATTGAGACTTGGATTATATTGTTGAGTTAGACTATTTCTATTTAGACTTGTGTTGCATCTTACTTATTTCTTCGGGATCTTATCGTGCTATAGTTATGTGATTGAGTATATTGTTCATATTATATTGTGATATCCGCGTCTCCTTATGGAGTTGGATACTCGTACGGGATTGTTTAGATAGTGCTTTGACCTAGACAGCGTTCTACCGTCGATGCTGCGACGTAGGCTGGACGTACCCACGTACTCGTGCCCCAATATCGGGTACGGGTCGTGACACATTTTTAGTGGTGGCCCGTACAGGTCAGACTTCGCAAGTTGTGCGATATCGTGGTAGTGCGACGTATTAGTTGTACTACTGCGTGCCTGCTATAGAATATAGGACATATGATACTAGTATGAGAGAGGATACTCAATCACGAATTATTTAAGAGATTCCTGGGACGACCCCTGAGAATCTCATTATGAATTCTAATTTAATTCCTTTCCCCTTGTTTTTGTCTGTTCTCGCTTGTTGATATTGAGTTTGATTCTTGTTGACCAGTTGTTAAATTTAATTTTTTATATCATTATTGAGTTGATTTCTTATCGAGATAAATTTTACGGACTAAACTTTACGGTATTATCTGATCACATATATTGATGAGAACAGTGAGAAAGGTAAAACGTCTACTTTGGTTATGGAACCTAGAGTTTATCACTGCCATACTAGCTGTCATGACAAGAATGTAGGAACCTGACTTGGATTACATACTGTAGTTATGAAACTTCACAGCCATACCGGTCGGCGTGGCAAGGATTCTAGATGACATAATTATAGAGTTGCATACCTTAGTTACGGAACCTGTCGTTATCGCACCAATGCTTACTGGCGTGGCGAGGATTCTGAGCGTCATAATTTCTGACAGACGTGTATGATTATCAGGTTGTATCTTAAATTGGTTCTTAAAGTCTCATCTCAATACTTATCTATTTCTGTTATTATAGGACCTTGTTCCATCATTTTCTTTGCTAGCAGTAGCAATACCTTCAGCCCTTAATCCAGTTCCTTTTTGAGCTTCTTTTTCTTAAGGATTCCTTGTTAGGTATGATAATTAGTGACTTGTAATTTTGTCTGTGTCTTGAGTATTAATATTGACTGAGTGTGACTGGTTAGTTTGTAAGTGTTTCCTAGTTGGACATGTGAGCAGTAGGCATTAATCTAGAGTTAACCAATAGCATAGTACCTTGTAGCAATAGTTCTATGATAGGTGTGTTATAGTTAGTATTGGCACTATAGATAGAAGGAGAAAAGAGTATCATTGAAGGTTCCAATAGTGAGTATCATAATCAGCATGCCAGCGCTGGATAGTCATTAATTTATGTAATTGGATAATCTAGGTAAACAATTAAGTATCAAGGAATTGTGTTAAAGATTAATGGAGCATGATGTTCAATTTGATGATTGATACTTGGGGGTGTTAAGAGTAAAGAAATATATCTGCATAAAAGGTATTAATAAGATGCCATGGGTTGAGGAATATCAATATGGATCGTGCAAGGTATGAAGAGTATCACAGACTAGTGTAACGGGCTGTAAAAGAATTAAGAGAAGATACGTATACATCAATCGAGATGAGGAACCATATACTTTCCCATGAGAGTAAAGTAAAACATGGGTGTTATAGAAGGTGCAAGAAATTGTGAGTTCTAATAAGTTTGATGAGATGATCCAATAATGAAGCTAGTGTTATGTAAACCCTCTGAATTTTCAAAATTTTAAAAACTGGATTTTTCACAATTTTCTGGAATTTTCTGGGATTTTTCTGGAAATTAAAAACAGGGTTTTAATTATTCAATGATTTTTAATTGATAATAAACAGTATTAAAATATTATGAAAATAATATTTTTGGATGTAAAATGAAAAACTGGACTTAGGACAATTTTTCTGGAATTTATCGGGCCCCGGACCTATTTTTAAATGCCTAAATAGTATTTTATTATTTATTTAATTAATTATGTATTTAATTACTGATTTTATATTTATTATTATTATTAATTTCATTATTACTATTTTTCTTAAAATAAACCGGCCCATAGTCCGCGGCCCGCTGGGCCCGGCCCACCGGGCCCAGCCCGAAACCCCGCCCAACCCCTACCGGGTCGGGTCGGGTCTGCCCGCCGCCCGACCCGCTCACCCGCGTACCCGTCTGCCCCACGACCCGCACGCAGCCCCGCGTTCTCCGCCGACCGCCGCGCGCCACCCTGGCCACGACGCCGCTTCCGCCGTGCCTCACCCCACGATCAACCCCCGGCCCGCCTCTCTCGGCCCCTCGCCCCGCCGCTGCCCCCTTATAAAAACCCTCCCCCGTCCCCTGCCGTCGACCCCCCACACCACGATCACCACCGCAGCCACTGCTCCCCTCCGCCACCGGACCGCGCCACCCTGCCACCGCCGGGCCGTCCTCGCCTCTCCCCAGCTCCTCCCTCTTCCCCGTCGACGGACACAGACAGCCGCAGCAGCAGCCGAGCGCCGCCTGCTCCGCTCCGGCAGCCGCCCCGTGCCCGGCTCCGGCGCCGCAGAGCCGCCGCGTGCCCTCCGCCGTTGCCTCAGCCGCCCGGCCGCCCAGCCACCGTCCCAGCCGCCGGACCCCCAAACCCTAACCATAATTCTCGGTTTCCGTGTCCGACACGAATCGGACACGTGTCGGACACGGTTCGACCCTGTTTTCGGGTCTCCTTCAGGTGCGTGTATCTTTTTGCTCGTAGCTCCGTTTTAGTTTCCGCAAATTGCGTTGCGAAGCCTGTATGACCCTCTCGGTGTCCGGACAAACTGTTCGGGGCATCGCATCCTGTGGTGATCGCACACCGCGATCCAAAAACAGGAAAAACCCAGACCCCGATTCACCCCGGAACTGAGTACGTCCCGCCAAACGGGACGACTTGGTCGCGCACGGTCTTCACAGACACGAGCGCCTCGTCGATACGGACGTGTGGGATTTCGCAGAAGCTGATTTGGGTGTGCGTGCACACCGGAATCAACGCGTATCCGCGAACATCGCCCCGTATCCGTCTTTTCTGCAATTCGACCTAACTTTGTGTACACACGTCGGATTGAAACGAAACTTGCGCCATTGGACTCGTAGCGATACGCTGGTCCTGTGGGCCAAGTTTGGTTCGATTCTGAGAACGTTGACGAAATCGCGTGTCGTGGGCCCCACAGGCCCCGCTCGACGGGCGATTTTGTGAACGGCTCATCGGAATTCAATTCTGAAAGTTCCGTTGGGTTCGTATCAGCGTTCCTGACCTGTTGACACTAAGTTTGGTGAATTTGGAGACCGTTGACCCTGACGCGTTTTTCGGTGCAAAGCGGGCCCACCGGTGGACCCCGTTTTGGCCCGAAACTGCCGTTTCTGCCCTTGTCTCCAAATTGGACCCAAGGACAGGCGTTTCTAGCTGATTGATATTTTCTGGATCTGATGGTGATATTTGTTTCAGCAACCGGAGTACCGCCTGCAATTCCAGCTGAAGTCAGAGCCGCAATTGGAACAGGAACCACAGGCAAGTGTACCTTGCCAAACCCTGCAGCTTGCTAATTATTTTCTGGACTTAATCATGCAATAATGGACAAATAAAGCCTGCCAAATCTCAGTAATTCTTGACATAGTACTTTACTTGATTTCTTGTGAATTAAATATAAACATGTTTTAGCTGCTTGACCTAGGAGACGTGTGATGTACTTAGTGTCCGATCATAGTCGGGTGCCAACGCCGTACGCGGGGTTGTGTAACGTCACATAGACATGGATATCGAGACCCGATAATTCTCGTACTTGTCCTATCAAGTACACCAGAACCCAGGACACTTGACACTATTTCATGAGACAGAGTCTTCCTGAGACATTCAAGGTGATTCTGTATAGGATGCATGTTATAGGACATAGACTTTACATTCTTAGATATTTTGATTCATAGCTACCAGACTTGCTGCATTAGTTATGATCCCGCTGACATGGACATGAGACATTATGGTCATGGCTTGCGTGATTTTATTGGGTGGGGAGAGACACACAGACTACAGGCTGATATTATATATATAACATAGTTTATATCATAGTGAAATTCATAGTTATTGCCGCTACCGGCTCCCCGACACAGAGCTTGTAGTGGCTTCAGCCTGAGATCTAGTGCTGCTCTCATATTGCATATCACTTAGCTGGTTTACATAGTTACCCTGCTGTTTATTTCATTGCTGCACTGATTTTCATTATGGCTTGAGTTATTTCTGTACCTTGCTATGTCCCCTGAGGACCTGGAATGGATGATGTCCCCAGGTACAGCTGAAGAGAACTACCCAGAAGTGTACGGTACCGGAGCACTCCTTGGAGCAGAACAAGGAACCGAGGACAAAGTAGTGGCCGAAGACTTCTCCTGAGCACCTGCTTCAGCTACACAGTATTTCTATTTCCAGCATTTATTTCCTGTCTTTTTCCTTCAATGTAACAGAATAATTCTCGGATTTGTTTCCCGAGATAACATTATTTCTTATTGCTAATTTATTTCCATTGCATTATTTCTTGCAATTAATCAGTGTTTATCTGTGGATGAGATTAGAAATACCTGAGACTTGTGCATTATACTGCTAGACTACAGCTTAAGCATGCCCTGATGGATCCATTAAATTGGGTTGTCCATCGGTGCGTGCTGCTGGCCATTGCTCACGTGCTCAGTCCCTCGGCATTTTGGGACTGGGGCGTGACATGTTACCATACCAATAATGCTAATATTTCTATATCAAGGAATTATTGAGAATTGTGCTAGTAACAGTAAGTACTTCGTGTGATGATAATTAGATTGGTGTACCAGTTGATATAGATTGAACATCATGGAAGAAAATACGTGTGATGATAACTTTAATTATTGGGAGTAATAGTGCAAGTAATCCGGGTAGTGCAAATTCAGTACAAAGTTGAGGTTGTAGATAATTGGTATATTTGAGTGCACCTTGAGTATTAGAGACTGTGAGTATTTATATGTGTACTTGGGAATTTAAATTTATAATTTGAAGAGTGGAAATGAATTCCAATTTTAAGAATTTTTGAGGAGTTGAGATTTTATGTTGAGGATTAAATTTAATTCAATAAACATAGTCAAGGCTATAAAGATTTTTGGAAGTGATTAAAATTTATTTCGACATTTGAATATTTGACTTTTGAGGAAAGTATATGCATTTTATTTTAAATTTTTCAAGAAGTTAAATTTTGATGATTTATTTTGAGAATTAAATTTTATGGTGGATAAGACATGTATATTAGAACATGAGTGGTTGATGTACATGTATAAGGATCTGTTGACTTGAGAATGCTTAAGATGGCACTGCAAATAGACTTGGGTGTCCATCTAGAGTTGTATTAGAATGAGTAGTACTTAGTATGGTGTGTTGCACTTAGTGAGCCCTTGAGTGAATATAAAAACTAGTATGAACAATTGCAGTAGGTAAGAAAGCTAGCAGTGAGTGTACTTATAGTAGAAACTGTGGTACCTAAAGGGATAAAGGTATCAAACTTTGGATGCCTTATTAAACCATGATTATATTAGAGATTTTTGGTATCAGATTTAGGTATCAATAGACAGGTGTATGCATTGAGGATGTATTCATGGATGTCTTGTGGACTAATGATTAGTCGATATGAGTATCAGTGTACAAGAATAGGAATTAGTTAGTAAATGTGCCAGAGTTAAGTGTATGTTAGAAATAGAAGATACTGCAGGTGACGTGTTAGCAGGTTTTGTTCTTTTCTTTCCTTCTGTCCTTTCTGTTTGATTGATTGACTGATTCCTTAGAACCATAACTTGTATTCATGATTTTCTTGTTAGAATGTAGTTAGTAGCACACCCTGACAGAGACTGCAATACCATGACAAGACAGACCATAGCCAAGCATATTTCCTCTAGATTGTATGTTGTATGACTGTTGGTAGAATTTTCTCAGACCTTGATTATTGGGGGTTTGACCATAGTAGATTTAGGAAGAGGTTATGACTTGACAAGAGCGAAAAGATACTTAAATTTTGAGGATAATCATTAATTTAAATAAAGAGATAAGAATTTAATATGATAGAATTGATGATTTATTGATTATGATATAATTTATCATTAAAACTTGAGGAAATTTAGGAGATTATTATTATATTTATTTGATTGCAAGATATGAATTTAAAATTTTATATTATGAATGTTGCATTTAAAGATTACATAAGTATCGCATTGTTGAGTATTTTGTGGAAAAAGAAAATCAAGGAATAAAATCATTAATGGATTAGTGTTGAATTCAATTTTCGGGATGAGGATTTAGATTTTTGAATATGCATCGATTGAATTTAAATTGAGGAGTAAGATGATTAATGGATTAGTGTTTAAATTTAAACTTTTCGGATGACATTTCAAATTTTATAAATATACGTTAATTGGAATTAAATTGAAGGATTGGATTTATGGATTAGTGTATTTAGATGTGATTTCTTAATGTGCATTGAGTGAATTTAAATTAGAGGATTGGATGTTAAATTTCGAGTATTTAAATTATTAACTTAAAATTTTGGAGAAAATTATGATAAAAATGGAATTTGATTTTATTTCGAGGATTTTTAGGAATACAATAATTTCAGAATTTTGAAAATTGTGAAATGACAAGGTGGATTATTTCATGATTATATGGGTTGATGAATTTAAATTTTGATGGAAATTAATATACGAGTAAATGCTACTATTAAGGATTTTAAATTTTGAGGACGAAATTTTTTTAAGGAGGGTAGACTTGTCACTACCACGTTCCAAAAATAGGGGTATTTTGACTTTTTATATCTAATATTGCGTGTATTTAATTTAAATAATTGCATGAGATGTGTATTTATAATATTATATATATACAGTGTTCATTAATGTTTGAGCTGGTAGACTTGATCTAGAAGCCCACTAGATGAACACCTGACCGAATTATAGGGTTATAAATTTATTTCTATTATTTAGAATTTAATTATTTGAGGATATAATTTATTACCGTAATTTTATTTAATTGTTGCGCCTTGCCGTTGCTTCGATATTGGGAGCGCTACCCTATCTTTTGTCTTCCAACAAATTTCACAACCTTGTACTAGACGTGCCCGCCTTCCATTCTGACCTTTTTGTAACTCATAATTATGCTCTCTTGTGCTTTATTTTAGCCGCACAATATTCATCGCGGACGTTTATTTAATTTCTAAATAAAATCCAACTTTGTATCGTTGTGCGTTCTAATCAAAATTGGAGACAATCTTGACCCATTTTTTTAGCAACTCAAATTAGGGTAATATTCTGTTCTGAGTCTTCTTCACTAATGATATTTGTGTCCCAACAAAATTTTAGCCCCATGTACTCCTAATTAATTTTAGAACACCGCTTGCATTTGTTTCTAATTAAATTAGGGATACCAACTTTGACTAATCCCATTTTAACCCAATTTAATCAAGTGCCCCATTAATTAAGCTCATACCAAACACACAACACCCCCTTACCCTATAAAATACCAAACACCAAATCGCCCACCAATTTTTTATCATTTTATGTGTCTGTGCAAATACCCAAATTTAAGGGGACTAATTTATAAATATTGTATTATGTGTCAACACCCCATTGGTTCAAACCAAATGGAGAGCCCTAATATTTGACTAGTCAACTCAACCCCCTCCTTACATGAATGATTTTCTCCATGACGAATCCTGGCCACCCATTCAAAATGGGCTCATCATCACCACACACCTCCCATCACATCTCCTATAAGATGTCTCTTCATGCACCTTTTCCAACATGCCCTAATCCCCAAACCTAGGAAACAAGCCCCCACCTATCTCTCTCCTCCCTCCTCACTCAACTGTAGCTTCCCTCCTTCTTTTTTTCATTTTTCCTTTCTTCTTCTTTTTCTTCTTCTTCTCCTCCTTCTTTTAAAAAGAAAGGAAATAAAATCATACTCCACCACCAGCCCTGCCGGCCCTCTACCCCGGCCAACTGCCCCGGCCAACCTACTCCTTCTTCCCCGCTTCTCCTCCAGTCTCCGGTCGACATTCCTTAGTCGACCTCCCCCGCCTAGACTCACCGGCTGCTACTGCTCCTCCCACCGGTCGAGCTCCCCGTTGGCCTCCCTCCAACATCACCCGCATCATCATCATCGACTCCTCCCACTGCAACTTCCCCCGGCGGCTAACCCGAAGCAGCACCACCACCATCAGCATCAATTCCACCACCATCACCGTAGCTCAGCTTCTTCCCAGGCTCTTTCCTGCCCCGCGAACCCTGCTGCAACCATGTCCGGCCATCCTCCTCCAGTCCGGCCACCCGTACCGCCGACATGTCCCTCTTCCCCGGCCGTATCTCCCTCCATCAGCTCCGGCGTGCCCGTCCTCCCCGCGGCTTCCAGCTGCTCCCACGAGCTCCGGTCAGCTACTCGTTTCGGCCAGCCACCTTAACCCGACCACCACCATCACTACCAATCCTTGCCACCTCCCTTCCCCGGCTGTGCTGCCATTACCCGACTACCCGAGCCTGCCTCCTCCTTCCCGTTTACCTCGCCTTCGACCCATCGGACGACCATCCTCTCCTCTTCCTCTCCTGAACCGACTCCCCGTACCACCACTGCTCCTCCCACCGCGTCCCCTACAGCACATCAACACCACCACCACCGTATCATCATCTCCACCACCTTACACCACCTCTCCACGCCTCCCTATTTCGGCCCAGACCTCCCCCTACCGGAGCCGATCTGAATACCGACCATTCTCCTCTTCCCTCTCCCTCGTCGACGTCCCTAGCAGCTCTCTGGCCACCACCGGAACACCTCGACCTGACCTCCTTGTGTTCATCACCATTCACCATCGTCATCGTCGTGTTCAACACCGTCGCCATCGTCGTCGTCATCGTCGCACTCATGCCCGTGCGCAGGTGCGTGCCTGTCCCCCTCTTCCATGGTGGTATGTATATCTATTAGTATGTATAGTATATAATTGGTATGCATGTATATGTATACATATATATATAGTATAAATTCAATTAGTGTATTAGTATATGTTAATAATTAATGTTGATAATATATATACATATATATATAGTATATGTGTTTATCTAGTATATGTTTAGTATGTGTACATTATTCAATATGATGTATATATATATTGTTCAACTAGTATATATTATATATGTAATTAATTGGTATACATATATTGTATATGTATGTAATTAGTGTATATATATATATATATATATTGAGTATTAATGTTTATAATTAATAATATGTATAATATGTTTTGTGTGTCTATCTACTAGATGACCCAAGTATGACCACGTAGCATGGTAACAAGACTGCCACATGTACACTGACGTACTGGCAAGACCCGTATCATGGACTGTCTGTCTTGTACCGCAATTACAGACGCGACGCCCGTGCAACTTGACGCACACTTGACCCTAGTTGACCAGAGTCATACCGAGCGTAGCCCCTGAGTTCAGTGTATTTTATTATGCGTTAGTGTAATGTCTGATACAAATGATATATTTGATGATATGTCTATAGGACTATTGGATCATCCAGACGATACTCTGTGACAGGACATTGGTATTACCAGCTAAGGACCCAAGGCGAGTACATTCTCTGATAATTTCCAATTATTTGATAATATCTATAATTCTAGTATCTAGAAATGTTACATCTGATTCTTGACACTGTGCTACACGGACTAGTATATAGATTGGATCTGTAGTCATGAGATGTTACATTGATTATCGTATCGACATTGTACACGACATTGATATTTAGACCTTGTACATGATATATTGGATATTGCTCGTGTATCGTGACGAGTCATGATTGGATCCACTGTACTAGTTGGGGGCGGAAGAAATATTAGTAGATTATGTGATCATACCCAACTCTACATGCATCATAGCTCACCCCACACTTCACGTCGAGTGCGGCCTGACCATTACATGCCTCATAGCTGTTATATATGATTAGCCTGACCACTACTTGCATCATAGCTAACCAAATGGTTAGCCTGACCTTACATGAATCATAGCTAATCATATGTAACAAGCCTGATCTTGTCCCAAGCCGATCATATGATAGACTGATATTTCAAATACTTAAAATAGTTACAGTTCTCTATTTAGATCATATACTACATCACCCGTATATGATATCATACCTCGTTCTCTTTATTTCATATATGCACTGACTGTATCATATTGCCTATATTGCCTGTCTCTTTATATTGCTTGTCTCTTTATTATGCCATTGCATTTATTCATTGTCTTATCTCAGTATATAGAATCATATGTTTGTTATTTTATAGCCCTTATCAATTAAATAGAACTGTTATTTGAGATGTACTTTGCTCCTTCCTGACTGGAAATATTTTTTTAGGCTATGCCTTAGAGGACTGGTGTCTGACATTTATGGACCACAGGGTGAGTAGCTGCAGACTTGGACTTGGTAGTTCAGTTGTGATTTCGGAAGGTCTAGCCAGAATCACTAGTTATCTAGTTAGTTCTTTTAGCAGATTATTTGGTACCGGATTTGTCTCCGGCATACTTATTGAGACTTAGATTATATTGTTAAGTTAGACTATTTTTATTTAGACTTGTGTTGCATCTTACTTATTTCTTGGAGATCTTATCGTGCTTTAGTTATGTGATTGAGTATGTTGTTCATATTATGTAAACCCTCTCACCCAGAATTAGGCCTAATTCACTTAGATAGTGAAACTAGGGCTAGTTCGAACCAACTAGATTTAGAACACATTATTTGATTTAATTATGTAATAATTTATATCGTATAGCGCACCTTACCGTTGCTTCGATAATTGGAGCACTTCACTAGCCGTTGCCTATCTACGAATTTCACAACCTCATCCTAGACATGCCCGCCTACTATTCTGACCCTTGTGCAACTTCTAATATTGCTCTCTGGTGCTATATTTTAGCCGCACAATAAACGTCGCGGACGTTATTTCTTAATTCGAAATAAATCCTAACTTGGTACCCTTATGTGTTCTAATCAAAATTGGAGATACAACTTTGATCGTTTTGTGCCACCCGAATTTTATTAATATTTTACACTATACCCTCTACGCCCCTGACACTTGTGTCCCGCCTAAATTTAATCCCACGTACTCCTAATTAATTCTAGAATATCATGCGCGTCGATTTAATTAATTAAATCCAATTTTCCGCCTTTGTGCAATTTTGTAATTGATGGGGGGCTTTTATACAAAAATGCATTGAGGTGTCCCCACCATTGGACAATACGTGAAGAAACACAATTTTCCCTTCACGTAGATTTTTTCGTAATTTTTGGGATGTGCAACGTGCGCACATCGCCCTCGTATATTTAAACCTATCCTTGTGTTTTAAACCATGCAATTATGGCCCTCAAACATCCTCATGCAAGCCCAAGGCCCAACCCCAAGGAGAGTTGACCAAGCCCACAAATTCCTAGGTCAACCCAAACCAAAATTTTACATGTATAAATATCCCTCTTTTCTTTATTTTTTTCCAAAACCTAAAACCGAAAGAAATACATCTAGCCGACCTTCTCCAAACTCCTGTTCACCGTCCCCCTCCTTGAACCCGTCGACCCGCCGGAACCACCCCTCCCCGTCGGCCGGAGCAGCCCCTAACAGCCGACCGGAGCCTAGATCCCCCTGCTCTCTTCCCCGTCCACCCATTCAACCAGAGCCGGCAACACCCCAACTGTTCTCAACCATCACCCGACTCCCTGAGCCGACCACCCAGCCATCTCCTCCACCCGCTGATCCCCTCGATAGGCCGCCGTTCGTCTCCTTCCTCCGCCGGATCTCTCTCCTTTCGCCACTTCTACAATTTCACAGGACTTCTCCTCCATCCCACGCACGACCTCTTCGTAGTCAATATCGCATGTGCATCCTTGGCGGAACCCAACTGCCGACTCACCATCGAGGAGATGCACAATCTCGTCGAGTGTCGGCCCCGACCGAAGAAATCGCCATTGCCGAGTCCACCAGTGTGAGGAGCGACCTCGAACAAACCCGTCCACCGGAACCTCCGCGTGCCCAGTCCGACACCAACTGAGGCCGGCCATCCCTGGCGCTCCTACTCTGCGCAGACACCAGAGGTTGACTCCCGAACACTCCCGCGCGCGTAGAAGAGCAAAGGGTGCTGTTGAATATAGGTAACTTCCTTTGTTCACGTTGGAAAAATATGGTAAGAGTAGAAATAAATCACTTTTTATGTAGCTATGGTATATGAAGTAGAAAGAAAAATAAATGAATAATAGGCACTATTCACCTAGTTATATTAGGAAGAAGGAAAAATAAATAAAATAATATTAAAATGTGGTCCACGTTGGAATCCATGTACAAAGGAAGAGGAGGAGAAGTAGCAGCCAAGTGAATTATTTTTATTTCTTTGGTAAGTTCTTTGCAATTAAACCCTCCAATAAATTTTTCATTACATTTTTAGGAGGAAAGTAAATTATAATAGAAAATCGAGTACAGGGACCTATAGCTATATTAAACTAACTAAATTAGATTATGCCTAATTAATACTGGAAGACTATTATACAAATAGGCTAATGTATAGTCAAATAATATATAGGCTATGATACAATTAAAATTACTTGGTGACTACAATAATTAATATAAACTTATATATAAATATATGCATGAATAATAATAATGAATATACCTATTTTAGGTCATCTAGGCAAGTGACACTTGGACTTGGTATCTACACCTCAGCAGAATTGGACAAAACACCAGGATATTGGATTTGTTCTGCGCGATTTCTGGAGCAGGTTATTGGTACATTACAGCTTCCTTTCCAGGCAAGTATATCTTGCCATTGTACTGTTATTCATATTCTATATGTTGCATGCATCTTTATTTTCTGTCTTTAGTTCATATATTTTAACTGTTGTATAAAATGCGCGCGACGGTATCGTCGCGATATATTTTTATTTATTTATTTGCATTGACCCTGTTTATGAGACTACCCCATCATCATGTAGCATTATTAGGTTCATTGGCCGTGACACAGTTGTTACACGAGTGTGAGTCTCATATAGATCATGGACTGCGTGACAGGTCTAGCCTCCTGTACGTATGGGTCGTGCGTTAGGAATAACTGCTGTTAGAAACTTTGCATGCTAGTAGACTTGGCAGTTATTAGAGGTGTTATTGTGTCATGGATGTGACATGCTTAGAGCATGGGGTAGGGAGAACAAAAAGTATCGCATTTGAGCTCCTTTGTACTTTTTCTGTGCGCCCGGATTCTCCGCGGGAGATACGGGTAGTGATGACCCTTATATATATTATGTACATTGGCGGGCCTCCGCCGTTCAAAAGACGACGTGCCTTTGAGGCCCCTGGATCTTCAAAAGAGAACCATGCCAAATCCCAGTTTTTAGCCAGATAGCTCACTTGTGGGGAAAGTTGTTCTTAACTGCATACACTTAGACGGTTAGGCGACCCCTTTGGATATTTATTTCAGTACTTTATTGGCATGTGTTTAAGTATCTTGTTATGTCCCTCTGAGGACATGGTCCCCTGCCAGGTGTATCTGTTCTTGAGTATTCACAAGAGAGCAGATTCGGATGGTTAACTATGTTTCGAGGAGGACTTCTCTTCGAGCCGTGATTGATAGCTGGTATTCTTATATCGTGTTTATTGTGGTGTACTTATATTGTATTTGCTCTTATATTCTAGTTGGTAGTGGATTTGTTTCCACCCAACTATCATCCTTAGATACTCCTTATTGAGATCTAGTTTCATAAATATTGGTTATTTATTTATATTCGATTTTCTGTGGATGAGATTTAGATTATACCCTGTTACTTGTGACATGTTTATACCACTTGTGGATTTGATATTCATATTATAGCGTACATATGGGTTTAGTTTCCATATATTGGAATTGCCATACCCATGCGGCTGGCATGCTTACGTGTCCTAGTCCTACGTATTTTTGGGACTGGGACGTGACATATTTTTATTGGTGGCCCATGCAGGTCAAGAGCGTATTGTCTCGGTTACGTTACTGTACCGGACAAGCCCGCACCTAGGAATAGAGTATAGGATCTCATCCACTATTGACTATGACTCACATTCTTCTAATCCGTTCTATCTGAATAAATGCATAATGCTTGATTCATGCGCTTCCCTAATAGCTCCTTGAGTATAGCCCCCTCCTAGAATATAGAAGTCCCTATTGTTAGATGATAAGTAGGGTAACCTTCCTATTAAGAGTACAACTAGAGTGTTGATACACCATTAAGTTTAGAATATCTAGTGAACCCTAGAATTCCTTATCTATAGATTGGTTTACCATTACCCCTTGATGTATTATGAGGACTTGAGAGTAGTATAGACACTACTAGAGTTAGTTAGGAGTTTTACCATAATGTTTGACCCTAGTATTGGGGAACCAATAGAAAACCAAAATTGAATATTAGGACTGAACCTTACCTTCATAGTTAGATAGTATTGGAGAACTATAAAACTTAGATCATTGTCTTATTATTGGTAGACAACACCTTAGGAAGCCGAGAGGAATATAATCAATATTTTCTTTATCATGCCTCGAACATAGCAACTAGCACCCCACTCCCCTTTAGGAAACCATGATACTATCTAGAGACCTTCTATTTAATTTCATATATTGTTCCTCTGCGACCTCAACGTTCGCTGATCGCGCGACGATTAAATTATCTTCTTCTTTTTTTCATCTTTCAACTCGTGCCACTTGACACCTCTAATTATAGACCAAGTGATTATATTATATGATAGGACATATAGTTGCTAGGATTATAGTTGTTAATGTTAAATTTTGAAATTGTGTGCTTAGTAGTTAGAACTTGATGGTTTAAGCTATTCTTGTAGATTGAGACCTGGTGCTTATCCCTTAGCTTTAAATTGTATAACATGTACCCCCACCTCGATAACGAGTTATATCCCCTCTCCTCTTGACGGCCAGTAACTCTTCTATCCTTACTATTGACACTTGCTCTATGAGCCCTATGATTAAGGCTTAAGACAACCATGACCTATGTAATAGGATACCCTAATAAGTACCGAGACCCTTTCTCATAGACCTTAATAGGAGCTTCTACGGTATCCTTAAAACAGTACCGTATTAGTTTATTGTTATAAGTTGGATAGTATACCTCACAACTTAATATCACGTAGTCCACTTGACCCATCGATGTAGTATAACTAAATGACATTACCTGTATGCTAGCAAAAGATAACAGTGTTTATTCAGACGATAGAATTTAGAGGCCCATGCCCTATTTGGTCGATGAGAGACTTAGACAAGGAGTCGTATGACAACAGTAGAGATTGTATAATCTTAACTTCTTGTGAACTTGAAATATGTTGTGACTTCTTTCATCATGATCTAGCGCATTTATATTTTATATACTACCTTGACTTATGCTGCTATTTTATAGCCTAGTTTTGTAAGCTTATTCTTTTATCGAGCTTGATCATGAGATATGTATTATTGGGGACGCCTATTGATACAATTGTCTAATCAGAATCAGTGTATTACGGTCTGATCAACCATAGTGCGCTTGATTCACCTTTCGCAATAATACTTTACGTGGATTGAGATATATAGTTGACTAGTAGACACCTGTACTTGCCCTCTAGATATGCCTGAGCGGATCGTATCTGTTACATAACTATACTAATACGAGCATGTGAATAGGAATTACCAAAATAGTGTTTCAATCCACAACTTCCTTGACATTTTCCATTTGAATTTTTTTAACACCTTGATCCCCATACTTGTATTCTATCACCGCCCCTTGAACTCTTATTTATTGTTTTCCGTCTTTTCCTATTTCGGAAAGACGAACCTCGTGCTTGGTATAAGTTGATACACAGAGAGTACTAGATATGCCCCATAGGTCGATCACATACTTGAGGATTATTCTTTTGTAATTAAGGGCATATCATATATGATATATTTGGTGATTAAACTTTTGAGGATTGAATAACATGATTAAATTATTTGAGGAATAGTTTTCTTACACGTATAGCCTTATGTGATAGATGGGTAATTCTAAGTTGGGTAGCAGTGCATTATCAACTCGAGAGGAATTTCTTTTAGATTGTGACCGAGTAAGATTAGATTGGGAGAGGTTCAAGCCATTTTAATTTTTGAGAATTTTAGAAGAATGACTAAGATGATGAGGATTAACGAATTTTAAAATCTTGATATTGCGGACCAAATATTTATACTCTGAGCACATGATTTAAATTTTGAATATTGAAGGTTGAATCATCGATTTAAATTTTAAGGATAAATATAGAATTTTAGACTTGAACAATTGGTGAATTAGATTTAAATTTTACAATTTGATAATTTGAATTAAAAGTTCAATTTTGATTGTTGGGTCACCTATTTGAAATATTGAGGGTGTAAATTGAGTTTAAATATTTGAAGAGTACAAAATTCTTAAGTTGAGAATAGGAATAAGATTTGATTAGAATTATTTATTGTTCAAAGTCTAGAGGAGATAATGATAGTTGGAAATTGTGATATAAATTTTGATATGGGATGTCATATAGATTTGAGTTAGATTTGGATGTTGATTATTTAAAAATCGAGAAGAGATTACGACAGGTTGAATTTTGATTTAAACAGTGGTTATTTTAATTTTGAAGTGATTGTGATGGATTTGAATATATTTCGTTATTTAAATTTTTGGAAGAGATTGTGATTGACTTGCCTTATGTACGAATGTGAATGATTTATCAAACCATACCTTATTTTTAATTTCGAGGACAAAATTCTTTTAAGTTGGGTAGATTGTAAACCCCCTCACCCAGAATTAGGCCTAATTCGCTTAGATAGTGAAACCAGGGCTAGTTCGAACCAACTAGATTTAGAACACGTCATTTGATTTAATTATGTAATAATTTATATCGTGTAGCGTACCTTACCGTTGCTTCGATAATTGGAGCACTTCACTAGCCGTTGCCTATCTACGAATTTCACAACCTCATCCTAGACATGTCTGCCTACTATTCTGACCCTTATACAACTTCTAATATTGCTCTCTGGTGCTATATTTTAGCCGCACAATAAACGTCGCGGACATTATTTCTTAATTCGAAATAAATCCTAACTTGGTACCCTTGTGCGTTCCAATCAAAATTGGAGACACAACTTTGACCATTTTGTGCCACCCAAATTTTATTAATATTCTACACTGTACCCTCTATGCCCCTGACACTTGTGTCCCGCCTAAATTTAATCCCATGTACTTCTAATTAATTCTAGAACATCGTGCGCGTCAATTTAATTAATTAAATCTAATTTTCTGTCTTTGTGCAATTTTCCAAATGATGGGGGCTTTTATGCAACAATGCATTGAGGTGTCCCCACCGTTGGACAATACGTAAAGAAACTCAATTTTCCCTTCCCATGGATTTTTTCGTAATTTTTGGGATGTGCAACGTGCGCACATCGCCCTCGTATATTTAAACCTATCCTTGTGTTTTAAACCATGTAATTATGGCCCTCAAACATCCTCATGCAAGCCCAAGGCCCAAGGCCCAACCCCAAGGAGAGTTGACCAAGCCCACAAATTCCTAGGTCAACCCAAACCAAAATTTTATATGTATAAATATCCCTCTTTTCTTTATTTTTTCCAAAACCTAAAACCTAAAGAAATACATCTAGTCGACCTTCTCCAAACTCCTGTTTACCGTCCCCCTCCTTGAACCCGTCGACCAGCCGGAACCACCCCTCCCCGTCGGCCGGAGCAGCCCCTAACAGCCGACCGGAGCCCAGATCCCCCTGCTCTCTTCCCCATCCACCCATTCAACCAGAGCCGGCAACACCCCAACTATTCTCAACCATCACCCGACTCCCTGAGCCGACCACCCAGCCATCTCCTCCACCCGCTGATCCCCTCGACAGGCCGCCGTTCGTCTCCTTCCTCCGCCGGATCTCTCTCCCTCTCGCCACTTATACAATTTCACAGGACTTCTCCTCCATCCCACGCACGACCTTTTCGTAGTCAATGTCGCGTGTGCATCCTTGGCGGAACCCAACTGCCGACTCACCATCGAGGAGATGCACAATCTCGTCGAGTGTCGGCCCCGATCGAAGAAACCGTCGTTGCCGAGTCCACCAGTCCGAGGAGCGACCCCGAACAAACCCGTCCACCGGAGCCTCCGCGTGCCCAGTCCGACACCAACTGAGGCCGGCCATCCCTGGCGCTCATACTCTGCGCAGACACCGGAGGTCGACTCCCGAACCCTCCCGCGCGCGTAGAAGAGCAAAGGGTGTTGTTGAATATAGGTAACTTCCTTTGTTCACGTTGGAAAAATATGGTAGGAGTAGAAACAAATCACTGTTCACGTAGCTATGGTATATGAAGTAGAAAGAAAAATGAATGAATAATAGGCACTATTCACCTAGTTATATTAGGAAGAAGGAAAAATAAATAAAATAATATTAAAATGTGGTCCACGTTGGAATCCATGTACAAAGGAAGAGGAGGAGAAGTAGCAGCCAAGTGAATTGTTTTTATTTCTTTGGTAAGTTCTTTGCAATTAAACCCTCCAATAAATTCTTTATTACATTTTTAGGAGAAAAGTGAATTATAATAGAAAATTGAGTACAGGGACCTATAGCTATATTAAACTAACTAAATTAGATTATGCCTAATTAAAACTGGAAGACTATTATACAAATAGGCTAATGTATAGTCAAATAATATATAGGCTATGATACAATTAAAATTACTTGGTGACTACAATAATTAATATAAACTTATATATAAATATATGCATGAATAATAATAATGAATATACCTATTTTAGGTCATCTAGGCAAGTGACACTTGGACTTGGTATCCACACCTCAGCAGAATTGGACAAAACACCAGGATATTGGATTTGTTCTGCGCGATTTCTGGAGCAGGTTATTGGTACATTGCAGCTTCCTTTCCAGGCAAGTATACCTTGCCATAGTACTATTATTCATATTCCATATGTTGCATGCATCTTTATTTTCTGTCTTTAGTTCATATATTTTAACTGTTGTATAAAATGCGCGCGACGGTGTCATCGCGATATATTTTTATTTATGTATTTGCATTGACCCTGTTTATGAGACTACCCCGTCATCATGTAGCATCATTAGATTCATTGGCCGTGACACAGTTGTTACACGAGTGTGAGTCTCATATAGATCATGGACTACGTGACAGGTCTGGCCTCCTGTACGTGTGGGTCGTGCGTTAGGAATAACTGCTGTTAGAAACTTTGCATGCTAGTAGACTTGGCAGTTATTAGAGGTATTATTGTGTCATGGATGTGACATACTTAGAGCATGGGGTGGGGAGAACAACAAGTATCGCATTTGAGCTCCTTTGTACTTTTTCTGTGCGCCCGGATTCTCCGCGGGAGATACGGGTGGTGATGACCCTTATATATATTATGTTCATTGGCGGGCCTCCGCCGTTCAAAAGACGACGTGCCTTTGAGGCCCCTGGATCTTCAAAAGAGAACCTTGCCAAATCCCAGTTTTCAGCCAGATAGCTTACTTGTGGGGAAAGTTGTTCTTAACTGCATACACTTAGACGGTTAGGCGACCCCTTTGGATATTTATTTCAGTACTTTATTGGCATATGTTTAAGTATCTTGTTATGTCCCTCTGAGGACATGGTCCCCTGCCAGGTGTATCTGTTCTTGAGTATTCACAGGAGAGCAGATTCGGATGGTTACCTATGTTTCGAGGAGGACTTCTCTTCGAGCCGTGATTGATAGCTGGTATTCTTATATCGTGTTTGTTGTGGTGTACTTATATTGTATTTGCTCTTATATTCTAGTTGGTAGTGGATTTGTTTTCACCCAACTATCATCCTTAGATACTCCTTATTAAGATCTAGTTTCATAAATATTGGTTATTTATTTATATTCGATTTTCTGTGGATGAGATTTAGATTATACCCTGTTACTTGTGACATATGTTTATACCACTTGTGGATTTGATATTCATATTACAGCGTACGTATGGGTTTAGTTTCCATATATTGGAGTTGCCATACCCATGCGGCTGGCATGCTTACGTGTCCTAGTCCTACGTATTTTTGGGACTGGGACGTGACATGTTTTTAGTGGTAGCCCATGCAGGTCAAGAGCGTATTGTCTCGGTTACGTTACTGTACCGGACAAGCCACACCTCAGCAGAATTGGACAAAACACCTGGATATTGGATTTGTTCTGCGTGATTTCTGGAGCAGGTTATTGGTACATTGCAGCTTCCTTTCCAGGCAAGTATACCTTGCCATTGTACTGTTATTCATATTCCATATGTTGCATGCATCTTTATTTTCTGTCTTTAGTTCATATATTTTAACTGTTGTATAAAATGCGTGCGACGGTGTCGTCGCAATATATTTTTGTTTAGTATTTGCATTGACCCTGTTTATGAGACTACCCCGTCATCATGTAGCATCATTAGGTTCATTGGCCATGACACAGTTGTTACACGAGTGTGAGTCTCATATAGATCATGGACTGCATGACAGGTCTGGCCTCCTGTACGTATGGGTCGTGCGTTAGGAATAACTGCTGTTAGAAATTTTGCATGCTAGTAGACTTGGCAGTTATTAGAGGTGTTATTGTGTCATGGATGTGACATGCTTAGAGCATGGGGTGGGGAGAACAACAAGTATCGCATTTGAGCTCCTTTGCACTTTTTCTGTGCGCCCGAATTCTCCGCGGGAGATACGGGTGGTGATGACCTTATATATATTATGTACTTTGGCGGGCCTCCGCCGTTCAAAAGACGACGTACCTTTGAGGCCCCTGGATCTTCAAAAGAGAACCTTGCCAAATCCCAGTTTTCAGCCAGATAGCTCACTTGTGGGGAAAGTTGTTCTTAACTGCATACACTTAGACGGTTAGGCGACCCCTTTGGATATTTATTTCAGTACTTTATTGGCATGTGTTTATCTTGTTATGTCCCTCTGAGGACCTGGTCCCCTGCCAGGTGTATCTGTTCTTGAGTATTCGCAGGAGCGCAGATTCGGATGGTTACCTATGTTTCGAGGAGGACTTCTCTTCGAGCCGTGATTGATAGCTGGTATTCTTATATCGTGTTTGTTGTGGTGTACTTATATTGTATTTGCTCTTATATTCTAGTTGGTAGTGGATTTGTTTTCACCCAACTATCATCCTTAGATACTCCTTATTGAGATCTAGTTTCATAAATATTGGTTATTTATTTATATTCGATTTTCTGTGGATGATATTTAGATTATACCCTGTTACTTGTGACATATGTTTATACCACTTGTGGATTTGATATTCATATTACAGCGTACGTATGTGTTTGGTTTCCATATATTGGAGTTGCCATACCCATGCGGCTGGCATGCTTACGTGTCCTAGTCCTACGTATTTTTGGGACAGGGGCGTGACATATTATATTTTGATATCCGCATCTCCTTATGGAGTTGGATACTCGTGCGAGATTGTTTAGATAGTGCTTTGACCTAGACAGCGTTCTACCGCAGATGCTGCGGCTTAGGCTAGACGTACCCACGTACTTGTGCCCCTATATCGGGTGCGGGTCATGACATAAAATATCATAATTAAAATATATTCAAATCATATTTAAAATATTCTAAAAAAATTTAAATTTCTATCTAATTTTTTCAGTAATATCACAGATTTTTTTCTCTTTGTTACATGCAACGCACGTGAAAGTTACTATTTTTATTTAATAAGCTTACTAAATTATTATAAATAATTGAATTTTCATATTTAAAGTTGTGTTTGTTGGTTTTGGGGGAACAAAATGCGAAAATCGTTACCCCAAGCAAAGAGATTGTGAGAGAACCGGAGTAAATCACACGAAAACTAACTTGTCAAAATCACAAGAAAAGCAAAACACACAATCTATTTTGACGTAGAAAACTCTTGCAGGACAAAACCATAGGACGATCGGAGTCCAACTCTTGAAAAAGCCTTCAGTAATGAATTAGAAAAAGATACCCTCTACAAACTTTTCCACCGATCCAACTTGATCACCACAACTACTCAAAGTAATGAAAATTGATTACAAGAGGTTACCAAAGAACGGATATTACAAGAATAATCATCCGAAGCGATCTTCCTTCGAAATAGCCACAAATCCCTCTTTCTATTCTTCGAAAATTACAAACTTGAGAACTCTCTCTCTCTCTCTCTCTCTCTCTCTCTCTCTTTGATCTTTCTCTTTGGTAGATGTGATAGAAATTTAGTGTTAGAAAAAACCTATTTAAACCATCTTAAATATGGAGAAATCTTGATCGTTGATTAGATCCAACAGTATAAATAAAACATCAAAATTCGGTCTCAACCCCGACATCGGTATACCGATGGTATATTACAGTATACCGAATCAAAGTTTCTAGAGTGAACATCTGCAGGTTTAGCGAAAATGATATATCGGCGGTGTTCCGTGGACGGTATACCATTGAGACTGTAGTTTTCCCATTTTGATGCTAAAATTTCCTTCTTTGTAGCCTTCGACTCCCCGAACTTCTCTGACACACAGATGACGTTCGTCGTACTCTGGAGTATTCTTCACATAGGCTGGAATCCTCAACCAAAAATAATAAAAATTTTAATTCCCAACTAAGTGAGAAGCTATGTGGGAATATCAGCTCCATTGTGGTAGAACCTTTGTTGGTAGAACCTTTATGGTAAAACCATTCTAACCATCCTCCTGTACTCAATCTATCTTGGTAGAACCTTTGTGGGAATATTAGCTCCATTGTCCTCAGTATGAACCTTCTCAAGCGTCAAGTCCTTCTCCTCAAGCATATATCATATCCAATGATTTTGAGTTGTAATATGCTTGGATTGATTATGAAACATCGGGTTCTCTCCAAGATAAATCGCACTATGGTTGTCATAAAATAAAACATACTTCTTTTGCTTAAGCTTATTTTATGCAAAATTTCTTCATACATAGTAACTCCTTGCAAGCCTCCATCGCCGTAATGAACTATGCCTCTGTTGTAGACAAAGCAACACACTTTTACAACCGCGACTGCCACAAATTTTTTTACCAGCAAACAACATAACGTAGCCCAAAGTCGATCTCCTGGTATCCATATATCCAGCCATATCAGCTTCGGTGTACCCAACCAGCTTCGGCTCGTCACTACCAAATTAAATCTATAATCAACATTTCCCTAAAGATTTTGAAGTATCTAATTGTAAGTACCCTTCATTGATTGAAAATATACCAGCTAACCACACCAACTATAAGAGAAATATCTGGCCTTGTACACATCATGGCATACATTAAACTTCCTATAGCTGAAGCATACAAAACTTGCTCCATATATCTTATTTTTCATCCTTGGTAGATGGATACTGCACCGTAGTAAGTTTAAAGTCAGCTACAAGGGGCTTGCTCACTTTCTTCGACCGATCCATCCCGAAACATCGAAGTAATCGATGAATGTACTTCTTTTGGGATAACAAAAGCAACTTGGTCTCTCTCTCTCTCTCTCTCTCTCTCTCTATATATATATATATATATATATATATATATATATATATATATATATATATATATATATGTATGTCTTGATTGATCTATATCCCAAGAATAGTCTTTATTGTGTCTAAATCATTTGTAGAGAAGGTCGCATGCAGCTAGCGCTTCAACTCTGCTATTTATGTGGCATTTTGACCCACCAATAACATATCATAAACATAGACCAATAAAATAATAAAATCATCCACTTCACAAACACACAATGGTCCGATATCGTACATGCATAATCATGCTCATCCACAAATAACTCAAACTTTTTGTACCACTATAACGTAGCCTCTTTCAGGCCATATAATATTTTCTTCAACTGAAAGACTAAATATGACTTACCATAATCTAGTCGGCACCGACAAACCGAGCCTCGGTGAATGATCGGGATTTGAGGCGCTATAGTAAACTCCGGCGAGAAGTATCTGGTGAGTTCCATCTGCTCCGACAGCACCTTGCTGCATCTAGCCTCGAGTCGACCACATCGACGAGTGTTCTAATAAACGGGTCCACCAGAGAATTACCTCTAGTCGACGAACTTCGACGAGTGCTTCGTCTTCTCCGATGACTTTTAGAACTTTTCCATCAGTAAGTCCTATGTTCCTTATCGTTACTCTGCATAGATCATTTCTGCAAGATCGATCCCTATCTTGATGTTCCTGGCATTGAATTGTGTCCCCTTCCTCTATATGACCTCCAATAGTCTTCTAACATCGGATGATGCACGTCGGCCGATTTGTAGTGGACTCCGACGGATACAGAACTTCGATGCTATTGTTGTCACTGCTCGACGGCGACGGTTCGGTATCACCCGAAGCTGCAGAACACCGGACGTCGATCGTCTCCACTGGATCCATAGGAGCTCCTCCGTTGGTTAGCACTCCGGTCTCCCTCGTCTTCTCTTTCTTCATTATGTGTGATGGATTCAAGTATTTTTAGGGCTGAACTTTGGGACTAATAAGTATAGTTAGGATTTATATTAAATTTGGAATTAAGGCAAAAATTAATTTTAGTTGGGCCTGGGCCAGTGTTTAGAAGAAATAATCATAGGAATTTTCTACTAGGTCAGTCCGTAGGCTGAAATAAAATTATTTGCTGACATTTCAATAGGCCAAGCCAGAACTGGACCCATAACGAAAAATAAAAGAAAATAACTATGTTCAGTGGGTCAGGCTTAGGCTAGGGATGAACAATAAATAGAAAATTAATAAATAAAATAAAATAACATCATGGACTTGTCTGGGCTTGATTTTACACAAGAGAAATAAACGTGTAACAAAATTTTGACTCTAAGTAGGCTTAAGAAAATAGAAATTGTATTAAGAGAATTATAAAATATAGTGTGGATTTAGGGTACCTTTCGACTTAGGATTTAAAATCTAGAAACTTCACTTTAGAATTTATAATAAAATAAGTTCATAAAATAAAATAAGAAAATAAAAAAGTTTCTAGTAAAAAATATTACTAAATGGACTTTTTTGTCTTTTGTGGATTTGGTCAACACAGAGATTTAGGTCTTGGACCTAGTCACCTATAACTAATCCATTCAACTACACTATGTCTATATCTCTTTACTTGATAAATATTATTTTATTCATATTTATGACTCATGTTGGACACGAGGAGGACATAATTTTACTTGTACTTCATGTGAGTATAATTTTGGTTCAGCGTTAGAAAGAAAAAAATACTAAATAGATATGTGATCAAACACAATTTGTTAGATACGTCATGTGGATAGCTAATCATACACTTTACATATGATTGAGCCATATCCTTATTGTCGTGTACTTACTAGTCGATCTCATATCGAAAATATTATTTCATTAATTGTTTCTTGTACATGATTTCAGTGTTACATGATTTTCTGGTTACAACAGGTCAATTTCATGTATTCTATTGCATAGTATTTTTTAGCTTTATTCTATATTAAGTTCATTGTTCATATTTGTACTTTGCTCTATCCTGACTAAATATATTGACAACAAGTAATGGTGATAATTTTTATCCTAAATATTATGGACCGCAGGATGACGTCCTAGGAGAGGCTGGTTCGGATGCACCGATGGACCATAAGGCGAACTCTGGAGGGATGTGATTTAAGCCTATTGTTAGCTTTTTCTTTTCCGTATGATTTTTTTTAAGTCATTTGACCGAATTTGTCTCTGGATAGAACTGTATGACATGTAATAATGACTTGAACTCTTTGACTGTGTGGCTCTGGTGATTGTGTCTAAATTTTACTTGCTCGTTATCTAGATGTTGTGATGAGTAGATTGACGTGTTGTGATATGGAGAAAATAATGAGTTCTAGATTGCGTACTGTTGTCGATATATACCGCGATGTAGGCTGGACGATGATCACGCACTCGTATCCAGTTATTCAGGAGCGGGTCGTTACAACAATAGCTCTAAATATTTATATAATAAAGCGAAGTAGGATCACGATTAAAAGATAAAAATATATCAAATGACTACAAATATTACACATGTACATATATGTCAATAAGAAACCTTAAAACTACTAAAAATATTATTGAACATATTGTTAAATCATATAAACATTTTAGCAACAATGAGTTGGACATGAATTTTGTGTAGATTTGTCTAAAATAAGAAACATAAATTCTTTGTTATACAAAAAAACCTATTGTTGAGAGTGGGATTTGAACCCACGCCCTTTCGGACCAGAACCTTAATCTGGCGCCTTAGACCAACTCGGCCATCTCAACAACTGTTTATTTTAGTTGACAAAGTGTAAATTATTTTGTTCTCTATTGTTTCTTACCTTGCCTTGCCTTATATATTTATGGGTTTTTTGATATTAGCCCCCTGTTAGATGAAGGATATTGATATTACACCCCATGTTATTTCAAAAGTCGAGAACATCTCCCTCAAAGTGTCACTTTTTCCTTTAACGCGACACATTCAAAACTCATTAGCGACACTTTGAGGGAGGTGTTCTCGACTTTTGAAACAACATGGAGGTAATATCAATATCTTTCATCTAACATGGATTAATATCAAAAAGTCCTATATTTATTGTAGAATTGTACGACATCTTTGAGCCAACCACAACGTTTGAAAACAAATTATTCCTTATCGATATATCAATCCAACCAATGTTTAATAAAGTACATATAACAATCATTATATCTATTACAAATGGAAGCCGGATAAGATTTTCTGTTTGGGCAGCACTATGGATACAACCAAATGCTTACAACCTTGGGTTTATTCTCCACGTGGCCGACTTTCATTGGAAGAGGGAGGGGAGAGGTGGGGCCGGATGAGACCTATATAACAGGGGAAGAGAGGGTTGTAAGAAGGTTGTAAGCATTTGGTTGTACACTTAGCATTTTCTTTTATGTTTTCTATCCTTCTTCCACTCCCTACCATGGTATATATGTAATATGGGCCGGAACGAATGGACTTGGACCTAAAATTTATCTTTTTTTTCAGGTCTAGGTCGGACTAGTCCAGCCTGATTTGAAGAAGCAGGTTGGTTCGAGTCAAAATTTTAGTCAAAATTTTAAATCCAATCCGATCTAAAACTTGGTTTGAGTTTGATCGGATTAGACCATGCTAGGTCTGATTCGGGTGCGGGTCGAATCCGATCTCATACCATTTTTTTTTTAAATTTTGGACTTCAGTAGAAAAAGGTTGGGCTTGATAATTTTGATTACTAAGACAGATTAAAGTGAATATCAATTCTAGGGGTGAACATTATTCGATTTTGGATCGAAAATCGAATCGGACTGAACCGAATAAGAGATTCGGTTCGGTTTAAAAAAAATCGGTTCGGTTTCGGTTTTGAAAATACTAAATTTTTTTATTCGATTTCGGTTTTGGATTTCGTTCCAAAACCGAATAAGAAAATTTAACTAATATATATATATATATATATATATATATATATATATATATATATATATATATATATATATATTAACAAAAAAAGCGCAAATAAACAAAAAAACCGAATAAATCGAAAATCAAACCAATTTAATTCGGTTAGGTTTGGTTCGATTATAAGCCATTTCGATTCGATTTCGGTTTTGCTTATTCGATTTTTGGTCCAATTCGATTTTCGGTTATTCAGTTCGGTTTAATCCGAATTAACCAAATGTTCACTCCTAATCAATTATGAATACTTGCTTAACATGAAGATAGTTTATAACATTGTGCTTGCAGCGGCGGCGCTTGGGATTGCCTTGGCTTGGTTATTTGCGTCCGGTGCGATGGGACTGACAGTATCGGTGAGGCCCTCTCGTAGTTGTTTGGATATGTGCAAGTTGTGTTGGCATGAAAGAGAGTGAAGAGGAGCTCGATGAATGCTGCAGAGAGAGAGAGGACGAAGCAGGGACGAAACTAGAATCGACTAGGATGGACAAGATTTTGACTGACTCGTATAAAAACAACTAAATTTAAAAAAAAAACTGACTCGTTTAAAAAAAAACTAAAATTAAAAAAAAATATGGGTGGGTTAAGCCCACCCCCGCCCATAGGTAGTTCCATTGCTGGGACTAAGGATGTCGGGAAGAGTATCACTAGGAGAACTTGAGTTAAATAGCTTGTTTCAGTTAAATAGCTATTGTATAGTGTTCTTTTTTGTTTCTGTTTTTATTTTTATTTTTTTATTTTAGTAAGTTCTATTTTTTGTATTAGGATAGAGTATACGATAATATATTTTTATAAAATAGGAGGAAAAACTAAAAAGGATATATTTTTAAATAAAAAGAAAAGAAAATTCGATGAGATTCTGACGACTTGCAGCACATTTAGTGAATAGTGGCTAAAAGGGTGCTCCGATCTACAGAAGAGTCCTATGCAAGGTCGTGGGCAATGTCCAGTGGGTTGAAATCAGTGCAATCAATAAATGTTGAATTAAGTTCATTTGTCCGATTTTATCCATTCGACATCCTACAAGTGATAAATCTCGTACAATACTCAGAGATTCAATCAAAACACCACAATATTGTTGTATTTTTTATGGAAAAAATTAAAAACTTTCAAAACACTTTAGTTCCACATTGGCTAGGCTTAAAACTCCTCCATGACTATATATTACTTCATCTTCTATGCTCACTTGGGAGTTCTTGTGGGCTAGCATTGTGGACCATACGTCGCCTCTCGGCTTGTTCGACGCGTGTTACGTGTCCGGTTACGGACGTCGAATGCTAATCTGAATTCTATTATCGGATTCGGGTTAAGACCCAAGAGATTTTTTGCTATTCATTACTTATTTATTTTCTGAAAGCTTTTGACTTTAATTTTCTATACGTTAGACATCCATGGGTTATGGACTGTTGGGGTTTTCTAACTTGACTTTGGAAACTTTAGTTTCACATTGGAAAACCACCAAAGTGTATATCCCTATATATAGTCATGAATTGTATTGGCATATGCACATGGTGTGTGGTGGTTCATGTGGGATAATTTTTCAAGAGGGTTTAAGTTTAAATCTCAAAGAAACAATTCTTGTTTTTGTCAATCTCTTTGGGAAAATTCATAGGAGCTAAGTTCCGTAAGGACTTAGCGACTCGGACTCGGACTCGGGCTCGGGTTCGGGCTCGAGCAAAGGGCGCAAAGTGGCGCTTTGATGACGTACTTTGCAGTTCGCATTTGCGTGAGCGCTGTGCGGACTTTGCGTGGGCTATGCGTGCATGCGTTGCTGTGCATATGGGGCTACACGTGTCACGTCCCGTGTCCACATGATCGGGCACAGGTGGCGAGCGCGCCCAACCTACGCCACAGTATTAACGGTAGTCAGCTTCTCAATCACATAACTACGAAAATTAAAGCAATATCTAAATCCACACACACACACGATCACCACATCCACTATCATGATTTAGTACATCATACATATCAACTTTACCCGGAGACAAATTCGGTAAATCCTCATAATCAAATACAACATATCGTCTAGTACATAAAGAATATGTGCTACTCTAAATCCTCCTAGTAGCTCAGTTGGTCTAAAGTGTACCTCTATGCCATGGCCTAATATGTTAACACCCAATCAGGGTTAGAGCAAAGTTCATCCATACAAATGTTACACGATACAAAATAAAGCAAGTAAATAAATATAGAAAATAAATCAGACAATGCAACTGTATGCGATATTGAGATGCAACCTGCAACACGAAAACTATAAGAACAACAATGAACAAGAATAAACACGACTAGACTCTATGTGTAATTGAAATATTGTTTTCAGTATCTAGTCGGCTATGATAATCTGACACATCCGAAGATGACTATTTAACGATAGGTCCGGCACGACATATGTGAGGTGTATGTGTGCTATTTAATAATAATCATGAACGATATAGGTGTAACCACATACTTACTTGGCATTTCCTCCTCCTACGACACACGAGACAATATCGACACAAGAGAACACATGAAACAATATGATCAATGCACGAGTCAACCAATATACATGAAGGATCACGTGTCAGAAATGTGTCGCAATATATATGAAACATGACTAGACAAGAAATAAAGAATGCATTTATAATGTACTAGTAAATGCACGTGCGTTGCAAGTAAAATAAATTTTTTCTGATAATATTATAAAATACTTTAAATATTTAAATATATTTGAATTAAAATTTATTTTATATATATATATATATATATATATATATATATATATTTATATATATTAATTATAATTTGTTATGAATATATATTAACTATTTATAAATAAATAAAATATATTTACTGTTTATAAAAGTTATGTATCTTCCGTAAGTTCTAAAAAAATTAAATTGGTTGAGTATTTACTTATGGTTTTAGATTTTTTTTAATCTCCTGTAAGTTTAAAAAAAAATTTAATTGGTTGAGTATTTTGTTACGGCTTGGACGGATACGAGGAAAGTTGGTTTCAGTTTTTATTTATCTCCGTAAGTTTGAAAAAATAAATAAATTGGTTGATTATTTACTTAAGGATTGGACGGCTCAAATTTGAACCGATTCCTAGCCGCATTATAAGATTGGAGATTGAGAAACATGAGTAAGGAGTACTTGCCTCAAGTCCAATTGTTCAATTGTTGATGTTGCTCCCAAGTCCAAACCTAATAAATACAAGATTTTTGATATAAGCCTATATGTTCCACTTATCTAGTTTGAAGATCTAGAATATTTTTCTCATTGTCAGATAATATACCCTTTTTAGAATCATTGGGACCAAATCTAGAATATTTTCCATATTAATCTTTGATCACACATTCATTGGGACCAAATGTCATTTTATTATTTTCTATTATTCTCAAACAAATTCAATGCATTCAACAATTACTTCTTCTTTTTAATTTGAGCCTCAAGATACAATTTTGAGCACCATATACTAAGGATGCTCTAAGTAGTATTGCTCATAGATCTGAGAAGGAATACAATAAATAAGATTGTGTTAATATTGCTCATTAAGAGGGCGACGATAGTATGATACTAAAAAAACATGATTCTACATATTGACATCATAAATATGTATATAAAATATGAGAGTGAAAATTTTAATAACATACAGAAGGAATCTACCTAATTAAAGTCTACTGGAAACTACAATACTTTTTCTGTTATCTGCTGAAACATCACTGGAGCTATTTGTCTATGGACTTCGTTTCTGCAGTTAGAACGCCTCTTCCCAAGAGCTGGCTTAATCATATTTCCTTTCCCTCTAAACAAGTATCATGGATGAAACAAATGCAGTTATGATAAATCGTGACTACATTGTTATTCACTATATGGTAATTTAGTATACAGACATGGCCAACACAAAGAAAGAGAAAAAAATGTAACTTTCAGCCTGCGAATGGTATACCGTCGGTACACTACAGTATACCGTTGGTGTACCGGTTTGCAGTAGCAACGGCTATAAATATGACCGTTTGGATTATTTAATGCACATAATTCGACCATTGGATTGCCAACTATGATGAACTGGTATACCGTCGGTATAGACCAGTATACCGTCGGTATGCCAGTCCAAAAGACATAGAGCAATATTTATATAAAATTGGTATACCGTCGGTATACTCCAGTATTCCGTCGGTATACTCCAGTATATCATCGATATACCAATTTTCAGCCGAAAATGATCATGGATTATTTTCTACCATAGCTTTCAATTTTGCCATCAATTTCTTGTGTTTATAATTATTCCTAAGACTCATTATAGACTCTAGACAGACTATAGCAGGTGCAGGCTTCTTCAGAGTCTGGAAATGATGATTGGCACAGCTTAGCTTCTTTTCTTGATAGATGATGACTTTTTTTCTTGACAACAGTTGTCCTGAGATACCCAAATTGTGAAATCTGAATACCTTTCGGGGTCTTCGCCCCCGAACCCCCACGGGGGGCGCTGCTCCCTCGACCCCCGTCCTCTGACCTGGCAGCGGAACCCTCGAGTGCGTGGTTCTGGAGATGTCGTAGGCGTTCAGAGAAATCTTGTGGGATGAGGTCGTCTTTGGCCCATAATGATTTCTTCATTGCATATATCCACGTTTGATCTTACTTATTGCTTTTCTGCAAATATAAGTTAGGCAAACAAAGCAATATACATAGTAGCAAGTATGATAATATTTAATGTATATTTGGACTATGCTAAGTTTAAGTATTCAAAGTAGTGATAGCATGAATATTAGTGATGTCATAATATTAAAATGGAATAGATTAACCATATTCAAAAATATAGTTTGATCATTGGGCTAACAATCTTTCCATTTTTTATTATGGCAACTCGGTTCTATTTAAGATGGCTTTAATAGAAGCTCATATCACTAATATGTAAAACAATAAGCATATATTACTAAAGGTGGAAGAAGAATATAAATGCTATAGTGATTTCATGATTGGTTAGTAATATTAAACGGCTAAACTTAATCGATTCACCATATTCAAAAATATGATACAATCATTGGGCTAATAATCTCTCCCTTTTTTTATTATGGCAAATCGGTTAAGTTTAAGATAGATACAATAGATGTATATGTCACTAATATGTAAAAGATATAAGCATACATTACTAAAAATATATTACTTAAACTAATTCTACCCATTTTTAAACATAATAAAACATACTTAAACTTACTTCTTCCCCATTGACATGATCAAAAATTAGCTCCCCCTACTAGTAGATGCAAGGAATTCATTCTCAAGTAAATAAATTAGAGCATGAGGAAGGCATAGACAGTCATGATCAAGATCAGCTATGAAAGCAATAGGAGAAGTTTGTAAAAACAAGTTTTAGAAGATACACAATTAATGTATAATACTAATTAAAATATTGCTTGTCAAAACACAAGGTAGTTGGTACTATTAATGTGAAAAGATGAGAATAATGCAATAACAGGTTTACCAACTATAAATCCAAGAAAGAATTCCAAAACATGATAGGATATGAAATATGACTCTAGTTTGGAAAGAATGGATTTCAAAAAAAAAGCCATAAAGATTAGATATTTGCAAATATAATAGATAACATGAGAATAATGAAAGAAACAATAAAAGCTTTTAAAATGATTAAGTAAACAAATATAATTCATAATTTGCCCATATAAATTAGTGGATCAATGCCATACAAGAAGTATAATCATTGAAAAGAAATCAAGTAGATATACATGAATCTTCCTATTTGCAAGATCAATTCATTTATCCAAGTTCATGAATTTGAACTCAATTACCATATCATGCTATAAGAATATCATTTACATAAACATGAAGGTGAAGGAGAAAAATACTTAAGAAAGAGAGATTCAGTGGACTTGAATGCTCCCCCTCAAAGTATGACCAATCAAGATAATCATGAATTTTGGTTAAGTCCAAGCAAAGAAAGCCAAAAAAATTTAACATACAAGAAAAGCCAAGGCAATAAAATTTTAATAGAATCATCAATAAAGATAAACAAGTTATTTTAGGAAGATTCTATGTATTAACCCATAAATGATAGAGAAACAAGATAATTAAGACAATAGCATACACTCTCATAAACCCTTCACATATCATGAACACAATTAAATAGATATTAACAAGAAGCAATATGAGTCATGATGAACTAGTTATACCACATATTAGAGGATGTAAATGAATTGAACTAATTAATTTGCTCCCCCTAAGAATATGCGTATCTAGTTCCAATGCACTTATAGCATAATAATAAATTAATACAAGATCTAGGGGATATATCAACTATAGATTTTTTTTCCTTACTCAATGCATATAAGGCAAAAGAATCATCACAAAAATGAAAACTATCATCTTTAAGAAAAGAGAGAACAATGTAAAAGACACTTAAAGATGAGCAGCATAAAAAAATATTCAATAAAACATATAAATCAAAAGATAAGAAACATTGAACTAAGTAGAATAAACTCATAAAAAAATAATTTAGGTCAATATATATTATCTTGTGAGAAAAAGTCATCAAGAAGCTAAAAGTATAATCAATCAAATAAACAAAACATGATGAATGTCACAATATAGCTCAAAAATACAAAAAAAATAAGTCCATGATTAACTAATTAAGCAAGAATTAACCAATTGATTACTTTATATGGACCTAATGGGCTTTACCACATATATAAATTAACCAACCGTATAGACCAAACCTTTATATTACTTAGATAAAAATCAATTACGTTTCATATGTGGTAACCCATGAGTAGTCAATGTAAAGTAAAACATTTGATATGGAGCTTACATAGTTAGACAATCTTGAACTATCCAATCGCTTGGATCATTTTTCAAGAGAGACAAATAAAATATGCATGATCCTAAGGATCTCATCAACAAACTTTAATAGAAATTCCACGTCCATAGCTATAATAAAAACTCACAAATCAATAAAAATATATGAAAAATATTCAATCTTATTTAAATTATGATATGATAAAAATAAAGAATACGATAAAATCATGACTCAAAAGTGAGAGAATTTTAAGAGATACTTACTAATGACTCATATGGAAGAAGATTAAAATAAAGAATCACAAACTTCAATATTCAAACAAGATTAAATCAAGGATTTGTCAAATTAATATTATAGAATAAATAAATCTATATAATGTAGAAAACAAATCTCATCAAGATAATTCACAAAACTTAATTTTATAAATTAGTATAACATATATATATTGGAATGAAAATCAACTAGCTAGATGAGTAAAAGTGAAACTAAGATTATATAGCTTAACACTTTATCATAACAGAGTAAGCTATATAACCAAAATAATTAATGAGATAAACCATTAACAAGATAAATGTGCTTATTAAAACTTGAGTACTAAAACACATGATACTTGCTTAAGCTTAGAGTATCCAAAAATGTCATACATTTTGAAAGATTAAAATAATTTATAGACTTTTCACTAAGTAAGGATAAGAGCAAGAACAAACACAACATATAGAAAAAATGCTCTTATAAAATCAAAGACTAAAAGATTTACAAGAAGATAACAATAATACAAATCTTTTTGCCAAGTATTGAGAACAATCCATAACAATAAAATTATAGATTGATCTAGAGAATGCAAAATATTATTACCATAAAGAAATAAGTATATTCTTTAGAATTGGATAGATCTCAAAATAAGTGCTCAAAATATAGTAACAAAAAGGCATAAGATTTTTGATGTATCAATTACATGTATCGTTATATGCTACAACATCATTAGGAAAAATAACTACAAACCAAGCATAAACCTCAAGGAATGAGCAAATAAATATCATCAAGATCGAAAAAGCTAGATGCTAGAGAAAGCAAAAATATTTTTCCAAAAGCTTTCATAGTGCATAATAGAAAGAAGGTTTTGAAAGTGTGCACTAATAATTGAGGTAACTAAGATACACAAGATAAAGTACAAGAGCATATGATTCTTAAATAAATATCCATATATAGTCATGAGGAAGACAGTAATAAATATTTTCTCTCAACAACCCGATTTCAAAGATAGGTCAATTTGAAAACTCAAAATTAAGAAATCATCAATGTGTATATATATATATATATATATATATATATATATATATATATATATATATAGGCATACATGAAAAGATTCAAACAAATAAAAGCATGTATACACAATGTCAACCAAAAAGCCAAGAAGATATAATCACGTAAACGACTTTAAGGAAGAAGCTAATTGATTTAAAAAAAAATATGCACAAATTTGTCAAAGGAATAAATAGCTAAAATATGACATAAGCACAAGTTTAAAGATACAAGTATAGAATACTCTTCAAATCAAAGTAAAACTTGAGCTTAACCCATATGCCTATATAAAGATTTTTACACAAAAATATATAACAATATAAGAAATACATGAACATCACATGAATATAAGAGATTAATTATATAGCCATGTATCCTTAATGAAAGTTGAAATGCAATAACAAAATCAAATATTTATAAATAAGCTTTATTAGGCACAACATAATTGATTCACAAGAGATTTGTCAAAAAGAAGCACAAGAATCAATAGTGAATATATTATGCAAGCATAAAGTTAAATAAAAGTATATGTATATACTTTTCAAGTAAAAGGGGCTAGTGCTAAACACATATATTCACAAGAACCGATTATATTAAATGTGATATTTAAAAATAAATCAGTGAGGAGTAACTATCTAAATGATATAAAGACGAAGAGACAAAAATATTTACTCAATTCAAAGTCTCAAGATCCTATGGGCTAGAGTAATATGCATGCTTTATAAATAAGGTTTAACAAATTATAACATGCATATATAAATGTGTCACACTAATAGAAAATGAGTGATAGACTATATAATATGAACTAATCATTTTAAGTTAAGCAACTAGTCATGCTAGATAAAAGTGATTGTAATAGAAATACAAAAAGCATGCTAGTATCATATATCTCACATTGATTCATATAATAAGAAACTAAAAGAAATTAATGACAGCTAGTAGCAAGACATATGAAACATGCTAGATTCTATAAATATACACCATTTCAAAAAAATCGTTTAGCAAGTAACCAAAGTGGCTATAGTGGCCACATTTGTGTTGGTACAATTCCTTGAAAGATGACCATTGTAGCTTTGTAATAACCAACATGCTCCATGGTGCTATATCCCGGCACAAGAAGATCCACTTACAACATGAGGCAAAGACTTTGGTATCCAAATGAATTTGGATCCACATTTGTTACCTTTGGGAACCCAAGTTGCATTTACTCTTGCATTGGTAGTAAAGCTCCTACCAATAGGGCAACTAAAACTCATGTGTCAAATGCGAGAGCAATAAAAGCACCTAATGCTAGTGTGTGCACATGTATCAGAATGAGCATGGTTGTGATCATGTGACATACTAGAATGATGAATATCTCTAGTATGAGCATGAAAGAATTTGGTTTTAAGAATATTATGTTTTGAAAATAAATCATCATGCATACAAGTAAGAGAATTAAATTTAGCATTTAAAATACTATTCGCTTCTTTATATAAAGTAATTTTAGAGATAAAGATATTATTTTGTTTCTTTAAAGCATCAGTAGAAGAATCGTGCAATTGAGATAACTATGAGTTTGTTTCTTAAAATCTTCTATTTATGATGAGAGAGTTTTAATTTTCAAAATCAAAGCATTATTTAAACTCTTTAAAGAAACACAAGAGGAGTTTTGAGAATCAAGTCTAGATAATAAATCATGGTTTTTATTTCTTAATAACTCGTTTTCTTCTTCTAAATGAACAACATTTTCTGAAAGTTCTTCATTTGTAGAATGAAGGTCATCAAGAATCTCTAAGGATTGATTAGCCATAGTTTTCCACTTTGAGGATTTCTTGCATTTAGAAGAAACATGATTGTCCATGCTATTAGAAATAGAATCCTCTTTATCGGAGGAGAAATATGATGTCATAGAAAATAAGGATCTACTCTTAGGATATTAAGCTAAAAAAAATATAATCCTTGCTCTGATACCAATTGTAGGAACCCTAGAGGGAGGGTGAATAGGGTCAAGCTAATAAATCAAGCACAAATGATTAATAATAGACAATTTAAAAATTAAGTATGCAAGAAGTAAAGCAATAAGAATACTGACACCCGATGTATCCTGGTATCCTTCTCGAGGCACTCCAGTCCCAAAAACTCTTGTCCAGCTTGAATCCATTATTAGCAAAATAGTTACACCACGAGCTTTAATTCGAAGGCCCGTTGACTTCTTACATAAGAGCTTTGATCTGAAGGCTCTCTAACTTCACACAAGCTTTGATCTAAAGGCTTGTACATTTCAACCTCTTACAAGATGGTTTTGATCTTCTTAAAACAAATATAAAGATCTAACTTTTATAACTCAAAAATATTCTAACACAATTTATGGATAAAAAAATGAAAGCTTTGGTGGAGTATTTGTGGATGGCCTTTGGTCGATAGACAATTTTTAGGCTCAAAGGGATTAACCTTGAAAGAAGGGGTTCAAGACTTTAGATAGTGTAAACCCCCTGAATTTTCAAAAATAATAAACTTGGATTTTTCATAATTTTTCTTGAATTTTCTGGGAATTTTCTGTAATTAAAATCAGGGTTCTAATTATTAAATGATTTTTAATTAATAATAAATAATATTAAAATATTATGGAAATAATATTTTTGGGTGTAAAATGAAAAACTGGACTTAAAGTAATTTTTTGGAATTTATCGGGCCCCGGACCTATTTTTTTAAACACCTAAAACTATTTATTTAATTATTTATTTATTTATTAATTAATTTATTATTATTATTATTAGTGTTTTTGGGCCCGGCCCAGTGGGCCGAAGCCAAGCCCAGCCCAGCCTGATTAGCAGGTCGGGCGGGTCCGCTCAACCCGGAACCCGCGCCCGACCCGACCCGGACCCCATTCCCTTCCCCCACGACCTGCACACGACCGCGTCCCCCGCGCCACCGCCCGGGTCCTCCGCCGCCTCCGCTGGAGCGACCCACGACCCCCTCGGCGCCGCCTAACCCGGCCACGACCGCCCCAGCCTCCCCTATATAAATCCCCTCTCCCTTCTTCCTCCTCCCTCAACTTTCTCCTAGCCCTAACCCTAACGCCGGCTCCCCTAGCTCCGGCGGCCACAGCCTCGACCCCCCTAGCAGCCGACTCCAGCGCCTAGCTCCGCCGAGAGCCGCCCCGGCCTCGCCTCTTCCCTCTTCCCCTCTCAGACCCGACGCCTCCCCTCCCCGACTCCAGCGCCTCTGCCGGATCACTCCTCCTCCGCCGTGCACCGCTCGGCTCCGGTCGACGACCCCTGCCCTAGCCGAAGCTCCTTCCTCCTCCGGCGAGCAGGGCCCTGACCTAGCTGGATGCGCCGCGGACACAGCAGGACATGGGACTCGTCGACACAGTGGACACGGCTGACCCAGTGTCCAGGACACGTGTCGGACACTAAAAACCCCAGTTTCGAGGAGCCTCGTTCAGGTACTCGTATCTCGCACCTCGTATCTCCGATTTCGATTCCGTAAATTGCAACGCGTAGCCTGTATGACCCTCTCGGTGCCCGAACAAATCGCTCGGGGCATCGCGTCCTGTGGTGATCGCACACCGCGATCCAAAAATAGGAAAAACTTGACCCGATTCACCCCGGAACTGGGTACGCCCCGCCAAACGGGACGACTTGGTCGTGCGTGGTCTTCATAGATATGTGCGCAGCGTTGATACAGATGTGTGGGATTTCGTGGAAGTCGATTCGGGTGTGCGTGCACACCGGGATCAACGCGTATCCGCAGACACCGCCCCGTATCTGCCTTTTCTGATTCACGCCCTAACATTTTTTGTACACGTCGGATCGAAACGAAACTTGCGCCATCAGACTCGTAACGATACGCTGGTCCTGTGACCCAAGTTTGGTTCGATTCTGAGAACGTTGACGAAATCGCGTGTTGTAGGCCCCACAGGCCCCACACGACGGGCGATTTTGTGATCGGCTCATTAGAATCCAATTCTGGAAGTTCCGTTGGGTTCGTATCATCGTTCCTGACTTGTTGACACTAAGTTTGGTGAATTTGGAGACCTTTGACCCTGACACGTTTTTCGGTGCAAAGTGGGTTCACATGCGGACCCCGTTTTGACCCAAAATTGTCGTTTTTGCCCTTGTCTCCAAATTGGACTCAAGGACAGGCATTTCTAGCTATTTGATATCTTCTGAGCATGATGGTAATATTTATTTCAGTATTTGGACACATTTCTGGAAAATTTCTCGAGGATAAAACTATAATTGGATCCAAACATCAGGCAAGTACCTACACTTCAAGTTTATTCTTTATATTATGATAATTAGTTCCTTGCTCTACTAGCACCATTGGATGTTTACACGTAGCGTTAGAGTACTGGATTTTATGTCTTGAATACTGGTTTTCATGTCTTGCTTTTCGTGTCGGGTGGGAGAATACTAGGAGGCATGTAGTTTACCCTTCCCCCTGTCCTGACTGCTAGCTGTGGATACGCGACTGTACCATCAGCCCGATACTCGATTATTCCTGACTGATAGCCGTCTATGACGGCCTGATTAGCCTTATAACCCCTTACATGCCAACTATGTATTCTAAATACACAATTTCACACACATAGTTTCTTGTCTTGTTGCAGTTCCTGTTATCTTGTTGTACTTTCCATTTTCCTGTCTCATTTATTCCTATTTTACTCATATCCCTGTTTTACAGCATTTAACTCTTAGTTATTGTTATCACTTATTTATGCATATTCTCAACATGATACTTAGTCAGTTCTTTTTACTTGTCATAAATATTTAGTTTAATCTTGTTGTGCATTGTGTACTTTGCTCCTTTTCTGACTGGATCCGTTGATTTAGGCGATGATGAGGATTATGCCCCCACCTATTATGGCCCCTATGAGGGAGCAGATGACACATTTGAGGAGCCGGTTCCCACCCAGGAGACTACTTCTGCGGAGTAGTTAGCAGTAGTTATTTATTTCCCTTTCATCTTAGTAATCGGGTTTGTCCCCGATTTAACTTCTGGTTCTGTATTAAACAATGGATCTGTTTGCCACATTTAATTATTTGAAATTTTAACATTCCTTTCCTGTTATCTTCCTTGCCTACTTATCATATTATGAATGAGTTAGATTTTATTTAACTGTGGATATGACCTAGACAGCGTACTACCGCCGACACTGCGGCGTAGGCTGGACGTACCCACATACTCGTGTCCGAATATTCGGGTGCGGGTCGTGACACATTTTTATGGTGGCCCATGCAGGTCTAATATCCTTAAATAGGGTAATATCCTAGGACAGGGTATGGAATAAGATTGAGGATTTTAGGAAAAGCTCATTCACAGAATAGGATATTTATTTCAAGTCTTGATATCATTCCTAGTCAATTTTCCTATCGCCCTTGATTTCCAAGTAATCTATTCTAATCTTCCTATCCCTTCATCTTCCAGAATGGTTCAGACAAGGAATACAGTAGGAGGCACGTCAGAACCCGCTGAGCAGACTGTGCCTGAAACTCTTGCGCTCCCTCCGCCTCCAACTACTCCGACAGTTACTATGGATGGGGCACAGCTACTCGGAGTATTCCAGGGACTCATAGAATCCCAGAAGGAACAGACTACCCTGCTATGCACTAGCTTTTTGGATGCTCTTCGCTCCCAGGAGGCACCACACAAGAGGCCAGGAAGTGCCAAGGACTTCAAGAACCTTAAACCCCTAGAATTCTATGGGACTGAAGGTATTCTCTATGCCGATGAATGGATAGAGAATGTGGAGCGACTCCTGAAGACTGGTCGGGTCCCTGATGATCTTAAAGTGGAATCTGCAAGCCTGCAACTGTTCGACATAGCTCGGACTTGGTTTAGAGATGAACGTCAACTATCTGCTCCTGATCTCACTTGGGAGGATTTTAAGAGGCTGTTCAAGGAGAAATTCTATCCCGAAGTGGCTCGGGAAGCTCTCGAAAGTCAATTCGAGAGGCTGGAACAAGGTAACCTTTCTGTTGATGAGTACACTGCTGAATTTAGCAGACTGAGCCACTTTGCAGAATACATGGTTCGTACCCCTGAGGATAGAGCCCGTAGATTCAAGAAGGGGTTGTCTCCTGATATCCGCCTTGCTGTCACCACTAGCCGAGCTCGTACATACGAAGAAATCTTGAGCGTGGCACAAGGTGTTGAGAGAGACATGGGACATAGACTGAAGCGGGATAGAGATACTGGAAGTATGGGACCCCACAAACGCCCATTTCAACAACAACCACAGTAGAGGGCCCCGCAGCAAACCCAGCGTCCTCTCCCTCGAGCCACAGTACCCCAACACCAAATTCAAGGACAGAACCAACAAGCTCCCCCTTGTGGCTATTGTCAAAAATAAGGTCACACTTGGCAAGTTTGTAGAAAGAGGCTAGGTGCTTGTCTATATTGTGGCTCAGCAGCACATCAAATGAGGGACTGTCCTGCTGCTCAAGGACGCACAGCTGCACCAAAAGCTCCAGTTCAGGCTAGGCCCCCAGCAGCGCAGCAGAGAGGACCCCCACTTCCAACTCAACAATAACGCTTTGCTCAGCACCAACATCAGCAACAGAGGGGTGCACCTCAGCAAGGCCGTGCTTTTGCAATGACTCTGGAGGAAGCTGAAGCCACAGCAGATGTGATAACAGGTTCTGTACTTATAAATTCAATAGCAGCCATTACTTTATTTGATTCTGGAGCTTCACATTCGTTCATGTCAGTAGATTTCCTTATGAAGCATAGCTTAATCACTGAACCTCTTAGGAATTGTTATAAGATCATTACCGGTGGAGGAATTATCCCAGTTAGTGATGCATATAACAATTGCCCTATTATACTATGTGGGAGAGAATTATATGCTAGGCTACTCGTAATGCCAGTTCCCAGTTTTGACATTATTCTGGGTATGGATTGGTTGAGTCAACATCATGCCACTATAGATTGTCACAGAGGTTGTGTAATCTTCAGGCCCCTTGATAAGCCAGAATTTGAATTCGCTAGAGGTTCTAGATAATTGGGTAGTAACAAAATTTACGGAGCCCTAGTACCAGAAGAATTGCCACTACCTATCATTTTTGAATATCTTGATGTCTTCCCTGAGGATCTCCCAGGTTTACCCCCAGACCGAGAAGTTGAATTCTCTATTGACTTAGTGCCAGGAGCAGCGCCAGTATCTCAAAATCTCTACAGAATCAACAAGAAAGAGATAATAGAACTAAATAAGCAGATAAAAGAGTTAGAAGACAAATACTTCATTAGGTCTAGTGTCTCACCCTGGGGAGCTCCAGTATTATTTGTGCCAAAGAAGGATGGAACATCCCGAATGTGTATTAATTATAGGGCCTTGAATGCTTTAACAATCAAGAATAAGTATCCCCTACCAAGGATAGATGACTTATTTGATCAATTAAGTGGAGCTCGGGTATTTTCAAAGATTGACTTGAGGTCTGGTTACCATCAAGTAAGGGTGAGGAAGGAAGACATCTCCAAAACTGCTTTTAACACCCGGAACGGACACTACGAATTCTTAGTGATGTCGTTCGGGTTGACTAATGCTCCAGCAGTATTTATGAACTTAATGAACAGAGTCTTCCAGCAATATCTAGACAAATTTGTAGTGGTCTTTATTGATGATATTTTGATCTATTCCAAGACTCCCGAAGAACATGAAGAACACTTGAGGCTAGCATTGGAGACTTTAAGGAAGGAAAAACTTTATGAAAAATTATCTAAATGTGCATTCTTCCTGGACAAAGTAGAATTCTTGGGACATGTTGTGACTGGAGATGGAATAGCAGTAGATCCCAAGAAGATAGCGGCAGTAGAATCATAGCCCACTCCAGACTCTGTAGCAGAAATTAGAAGCTTCCTGGGACTAGCTGACTATTATCGGAAGTTTGTGAAGGACTTTGCTAGAATTGCTGAACCCATGACAAAATTAACAAGGAAGGATGAAGATTTCACATGGACTGATGAATGTCAGCATGCTTTTGAAGAGTTGAAGAAAAGGCTGACTACTGCCCTATTCTGACCTTACCATCTGGAACCGGAGGATTCGCTATATATAGTGATGCTTCTGGAAAAGGTCTAGGTTGTGTATTGGAGCAGAACAAGAAGGTAATAGCATATGCTTCTAGACAGCTTCGACCTCATGAAAAGAACTATCTAACTCATGACTTAGAATTGGCAGCTGTTATTTTTGCCCTTAAGCTATGGAAACACTATCTTTATGGCGAAAGGGTAGAAATCTTTACAGATCATAAAAGTTTAAAATATATCTTTACTCAAAAAGAACTGAACATGAGGCAAAGAAGGTGGCTGGAGTTAATGAAAGATTTTGACATCATCCTTCAATATCATCCTAGGAAGGCCAACGTAGTAGCTGATGCTCTAAGCAGATATCCTATGGCAATGTACCTGACGATGGACCGACACTTGCTTGAGGACTTAGAAAGTTTGGGTATTGAGGTAATTATCCCAGGAAGAGAAGGTCAAATGATGAACTTGCAGATCCAATCTACCTTAATGGATAAGATTAAGGAGACTCAGTTCCAAGACGAAGGCCTACGAAGCATTCGAGGTCAAGTGCAAGCTGGCTTATTGGACGAATTTAAAATTCATGAAGATGGATCACTAAGACATGGAGATAGATTATGTGTACCTCAAGGAGATATAAGAGAAGAAATTATGCAAGAAGCACACAGATCACAATACTCTATACATCCAGGAGCCAACAAAATGTACAAAGACCTGAGGACGCATGTTTGGTGGTATGGCATGAAAAGAGAAGTAGCCAAGTTCGTATCTCGTTGCTTAGTGTGCCAACAAGTCAAGTCTGAAAGACAAAGACCTGGGGGATTGCTTCAACCACTACCCATTCCGGAGTGGAAGTGGGAACATATCACTATGGATTTTATTTCTGAATTCCAAGGACACCTAGTGGAAAGGATGCAATTTGGGTGATAGTGGATAGACTGACCAAGCCTGCATATTTTCTACCCTTCAAAGTAGGGCTACCTACGGAGAAGTTGGCAGATTTATATATCCGACATATTGTTAAATTACATGGGGTTCTAGTAAGTATTGTCTCCGACCGAGATTCAAGATTTACCTCTCACTTCTGGAAGAGTTTACAAGCTAGCTTGGGGACTCAACTCAAATTCAGCACAGCTTATCATCCCCAAACCGATGGACAATCTGAACGTACAATCCAGACACTTGAAGACATGCTCCGTACATGTGTTCTGAATTTTGGAGGATCGTGGAAAGACTATCTACATCTTGTGGAGTTCTCTTATAATAACAGTTATCAAGCAAGTATTGAGATGACTCCATTTGAAGCTTTGTATGGACGAAGATGTCGTACCCCGCTATCATGGGGCGATGTAGGAGAAAGAGCCTTACTGGGACCAGAGATGGTAATCGATTCAACCGAGAAGGTAAAACAAATAAGGGAAAGACTTCGAGTGGCTCAAGACAGGCAACGACATTGGACAAATAGCCATCGAAGACCCTTGGAATTTGAGGTAATTAAATTCAAGTTAATTTAAACAGTATGATTATGGAACTAAGACTTGATTATGACTTTATTAAAGGTTGGAGAACTGGAATTCTTGAAGATCTCTCCGACACGTGGCACCATTAGGTTCGAAAGGAGTGGAAAACTCAGCCCAAGATTTATTGGACCATTTGGCATACAGGAGAAAATCGGAGAAGTGGCATACCGTCTGGCATTGCCACCCTCTCTGGATGGGGTCCATAACGTCTTCCACGTGTCGCAGCTGAGAAAATACGTGTCAGATCCCAGTCATATTTTGGATCATTCGGAGCTCGAAGTAGGCCCAAGCTTGACTTACCAAGAGCAACCTGTGGGGATACTGGACCGAACGGATAAAGTTCTAAGAACCAAGTTATTCTCCTTGTTCGTGAAGCTTGGAAGCACCACTCTCCCGGCGAATCCACCTGGGAGCGAGAAGACGAGATTAGAGAGCGCTAACCCTATCTTTTTGAACCCTGAGGTGTATTTTAACTCTCGATCTTCCCTTCGTGCCATTTTTATTTTAAATTTCGAGGACAAAATTTTTATAAGTTGGGTAGATTATAAACCCCCTGAATTTTCAAAAATATTAAACTTGGATTTTTCACAATTTTTCTGGAATTTTCAGGGAATTTTCTGTAATTAAAATCAGGATTCTAATTATTAAATAATTTTTAAATGATAATAAATAATATTAAAATATTATGGAAATAATATTTTTGGGTGTAAAATGAAAAACTGGACTTAGGGTAATTTTTCTGGAATTTATCGGGCCCCGGACCTATTTTTTTAAACACCTAAAACTATTTATTTAATTGTTTATTTATTAATTAATTAATTTATTATTATTATTATTAGTGTTTTTGGGCCCGGCCCAGTAGGCCGAAGCCCAGCCCAGCCTGATTAGCGGGTCGGGCGGGTCCGCTCAACCCGGAACCCGCGCCCGACCCGACCCGGACCCCATTCCCTTCCCCCACGACCTGCACACGACCGCGTCCCCCGCGCCACCGCCCGGGTCCTCCGTCGCCTCCGCCGGAGCGACCCACGACCCCCTCGGCGCCGCCTAACCCGGCCATGACCGCCCTAGCCTCCCCTATATAAATCCCCTCTCCCTTCTACCTCCTCCCTCAACTTTCCCCTAGCCCTAACCCTAACGCCGGCTCCCCTAGCTCCGGCGGCCACCGCCTCGACCCCCCCTAGCAACCGACTCCAGCGCCTAGCTCCGCCGAGAGCCACCCCGGCCTCGCCTCTTCCCTCTTCCCCTCTCAGACCTGATGCCTCCCCTCCCCGACTCCAGCGCCTCCGCCGGATCACTCCTCCTCCGCCGTGCACCGCTCGGCTCCGGTCGACGACCCCCGCCCTAGCCGAAGCTCCTCCCTCCTCCGGCGAGCAGGGCCCTGACCAAGCTGGACGCGCCGCGGACACAGCAGGACACGGGACTCGTCGACACAGTGGACACAGCTGACCCAGTGTCCAGGACACGTGTCGGACACTGAAAACCCCAGTTTCGAGGAGCCTCGTTCAGGTACTCGTATCTTGCACCTCGTATCTCCGATTTCGATTCCGTAAATTGCAACGCGTAGCCTGTATGACCCTCTCGGTGTCCGGACAAACCGCTCGGGGCATCGCGTCCTGTGGTGATCGCACACCGCGATCCAAAAATAGGAAAAACTCGACCCGATTCACCCCGGAACTGGGTACGCCCCGCCAAACGGGACGACTTGGTCGCGCGCGGTCTTCACAGATACGTGCGCAGCATTGATACGGACGTGTGGGATTTCGTGGAAGTCGATTCGGGTGTGCGTGCACACCGGGATCAACGCGTATCCGCAGACACCGTCCCGTATCCGCCTTTTCTGATTTATGCCCTAACTTTCTGTGTACATGTCGGATCAAAACGAAACTTACACCATCAGACTCGTAACGATACACTGGTCCTGTGACCCAAGTTTGGTTCGATTCTGAGAACGTTGACGAAATCGCGTGTCGTGGGCCCCATAGGCCCCACTCGACGGGCGATTTTGTGATCGGCTCATCGGAATCCAATTCTGGAAGTTCCGTTGGGTTCGTATCATCGTTCCTGACTTGTTGACACTAAGTTTGGTGAATTTGGAGACCTTTGACCCTGACACATTTTTCGGTGCAAAGCGGGCCCACATGCGGACCCCATTTTGATCCAAAATTACCGTTTTTGCCCTTGTCTCCAAATTGGACTCAAGGACAGGCATTTTTAGCTATTTGGTATCTTTTGAGCATGATGGTAATATTTATTTCAGCATCTGGACACATTTCTAGAAAATTTCCCGAGGATAAAACTGTAATTGGATCCAAACAACAGGCAAGTACCTGCACTTCAAGTTTATTCTTTATATTATGATAATTAGTTCCTTGATCTACTAGCACCATTGGATGTTTACACGTAGCGTTAGAGTACTGAATTTCATGTCTTGAATACTGGTTTTCATGTCTTGCTTTTCGTGTCGGGTGGGAGAATACTATGAGGCATGTAGTTTACCCTTCCCCCTGTCCTGACTGCTAGCTGTGGATACGCGACTGTACCATCAGCCCGATACTCGATTATTCCTGACTGATAGCCGTCTATGACGGCCTGATTAGCCTTATAACCCCCTACATGCCAACTATGTATTCTAAATACACAATTTCACACACATAGTTTCTTGTCTTGTTGCAGTTCCTGTTGTCTTGTTGTAGTTTCTATTTTCCTGTCTCATTTATTCCTGTTTTACTCATATCCCTGTTTTACAGTATTTAACTCTTAGTTATTATTATTACTTATTTATGCATATTCTCAACATGATACTTAGTCAGTTCTTTTTACTTGTCATAAATATTTAGTTTAATCTTGTTGTGCATTGTGTACTTTGCTCCTTTCCTGACTGGATTCGTTGATTTAGGCGATGATGAGGATTATGCCCCCACCTATTATGGCCCCTATGAGGGAGCAGATGACACATTTGAGGAGCCGGTTCCCACCCAGGAGACTACTTCTGCGGAGTAGTTAGCAGTAGTTATTTATTTCCCTTTCATCTTAGTAATCGGGTTTGTCCCCGATTTAATTTCTGGTTCTGTATTAAACAATGGATCTGTTTGCCACATTTAATTATTTGAAATCTTAACATTCCTTTCCTGTTATCTTCCTTGCCTACTTATCATATTGTGAATGAGTTAGATTTTATTTAACTGTGGATATGACCTAGACAGCGTACTACCGCCGACACTGCGGCGTAGGCTGGACGTACCCACGTACTCGTGCCCGAATATCCGGGTAAGGGTCGTGACAGATAGGCCAACACAAAGAAAGAGCAAAAATATAACTTTCAGCTTGCAAACGGTATACCGTCAGTATACTACAGAATATCGTCGGTATATCGGTCTATAGTAGCAACGGCTATAAATATGACCGTTGGGATTATTTAATGCACAAAATTCGACTGTTGGATTGCCAACTGTGATGAACCGATATACTGTCGGTGTAGACCAGTATACCGTCAGTATGTCGGTCCAAACAACAGAGAGCAACATTGATATAAAATTAGTATATTGTCGGTATACTCCAGTATATCGTCGGTATGCCAGTTTTTATCTGAAAATGATCCTGGGTTATATTCTATCCTACCTTTCAATTTTGCTTTTCATTTCTTATGTTTAAAATTATTTCTAAGACTCATTACAGACTCTAGATAGAATAAAGCAGGTGCAAGCTTCTTCAGAGTCTGGAAATGATTATTGGTATAGCTTGGCTTCTTTCCTTGATAAATAAGGGCTTTTTTTCTTGACGGCAGTTGTCCTGAGATATCCAGATTGTGAAATCTGAATACCTTTCGGGCGTTGCCCCCTCAACCCCCATCTTCTGACCGGGCAGCGGAACCACCGAGTGTGTGGCTCCGGAGATATCGTAGGCAGTTCAGAAAAATCTTGTAGGATGACGTCGTCTTTGGCCCATCATAATTTTTTCATTGCATATATCCATGTTTGATCTTACTTATTGCTTTTCCCTAAATACAAGTTAGGCAAACAAAGTAATATACACAGTAGCAAGTATGATAATATTTAATGCATATTTGGACTATGCTAAGTTTAAGTATTCAAAGTAGTGATAGCATAAATATTACAGATGTCATAATATTAAATAGAATAGATTAACCATATTCAAAAATATAGTTAGATCATTGGACTAAAACTATATATATATATATATATATATATATATATATATATATATATATATATCATACATGCTTGACAACCTATGATACCTACACTCACTTGATAGCCATACTATTTAGGCACATAGGATACACAAAATGACTATGTCATATAGTCAGTTCTCTACTTATAACTAATACTGCACCTATTAGATCTATTCAATAAATTATATAGTTAAATTATGTCATAGCCCTTTGTATCATCTTTCCGAAACTTTAAACGGATCATATTTTTGTATCCGGAAGCTCCCGAAATCGCGAAAACACCGAAACGCATTCGTCTTTCGGACACCGGACACTCAAACAGTTTTACATAAAGTTTTCGAATAAATTTGGCCAATTAATTTATAGATTTGAAAATCTAACTTCGATATGGTTTTTTTCAAAAAAGTGGAAGATTAATCGAAGTCTTGAGTTAAGAATTATGGCATTTCTAAGTTACTATGACTGCTAAAAATAAGGCTGAATACTATGACAAATTTGGGCTATTTTGGATAAAAGAACACATGTATACATACAATTTACCAAATCCACCTATACATATCATGGTGTATCATAATATGGACTCTACGTGTCCAATTTTGGACACAAGAACACCTTCACACCATCAAATAAAATTTAATAGTCCTTATTATGAGACAATACAATCACTCAATAGACACAATTGAGATTTTTTTTTTAAATTGAGTCCCAAAATTATGACACCAACTTAGATCTACCAAATTGAGGGCTCCTAGTGCCTAGATAAAGTTTGATAAATTCAAATCTAATCATGAAAAAATCTAATCATGGTTAGGAACAACCCTTGGTTATGTAGGAACACCCCTTGGTTATGTAGAAATATTTCTATTGTAAAGTCAAATCTAATCATGGAAAGGTTTCTACATAACCAAGGGGTGTTCCTAACCATGAATTTGATAAAATTCAGAGAATTATCTAGTGTTTTGGTAGCCTCCTTGGAAAATTTTGAATTTGGACACGGAAGAGATGAGTATGACACAATCTCCTAGCAAGCTCCTCTCTTATGGATTTTCTTGTGCTCTCCAATGCTCTAGGCCTTCATGATGGTGAGAATGAGTAAAATTGGAAGTGGATTAAGTAAAATTGGTAAAAAATTGGGTTTGCTTAGGAAGGAAGAAGCTTTGGAAAAAATGAGGCTAATGAGTGAAATGAATGGATGGGCCCTAAATTGAACTTATCTCTTATAGAAAGGTTTGATCATGCCAATATATTAAGTTTTCCCCTCTCAATTTTTCATGAATGGAATCTAATTAACTAAAGGAATGAATCTCGACAACTAAGATAAATATTCTCTTAAGGACAACTAAACTTAATTAATTCTAATTACTAAACTCATGACTAAAATAATTAGCACTAACTAACACTTAAAAATCCTAATTGACTAGCCATTAACTAACACATCTAGGCAATCACTAATATAAAATAATATATAAATTTTTTAACAATATACAAAATTATCAAAATATCCCTATGGCAAAAAGTGGTATATATATATATATATATATATATATATATATATATATATATATATATATATATATATATATATATATATAGGGTGTGTGTGTGTGTGTGTGGTGTGTGTGCAGGTTTTATGTTCTTGAGTCAGTTTGTAATTCTTCTTTGTAACCTCGAGACTAACTTATCATCCTTTGTTGATTTTAGGATTATTTACACTAACTTTTTCTATGTTTTATGTTTATTATAAGGACCTCCCTTATTTTAAAATAATTACACTGACATCCCCTATGCTTTATGTTTTATTTTCAAAATAAGGATGGTTAGTGTGATAATCATTTATATAAAACATAAAATCCATGAAAGATCTGTGTAATTATTTTTAAAATAAGAAAGATTCGTGTAATAAACATAAAACATAGGGGGGGTTAGTATACATAACTATTGATTTTATATCTTCTTCTAATTGTACGTTAATAGTCCAATGATTTTCAATCATACAAATATATAGTGGGTGCAGACATTACCCGTAGTCATTCTAAAGAAGAAATATATAAGTATTTCGTTATTGGGGGTTGTATGTTATTATTATAAAGAATATTTTAGCAAATGTCTTCACTCAAATTTTACAAACTAGAATATATTTTTACTTTTTTTAAAATCTACCAAATACCTTCATTTTTTTGTAAAATCGGTTGAAATAGTGGGGTATCCTTTAAATTTTTAATTGTCCCATACAAAGGAGTGGGGCATTTGGTAGTTTAAAAAAAGAGGTGGAAGTATATGCTAATTTGTATAATTTGAATGAAGGTATTTGCTAAAATATTCCTTTTATTATAATTAATTCTAATACTTTTAGTAGACAAACATTTTAGCAACAATGTGTTGAACATGAAATTTTTGTAGATTTGTCTAAATAAGAAAACATATTTTTTTTTATTGAGATGACTTTTGGTGTAGATAGAACATAAATTAGAAATAAAAACAAAACTATTGGGAGGGGGATTTGACCCCCACCCGTTCGGACCAGAACCTTAATCTGGCGCCGGCCATTTCAACTTAATAATACATATTATATTGTGCATTTCCTATATTTATTGTACAGTTGTACAGAATCTTGAAGCCAACCATCTCCTTTTAAATATATAAATCCAACCAATGATTATTAAAATATATAACAACCATTATATTTATTAACAATGTGTACGTGTATTGTGCGTGCATAAAAAAATACTAAAAAAATTATTATAAATACTGTCGTTCATAGCAATCGAACTCAAACAATCAAGAAAAATATATCCCACCTTAATCACTTGAGTTAGAATTATTTTATAGTAAATAAATAATATTAGGTAGTTTAATAATTAGATTTTTTTCAAATAGTGGAGTATTTACAAACGGCTTAAACGGCTCAATTTTGAGCCATTTCTAAGCCTTATTATAAGAGTAGAGATAACAAATATAAGAAGAACATGATTTGAAGAAGCTGTCGGTTCGGTCGAAGTTTTAGTCAAAATTTTAAATCTAATTCGGCCAAAAACTCGGTCTAAGTTGGACCGGACCGAGCCTTAATTAGTTGGAGAAATTATTCATTGGAATTGGCTCACCACGTAACAGTGGTGAATAAGAGCATCCACAGTGAGAGATTTTTCAAGTGCTACAATTTGACTTTAGTCAAATTTTATAGCACTTAAAGGCTGCAACGGACACTTGTGCATACTTGAAAATTGCTAGAAAACTAGAAGATACTCCATATTTGGAGCGCCTCATAGCTACTCTATATTAATTGTTGGATCCACCAAAAGTAACAAACATGAAAGAAAAATAAAGAGAAAAGAAAAAAAAATCTTGCCAAATAGGAAAACAAAATAAAAAGAAAAAAGAGGGAGAAAAAAATATGAGATTAATTTGGAGTATTTATTTGGAGTGTACTATTGTGTGTCAATATCATGGAGACACTCTAAAAGTAGTAATTTACACACTTTTCAATAATTTGGAGTATATGTTTGGAGTGTCCCCACTGTGAATGTTCTAATAAGTCTGTCCAATAATATAATGACACATAATAATATATTACTAATTTGGGTAATCATGTCTTAATGACATTTGACAATTGCCACTAAAAAAGTTATGAGCTATTTGTATTTACCTCCATTACTATTTTCTAATTTTGTTTTTAGTCTTAATTTTATCACTGTTGTCCCAATTTCTCAAGAGTTTATTATTTAGTAACGGGAGTAAATATTATTATTATTATTTTATTTTATTTTTGTTTAGTAATGAGGGTAATACAAATAACACTCGAAAAAAAGTGATGAAATAGGAGTAGTATTAAATTAAAATAGAGAGGATGAAACAGGATTAGAGATTAGTAATGAATAGGTAAATACAAATAACTTTAAAACTATTAAGCTATAACTAAAAAAGAAAGTAATGTCAAATATCATTAAATATGGTTAAAACTAGTAAGGTATTATACGAGCATATATTGTTATACTAGTGGATGGACTACTCCTCATTCACCGGTTACCACAACGTGGTGAATCTGTTCCACTGAATAATTTCTCAAAAAATTTGAGGATAGCCAGAACATATAATCACCATCGACAACAACATCAGTGATTCTTGCAAGCAGGCCGCGGTTGTGTCTCACTCCAATCTATTTCTCTTCTGTGTCGGCTAATGTACTTTTCATCTCATAATAGACCAACACCTTCTTATAGTTATATTGAAAAAATAAATGCAAAATTATATAAGAAATTCATATTATAATGCACCAGCCAAGAATCGAACTCGAGTCTGTACTGTGGCAGGGTACTATTCTACCACTAGACCACTAGTGCTTGGATGAGCATTTGTAAAATATTATTAAATATATATTATAATTCACTATATTTTACCACTTTATTGTTTGTTCTTAGTGAAGAAAAGAAAATTAAGCGTATCCATACTCGATACTAACAATTATTGCATAAGAACTACTCAACATTGAGAATTTTCACTAAGTTAGTACCGCTCCCCAGTTGGTCCCCCTTTGAGATTCAGCCTCCATGTAAAACCTCTTCAGTGTATTTCTTAAATCTATTTTCTCCACATCTCTAGTATTATAATGTTCCTTAGAAACAGCTCAAAAATGAACATATCCACACTTATTAATTTAAAATTATTTTCAACTATCTTAATTCTCTCTCACGTAGTTGAAAAATAAAAAATAAAAAAATAAACCTAAATCCTTCTAATTACCTGAACATATTAAATCCTAAAATATATTCAATATTTAAATTATATTTAAACTAACTTAATGATATTATCTAACTAAACATATATTCAAAATTCTAAAGACATATTTATGAAATATCATAATTAAAATATATTCAAATCATATTTAAAATATTCTAACAAAATTTAAATTTCTATCTAATTTTTCAGTAATATCACAGATTTTTTTCTCTTTGTTACATGCAACGCACGTGAACGTAACTATTTTTTTTTAATAAGCTTACTAAATTATTATAAATAATTGAATTTTCATATTTAAAGTTGTGTTTGTTGGTTTTGGGGGAACGAAACACGAAAATCGTTACCCCAAGCAAAGAGATTGTGAGAGAACTGAAGTAAATCACACGAAAACTAACTTGTCAAAATCACAAGAAAAGCAAAACACACAATCTATTTTGACGTAGAAAACTCTTGTAGGACAAAACCACAGGACGATCGGAGTTCAACCCTTAAAAAAGTCTTCAGTAATGAATTAGAAAAAGACACCCAATACAAACTTTTTCACCGATCCAACTTGATCCCCGCAACTACTCAAAGTAATAAAAATGGATTACAAGAGGTTACCAAAGAACGGATATTACAAGAACAATCATCTGAAGTGATCTTCCTTCGAAATAGCCACAAATCCCTCTTTTTATTCTTCGAAAATTGTAAACTTGAGAACTCTCTCTTTGATCTTTCTCTTTGGTAGATTTGATAGACATTTTGGGTTAGAAAAAACCTATTTAAACCACCTTAAATATGGAGCAATCTTGATCGTTGATTAGATCCAACAATATAAATAAAATATCCAAATTCGGTCTCAACCCCGACATCGGTATACCGATGGTATATTGCTGTATACCGAATCAGAGTTTCTGGAATGAACATTTGCAGGTTTATCGAAAATGATATATCGGTGGTGTTCCGAGGACGGTATACCTGTGAGACTGTTGTTTTTCCATTTTGATGCTAAATTTTCCTCTTTTGTAGCCTTCGACTCCCCGAACTTCTCTGACATACAGATAACGTTTGTCACACTCTGGAGTATTCTTCACATAGGCTGGGAACCTCAACCAAAACTAACAATTTTTTTCATTCCCAACTAAGTGAGAAGCTATATGGGAATATCAGCTCCATTGTGGTAGAACCTTTGTGGTAGGACCATTCTAACCATCCTCTTGTACTCAATCTTTCTTGGTAGAACCTTTGTGGGAATATTAGCTCTATTGTCCTCCGTATGAACCTTCTCAAGCGTCAAGTCCTTCTCCTCAAGCATATATCATATCCAATGTTTTCGAGTTATAATATGTTTGGAATGATTATGAAACGTCGGGTTCTCTCCAAGATAAATCGCACTATGGCTATCATAAAATAAAACATACTTCTCTTGCTTAAGCTTATTTTATGCAAAATTTCTTCATACATAGTAACTCCTTGCAAGCCTTGTAAATCCCCTGAATTTTCAAAATTTTAAAAACTGGATTTTTCACAATTTTCTGGAATTTTCCGGGATTTTTCTGTAATTTAAAAACAGGGTTTTAATTATTCAATGATTTTTAATTGATATTAAACAATATTAAAATATTATGAAAATAATATTTTTGGGTGTAAAATGAAAAACTGGACTTAGGGCAATTTTTCTGGAATTTATCGGGCCCCGGACCTATTTTTAAATGCCTAAAAACTATTGGTTAATTATTTATTTATTTATTTATTTATTAAATGATTTTATATATTATTATTATTATTATTATTATTAATTTAAATTATCCGACCCGCGGCCCGTTGGGCCGGCCCGGCCCAGCCCAACCCGAGCCCATCCCCTGGCGGGTCGGGTCGGATCCGCCGCCGCCCGACCCGAACCCGCCGACCCGCTAGCGACCCAGCCCCCGTCCCCGCGGTTTCCGCCGCCCCGCCCGCGGCCACGACTCCGCCCCGCCCGCTCCGGCGCCCACGTCCACCCCCGACCTCCACGTCCACCCGCTCGGCCCCGCCTCCCCCGCCGCAACCGCCTCCCCCACCGCCTATATAATCCCCGCCCCCTTCTCCTCCGATTCCCCGAACCGCCACCGCCACCACCCGCTCAGGCCCTCCACCGCCACCGCCACTGCGCCTCGCCCAGCCTCGCCGAGAGCACCGCCGACGCCGACGTGCCCGGCCGCCTCCTCCTCCTTCCCCGGCGAGCAGCACAGCCGCAGCAGCTCGAGCAGCGCCGCCGCCGCCGCCGGCGAGCCTCCAGCCACCTCGCCGCCTCGCCGCAGAGCCCCGGCCCTCCCCCGCCGCAGCCCGGCCGCCCTCAGCCGCCCTGCCGCCGGCCAGAACGGCCAGTGCACAGTAAACCCTAGATTTCGAATCCGCGTGTCCGACACGAGTCGGACACGGTTCGACCCTGATTTTCGGGTCCCCTTCAGGTGCGCGTAACTTTTTGCTCGTAGCTCCGTTTTTGATTCCACAAATTGCGTTGCGAAGCCTGTATGACCCTCTCGGTGTCCGGATAAACTGTTCGGGGCATCGCGTCCTGTGGTGATCGCACACCGCGATCCAAAAAACAGGAAAAACCCAGACCCTGTTTCACCCCGGAACCGAGTACGCCCCGCCAAACGGGACGACTTGGTCGCACGCGGTCTTCACAGATACGTGCGCCTCGTCGATACGGACGTGCGGGATTTCGCAGAAGCTGATTCGGGTGTGCGTGCACCCCGGAATCAACGCGTATCCGCGGACATCGCCCCGTATCCGCCTTTTCTGCAATTCGACCTAACTTCGTGTACACACGTCGGATCGAGACGAAACTTGCGCCATCGGACTCGTAGCGATACGCTGGTCCTGTGGGTCAAGTTTGGTTCGATTCTGAGAACGTTGACGAAATCGCGTGTCGTGGGCCCCGCAGGCCCCGCTCGACGGGCGATTTCGTGATCGGCTCATCGGAATTCAAATCTGAAAGCTCCGTTGGGTTCGTATCAGCGTTTCTGACCTGTTGACACTAAGTTTGGTGAATTTGGAGACCTTTGACCCTGACACGTTTTTCGGTGCAAAGCGGGCCCACATGTGGACCCCGTTTTGACCCGAAACTGCCGTTTCTGCCCTTGTCTCCAAATTGGACCCAAGGACAGGCGTTTCTAGCTGATTGATATTTTCTGGATCTGATGGTGATGTTTGTTTCAGCAACCGGAGTACCGCCTGCAATTCCCGCCGAAGTCAGAACTGCGAACCGAGCCGGAACCACAGGCAAGTGTACCTTGCCAAACCCTGCAGCGTGCTAATTATTTTCTTGACTTATTTATACATCAGAGGGCAAGTGTACCTTGCCAAACCCTGCAGCGTGCTAATTATTTTCTTGACTTATTTATACATCAGAGGGCAAGTGTACCTCGCCAAAACTTGCAGCTTGCTACATATTTCCTGGACTTGGTTATACATCAGTGGGCAAGTAAAGCTTGCCAATTTCTCAGATCTTTCTGGTTATAGTATTTTACTTGATTTCCTGGTAGCTTCTGATGTAACTTGTTTAACTGCTCAACCCAGGACACTTGACACACTTCATGTGACGGAATTGCCTGAGATATACCTGGTGATTCCGTATAGGTTACATATTCATGACATTTACAGATTACATGCTTAGATTCTATCCTGACTCATTGCATTAGTTAAATCTTGCGTGGCTTGTACCTGATATTCTGGAACTGTGACGTGAGATTGCCTGGGGTGGGGAGAGTATTATCATATCAAGGCTGAAAATAATATAACGAAAACACGGTTATCTGGAGGTGTCTTAGTCTCTGATACAGAGCTTTGGCACAAGTTCTGGCCCTCTCGAGAAATACTGCTATGGTTTCTCCAACACTGATCCTGTAGTAGTCTCAGCCTGAGTATGACTAAAACTCTCACTTGCATATCACTTAGCTGGTTTACATATTTACCCTGCTGTTTATTTCATTGCTGCTCTGATATTCATGTTGGCTTGAGATATTTCTGTACCTTGCTATGTCCCCTGAGGACCTGGAATGGATGATGTCCCCAGGTACAGCTGAAGAGAACTATCCCGAAGTGTACGGTACCGGAGCACTCCTCGGAGCAGACCAAGGAACAGAGGACGAGATAGTGGCCGAAGACTTCTCCTGAGCTCGGCTACAGCTACACAGTATTTCCATTTCCAGCATTTATTTCCTGTCTTTTTCCTTAAATGTAACAAACTAAGTTCTCGGAATTGTTTCCCCGAGATAACCTTATTTGCTATTGCTAATTTAATTCCATTGCATTTATTTCCTGGCTATTAATCTGTGTTATCTGTGGATGAGATTAGAAATACCTGAGACTGTAACTTAGTCTTGCTAGACTACAGCTTAAGCATGCCCTGATGGATCCATTAAATTGGGTTGTCCATCGGTGCGTGCTGCTGGCCATTGCCACGCCTCTCCAGTCCCTCGTCATTTTGGGACTGGGGCGTGACAAGCCTCCATCGCCGCAATGAACTCTGCCTCTGTTGTAGACAAAACAACACACTTTTACAACCGCGACTGCCACAAAATTTGTTCACCAGCAAACAACATAACGTAGCCCAAAGTTGATCTCCTAGTATCCATATATCCAGCCATATCACCTTCAGTGTACCCAACCAGCTTCGGTTCGTCACTACCAAATTAAATCTCCAATTAACATTTCCCTGAAGATTTTGAAGTATCTAATTGTACGTACCCTTCATTGATTGAAAATATACCTGCTAACCACACCAACTACGTGAGAAATATCTGGCCTTGTACACATCATGGCATACATTAAACTTTTCATAGCTGAAGCATACAAAACTTGCTCCATATATCTTCTTTTTCATCCTCGGTAGATGGATACTGCTCCGTAGTAAGTTTAAAGTCAGCTACAAAGGGCTTGCTCACTTTCTTCGACCGATCCATCCCGAAACGTTGAAATAATCGATGAATGTACTTCTTTTGGGACAACAAAAGCAACTTGGTCTCTCTCTCTCTCTCTCTCTCTCTCTCTCTCTATATATATATATATATATATATATATATATGTCTTGATTGATCTTTATCCCAAGAATAGTCTTTATTGTGTCTAAATCATTTATAGAGAAGGTCGCATACAGCTAGCGCTTCAACTCTGCTATTTATATGGCATTTTGACCCACCAATAGCATATCACCAACATAGATCAAAAAAATAATAAAATCATAAAATCATCCACTTTATAAACACACAATGGTCTGATGTCGTACAAGCATAATCATGCTCATCCACAAATGACTCAAACTTTTTGTACCACTACAACGCAGCCTCTTTCAGACCATATAATCTTTTCTTCAACCGACAGACTAAATATGACTTACCATAATCTAGTCGGCACCGATAAACCGAGCCTCGGTGAATGATCGGGATTTGAGGCACTACAGTGAACTCCGACGAGAAGTATCTGGTGAGTTCCATCTGCTCCGACAGCACCTCGCTGCATCTAGCTTCGAGTCAACCACGTCAACGAGTGTTCTAATGAACGGGTCCACCGGAGCATTACCTCTAGTCGACGAACTTCGTGGAGTGCTTCGTCTTCTTCGATGACTTTTAGAACTTTTCCATCAGTAAGTCCTCTGTTCCTTATCGTTACTCTGCATAGATCATTTCTGCATGATCGATCCTTATCTTGATGTTCCTGGCATTGAATTGTGTGTCCCCTTCCTCTATATGACATCCAATAGCCTTCTAACGTCGGATGATGCACGTCGGCCGATTTGTAGTGGACTCTGGCGAATACAGAACTTCAATACTATTGTTGTCACTTCTCGACGACAACGGTTAGGTATCTCCCGAAGCTGCTGAACACCGGACGTCGGTCGTCTCCACCGGATCCCTAGGAGCTCCTCCGTTGGTTAGCACTCCGGTCTCCCTCGTCTTCTCTTTCTTCATTATGTGTGATGGATTCAAGTATTTTTAGGGCTGAACTTTGGGCCTAATAAGTATAGTTAGGATTTATATTAAATTTGGGATTAAGGCCAGAAATTAATTTTAGTTGGGCCTGGGCCAGTGTTAAGAAGAAATAACCATAGGAATTTTCTACTAGGCCAGTCCGTAGGCTGAAATAAAATCATTTACTGACATTTCAATGGGCCAAGCCAGAACTGGACACATAACAGAAAATAAAAGGAAATAACTATGTTCAGTGGGTCAGGCTTGGACTAGGGATGAACAATAAATAGAAAAATAATAAATAAAATAAAATAACAGCATGGACTGGTCTGGGCTTGATTTTACACCAGAGAAATAAACGTGTAACAAAATTTTGACTATAAGTAGGCTTAAGAAAATAGAAATTATATTAAGAGAATTATAAAATATAGTGTGGATTTAGGGTACCTTTCGACTTAGGATTTAAAATCTAGAAACTTCACTCTACACTTTATAATAAAATATGTTCATAAAATAAAATAAGAAAATAAAAAAGTTTCTAGTAATTCTAAAAATATCACTAAATGGACTTTTTTGTCTTTTGCGGATTTGGTCAACACAGAGATTTAGCTCTTGGACCTAGTCACCTATAACTAATCCAGTCTAAGTACACTATGTCTATATCTCTTTACTTGATAAATATTATTTTATTCATATTTATGACTCATGTTGGACACGAGGAGGACATAAGTTTACTTGTACTTCATGTGAGTATAATTTTGGTACAGTGTTGGAGAGGAAAAATACTAAGTAGATATGTGATCAAACACAATTTGTTAGATACGTTATGTGGATAGCTAATCATACACTTTACATATGATTGAGACGTACCCTTATTGTCGTGTACTTACTAGTCGATCTCATATCGAAAATATTATTTCATTAATTGTTTCTTGTACATGATTTCAGTGTTACATAATTTTCTGGTTACAACAGGTCAATTTCATGTATTCTATTGCATAGTATTTTTTAGCTTTATTCTATGTTAAATTCATTGTTCATATTTGTACATTGCTCTATCCTGACTAAATATATTGACAACAAGTAATGATGATAATTTTATCCTAAATATTATGGACCGCGGGATGACGTCCTAGGAGAGGCTGGTCTGGATGCACCGATGGACCATAAGGCGATCTCTGGAGGGATGTGATTTAAGACTATTGTTAGCTTTTTCTTTTCCGTATGATAGTTTATTTATTTTTAGTCATTTGACCGAATTTGTCTCCAGATAGATTGCGTACTCGTGATAACAATGGCTCTGAATATTTATATAATAAAGCGAAGTGGAATCATGATTAAAAGATAAAAATATATCAAATGACTACAAATATTACACATATACATATATGTCAGTAAGAAACCTTAACACTACTAAAAATATTATTGAACATATTGTTAGATCATATTAACATTTTAGCAACAATGAGTTGGACATGAATTTTGTGTAGATTTGTCTAAAATAAGAAACATAAATTCTTCGTTATTGAGGTGACTTTTGTCTGAGATCAATATATTATAATAAAATTATAACTGTTGAGAGTGGGATTTGAACCCACGCCCTTTCGGACCAGAACCTTAATCTGGCGCCTTAGACCAACTCGGCCAGCTCAACAATTGTTTATTTAGGTTGACAAAGTATAACTTATATTGTGCTTTATGGTTTCTTGCCTTGCCTTATATATTTATGGGCTTTTTGATATTAGCCTCCTGTTAGATGAAGGATATTTATATTATACCCCATGTTGTTTCAAAAGTCAAGAACATCTCCCTCAAAGTGTCACTTTTGCCTTTACACATTCAAATCTCATCAGCGACACTTTGAGGAAGGTGTTCTCGACTTTTGAAATAAAATGGAGGTAATATCAATATCCTTCATCTAACATGGATTAATATAAAAATGTATTATATTTATTGTAGAATTGTACGATTTTTTTGAGCCAACCACAACGTTTGAAAAATTTTGTTCCTTCTCGATATGTCAATCCAACCAATGATTAATAAAGTACATATAAAGATCATTATATCTATTACAAATGGAAGACGGATAAGGTTTTATGTTTGGGCAGCACTATGGGTACAACCAAATGCTTATAACCTTGGGCATATTCTCTACGTGGCCGACTTCCATTGGAAGAGGGAGGGGAGAGGTGGGGCCGGGTGAGACCTATATAGCAGGAGGGAGAGAGTGTTGTAAGAAGGTTGTAAGCATTTGGTTGTACACTTAGCATTTTCCTTCATGTTTTCTATCCTCCATTCACTCCCTACCATGGTATATATGTAATGTGGGCCAGAATGAATGGACTTGGTCCGAATTTTTTTTTTTTTTTTTTTAGGTCTAGGTCGGGCCAGTCCAGCCTGATTTGAAGAAGCAGGTTGGTTCGAGTCAAATTTTTAGTCAAAATTTTAAATCCAATCCGATCTAGAACTTTGTTTGAGTTTGATCAGATTAGACCATGCTAGGTCCTATTCGGGTGCGGGTCGGATCCGATCTCGTTCCATATTTTTTTTTTTAAATTTTGGACTTTAGTAGAAAAAGGTTCGGCTTGATAATTTCGATTACTAAAACAGACTAAAGTGAATATCAATTCTAGGGGTGAGCATTATTCGGTTTTGGATCGGTTTAAAAAGATTCGGTTCGGTTTAAAAAATTTGATTTCGATTTTGAAAGTATTAAAGTTTAAATTTAACTAATATATATATATATATATATATATATATATATATATATATATATATATATATATTAAAAAAAAAGGGCAAATAAACCGAATAAACCAAAAATTGAACCAGTTTAATTCGGTTCGGTTTGGTTCGATTATGGGCCATTTCGGTTCGATTTTTGTTTTGCTTATTCAATTTTTGGTCCAATTCGATTTTCGGTTATTCAGTTCGGTTTAAACCGAATTAACGAATACCCACTCCTAATCAATTCTGCATACTTGCTTAACATGAAAATAGTTTATAACATTGTGCTTGCAGCAGCGGCGCTAGGGATTGCCTTGGCTTGGTTATTTGTGTCGGGAGCGATGGGGCTGACATCGGTGAGGCCCTTTCGTGGTTGTTTGGATATGTGCAAGTTGCGTTGGAACCCAAAGAGAGTGAAGAGGAGCTCGATGAATGCTGCAGAGAGAGAGAGAGCGGACTAAGCAAGGACGAAACCAGAATCGACTCAGATGGACAAGATATGGACTGACTCATATAAAAACAACTAAAATTACAAAATAACTGACTCGTATAAAAAAAAGTAAAAAATAAAAAAAATATATGGGTGGGTTAAGCCCACCCCCGCCCATAGGTAGTTCCATTGCTGGGACTAAGGATGTCGGGAAGAGTATCACTGGGAGAACTTGAGTTAAATAGCTTGTTTCAATTAAATTATGTCTGGGTATTTGTGTGTGCTATTGTATAGTGTTCTTTTTTGTTTCTGTTTTTATTTTTATTTTTATTTTTTTATTTTAGTAAGTTCTATTTTTGTATTAGGATAGAGTATACGATAATATATTTTTATAAAATAGGAGTAAAAAGCTAAAAAGGATATTTTTTTTTTAAATAAAAAGAAGAGGAAATTCGATGAGATTCTGACGACTTGCAGCACATTTAGTGAATAGTGGCTAAAAGGGTGCTCCGATCTACAGAAGAGTCCTATGCAAGGTCGTGGGCAATGTCCAGTGGGTTGAAATCATTGCAATCAATAAATGTTGAATTAAGTTCATTAGTCCGATTTTATCCATTCCACATCCTACAAGTGATAAATCTCGTACAATACTCAGAGATTCAATCAAAACACCACAATATTGTTGTATTCTTGATGGAAAAAATTAAAAACTTTCAAAACACTTTAGTTCCACATTGGCTAGGCTTAAAACTCCTCCATGACTATATATTACTTCATCTTCTATGCTCACTTGTGAGTTCTTGTGGGCTAGGATTGTGGACCATACGTACACACCACCATCGCCGCTCGGCTTGTTCGATGCGTGTTACGTGTCCGGTTACGGACGTCAAATGCTGATCTGAATTCTATTATATCGGATTCGGGTTAAGACCCAAGAGATTTTTTTTGCTCTTCATTACTTATTTATTTTCTGAAAGCTTTTGACTTTTAATTTTCTATACGTTAGACATCCATGGGTATATGGACTGTTGGGGTTTTCTAACTTGACTTTGAAAACTTTAGTTTCACATTGGAAAACCACCAAAGTGTATATCCCTATATATAGTCATGAATTGTATTGGCATATGCACATGGTGTGTGGTGGTCTATGTGGGATAATTTTTCAAGAGGGTTTAAGTTTAAATCTCAAAGAAACAATTCTTGTTTTTGTCAATCTCTTTGGGACGGGACTTAGCGACTCGGACTCGGGCTCAGGTTTGGGCTCGAGCGAAGGGCGCAAAGTGGCGCTTTGATGACGTACTTTGCAGTTCGCATTTGCGTGAGCGCTGTGCGGACTTTGCGTGGGCTATGCGTGCATGCGTTGCTGTGCATATGGGGCTACACGTGTCACGTCCCGTGTCCACATGATCGGGCACAGGTTGCGAGCGCGCCCAACCTACGCCACAGTATTAACGGTAGTCAGCTTCTCAATCACATAACTACGAAAATTAAAGTAATATCTAAATCCACACACACACACGATCACCACATCCACTATCATGATTTAGTACATCATACATATCAACTTTACCCGGAGACAAATTCGGTAAATCCTCATAATCAAATACAACATATCGTCTAGTACATAAAGAATATGTGCTACACTAAATCCTCCTAGTAGCTCAGTTGGTCTAAAGTGTACCTCTATGCCATGGCCTAATATGTTAACACCCAATCAGGGTTAGAGCAAAGTTCATCCATACAAATGTTACACGATACAAAATAAAGCAAGTAAATAAATGTAGAAAATAAATCAGACAATGCAACTGTATGCGATATTGAGATGCAACCTGCAACACGAAAACTATAAGAACAACAATGAACAAGAATAAACACGACTAGACTCTATGTGTAATTGAAATATTGTTTTCAGTATCTAGTCGGCTATGATAATCTGACACATCCGAAGATGACTATTTAACGATAGGTCCGGCACGACATATGTGAGGTGTATGTGTGCTATTTAACAATAATCATGAACGATATAGGTGTAACCACATACTTACTTGGCATTTCCTCCTCCTACGACACACGAGACAATATCGACACAAGAGAACACATGAAACAATATGATCAATGCACGAGTCAACCAATATACATGAAGGATCACGTGTCAGAAATGTGTCGCAATATATATGAAACATGACTAGACAAGAAATAAAGAATGCATTTATAATGTACTAGTAAATGCACGTGCGTTGCAAGTAAAATAAATTTTTTCTGATAATATTATAAAATACTTTAAATATTTAAATATATTTGAATTAAAATTTATTTTATATATATATATATATATATATATATATATATATATATATATATATATTAATTATAATTTGTTATGAATATATATTAACTATTTATAAATAAATAAAATATATTTACTATTTATAAAAGTTATGTATCTTCCGTAAGTTCTAAAAAAATTAAATTGGTTGAGTATTTACTTATGGTTTTAGATTTTTTTTAATCTCCTGTAAGTTTAAAAAAAAAATTTAATTGGTTGAGTATTTTGTTACGGCTTGGACGGATACGAGGAAAGTTGGTTTCAGTTTTTATTTATCTCCGTAAGTTTGAAAAAATAAATAAATTGGTTGAGTATTTACTTAAGGATTGGACGGCTCAAATTTGAACCGATTCCTAGCCGCATTATAAGATTGGAGATTGAGAAACATGAGTAAGGAGTACTTGCCTCAAGTCCAATTGTTCAATTGTTGATGTTGCTCCCAAGTCCAAACCTAATAAATACAAGATTTTTGATATAAGCCTATATGTTCCACTTATCTAGTTTGAAGATCTAGAATATTTTTCTCATTGTCAGATAATATACCCTTTTTAGAAATTTCTATTTGGCCTCTAAAATTCCTTAAAAGATTCTTACCTAAATTCTTGAAGTCTTTATTATATCCTTATCTGTTATTTTAATTACTAAACTCAGCCTAATTAAAGTATACTTTCAGAACCCAAATGGTTAATGATCTATTTCATCTATGCCCACTGAATCTAACTCAGCATTTATTCCAATTAATCCTGGCCCATAATCCTTATTTAAGACTCTCGGGCTCTAGCCCAAATCGATTAAACTTGGTTTTCTCTTTTCGAAAAGAAGAACTGAAAGATAAAATTAATTTGGAATAGAAGCAGTACACCGGTGTAAGAGTCTTTTGTTGCTAAGAGCACATTCCAATTTCTTGATTCTAGATTCAGAATGTAGGAGCTAATTTGGTATAATAGTAAGATCCATCCCAAGTTATAATTTATAGATTCTTAGGCCCAACCCACAGGAGCTATAGGTTGGACTTGAAAATTTCTACATTCAGAATATAGAAAATCATTTTGTAGAATAGTAAGTCCCAATTTGGAACCCCAATTTCTTGAATCTAGATTTTACATTGTTTTTCCATATTAATCTTTAATCACACAATCATTGGGACCAAATGTCATTTTATCATTTTCTATTATTCTCAAACAAATTCAATGCATTCAACAATTACTTCTTCTTTTTAATTTGAGCCTCAAGATACAATTTTGAGCACCATATACTAAGGATGCTCTAAGTAGTATTGCTCATATATCTGAGAAGGAATACAATAAATAAGATTGTGTTAATATTGCTCATTAAGAGGGTGACGATGGTATGATACTAAAAAAACATGATTCTACATATTGACATCATAAATATGTATATAAAAGATGAGAGTGAAAATTTCAATAACATACAGAAGGAATCTACCTAATTAAAGTATACTGGAAACTACAATACTTTTTCTGTCATCTGCTGAAACATCACTGGAGCAATTTGTCTATGGACTTCGTTTCTGCAGTTAGAACGCCTCTTCCCAAGAGCTGGCTTAATCATATTTCCTCTCCCTCTAAACATGTATCATGGATGAAACAAATGCAGTTATGATAAATTGTGACTACATTGTTATTTACTATATGGTAATTTAGTATACAGACATGGCCAACACAAAAAAAGAGCAAAAATATAACTTTCAGCCTGCGAATGGTATACCGTCGGTATACCACAGTATACCGTTGGTATACCGGTTTGCAGTAGCAACGGCTATAAATATGACCGTTAGGATTATTTAATGCACATAATCCGACCGTTGGATTGCCAACTATGATGAACCGGTATACCGTCGGTAAAGACCAGTATATCGTCGGTATGCCGGTCTAAAAGACATAGAGCAATATTTATATAAAATTGGTATACCGTCGGTATAATCCAGTATATCATCGATATACCGATTTTCAGCCGAAAATGATCATGGGTTATTTTCTACAATAGCTTTCGATTTTGCCATCCATTTCTTGTGTTTACAATTATTCCTAAGACTCATTATAGACTCTAGACAGACTATAGTAGGTGCAGGCTTTTTCAGAGTCTGGAAATGATGATTGGCGTAGCTTGGCTTCTTTTCTTGATAGATAATGGCTTTTTTCCTTGACAACAGTTGTCCTGAGATACCCAAATTGTGAAATCTGAATACCTTTCGGGGTCTTCGCCCCCGAACCACCACGTGTAAACCCCCTGATTTTTTAAGAATTTTAAATTTGGATTTTTCATAATTTTCTGGAATTTTCTGGGATTTTTCTGTAATTAAATTCAGGAGTTTTAATGATTAAATGATTTTTAAATAATAATAAATTATATTATAATATTATGAAAATAATATTTTTGGGTGTAAAATGAAAAACTGGACTTAGGGCAATTTTCTGGGAATTTATCGGGCCCCGGACCTATTTTAAATCACCTGAAAAATAATAATTAATTAATTATTTTTTTATTTGGTTATTTATTTATTTATTTATTTATTTATTCATTTATTTTTAACCCAGCCCATCGGCCCAAGCCCACCGGGCCGGCCCACCCCAATCCGGCCCAGCCACCCGTGGCTATCGGGTTGGGTTCACCCGCACCCGAACCCGCCCGCTAACCGCGAACCCGACCCGGCTCCTCACCCCCACGACCCGCACCCCTCCCCGCGTTCTCCGGCGGCGCCCGCATCCCCCGCCGCTCCGCCCGGCCAACCGCCTCCTCGCCTCCGCGCCCCTCGGCCCACGACCCCCTCCTCTCCGCCTCCTCCGCCACGACCCGGTGCCCCAGCCCCTCGTTCCGCCTAGAAACCCCCCCCCCCCCCCGAGCCTCCCTTCGGCCATCGAACCACCCCTCCCCGCCGTGCCATCTCTGCCCTCTCCTACCCAGACCACCGCCACGACGCCGCCACCGCCGCCCGCCCTCGCCGGCGACCACCTTCCTCCTCCTCCTTCTTCTTCCCTCTCCCCCGGCGGCCCCCACGACCCAACAGCAGCTGCATCTCTCTCCGGCCGGCTCCGCCCGTCCCCCGCCCGCTCAGGCGGGCCGCCACCGCCGCCGCCGACTCCCGCCTCCGCTCCCCAGCTCGCCCCCGGCCGGCCTCCCCCGCCGCAGAGCCGCCAGCCACCGCCGCAGGGTCAAACCCTAACCCTAACCCTAACTTCGAATCCGGACACGTGTCGGACACGTGTCGGACACGATCGATTTCGGGTTTTTCGGACCCTGTTCAGGTACGCGTATCTCCCTGCTCGTTGTCCCGTTTTTGATTCCGTCTTTTGCATCGCGAACCCTTGATGACCCTCTCGTTGCCCGTGTAAACCGCTCGGGGCACCGCGTCCTGTGGCGATCGCGAACCGCGATCCAAAAACAGGAAAAATGACGCCCCGATTCACCCCGGAACTGGGAACGCCCCGCCAAACGGGATGACTTGGTCGTGCGTGGTCTTCACAGATACGTGCGCATCATCGATACGGACGTGTGGGATTTCGCAGAAGTCGATTCGGGTGTGCGTGCACACCGAAATCAACGCGTATCCGCAGACACCGTCCCGTATCCGTACTTTCTAGAACGCGCCCTAACTTTGTGTACACACGTCGAATTGAAACGAAACTTGCGCCATCGGACTCGTAGCAATACGTTGGTCCTGTGACCCAAGTTTGGTTCGATTCTGAGAACGTTGACGAAATTGCGTGTCGTAGGCCCCACAGGCCCCGCTCGACGGGCGATTTTGTGATCGGCTCATCGGAATCCAATTCTGGAAGTTCCGTTGGATTTGTATCATCATTCCTGACTTGTTGATACTAAGTTTGGTGAATTTGGAGACCTTTGATCCTGACACATTTTTCGGTGCAAAGCGGGCCCACATGTGGACCCCGTTTTGACCCGAAATTACCGTTTTTGCCCTTGTCTCCAAATTGGACTCAAGGAAAGGCATTTATAGCTGATTGATATTTTCTGGATCTGATGGTGATATTTATTTTAGCAATCGGAGTACCGCCTGTAATTCCCTCTGAAGTCAGAGCAGCAATTGGAACCAGAACCACAGGCAAGTGTACCTCGCCAAAACTTGCAGTCTTTGCTAAATATTCCTTGGCTTAGTTATACATCAGAGGGCAAGTATACCTTGCCAACTTTACAGTCTTGTTGCATATTTCCTTGTTTTATTTATAACTATTGTACATGCTTAACCTAGGACCGTGTGGCGTACTTAGCGTCCGATTATCAGTCGGGTGCCAACCCCGTACGCGGTGTTGGGTACGTCACCTAGAGATGGACATTTTGGACCCTTTACTTTATCGTACTTGTCTTATCAAGTATATCATAACCCAGGACACTTGACACTATTCATGAGACAGGATATTCCTGAGATATTCGTTGTGATTCTGTATAGGATACAGGACTTGACAGATTATATTGGGTGGGGATAGACACACAGGCTACAGGCTGATATATATTTATTCTGGCGAGGCCTCAGACTCTATATTAGAGCTAGGCACTCTATTAGTGATATATTTATTGTAAGGCCTCAGACTCTATATCAGAGCTAGGCACTCTATTAGTTATTACTGCTACCGGCTCCCCGACACAGAGCTTGTAGTGGTCTCAGCCTGAGTACTCGTGATGCTCTCACTTATATTTTCACATAGATGGTTACATACTTACCCTATTTATTTTATTATCTGCTGCACTGCTTATATTTTGGCTTGTATTATCTGTACCTTATTATGTCCCCTGAGGAACTGGAATGGACTATGTCCCCAGGTATAGTCGAAGAGAACCATCCAGAGATACACCGTACAGGAGCACTTCCAGGAGCTGTACCAGGACCTGAGGACGAGCTCGATCCAGAGGACTTCTCCTGAGCAGTGGCTGTATATAGTCAGTTATTTCTGTTTCTATTTCCAGTTCATTTAGTTCCTGTCTATTTGCATTTGATGTAACAGACTTGTGCTCGGATTGTTCACCGAGACACTTTTATTGAGATTTGATAGTTATTTCTATTTGTATTACTCTGGCATTTAATCTGTGATTATCTGTTGTGGATGAGATTAGAATAGTCTGTAACCTGTATCATTTGCTCTATTTCCTGTTAGACTACAACTTAAGCATGCCCTGATGGATCTATTAAATTGGGTTGTCCATCGGTGCGTGCTGTTGGCTATTGCCACGTATCCAGTCCCTCGATATTTTGGGACTGGGGCATGACATAGTTTTTGTGGTGGCCCATGCAGGTCAACGACTAAATTGTTCGGTTTCAACTTAGGGACCGAACAGGCCTGCAATAAGAATAGGATAAGTCTTAGGATCTCATCCACTTGCTTGAATCATTCTTGATCTCTATATCGACTCCAAATAATTTACTTGCATCCTGCCGTGATTCCTGTGCGCCTCTTATTGTTTATTTTGGATGCAGGAAAATGGACCCACAAGAGTGCAACGAGACTCCCGCAGGAACACCACAAGCTACAGGTGTCACCTATGACGACGAAGTGACCCCAGTCGGTGGAGTTCCATCAACTCAACAGAGCCAGCAGGCAGGTCAACCTACCTCCAGATTCCGGCGTGATAACATCCCACCTCCGCCGCAGTTTGTCCCACCAATGCCCGTACTCCCACCAGGACAGCCGATTGACGGGCAACAGATATTCCAACTGATCTACGCGATGATACAAGCTCAGCAACAAGTCCAATACGAGGCTCAGCGTCGTGAGGCTGATTTCTTGAGGAGCAGTATCGTAACTGCACTGGAGCAGGCCAACCTACCAGCCCGACGGCCAACGACGGGCTCTATCACCGATTTTCGACAGCTGAAGCCCCGTACCTTCTCAGGCAAAGAAGAGCCCACTGAAGTTCAGGAGTGGCTCACCAACACTCAACATCAACTAGAAGCAGCTGAGCTTCCCCGGAAACGTTGGATGACTGCCATCAGAATACAATTGACAGATAATGCTCATCACTGGTGGTTATCTGAGGAGACACGGCTCAGACCAGACCGAGTTACTTGGGAGAAGTTCTCCAGACTCTTCCAGGAGATGTACATTCCAGCCATCGCTCGATCAGAACTTCGGGACAAGTTCAATCGCCTCACTCAGGATACTATGACGGTGGAAGAGTACAACGCTGAGTTCATTCGTCTAAGTCGCTTCGCCCCAACCCTGATCCCGACAGAAGAAGAGAAGGCTGAGAAGTTCTTCGACGGACTAAACTTCTATCTACAGAGACTCATCGGATCCATCGCACCTACTTCTTACTCGGACGTCCTCGCTGCAGCCCGACGCATGGAACGCGTCGTCAGGAGAGAGGCCAACCTGAAGCAGCCTTCCACATCCGTACCAACCAGAGCAGCACAAGAGGAGTCTGCAAAGCGTCAACAGATAAATCTACCCCTGAGAGCAGCACAAGGAGTCTCATTCCTTCCTACTTGTTACTACTGTGGCAAGATAGGCCATATTGAAAGAGAATGCAGACGCAAGCTAGGAACGTGCTTAATTTGCGGATCCAGACACCACTTAGCCAGAAATTGTACAGCATATCAAGGAGAAATACTGATGATGCATCAAGAAGCTTTACCAGTGCCGAGGCCAGCCTGTCCAGCAATGGGAGCACCGCAAACGGGAGTTGAAAGAGTCGTACCACCAACTCCAGGAGGGTATCAGCCGAGGCCACCTTTGATACCACAAGCAGCACTCTTCCAGCAGGCTCAGCAGCAACAGAGGAATCGATTGCAAGCATGCGGACAAGCTTATACGATGACTGTAGAGGACGCTAATGCGCGTAAGTGATTCGTAGTTATCCGTTTCTGGTCTTGTTTTAGCTCGTGCCTATTGGTTCGTGACCTCAGCCCCAACCTAGTAATTTGTAACTTGATAATAATAACCTAGTTTTCTAAAATTGTAGTCTTCTTGCTTAAACTAGATTTCTTTTCTCTTGAAAGTGCATAACTTTCATTCTTAGAGAAATGGTATTTCCCTAAGTATCTTGTGATGTGTTTCGAACGATACTTGCAACCGTGTCATCTCTGCTGACCGGTTATTCTTTGATTGCGAGGACGCAATCCTCTTAAGGGGGGTAGATTGTAAACCCCCTGATTTTTCAAGAATTTTAAATTTGGATTTTTCACAATTTTCTAGAATTTTCTAGAATTTTTCTGTAATTAAATTCAGGGGTTTTAATGATTAAATGATTTTTAAATGATAATAAATTATATTATAATATTATGAAAATAATATTTTTGGGTGTAAAATGAAAAACTGGACTTAGGGCAATTTTCTGGGAATTTATCTGGCCCCGGACCTATTTTAAATCACCTGAAAACTAATAATTAATTAATTATTTTTTATTTGGTTATTTATTTATTTATTTATTCATTTATTTTTAACCCAGCCCATCGGCCCAAGCCCACCGGGCCGGCCCACCCCAATCCGGCCCAGCCACCCGTGGCTATCGGGTCGGGTTCACCCGCACCCGAACCCGCCCGCTAACCGCGAACCCGACTCGGCTCCTCACCCCCACGACCCGCACCCCTCCCCGCGTTCTCCGGCGGCGCCCGCATCCCCCGCTGCTCCGCCCGGCCAACCGCCTCCTCGCCTCCGCGTCCCTCGGCCCACGACCCCCTCCTCTCCGCCTCCTCCGCCACGACCCGGCGCCCCAGCCCCTCGCTCCGCCTATAAACCCCCCCCCCCCGAGCCTCCCTCCGGCCATCGAACCACCCCTCCCCGCCGTGCCAGCTCCGCCCTCTCCCACCCAGACCACCGCCACGACGCCGCCATCGCCGCCCGCCCTCGCCGGCGACCACCTTCCTCCTCCTCCTTCTTCTTCCCTCTCCTCCGGCGGCCCCCACGACCCAACAGCAGCTGCATCTCCCTCCGGCCGGCTCCGCCCGTCCCCCGCCCGCTCCGGCGCGCCGCCACCGCCACCGCCGTCGCCGACGCCCGCCTCCGCTCCCCAGCTCACCCCCGGCCGGCCTCCTCCGCCGCAGAGCCGCCAGCCACCGCCGCAGGGTCAAACCCTAACCCTAACCCTTACTTCGAATCCGGACACGTGTCGGACACGATCGATTTCGGATTTTTTGGACCCTGTTCAGGTACGCGTATCTCTCTGCTCGTTGTCCCATTTTTGATTCCGTCTTTTGTATCGCGAACCCTGCGTGACCCTCTCGGTGCCCGTACAAACCGCTCGGGGCACCGCGTCCTGTGGCGATCGCGAACCGCGATCCAAAAACAGGAAAAACGACGCCCCGATTCACCCCGGAACTGGATACGCCCCGCCAAACGGGACGACTTGGTCGTGCGCGATCTTCACAGATACGTGCGCATAGTCGATACGGACGTGTAGGATTTCGCAGAAGTCGATTCGGGTGTGCGTGCACACCGGAATCAACGCGTATCCGCGGACACCGTCCCGTATCCGTACGTTCTGGAACGTGCCCTAACTTTGTGTACACACGTCGAATTGTAACAAAACTTGCGCCATCGGACTCGTAGCGATACGCTGGTCCTGTGACCCAAGTTTGGTTCGATTCTGAGAACGTTGACGAAATCGCGTGTCGTGGGCCCCATATGCCCCGCTCGACGGGCGATTTTGTGATCGGCTCATCGAAATCCAATTCTGGAAGTTCTATTGGGTTCGTATTATCGTTTCTGACTTGTTGACACTAAGTTTGGTGAATTTGGAGACCTTTGACCCTGACACATTTTTCGGTGCAAAGCGGGCCCACATGTGGACCCCGTTTTGACCCAAAATTGCCGTTTTTGCCCTTGTCTCCAAATTGGACTCAAGGACAGGGGTTTCTAGCTGATTGACATTTTCTGGATCTGATGGTGATGTTTATTTCAACAATTGGAGTACCGCCTGTAATTTCCTCTGAAGTCAGAGCAGCAATTGGAACCAGAACCACATGCAAGTGTACCTCGCCAAAACTTGCAGTCTTTGCTAAATATTCCTTGGCTTAGTTATACATCAGAGGGCAAGTATACCTTGCCAACTTTACAGTCTTGTTGCATATTTTCTTGTTTTATTTATAACTGTTGTACATGCTTAACCTAGGACCGTGTGGCGTACTTAGCATCCGATTATCAGTCGGGTGCCAACCCCGTACGCGGTGTTGGGTACGTCACCTAGAGATGGACATTTCGGACCCTTTACTTTCTCGTACTTGTCTTATCAAGTACATCATAACCCATGACACTTGACACTATTCATGAGACAGGATATTCCCGAGATATTCGTGGTGATTCTGTATAGGATACAGGACTTGACAGAGATATTTTATTCATAGACATTATATGACTTGCTGCATTAGTATTGATCCTGCGTGTCATGGACATGAGACGTGTGATTACATTGGGTGGGGAGAGACACACGGGCTACAGGCTGATATATATATATATATATATATATATATATATATATATATATATATATATATATATATATATATATATATATATATTTATTCGAGCGAGGCCTCAGACTCTATATTAGAGCTAGGCACTCTATTAGTGATATATTTATTGTGAGGCCTCAAACTCTATATCAGAGCTAGGCACTCTATTAGTTATTACTGCTATCGGCTCCCCGACACAGAGCTTGTAGTGGTCTCAGCCTGAGTACTCGTGATACTCTCACTTGCATTTTCACATAGATGGTTACATACTTACCCTATTTATTTCATTATCTGCTGCACTGCTTATATTTTGGCTTGTATTATCTGTACCTTGTTATGTCCCCTGAGGACCTGGAATGGACTATGTCCCCAGGTATAGCCGAAGAGAACCATCCAGAGATACACCGTACAGGAGCACTTCCAGGAGCTGTACCAGGACCTGAGGACGAGCTCGCTCCAAAGGACTTCTCCTGAGCAGTGGCTGTATATAGTCAGTTATTTCTGTTTCTATTTCCAGTTCATTTTGTTCCTATCTATTTGCATTTGATGTAACAGACTTGTGCTCGGATTGTTCACCGAGACACTTTTATTGAGATTTGATAGTTATTTCTATTTGTATTACTCTGACATTTAATCTGTGATTATCTGTTGTGGATGAGATTAGAATAGTCTATAACCTGTATTATTTGCTCTATTTCCTGTTAGACTAAAGCTTAAGCATGCCCTGATGGATCCATTAAAGTGGGTTGTCCATCGGTGCGTGCTGCTGGCCATTGCCACGTATCCAGTCCCTCGATATTTTAGGACTGGGGCGTGACACCACGGGGGGCACTGCTCCCTCGCCCCCCGTCCTCTGACCGGGCAGCGGAACCCCCGAGTGCGTGGCTCTGGAGTTGTCGTAGGCGGTTCAGAGAAATCTTGTGGGATGAGGTCGTCTTTGGCCCATCATGATTTCTTCATTGCATATATCCATGTTTGATCTTACTTATTATTTTTCTGCAAATACAAGTTAGGCAAACAAAGCAATATACATAGTAGCAAGTATGATAATATTTAATGCATATTTGACTATGCTAAGTTTAAATATTCAAAGTAATGATAGCATTAATATTAGTGAACACAATTAAATAGATATTAACAAGAAGCAATATGAGTCATGATGAACTAGTTATACCACATATTAGAGGATGTAAATGAATTGAAACAATTAATTTGCTCCCCCTAAGAATATGCGTATCTAGTTCCAATGCACTTATAGCATAATAATAGATTAATACAAGATCTAGGGGATATATCAACTATTGATTTTTTTCCCCTTACTCAATGCATATAAGGCAAAAGAATCGTCACAAAAATGAAAACTATCATCTTTAAGAAAAGAGAGAACAATGTAAAAGACACTTAATGATGAGCAGCATAAAAAAATATTCAATAAAACATATAAATCAAAAGATAAGAAACATTGAACTAAGTAGAATAAACTCATAAAGAAATAATTTAGGTCAATATATATTATCTTTTGAGAAAAAGTCATCAAGAAGCTAAAAGTATAATCAATCAAATAAACAAAACATAATGAATGTCACAATATAGCTCAAAAATACAAAAAAATAAGTCCATGATTAACTAATTAAGCAAGAATTAATCAATTGATTACTTTACATGGACCTAATGGGCTTTACCACATATATAAATCAACCAACCGTATAGACCAAACCTTTCTATTACTTAGATAAAAATCAATTAAGTTTCATATGTGGTAACCCATGAGTAGTCAATGTAAAGTAAAACATTTGATATGGAGCTTACATAGTTAGACAATCTTGAACTATCCAATCGCTTGGATCATTTTTCAAGAGAGACAAATAAAATATGCATGATCCTAAGGATCTCATCAGTAAACTTTAATAGAAATTCCACGTCCATAGCTATAATAAAAACTCACAAATCAATAAAAAAATATAAAAAAATATTCAATCTTATTTAAATTATGATACGATAAAAATAAAGAATACGATAAAATCATGACTCAAAAGTGAGAGAATTTTAAGAGATACTTACTAATGACTCATATGGAAGAAGATTAAAATAAAGAATCACAAACTTCAATATTCAAACAAGATTAAATCAAGGATTTGTCAAATTAATATTATAGAATAAATAAATCTATATAATGTAGAAAAAAAATCTCATCAAGATAATTCACAAAAATTAATTTTATAAATTAGCATAACATATATAGATTGGAATGAAAATCAAATAGCTAGATGAATAAAAGTGAAACTAATATTGTATAGATTAACACTTTATCATAACAGAGCAAGCTATATAACCAAAATAATTAATGATATAAACCATTAACAAGATAAATGTGCTTATTAAAACTAGAGTACTAAAACACATGATACTTGCTTAAGCTTAGAGTATCCAAAAATGTCATATATTTTGAAAGATCAAAATAATTTATAGACTTTTCACTAAGTAAGGATAAGAGCAAGAATAAACACAACATATAGAAAAAAATGCTCTTATCAAATCAAAGGCTAAAAGATTTACAAGAAGATAACAATAGTACAAATCTTTTTGCCAAGTATTGAGAACAATCCATAACAATAAAATTATAGATTGATCTAGAGAATGCAAAATTTTATTACCATAAAGAAATAAGTGTATTCTCTAGAATTGGATAGATCTCAAAACAAGTGCTCAAAATATAGTAGCAAGAAGGCATAAGGTTTTTGATGTATCAATTACATGTATCCTTATATGCTACAGCATCATTGGAAAAAATAACTACAAACCAAGCATAAAACTCAAGGAATGAGCAAATAAAGATCATCAAGATCGAGAAAGCTAGATGCTACAGAAAGCGAAAATATTTTTCAAAAAGCTTTCATAGTGCACAATAGAAAGAAGGTTTTGAAAGTGTGCACTAATAATTGAGGTAACTAAGATACACAAGATAAAGTACAAGAGCATATGATTCTTAAATAAATATCCATATATAGTCACGAGGAAGACAGTAATAAATATTTTCTCTCAACAACCCGATTTCAAAGATAGATCAATTTGAAAACTCAAAAACAAGAAATCATCAATGTGTATATATATATATATATATATATATATATATATATATATATATATATATATATATATATATATATATATATATATAGGCATACATGAAAAGATTCAAACAAATAAAAGCATGTATACACAATTTCAACCAAAAAGCCAAGAAGATATAATCACGTAAACGACTTTAAGGAAGAAGTTAATTGATTTAAAAAAATATGCACAAATTTGTCAAAAGAATCAATAGCTAAAATATGAGATAAGCACAAGTTTAAAGATACAAGTATAGAATACTTTTCAAATCAAAGTAAAACTTGAGCTTAACCCATATGCCTATATAAAGATTTTTACACAAAAATATATAACAATATAAGAAATACATGAACATCATATGAATATAAGAGATTAATTATATAGCCATGTATCCTTAATGAAAGTTGAAATGCAATCACAAAATCAAACATGTATAAATAAGCTTTATTAGGCACAACATAATTGATTCACAAGAGATTTGTCAAAAAGAAGCACAAGAATCAATAGTGAATATATTATGCAAGCACAAAGTTAAATAAAAGTATATGTATATACTTTTCAAGTAAAAGGGGCTAGTGCTAAACACAGATATTCACAAGAACCGATTACATTAAATGTGATATTTAAAAATAAATCAGTGAGGAGTAACTATCTAAATGATATAAAGACGAAGAGATAAAAATATTTACTCAATTCAAAGTCTCAAGATCCTATGGGCTAGAGTAATATGCCTGCTTTATAAATAAGTTTTTACAAATTATAACATGTATATATAAATGTGTCATACTAATAAAAAATGAGTGATAGACTATATAATATGAACTAATCATTTTAAGTTAAGCAACTAGTCATACTAGTTAAAAGTGATTATAAGAGAAATACCAAAAGCATGCTAGTATCATATATCTCACATTGATTCATAAAATAAGAAACTAAAAGAAATTAATGACAGCTAGTAGCAAGACATATGAAACATGCTAGATTCTATAAATATACACCATTTCAGAAGAATCGTTTAGCAAGTAACCAAAGTGGCTATAGTGGCCACATTTGTGTTGGTATAATTGCTTGAAAGATGACCATTGTAGCTTTGCAATAACCAACATGCTCCATGGTGCTATATCCCGGCACAAGAAGATCCACTTACAACATGAGGCAAAGACTTTGGCATCCAAATAAATTTGGATCCACATTTGTTACCTTTGGGAACCCAAGTTGCATTTACTCTTGCATTGGTAGTAAAGCTCCTACCAATAGGGCAACTAAAACTCATGTGTCCAATACGAGAGCAAAAAAAGCACCTAATGCTAGTGTGTGCATATGTATCAGAATGAGCATGGTTGTGATCATGTGATATACTAGAATGATGAATATCTCTAGTATGAGTATGAAAGAATTTGGTTTTAAGAATATTATGTTTTGACAATAAATCATCATGCATACAAGTAAGAGAATTAAATTTAGCATTTAAAATATTATTCGCTTCTTTATATAAAGTAATTCTAGAGATAAAGATATTATTTTGTTTCTTTAAAGCATCGGTAGAAGAATCGTGCAATTGAGATAACTATGAGTTTGTTTCTTGAAATCTTCTATTTATGTTGAGAGAGTTTTAATTTTCAAAATCAAAGCATTATTTAAACTCTTTAAAGAAACACAAGAGGAGTTTTGAGAATCAAGTCTAGATAATAAATCTTGGTTTTTATTTCTTAATAACTCGTTTGCTTCTTCTAAATGAACAACATTTTCTGAAAGTTCTTCATTTGTGGAATGAAGGTCATCAAGAATCTCTAAGGATTGATTAGCCATAGCCTTCCACTTTGAGGATTTCTTGCATTTAGAAGAAACATGATTGTCCATGCTATTAGAAATAGAACCCTCTTTATCGAAGGAGGAATATGATGCCATAGAAAATAAGGATCTACTCTAAGGATATTAAGCTAAAAGAAATAGAGTCCTTGCTCTGATACCAATTGTAGGAACCCTAGAGGGAAGGTGAATAGGGTCAAGCTAATAAATCAAGCACAAATTATTAATAATAGACAATTTAAAAATTAAGTGTGCAAGAAGTAAAGCAATAAGAATACTGACACCCGATGTATCCTGGTATCCTCCTCGCGGCACTCCAGTCCCGAAAACTCTTGTCCAGCTTGAATCCATTATTAGCAAAATAGTTACACCACGAGCTTTAATCCGAAGGCCCGTTGACTTCTTACACAAGAGCTTTGATCCGAAGGCTCTCTAACTTCACACAAGCTTTGATCTGAAGGCTTGTACACTTCAACCTCTTACAAGATAGTTTTGATCTTCTTAAAAAAATATAGAGATCTAACTTTTACAACTCAAAAATACTCTAACATAATTTGTGGATGGAAAAATGAAAGCTTTGGTGGAGTATTTGTGGATGGCCTTTGGTAGATAGAAAAATTTTTAGGCTCAAAGGGATTAACCTTGAAAAAAGGGGTTCAAGACCTTAGATAGGCCAACACAAAGAAAGAGCAAAAATATAACTTTCAGCTTGCAAACAGTATACCGTCGGTATACTACAGAATACCGTCGGTATATCGGTCTATAGTAGCAACGACTATAAATATGACCGTTGGGATTATTTAATGCACAAAATTCGACCATTGGATTGCCAACTGTGATGAACCGATATACTGTCAGTATAGACCAGTATATCGTCGGTATGTCGGTCCAAACGATAGAGAGCAACATTGATATGAAATTAGTATACTGTCGGTATACTCCAGTATACCGTCGGTATGCCAGTTTTTATCTGAAAATAATCCTGGGTTATTTTCTATCCTACCTTTCGATTTTGCTTTCCATTTCTTATGTTTAAAATTATTTCTAAGACTCATTACAGACTCTAGACAGACTAAAGCAGGTGCATGCTTCTTCAGAGTCTGGAAATGATGATTGGCATAGCTTGGCTTCTTTTCTTGATAAATAAGAGTTTTTTCCTTGACGGCAGTTGTCCTGAGATACCCCGATTGTGAAATCTGAATACCTTTCGGGCGTTGCCCCCTCGACCCCCATCTTCTGACCGGGCAGCGGAACCCCCGAGTGTGTGGCTCCGGAGATGTCGTAAGGCGTTCAGAAAAATCTTGTAGGATGACGTCGTCTTTGGCCCATCATGATTTTTTTATTGCATATATCCATGTTTGATCTTACTTATTGCTTTTTCCTAAATACAAGTTAGGCAAACAAAGTAATATACACAGTAGCAAGTATGATAATATTTAATGCATATTTCGACTATGCTAAGTTTAAGTATTCAAAGTAGTGATAGCATAAATATTACGGATGTCATAATATTAAATAGAATAGATTAACCATATTCAAAAATATAGTTAGATCATTAGGCTAACACTATATATATATATATATATATATATATATATATATATATATATATATATATATATATATATCATACATGCTTGACAACCTATGATACCTACACTCACTTGATAGCCATACTATTTAGGCTCATAGGATACACAAAATGACAATGTCATATAGTCAGTTCTCTAATTATAACTAATACTGTACCTATTAGATCTATTCAATAAATTATATAGTTAAAGTATGTCATATCCCTTCATATCATCTTTTTGAAACTTTAAACGGATCATATTTTTGTATCTGGAAGCTCCTAAAATCGCGAAAACACCGAAACGCATTAGTCTTTAGGACACCGGACACTCAAACAGTTTTACAAAAAGTTTTAGAATAAATTTAGCCTATTAATTTATATATTTGAAAATCTAACTTCGATACGGTTCTTTTAAAAAAAGTAGAAGATTAATCGAAGTCTTGAGTTAAGAGTTATGGCATTTCTAAGTTACTATGACTACTAAAAATAAGGTTGAATACTATGACAAATTAGGGCTATTTTGGATAAAAGAACACATGTATACACATAATTTACCAAATCTACCTATACATATCATGGCGTATCATGATATGGACTCTATGTGTCCAATTTTGGACACAAAAACACCTTCACACCATCAAATAAAATTTAATAGTCCTTATTATGACACAATACACTCACTCAATAGGCACAATTGAGATTTTTTTAAATTGAGTCCCAAAATTATGACACCAACTTAGATCTACCAAATTGAGGGCTCCTAGTGCCTAGATAAAATTTGATAAATTCAAATCTAATCATGAAAAAATCTAATCATGGTTAGGAACAACCCTTGGTTATGTAGGAACACCCCTTGGTTATGTAGAAATATTTCCATTGTAAAGTCAAATCTAATCATGGAAAAGTTTTTACATAACCAAGGGATGTTTCTAACCATGAATTTTATAAAATTCAGAGAATTATCTAGTGTTTTGGTAGCCTCCTTGGAAAATTTTGAATTTGGACACGGAAGAGATGAGTATGACACAATCTCCTAGCAAGCTCCTCTCTTATGAATTTTCTTGTGCTCTCCAATGCTCTAAGCCTTCATGATGGTGAGAATGAGTGGAATTGGAAGTGGATTAAGTAAAATTGGTAGAAAATTGGGTTTGCTTAGGAAGGAAGAAGCTTTGGAAAAAATGAGGCTAATAAGTGAAATGAATTGATGTGCCATAAATTGAACTTATCTCTTATAGAAATGTTTGATCATGCCAATATATTAATATTGCCCCTCTCCATTTTTCATGAATGGAATCTAATTAACTAAAGGAATGAATCTCTACAACTAAGATAAATATTCTCTTAATGACAACTAACTTAATTAATTCTAATTACTAAACTCATGACTAAAATAATTAGCACTAACTAACGCTTGAAAATTCTAATTGACTAGCCACTAACTAACACATCTAGGCAATCACTAATATAAAATAATATATAAAATTTTAACAATATACAAAATTATCAAAATATCCCTATGGTAAAAAGTGGTGTGTATATATATATATATATATATATAGGGGGGAGGGTGTGCAGGTTTTATGTTCTTGAGTCAGTTTGTAATTCTTCTTTGTAACCTCGAGACTAACATATCATCCTTTGTTGATTTTAGGATTATTTACACTAACTTTTTCTATGTTTTATGTTTATTATAAGGACCTCCCTTATTTTAAAATAATTACACTGACATCCCCTATGCTTTATGTTTTATTTTCAAAATAAGGATGGTTAGTGCGATAATCATTTATATAAAACATAAAATCCATGAAAGATCCGTGTAATTATTTTTAAAATAAGAAAGATTCGTGTAATAAACATAAAACATAGGGGAGGTTAGTATACATAACTATTGATTTTATATCTTCTTCTAATTGTACGTTAATAGTCTAATGCTTTTCAATCATATAAACATATAGTGGGTGCAGACATTACCCGTAGTCATTCTAAAGAAGAAATATATAAGTATTTCGTTATTGGGGGTTGTATGTTATTATTATAAAGAATATTTTAGGAAATTTCTTCACTCAAATTTTACAAACTAGAATATATTTTTACTTTTTTTAAAATCTACCAAATACCTTCATTTTTTTGTAAAATCGGTTGAAATAGTAGTGTATCCTTTAAATTTTTAATTGTCCCATACAAAGGAGTGGGGCATTTGGTAGTTTAAAAAAAGAGGTGGAAGTATATGCTAATTTGTATAATTTGAATGAAATTATTTGCTAAAATATTCCTTTTATTATAATTAATTCTAATACTTTTAGTAGACAAACATTTTAGCAACAATGTGTTGAACCTGAAATTTTTGTAGATTTGTCTAAATAAGAAAATATAATTTTTTTTATTGAGATAACTTTTGGTGTAGATTGAACATAAATTATAAATAAAAACAAAATTATTGGGAGGGGGATTTGAACCCACACCCTTTCGGACCAGAACCTTAATCTGGTGCCGGCCATTTCAACTTAATAATACATATTATATTGTGTGTTTCCTATATTTATTGTACAGTTGTACAGAATCTTGAAGCCAACCATCTCCTTTTAAATACATAAATCCAACCAATGATTAATAAAATATATAACAACCATTATATTTATTAATAATGTATACGTGTATTGTAAGTGCATAAAAAAAATTCTAAAAAAATTATTATAAATATTGTCATTCATAGCAATCGAACTCAAACAATCAAGAAAAATATATTACACCTTAATCACTTAAGTTAGAATATTTATAGTAAATAAATAATATTAGGTAGTTTGATAATTAAATTTTTTTAATATAGTGGAGTATTTACAAACGGCTTAGACGGCTCAATTTTAAGCCATTTCTAAGTCTCATTATAAGAGTAGAGATAACAAATGTAAGAAGAACACGATTTGAAGAAGCTGTCGGTTCGGTCGAAGTTTTAGTCAAAATTTCAAATCTAATTCGGCCTAAAACTCGATCTGAGTTGGACCGGACCGAGCTTCAATTAGTTGGAGAAATTATTCATTGGAATTGGCTCACCACGTAACAGTGGTGAATAAGAGCATCCATAGTGGAAGATTTTTCAATTTGACAATTGCCACTAAAAAAGTTATGAGCTATTTGTATTTACCTCCATTACTATTTTCTAATTTTGTTTCTAGTCTTAATTTTATCACTGTTGTCCCAATTTCTCAAGAGTTTATTGTTTAGTAACGAAAGTAAATATTATTATTATTATTTTATTTTATTTTATTTTTGTTTAGTAACGAGGGTAATACAAATAACAGTTGAAAAAAAATAATGAAATAGGAGTAGTAATAAATTAAAAAAGAGAGGAGGAAACATGATTAGAGATTAGTAATGAACAAGTAAATACAAATAACTTAAAAACTGTTAAGCTATAACTAAAAAAGAAAGTAATGTCAAATATCATTAAATATGGTTAAAACTAGTAAGATATTATACTAGCATATATTATTATACTAGTGGATGGACTCCTCCTCATTCACCGGTCCCTACAACGTGGTGAACCTGTTCCACTGAATAATTTCTCAAAAAATTGAGGATAGCCAGAACATATAATCACCATCGACAACAACATCTGTGATTCTTGCAAGTAGGCCGTGGCTGTGTCTAACTCCAATCTACTTCTCTTCTGTGTTGGCTAATGTACTTTTCATCTCATAATAAACCAGCACCTTCTTACAATTATATTAAAAAAATAAATGCAAAATTATATAAAAATATATATTATAATGCACCAGCCGGGAATCGAACCCAGGTCTGTACCGTGGCAGGGTACTATTCTACCACTAGACCACTGGTGCTTGGATGAGAATGTGTAAAATATTACTAAATATATTCATAATTCACTATATTTCACCACTTTATTGTTTGTTCTTAGTGAAGAAAAGAAAATTAAGTGTATCCATACTCAATACTATCAATTATTGCATAAGAACTACTCAACATTGAGAATTTTCACCAAGTTAGTAGCGCTCCCCAGTTGGTCCCCCTTTGAGATTCAGCCTCCATGTAAAACCTCTTCAGTGTATTTCTTAAATCTATTTTCTCCACATCTCTACTATTATAATGTTGCTTAGAAATAGCTCAAAAATAAGCATGTCCTCACTTATTAATTTAAAATTATTTTCAACTATCGTAGTTCTCTCTCACGTAGTTGAAAAAAATAAAAAAATAAAAAAAAAACCTAAATCCTTCTAATTACCTAAACATATTAAATCCTAAAATATATTCAATATCTAAATTATATTTAAACTAACTTAATGATATTATCTAACTAAACATATATTCAAAATTCTAAAGACATATTTATAAAATATCATAATTAAAATATATTCAAATCATATTTAAAATATTCTAACAAAATTTAAATTTCAATCTAATTTTTTCAGTAATATCACAGATTTTTTTCTCTTTTTTACATGCAACGCACGTGAACGTAACTATTTTTTTTAATAAGCTTACTAAATTATTATAAATAATTGAATTTTCATATTTAAAGTTGTGTTTGTTGGTTTTGGGGGAAAGAAACGCGAAAATCGTTATCCCAAGCAAAGAGATTGTGAGAGAACCGAAGTAAATCACACGAAAACTAACTTGTCAAAATCACAAGAAAAGCAAAACACACAATCTATTTTGATATAGAAAACTCTTGCAGGACAAAACCACAGGACGATCGGAGTCCAACTCTTGAAAAAGCCTTCAATAATGAATTAGAAAAAGATACCCTCTACAAACTTTTCTATCGATCCAACTTGATCACCACAACTACTCAAAGTAATAAAAATTGATTACAAGAGTTTACCAAAGAACGGATATTACAAGAACAATCATCCGAAGCGATCTTCCTTCGAAATAGCCACAAATCCCTCTTTCTATTCTTCGAAAATTGCAAACTTGAGAACTCTCTCTCTCTCTCTTTGATCTTTCTCTTTGGTAGATGTGATAGAAATTTAGGGTTAGAAAAAGCCTATTTAAACCATCTTAAATATGGAGCAATCTTGATCGTTGATTAGATCCAACAGTATAAATAAAACATCCAAATTCGGTCTCAACCTCGACATCGGTATACCGATGGTATATTGCAGTATACCGAATCAGATTTTCTAGAGTGAACATCTGCAGGTTTAGCGAAAATGATATATCAGCGGTGTTCCGTGGACGGTATACCAGTTAGACTGTACTTTTCCCATTTTGATGCTAAAATTTTCTTCTTTGTAGCCTTTGACTCCCCGAACTTCTCTGACACATAGATGACGTTCGTCGCACTCTGGAGTATTCTTCACATAGGCTGGAAACCTCAACCAAAACTAATAAATTTTTTCATTCCCAACTAAGTGAGAAGCTATGTGGGAATATCAGCTCCATTGTGGTAGAACCTTTGTTGTCAGAACCTTTATGGTAGAACCATTCTAACCATCCTCTTGTACTCAATCTATCTTGGTAGAACCTTTGTGGGAATATTAGCTCAATTGTCCTCCGTATGAACCTTCTCAAGCGTCAAGTCCTTCTCCTCAAGCATATATAATATCCAATGATTCTGAGTTGTAATATGCTTGGACTGATTATGAAACATCGGGTTCTCTCCAAGATAAATTGCACTATGGCTTTCATAAAATAAAACATACTTCTCTTGCTTAAGCTTATTTTATGCAAAATTTCTTCATACATAGTAACTCCTTGCAAGCTTCCATCGCCGCAATGAACTCTGCCTCTATTGTAAACAAAGCAACACACTTTTACAACCGCGATTGCCACAAATTTTTTTCACCAGCAAACAACATAACGTAGCCCAAAGTCGATCTCTTGGTATCCAAAAATCCAGCCATATCAGCTTCGGTGTACCCAACCAGCGTCGGCTCGTCACTACCAAATTAAATCTCTAATCAGCATTTCCCTGAATATTTTGAAGTATCTTATTGTACGTACACTTCATTGATTGAAAATATACCAGGTAACCACACCAACTACATGAGAAATATCTGGCCTTGTACACATCATGGCATACATTAAACTTTCTATAGCTAAAGCATACAAAACTTGCTCCATATATCTTCTTTTTCATCCTTGGTAGATGGATACTGCACCGTAGTAAGTTTAAAGTCAGCTACAAGGGGCTTGCTCACTTTCTTCGACCGATCCATCCCGAAACGTTGAAGTAATCGATGAATGTACTTCTTTTGGGACAACAAAAGCAACTTGTTCTCTCTCTCTCTCTCTCTATATATATATATATATATATATATATATATATATATATATATATGTCTTGATTGATCTATATCCCAAGAATAGTCTTTATTGTGTCTAAATACTTTATAGAGAAGGTCGCATGCAACTAGCGCTTCAACTCTGCTATTTATGTGGCATTTTGACCCACCAACAACATATCATAAACATAGACCAATAAAATAATAAAATCATCCACTTCACAAACACACAATGGTCCGATATCGTATATGCATAATAATGCTCATCCACAAATGACTCAAAATTTTTGTACCACTATAACGTAGCCTCTTTCAGACCATCTAATCTTTTCTTCAACTTACAAACTAAATATGACTTACCATAATCTAGTCGGCACCGACAAACCGAGCCTCGGTGAATGATCGGGATTTGAGGCACTACAGTAAACTCCGGCGAGAAGTATCTGGTGAGTTCCATCTGCTCCGACAGTACCTCGCTGCATCTAGCCTCGAGTCGACCACATCGACGAGTATTCTAATGAATGGGTCCACCAGAGCATTACCTCTAGTCGACGAACTTCGAGGAGTGCTTCGTCTTCTCGGATGACTTTTAGAACTTTTCCATCAGAAAGTCCTCTGTTCCTTATCGTTACTCTGCATAGATCATTTATGCATGATCGATCCTTATCTTGATGTTCCTGGCATTGAATTGTGTCCCCTTCCTCTATATGACCTCCAATAGCCTTCTAACGTCGGATGATGCATGTCGGTCGATTTGTAGTGGACTCCGGCGGATACAGAACTTCGATACTATTGTTGTCACTGCTCGACGGTGACGGTTAGGTATCTCCCGAAGCTGCTGAACACCGGACGTCGATCGTCTCCACTGGATCCATAGGAGCTCCTCCGTTGGTTAGCACTCCGGTCTCCCTCGTCTTCTCTTTCTTCATTATGTGTGATGGATTCAAGTATTTTTAGGGCTGAACTTTGGGCCTAATAAGTATAGTTACGATTTATTTTAAATTTGGAATTAAGGTAGAAATTAATTTTAGTTGGGCCTGGGCCTGGGCCAGTATTTAGAAGAAATAACCATTGGAATTTTCTACTAGGCCAGTCCGTAGGCTGAAATAAAATTATTTGCTGACATTTCAATGGGCCAAGCCAGAACTGGACCCATAACGGAAAATAAAAGAAAATAACTATGTTCAGCGGGTCAGGCTTGGTCTAGGGATGAACAATAAATAGAAAAATAATAAATAAAATAAATTAACAGCATGGACTTGTCTGGGCTTGATTTTACACAAGAGAAATAAACGTGTAACAAAATTTTGACTATAAGTAGGCTTAAGAAAATAGAAATTGTATTAAGAGAATTATAAAATATAGTGTGGATTTAGGGTACCTTTCGACTTAGGATTTTAAATCTAGAAACTTCACTTTAGACTTTATAATAAAATAAGTTCATAAAATAAAATAAGAAAATAAAAAAGTTTCTTGTAATTCTAAAAATATCACTAAATGGACTTTTTTGTCTTTTGTAGATTTGGTCAACACAGAGATTTAGGTCTTGGACCTAGTCACCTATAACTAATCCAGTCAACTACACTATGTCTATATCTCTTTACTTGATAAATATTATTTTATTCATATTTATGACTCATGTTGGACACGAGGAGGACATAAGTTTACTTCTACTTCATGTGAGTATAATTTTTGTTCAGCGTTGGAAAGAAAAAAAATACTAAATAGATATGTGATCAAACACAATTTGTTAGATACATCATGTGGATAGCTAATCATACACTTCATATATGATTGAGCTGTATCCTTATTGTCGTGTACTTACTAGTCGATCTCATATCGAAAATATTATTTCATTAATTGTTTCTTGTACATGATTTTAGTGTTACATGATTTTCTGGTTACAACAGGTCAATTTCATGTATTCTATTGCATAGTATTTTTTAGCTTTATTCTATATTAAGTTCATTGTTCATATTTGTACGTTGCTCTATCCTGACTAAATATATTGACAACAAGTAATGATGATAATTTTTATCCTAAATATTATGGACCGCAGGATGACGTCCTAGGAGAGGCTGGTTCGGATGCACCGATGGACCATAAGGCGAACTCTAGAGGGATGTGATTTAAGACTATTGTTAGCTTTTTATTTTCCGTATGATATTTTTTTAAAAAGTAATTTGACCGAATTTGTCTCCGGATAGAACTGTATGACATGTAATAATGACTGGAACTCTTTGACTGTGTGGCTCTGGTGATTGTGTCTAAATTTTACTTGCTCGTTATCTAGATGCTGTGATGAGTGGATTGACGTGTTGTGATATGGAGAAAATAATGAGTTCTAGATTGCGTACTGTTGTCGATATATACCGTGATGTAGGCTGGACGATAATCACGCACTCGTATCCAGTTATTTAGGAGCGGGTCGTTACAACAATAGCTCTGAATATTTATGTAATAAAGCGAAGTAGGATCACGATTAAAAGATAAAAATATATCAAATGACTACAAATATTACACATGTATATATGTCAATAAGAAACCTTAAAACTACTAAAAATGTTATTGAACATATTGTTAAATCATACAAACATTTTAGCAACGATGAGTTGGACATGAATTTTGTGTAGATTTGTCTAAAATAAGAAACATAAATTCTTTGTTATAAATTTTTTTTTTTTTTTTTTGAGAGTGGGATTTGAACCCACGCCCTTTCGGACCAGAACCTTAATCTGGCGCCTTAGACCAACTCGGCCATCTCAACAATCGTTTATTTTGGTTGACAAAGTTTAAATTATATTGTGCTTTATTGTTTCTTGCCTTGCCTTGCCTTATATATTTATGGGTTTTTTGATATTAGCCCCCTATTAGATGAAGGATATTGATATTACACCCTATGTTGTTTCAAAAGTCGAGAACATCTCCCTCAAAGTGTCACTTTTACCTTTAACGTGACACATTGAAAACTCATTAGCGACACTTTGAGGGAGGTGTTCTCGACTTTTGAAACAACATGGAGGTAATATCAATATTTTTCATCTAACATGGATTAATATCAAAAAGTCCTATATTTATTGTAGAATTATACGAAATCTTTGAGCCAACCACAATGTTTGAAAACAAATTATTCCTTATCGATATATCAATCCAACCAATGTTTAATAAAGTACATATAACAATCATTATATCTATTACAAATGGAAGCCGAATAAGATTTTCTGTTTGGACAGCACTATGGGTACAACCAAATGCTTACAACCTTGGATCTATTCTCCACGTGGCCGACTTTCATTGGAAGTGGAAGGGGAGAGGTGGGGCCGGATGAGACCTATATAACAGGGGAAGAGAGGGTTGTAAGAAGGTTGTAAGCATTTGGTTGTACACTTAGCATTTTCCTTTATGTTTTCTATCCTTCTTCCACTCCCTACCATGGTATATATGTGTCACGACCCACACCCGGTTTAGGGGCACGAGTGCGTGGGTACGTCCAGCCTACGCCACAGCATCGGCGGTAGAACGCTGTCTAGGTCATGTAACTATCTAATCAATCTCACGTGAATACCCAACTCCATAAGGAGACGGGGATATCATAAAATAATGCTAGAAATATTCAATCACAAAAACTAAAGCACGATGAGATATCAAGGCAAGCAAGAAATACAAGACATTTCTAACGACAAAATAATCATACCTGCAATCATTAACTTCCAATCCTCAAGTGTGTCAGAAACCAGTCTACTAAGGTCACAGTCTGGAAAAATATTTTCCAGTCAGGAAGGAGCAAAGTACATCTCTAAATAGCAGTTCTATATTAATGATATAAACTATGTAGCAATTCTAGATGGAAATATACCAGAAGCATATATAGGTACGAGAAATAAAAGAAATACTGGAAATACTGTAAGTAAATGCAGGAGAAGAAACAATATGTCCATGAGCAAGAACCTATGACTAAGTGTATGAGTACTAGCTTTAACATGTGATCGGCTTGGGAACTTGATCAGGCTGGTTACATGTGATTAGCTATGATTCATGTAAGGTCAGGCTAACCGTTGGTTAGTTATGATGCATGTAGAGGTCAGGCTAATCACACGTAACAGCTATGAAGCATGGAGATGGTCAGGCCGCACCCGACGTGAGATGTGGGGTGAGCTATGATGCATGAAAAGTTGGGTATGATCACATATCTACACTAAAATACTCCCCACCCCTGACTGGTATAGTGGATCCAATCATGGTACACTATGGCACGGGATTCCCTAGGGAGGTAGCAAGTCTCCCCGGGAATCAGTGTCTGTACATGCACAAGATAACAAGAAAACGAGTCTTGTACAAGCTACACCATGAATAAGGAATAATATCTCATGACGAGATCCGTGTATACCAATCCGTGTAACCAGCGTGTCAAAAGCATGGATATTTACACTAGATACAGTGAACATAGGAGATATCATAAATTAGAAACTAATCAGAGAATGTACTCGCCTTGGGTCCTTAGCTGGTAATTATTGATATCTGTTCCAGAGTATCCCCTGGGTAAACCAACAGTCCTATAACATATCACAAGCAAAACCACATTTGCATCAGATGCTACACTAACACAGTCTAAAAATACTGAGTTCGGGACTTCTCTAGGTATGATACCGGTCACCTAGGATCACCTAGTAGGGATACGTAAAACACATTACACTTATTAATACTTACAATATTTATACATGCACCAATTTAAATGTATTTACAATATATATATATATATATATGCCTTTTAAATACATATCTGATTTATACTAGTTGAACATTATATATGTATACTCATACATATGTTAACAATACATTTTTAAAAATATATATATATATATATTGTCAATGTTATTATTAAAATATATACTAATACTAGTACATCACATTAATTACAAATACAATACATTAATTGTATGTACAAGATATATATATATATATACATTTATACTAATTATACATATTTGAAAATATATTAAGTACATATATATATACAAAATATATACATATACTAAACATTATATATTTTTATACCAAAATACCTACATATATATATTAAGGGAAATACACATATACATATTATACTATACCAATTGAACAATAAGGAGATATATATATATATCAAAATAGTACGTATACTATTACATTTTATATACCAAAATACGTATTTGCATATATATATCAATCAACATTATATATATATAACTAATCAAAGAATGTGTATAATGCCACCCTCCTCAAGGTGATCCCAAATGAAATAGCAGTTAGTTCCAATGAGTCCGGAGCAGTCCAAATAGCTAGAATCTATATAAAGAAGTCCAAGATCGGAGTTCGGCACGAAAACCGAGATAAGGATTCCAGGCTAATAAGAGAAGGTCGTTGTTCGTTATTAAGGTAACATCTTAATTGAATGAAAATCATTTCGAAATTATTTTGAACAATAATTACAATTTAAAAGTTTATTTATATAGATTTAGAATTTACGTAAAAGCCAATATATTTATATATCTCTAGTAATAATTTGGCTACCAGTCCAATTAAACAATTTTGAACTTATTTTTATTATTGGAACTAATAATATAACCCAAAAATTATTATAGTTTTTCACATAATCAAATCCTTATATTTATTACTAAACTAAATAAAAACTAAACTATTTAAATATAAATTAACTAATTATATTAACTACTGATTAAATAAACTAACTACTGGTTATAATTTAAATTACTGATTAACAAATTAATTACTGATTAACGAATTAATTAACTAATTAAGAAATAATTAACTACTCTAATTATAAATTAAACTAATTATATGAAATTACTAAACTAATTAATTAATAATTAACTACTAATCTAATTAACTAACTAATCTATTATATTAACTAACTGATTAATATATAATTAATTACGTTTAACTCACTATTACTTCACAGAAGAAAAGGGGAAAAGAAAAGAGGGCTCACATTTGGGGAGGGGTCTCCGTCGTCGTCGGGGTTCGCCGGGGTCACGCGGGCACGGCGTCGGCGCGGTGGGGTCTCGCCGGGGTCGGGCCGGCAAGGCGTCGGCGGAGCTCAGTCTGCTGTGGCGGGTGCTCGGCTCGCGGCGACGGCGGTTCTGGGTTCGACGGGTTTGAGGCGGATCCAAGGCGGCGGTCGACTCGGCGAGGGTGAGGAGGTCCGAGGCTGGACACGATGGGTTCGGTGTACTGTGGTGGAGGTGGATGTGTCCGGGTGTTGGACACAGGGTTGGGTGTACTGTGGTGGAGGTGGATGTGTCCGGGTGTGTCGGACACGAAAAAAAATCTGATTGTACTGTTGTAAATCTGGACACAGAAAATGAATGGATACGGTAGGACACCCGGGGTCGGACCCGAGGCCAACACGGCTGACACGGTAATGCTGGACACACGGACACGAGCACACAAAATGGTGGTAGTTTGTTGGCTTGTGGGGATTTGTGAGGGCTAACTAGGGTTTCTTGGGAATGGTGATGAGGGACTTAAATAGGGAGAGAGGGTGTGGGATGAAGGGTGAGGTTTGGCCCAATAATAGATGGCCCAGATCATATATATCCAAGGCTAACTGATTCTGAATAGCGACTAATTAATGCATATTGCAAAAATCTCCGAAAGTATGTAATTTATTTATTTACTATCCCAAATGAATTTTAAAAAAATTTATTATGAAGAAAACAACTAGTCCTTTAAATAAATTTTTTTTATCAAATAAATAATTTTATGATTTCAAGCCAAAAAATATTTGTAACTAGAGAAATATATATATTTTATTATTTATTTATTTATTTTATAATACATCGACATTTAGGAAAAATGATTTTTTATAAAAGATTTTAAATTACTTTCTAAAATCGACCATTGTTCAAAAATCAAATACAAGAATTCAAGGAGAAATTATTTTATAAACTTGGTATTTAAAATAACTTAAAAATCTAATTATTTCGGAAATTGGAAATCGGAGGTTACAAGTCTACCCACCTTAGAAAAATTTCGTCCTCGAAATTTAGGATCCTCAATAATTGTCTTTACTCATCATATTATTTCTATCAAATTTAAATTCAACCAAATAATCATGAAGTAATTCCATATCGTTATTTCACAACCTTTCAAAATTCTATACATCATATTCTTGAAAATCTTCGATTTTTAAAAATCAAATCCCCTTTTTTTTTTTTTTCTCCTCCAAAAAATTTAAGTTCGTATCTAAATACCCCAGGATTTTAAGATCCAATCCTCCAATTGAAATCCAATCCATGCATATTTATAAAAATCGAATCCCAAAATTAAATTTTTACCCACTAATCCATCATCATCTTACTCCTCTAACTCAAATTCAATTGATGCTTATTCAAATCTAAGTTCTCCTCCCGAGAATTGAATTCGACACCATTTCATTAACGATTTTATTTTCTGATTTCCTTTTTCCTCAAAATACTCAACAATGCGATATTTTCAGAATCTTCAATGCAACATTCATAATATAAAATTTCTATCTTGCAATCAATTAGATAGAATGATAATTTCCCAAATTTTCTCAAATTTTTAATAACCAATTCAATCATATCAAGACCTTTCCTAAAATTAATAAATCCTCAAATTTTGCCCTGTGAATTTCTTAATTCTCCATTTAAGTTAATGTTTATCCTCGAATTTCAATCATACCTCGATTTTTGAAAAATCAATGATCCATCAACTCTGTTATAACAACCCCTAAATTCTTTATTTAAATTAATGCTCATCCATAATTTAATCATCTTGTCCCTTTTTGTCAGTCATAACCTTGTCATAGATCTTTGCTATGGTCAAAACCCTAATGATCATGGGTTAAGAAAACTCTACCTACAGCCATGCAATTTAAGAAAAATATATAGGTCATGTATCTTTTGTCAGGGTATTTCAGTCTCTGTTAAGGTGTACTACTAGTTTTATTCTAACAAGAAATCATGCATACGAACTACAGTATTAGAAAAATCAACCAATCGAAAAACGAAAAAGGAACATTAGGAGGGAAGGAAGAACCTGCTAACATATTACTTGCGGTATCTGCTATCTCTAACAAACTCTTAACTCTAACACATTCACTAACTAATTCCTATTCCTGTATACTGGTATCCATCTCAACTAATCATTAATCCACAAGATCCATGAATATATCTGTATTGCACACACCTGTCTATTGATGCCAAAATCTGATGCCAAGAATCTCTAATATAACCATGATTCAATAATGCATCCAAGTTGATACCTCTATCTCTTTAGTACCATACCCTCTGTCAGTTCTCGTTCCTACTACAATTGTTCATACTAGTCGTTCTTATCACTCAAATATACGTCAAGTGCAACACCATACTAAATACTGCTATTTCCAATACAACTTTAGATGGACACCCAAGTCAGTCTGCGGTGCCATCTCAATCATGCTCAAATCACCAGATCCTTACACATGTATATCATCTACTCATATATTAATATTCATATCTCTCATCTACCATAAAATTAATCCTCAAAATAATCGTCAAGGTTTAACTTCTCGATCAACTTAAAAATAAATTGCATATACCTCCTCAAAATCAGATACTCAAATATCGAAAAAAGTAATCACTTTTAAAATCCTTATAGCTTTGATTATGTTTATTGAATTGAATTCGAATACTCAAAATTTTAATAACATAAAATCTTAACTCCTCTAAATTCTTAAAAATTAAAATTCATTCCCACTCTTCAATTTATAACTTTAAATCCTCAAGTATACAGATAGATACTCCCAGTCTCTAATACTCAAGGTCCACACAAATACACCAATCTAATTATCATCGCACGAAGGACTTACTGTTATTAGCACCTTGCTCAACAAATATTTGATATAGGATCACTAGCACTATTGGTATGGTAACACTAGCTGCATCATTAGATTATCTCATCAAACTTATTACAAATCACGATCACTTGCACTTTCCATAATACACATGCTTTATTTCAATCTCAAGGGCAGGCATATGGTTTCATATCTCGATTGAGGTATAAGCATATCTCTTAAACCTTTTACAGCCTGTTAAACTATTCTGTGATATATTTCACAACTTTCATTACCAATATTGATATTTCTCCACTCATGGCATCTCATTAAAACCCTTTATGTATACATTTCTTTACTCTTGATCCATCCAGTATCAATCATCAAATTGAACATCATGCTCCATTAATCTTTAACGCAATTCCTTGATACTTAATTGTTTACATAGATCATCCAATTACATAATTTATTGACTATCCGGGACGGGTATGCCGGCTCTGATACTAACTCTTGAACTATCACTGATACTTTATTCTCTCCTTCTACTCACAGTCTCTAATGACACTTATCCTAGAACCATTTGTACAAGGTACAATGCTAAGGGCTAACTCTAGTTTAAAGCCTACTGCTCACATGTCCAACTAAGAAATACCTATAACTCACTAACAACACTCAACCAATACTAATACTCAAGACACAGCCATAATTATAAGTCATTAATTATCACACTAACAAGGATCCTTAAAGAAATAAGGCTCAAAAGAACTGGATCAAGGATGGAAGGTATCTTTACTGCTAGTAAAGAAAAGAAGCGATGGAACAAAGTCCTGGAATGACATAAATAGATAAGTCTTGAGATGATACTTTAAGAACCAATTTAAGATACAACCTGATAATCATACACGTCTGTCTGAAATCATGACACTCAGAATCCTCGCCACGCCAGTAAGCATAGATGCGATAAACGATAGGTTTCGTAACTAAGGTATGCAACTCTATAATCATGTCGTCTAGAATCTTCACCACACCAACCGGTATGGCTGCGAGAGACTCTAAGTTTCATAACTATAGTATGTACATCCAAGTCAGGTTCCTACGTTCTCGTCACCACAGCTAATATGGCTGCGATAAACTCTAAGGTCCATAACCAAAGTAGACGTTTTACCTTTCTCACTGTTCTCATCAAGATATGTCATCAGATGATACCGTAAATTTTAGCCCGTAAAATTTATCTCGATAGGAAATTAACTCAACAACGATACCAAGAATTAAATTTAACAACTGGTCAACAAGAATCAAACTCAACAATGATACCAAGATTTTAATTTAATAACTGATCAATAAGGATCAAGTTCAATAACAACAAGTGAGAGAAGACGGGAACAAGGGGGAAGGATTTAAATTGGAAAATTTATAATGAGACTCTCAAGGGTCGTTCCAGGAATCTCTCAATTAATTTAGTGATTGAGTATCCTCTCTCATCCTAGTATCCTATGTCCTATATTTTATAGCAGGTACGCAATAGTACAACTATGACGTTGCACTACTACGATATCGCACAACTAGCGAAGTCTGACCTGCATGGGCCACCACTAAAACGTGTCACGACCCGCACCCGGTTTAGGGGCACGAGTGCGTGGGTACGTCCAGCCTACGTCGCAGCATCGACGGTAGAACGCTGTCTAGGTCATGTAACTATCTAATCAATCTCACGTGAATACCCAACTCTATAAGGAGACGGGGATATCATAAAATAATGCTAGAAATACTCAATCACAAAAACTAAAGCACGATGAGATATCAAGGCAAGCAAGAAATACAAGACATTTCTAATGACAAAATAATCATACCTGCAATCATTAACTTCCAATCCTCAAGTGTGTCAGAAATTAGTCTACTAAGGTCACAGTCTGGAAAAATATTTTCCAGTCAGGAAGGAGCAAAGTACATCTCTAAATAGCAGTTCTATATTAATGATATAAACTATGTAGCAATTCTAGATGGAAATATACCAGAAGCATATATAGGTACGAGAAATAAAAGAAATACTGGAAATACTGTAAGTAAATGCAGGAGAAGAAACAATATGTCCATGAGCAAGAACCTATGACTAAGTGTATGAGTACTAGCTTTAACATGTGATCGGCTTGGGAACTTGATCAGGCTGGTTACATGTGATTAGCTATGATTCATGTAAGGTCAGGCTAACTGTTGGTTAGCTATGATGCATGTAGAGGTCAGGCTAATCACACGTAACAGCTATGAAGCATGGAGATGGTCAGGCCGCACCCGACGTGAGATGTGGGGTGAGCTATGATGCATGAAAAGTTGGGTATGATCACATATCTACACTAAAATACTCCCCACCCCTGACTGGTATAGTGGATCCAATCATGGTACACTATGGCACGGGATTCCCTAGGGAGGTAGCAAGTCTCCCCGGGAATCAGTGTCTGTACATGCACAAGATAACAAGAAAACGAGTCTTGTACAAGCTACACCATGAATAAGGAATAATATCTCATGACGAGATCCGTGTATACCAATCCGTGTAACCAGCGTGTCAAAAGCATGGATATTTACACTAGATACAGTGAACATAGGAGATATCATAAATTAGAAACTAATCAGAGAATGTACTCGCCTTGGGTCCTTAGCTGGTAATTATTGATGTTCTGTTCCAGAGTATCCCCTGGGTAAACCAACAGTCCTATAACATATCACAAGCAAAACCACATTTGCATCAGATGCTACACTAACACAGTCTAAAAATACTGAGTTCGGAACTTCTCTAGGTATGATACCGGTCACCTAGGATCACCTAGTAGGGATACGTAAAACACATTACACTTATTAATACTTACAATATTTATACATGCACCAATTTAAATATATTTACAATATATATATATATATATATATATATATGCCTTTTAAATACATATCTGATTTATACTAGTTGAACATTATATATGTATACTCATACATATGTTAACAATACATTTTTAAAAATATATATATATATATATATATTGTCAATGTTATTATTAAAATATATACTAATACTAGTACATCACATTAATTACAAATACAATACATTAATTGTATGTACAAGATATATATATATATATACATTTATACTAATTATACATATTTGAAAATATATTAAGTACATATATATATACAAAATATATACATATACTAAACATTATATATTTTTATACCAAAATACCTACATATATATATTAAGGGAAATACACATATACATATTATACTATACCAATTGAACAATAAGGAGATATATATATATATATCAAAATAGTACGTATACTATTACATTTTATATACCAAAATACGTATTTGCATATATATATCAATCAACATTATATATATATAACTAATCAAAGAATGTGTATAATGCCACCCTCCTCAAGGTGATCCCAAATGAAATAGCAGTTAGTTCCAATGGGTCCGGAGCAGTCCAAATAGCTAGAATCTATATAAAGAAGTCCAAGATCGGAGTTCGGCACGAAAACCGAGATAAGGATTCCAGGCTAATAAGAGAAGGTCGTTGTTCGTTATTAAGGTAACATCTTAATTGAATGAAAATCATTTCAAAATTATTTTGAACAATAATTACAATTTAAAAGTTTATTTATACAGATTTAGAATTTACGTAAAAGCCAATATATTTATATATCTCTAGTAATAATTTGGCTACCAGTCCAATTAAACAATTTTGAACTTATTTTTATTATTGGAACTAATAATATAACCCAAAAATTATTATAGTTTTTCACATAATCAAATCCTTATATTTATTACTAAACTAAATAAAAACTAAACTATTTAAATATAAATTAACTAATTATATTAACTACTGATTAAATAAACTAACTACTGGTTATAATTTAAATTACTGATTAACAAATTAATTACTGATTAACGAATTAATTAACTAATTAAGAAATAATTAACTACTCTAATTATAAATTAAACTAATTATATGAAATTACTAAACTAATTAATTAATAATTAACTACTAATCTAATTAACTAACTAATCTATTATATTAACTAACTGATTAATATATAATTAATTACGTTTAACTCACTATTACTTCACAGAAGAAAAGGGGAAAAGAAAAGAGGGCTCACATTTGGGGAGGGGTCTCCGTCGTCGTCGGGGTTCGCCGGGGTCACGCGGGCACGGCGTCGGCGCGGTGGGGTCTCGCCGGGGTCGGGCCGGCAAGGCTCGCGGCGGCGGCGGTTCTGGGTTCGACGGGTTTGAGGCGGATCCAAGGCGGCGGTCGACTCGGCGAGGGTGAGGAGGTCCGAGGCTGGACACGATGGGTTCGGTGTACTGTGGTGGAGGTGGATGTGTCCGGGTGTTGGACACAGGGTTGGGTGTACTGTGGTGGAGGTGGATGTGTCCGGGTGTGTCGGACACGAAAAAAAATCTGATTGTACTATTGTAAATCTGGACACAGAAAATGAATGGATACGGTGGGACACCCGGGGTCGGACCCGAGGCCAACACGGCTGACACGGTAATGCTGGACACACGGACACGAGCACACAAAATGGTGGTGGTTTGTTGGCTTGTGGGGATTTGTGAGGGCTAACTAGGGTTTCTTGGGAATGGTGATGAGGGACTTAAATAGGGAGAGAGGGTGTGGGATGAAGGGTGAGGTTTGGCCCAATAATAGATGGCCCAGATCATATATATCCAAGGCTAACTGATTCTGAATAGCGACTAATTAATGCATATTGCAAAAATCTCCGAAAGTATGTAATTTATTTATTTACTATCCCAAATGAATTTTAAAAAAATTTATTATGAAGAAAACAACTAGTCCTTTAAATAATTTTTTTTTTATCAAATAAATAATTTTATGATTTCAAGCCAAAAAATATTTGTAACTAGAGAAATATATATATTTTATTATTTATTTATTTATTTTATAATACATCGACATTTAGGAAAAATGATTTTTTATAAAAGATTTTAAATTACTTTCTAAAGTCGACCATTGTTCAAAAATCAAATACAAGAATTCAAGGAGAAATTATTTTATAAACTTGGTATTTAAAATAACTTAAAAATCTAATTATTTCGGAAATTGGAAATCGGAGGTTACAATATGTAGTATGGGCCGAAACAAATAGACTTGGACCCAAATTTTATCTTCTTTTTTTTCAGGTCTAGGTCGGACCAGTCCAGCCTGATTTGAAGAAGCAGGTTGGTTCGAGTCAATTTTTTAGTCAAAATTTTAAATCCAATCCGATCTAAAACTTGGTTTGAGTTTGATCGGATTAGACCATGCTAGGTCTGATTCGGGTGCGGGTCGAATCCGATCTCGTACCATTTTTTTTTTAAATTTTGGATTTCAGTAGAAAAAGGTTGGGCTTGATAATTTTGATTACTAAGACAGATAAAGTGAATATCAATTCTAGGGGTGAGCATTATTCGATTTTGGATCGAAAATCGAATCGGACTGAACCGAATAAGAGATTCGGTTCGGTTTAAAAAAAAATTCGGTTCGGTTTCGGTTTCGTTTTCGGTTTTGAAAATACTAAATTTTTTTATTCGATTTCGGTTTTGGATTTCGTTCCAAAACCGAATAAGAAAATCTAACTAATATATATATATATATATATATATATATATATATATATATATATATATATATATTAACAAAAAAAGCGCAAATAAACAAAAAAAACGAATAAACCGAATAAACCGAAAATCGAACCAATTTAATTCGGTAAGATTTGGTTCGATTATGGGCAATTTCGGTTCGATTTCAGTTTTGCTTATTCGATTTTTGATCCAATTCGATTTTCAGTTATTCAGTTCGGTTTAAACCGAATTAACCAAATGTTCACTCCTAATCAATTATGAATACTTGCTTAACATGAAGATAGTTTATAACATTGTGCTTGCAGCGGCGCTTGGGATTGCCTTGGCTTGGTTATTTGCGTCCGGTGCGATGGGGCTGACAGTATCCGTGAGGCCCTCTCGTGGTTGTTTGGATATGTGCAAGTTGCGTTGGCACGAAAGAGAGTGAAGAGGAGCTCGATGAATGCTGCAGTGAGAGAGGACTAAGCAAGGACGAAACCAGAATCGACTCGGATGGACAAGATATGGAGTGACTCGTATAAAAACTACTAAAATTTAAAAAAAATGACTCGTATAAATAAAAACTAAAATTAAAAAAAATATATGGGTGGGTTAAGCCCACCCCCGCCCACAGGTAGTTACATTGCTGGGACTAAGGATGTCGGGAAGAGTATCACTAGGAGAACTTGAGTTAAATAGCTTGTTTCACTTAAATTATGTCTGGGTATTTGTGTGTGCTGTTGTATAGTGTTCTTTTTTGTTTTTATTTTTTTTATTTTAGTAAGTTCTATTTTTGTATTAGGATAGAGTATACGATAATATATTTTTATAAAATATGAGTTAAAACTAAAGGATTTTTTTAAAATAAAAAGAAGAGAAAATTTGATGAGATTCTGACGACTTGCAGCATATTTAGTGAATAGTGGCTACAAGGGTGCTCCGTTTTTATTTATCTCCGTAAGTTTTAAAAAAAAAGTAAATTGGTTGAGTATTTACTTAAGGATTGGACGGCTCAAATTTGAACCGATTCCTAGCCGCATTATAAGATTGGAGATTGAGAAACATGAGTAAGGAGTACTTGCCTAAGTCCAATTGTTCAATTGTTGATGTTGCTCCCAAGTCCAAACCTAATAAATATAAGATTTTCAATATAAGCCTATATGTTCCACTTATCTAGTTTGAAGATCTAGAATATTTTTCTCATTGTCAGATAATATACTCTTTCTAGAAATTTCTATTTGGCCTCTAAAATTCCTTAAAAGATTCTTACCTAAATTCTTGAAGTCTTTATTATATCCTTGTCTGTTATTTCAATTACTAAACTCAACCCAATTAAAGTATACTTTCAGAACCCAAATGGTTAATGATCTGTTTCATCTATGCCCACTGAATCTAACTCGTCATTTATTCGAATTAATCCTGGCCCATAATCCTTATTTAAGACTATCGGGCTCTAGCCCAAATCGATTAAACTTGGTTTTCTCTTTCCGGAAAGAAGAACTGAAAGATAAAATTAATATGGAATAGAATAGTAAGTCCCAATTTGGAATCCCAATTTCTTGATTCTAGATTTTACATGTTTTCCCCGTATTAATCTTTGATCACACAATCATTGGGACTAAATGTCATTTTATCATTTTCTATTATTCTCAAACAAATTCAATGCATTCAACAATTACTTCTTCTTTTTTAATTTGGGCCTACAGATACAAATTTGAGCACCATATACTAAGGATGCTCTAAGTAGTATTGCTCATAGATCTGAGAAGGAATACAATAAATAAGATTGTGTTAATATTGCTCATTAAGAGGGCAATGATAGTATGATACTAAAAAAACATGATTCTACATATTGACATCATAAATATGTATATAAAAGATGAGAGTGAAAATTTCAATAACATACAGAAGGAATCTACCTAGTTAAAGTCTACTGGAAACTACAATACTTTTTCTGTCATCTGCTGAAACATCACTGGAGCAATTTGTCTATGGACTTCGTTTCTGCAGTTAGAACGCCTCTTCCCAAGAGCTGGCTTAATCATATTTTCTCTCCCTCTAAACATGTATCATGGATAAAACAAATACAGTTATGATAAATTGTGACTACATTGTTATTCACTATATGGTAATTTAGTATACAGACATGGCCAACACAAAGAAAGAGCAAAAATACAACTTTCAGCCTGCGAATGGTATACCGTCGGTATACTACAATATACCGTTGGTATACCGATCTGCAGTAGCAACGACTATAAATATGACCGTTAGGATTATTTAATGCACAGAATCCGACCGTTGGATTGCCAACTATGATGACCCAGTATACCGTCGGTATAGATCAGTATACCGTCGGTATGCCGGTCCAAAAGACATAGAGCAATATTTATATAAAATTGGTATACCGTCGATATACTCCAATATACCGTCGGTACACTCCAGTATATCATCGATATATCGATTTTCAGCCGAAAATGATCATGGGTTATTTTCTACCATAGCTTTCGATTTTGCCATCCATTTCTTGTGTTTATAATTATTCCTAAGACTCATTATAGACTCTAGATAGACTATAGCAGGTGCAGGCTTCTTCAGAGTCTGGAAATGATGATTGGCATAGCTTGGCTTCTTTTCTTGATAGATGATAGCTTTTTTCCTTGACAATAGTTGTCCTGAGATACCCAAATTATGAAATCTGAATACCATTCGGGGTCTTTGCCCCTGAACCCCACGGGGGACGCTGCTCCCTCAACCCCCGTCCTCTGACCGGGCAGCGGAACCCCCGAGTGCGTGGCTCTGGAGATGTCGTAGGCGGTTCAGAGAAATCTTGTGGGATGAGGTCGTCTTTGGCACATCATGATTTCTTTATTGCATATATCCATGTTTGATCTTACTTATTGATGTTCTGCAAATATAAGTTAGACAAACAAAGCAATATACATAGTAGCAAGTATGATAATATTTAATACATATTTGGACTATGCTAAGTTCAAGTATTCAAAGTAGTGATAGCATGAATATTAGTGATGTCATAATATTAAATAGAATAGATTAACCATATTCAAAAATATAGTTAGATTATTGGGCTATCAATCTCCCCATTTTTTATTATGGTAACTCGGTTCTATTTAAGATGGCTTTAATAGAAGTTCAAATCACTAATATGTAAAACAATAAGCATATATTACTAAAGGTGGAAGAAGAATATAAATGCTATAGTGATTTCATGATTGGTTAGTAATATTAAACGGCTAAACTTAATCGATTCACCATATTCAAAAATATGATACAATCATTGGGCTAACAATCTCTCCCTATTTTATTATAGCAAATCGGTTAAGTTTAAGATGGATACAATAGATGTATATGTCACTAATATGTAAAAGATATAAGCATACATTACTAAAAATATATTACTTAAACTACTTTTACCCATTTTTAAACATAATAAAACATACTTAAACTTACTTCTCCCCCGTTGACATGATCAAAAATTAGCTCCCCCTACTCGTAGATGCAAGGAATTCATTCTCAAGTAAATAAATTAGAGCATGAGGAAGGCATAGACAGTCATGATCAAGATCAGTTATGAAAGCAATAGAAGATGTGTGTAAAAATAAGTTTTAGAAGATACACAATTAATGTATAATACTAATTAAAATATTGCTTGTCAAAACACAAGGTAGTTGATACTATCAATGTGGAAAGATGAGAATAATGCAAAAACAGGTTTACCAACTACAAATCCAAGGAAGAATTCCAAAACATGATATGATATGAAATATGACTCTAGTTTGGAAAGAATGGATTTCAAAAAAAAATTATCATAAAGATTAGATATTTGTAAATATAATAGATAACATGAGAATAATGGAAGAAACAATAAGAGCTTTTAAAATGATTAAGAAAACAAATATAATTCACAATTTGCCCATACAAATTAGTGGATCAATGCCATACAAGGAGTATAATCAATGAAAAGAAATCAAGTAGATATACATGAATCTTCCTATTTGTAAGATCTATTCATTTATCCAACTTCATGAATTTGAAATCAATTACCATATCATGCTATAAGAATATCCTTTACATAAACATGAAGGTGAAGGAGAAAAATACTTAAGAAAGAGAGATTCAGTCGACTTGAATGCTCCCCCTCAAAGTATGACCAATCTAGATAATCATGAATTTTGGTTAAGTCCAAGCAAAGAAAGCCAAAAAAAATTTAACATACAAGGAAAGCCAAGGCAATAAAATTTTAATAGAATCATCAATAAAGATAAACAAGTTATTTTAGGAAGATTCTATCTATTAACCCATAAATGAGAGAGAAACAAGATAATTAAGACAATAGCATACACTCTCATAAACCCTTCACATATCATGAACACAATTAAATAGATATTAACAAGAAGCAATATGAGTCATGATGAACTAGTTATACCACATATTAGAGGATGTAAATGAATTGATCCAATTAATTTGCTCCCCCTAAGAATATGCGTATCTAGTTTCAATGCACTTATAGCATAATAATAGATTAATACAAGATCTATGGGTTACATCAACTATAGATTTTTTCCCCTTACTCAATGCATATAAGGCAAAAGAATCGTCACAAAAATGAAAACTATCATCTTTAAGAAAAGAGAGAACAATGTAAAAGACACTTAAAGATGAGCAGCATAAAGAAATATTCAATAAAATATATAAATCAAAAGATAAGAAACATTGAACTAAGTAGACTAAACTCATAAAGAAATAATTTAGGTCGATATATATTATCTTTTGAGAAAAAGTCATCAAGAAGCTAAAAGTATAATCAATCAAATAAACAAAACATGATGAATGTCACAATATAGCTCAAAAATACAAAAAAATAAGTCTATGACTAACTAATTAAGCAAGAATTAATCAATTGATTACTTTACATGGACCTAATGGACTTTACCATATATATAAATCAACCAACCGTATAGACCAAACCTTTCTATTACTTAGATAAAAATTAATTAAGTTTCATATGTGGTAACCCATGAGTAGTCAATGTAAAGTAAAATATTTGATATGGAGCTTACATAGTTAGACAATCTTGAACTATCCAATCGCTTGGATCATTTTTCAAGAGAGACAAATAAAATATGCATGATCCTAAGGATCTCATCAATAAACTTTAATAGAAATTCCACGTCCATAGCTATAATAAGAACTCACAAATCAATAAAAAAATATGAAAAATATTCAATCTTATTTAAATTATTACAAATTTAGATATGATGAGATAAAAATAATAATACGATCAAATCATGACTCAAAAGTGAGAATTTTAAGGGATACTCACTAATGACTCATATGGAAGAAGATTAAAATAAAGAATCACAAACTTCAATATTCAAACAAAATTAAATCAAGGATTTTTCAAATTAATATTATAGAATAAACAAATCTATATAATGTAAAAAATAAATCTCATCAAGATAATTCACAAAACTTTATTTTATAAATTAGCATAACATATATAGATTGGAATGAAAATCAAATAGCTAGATGAGTAAAAGTGAAACTAAGATTATATAGCTTAACACTTTATCATAACAGAGCAAGCTATATAACCAAAATAATTAATGAGATAAACCATTAACAAGATAAATGTGCTCATTAAAACTTGAGTTACTAAAACACATAATACTTGCTTAAGCTTAGAGTATCCAAAAATGTCATACATTTTGAAAGATCAAAATAATTTATAGACTTTTCACTAAGTAAGGATAAGAGCAAGAATATACACAACATATAGAAAAAATGCTCTTATCAAATCAAAGGCTAAAAGATTTACAAGAAGATAACAATAATACAAATCTTTTTGCCAAGTATTGAGAACAATCCATAACAATAAAATTATAGATTGATCTAGAGAATGCAAAATATTATTACCATAAAGAAATAAGTGTATTCTCTAGAATTGGATAGATCTCAAAAAAAGTGCTCAAAATAGTCGCAAAAAGGCATAAGATGTTTGATATATCAATTACATGTATCCTTATATGCTACAACATTATTGGAAAAAATAACTACAAACCAAGCATAAAACTCAAGGAATGAGCAAATAAAGATCATCAAGATCGAGAAAGCTAGATGCTAGAGAAAGCAAAAATATTTTTCAAAAAGCTTTCATAGTGCACAATAGAAAGAACGTTTTGAATGTGTACACTAATAATTGAGGTAACTAAGATACACAAGATAAAGTACAAGAGCATGTGATTCTTAAATAAATATTCATATATAGTCATGAGGAAGATAGTAATAAATATTTTCTCTCAACAACCCGATTTCAAAGATAGATCAATTTGAAAACTAAAAAAAGAAGAAATCATCAATGTATATATATAGGCATACATGAAAATATTCAAACAAATAAAAGCATGTATACACAATGTCAACCAAAAAGCCAAGAAGATATAATCACGTAAACGACTTTAAGGAAGAAGCTAATTGATTTAAAAAAATATGCACAAATTTGTCAAAAGAATCAATAGCTAAAATATGAGATAAGCGCAAGTTTAAAGATACAAGTATAGAATACTCTTCAAATTAAAGTAAAACTTGAGCTTAACTCATATGCCTATATAAAGATTTTTACACAAAAATATATATCAATATAAGAAATACATGAACATCATATGAATATAAGAGATTAATTATATAGCCATGTATCCTTAATGAAAGTTGAAAACGTCTTCACACAGATCCACTAGGAGCTTCGGGAAACGTCTTCACACAGATCCCGAATCAACTCTTAGGACAGTGCTTCATGCACGACTTTCCCAGAGGCTGGTAACATCAGTCTATTTTATTTTTTATTCACAAAGTTTTCAATAAGAAAACGACGAATTTTTTCTAACAATCTAAGAGTTGATTCTAATGTTATAATTGTTCATCTAAATCTTGCTAGAAAAAATTCAGAAATATTGTTAATATACCATTATTTATTCTCTGCTAAAGAAAAAAAAATTAACCGTTTATTATATATATATTTCTCATCAGTTAGGTTAATATTTGTTGCCTATTCTTGCTACCTAACCAAAATTTTTGTTTGTACATTGCTTAGTTCATAATATTGTAGCAACATATTATTGGCATAGTATGATAAAAAAATTTGGAACAAAGTTGATTAATAAATTAAAAGTTGATAGTTACTGTAGCATAGTTGATAATTTATCAATTAAAAAATTTGAAAATTTCTGACTATAGCAAGCTTTAACTTGTAAAAAAATTATTCTTACTGTAGCCAATATTATTAAGTTGCAGTAGTTTAATTTTTATTCTAGAAAATTTAATTTTCTTAATATTTACCATAGAAAATAACCATATTTAATATTTGCTATTTGACCATAATCGTTAACTCAAAACAATTGTTAGCAATTTGTTTCATTTCCTCAATTGATTTATTTGTTTACTTATCAAGTTGCTTACTATACTGTCAAATTGCAAATTTGCTTAAAGTGATTTAAAAATTGTTAGCACATTTGATAATTTTGTCAATTGCAATATTTTGATCACAAAATTCCTTTCAATTGTAACATAAACAATCACTTAGTATTTTGAAAGCAATCTAGGACCAAAAGAAAATAGTTTAGTAAAAAGGAAATTGTAAAAAAAATCTTCAAATCTAAAGTTTCAAAGTAGAGGCAAACTCGGGCACAAGCCGAAAGGGTCCTTCTGTCAACCGGGTGTAAATAGCCCTAAGCGACATGGTACTTAAGAGTCTTCGGACCGCCGCTAGCTGGGAACCGGCCCCTACAGCTAACCTGAGTTGATCAACACTTGAAAAACTAAAGATTTTAAGATTGATTAGCAAAGACCACCTAAACTATTATCTTAGACATTGTTATTAAATAAATTTATATTTTTTCAGACTGCAAACATGACTGGTAAGGAGGAATCCTCTACTACAAAACCTGTTAAGTTTGATGGCTCATACTTTAAAAGATGGCAGAGCCAAATAAAATTTTGGCTCACGACCTTAGGACTTATTTCAGCCATTGATGGGTCCACACCCATCATAAATGATTCTGATGAAACTGAGTCTGACATAGGAGTGTCCACCTCCTCGAAACCAAAAAATCCTAAAGAGATAGACTTCCACTGCTTTCATAGAATTCTAAGCGCATTATCTGAATCCTTGTATGATATATTTTTTGAATACAAGAGCGCTAAAGAACTTTGGAAAGCCTTGGAAGATGAATACGGCTGTGATGATGCCGGAATATAAAGGTTTAATTCTTCAATCTTTAATAGGTATTTCATGGTAGATAACAAGCCAATGAATGACCAACTCCATGAATTTCAAGAATACCTTAGGCATATTCAAGCTAAAGGCACATCTTTCTCCAATGAGCATAAAATAGCATGCCTAATTGATAAGCTACCTCCCTCTTGGTCTGATATTACTAAGGAACTTATCCATACACAAGGAGATCTTACCTACAATCAAGTCCTAAAGAAAATTAGAACCGAAGAACAAATTAGATTGAGATCTAAGCCTAAGACTGAATCTAAAGCTAAGGTAAACCTTGTAGAAAGCCAAGGAAAAACCAAATCTAATTTTCATTATAAATCCAAAAAGAATTTCTTCAAGAAGAAGAAAAACTTTCAGCCTAACCATCAAAACCATCATCACCAAAACCATAAACCTAGAAACTTCAGTCAAACTCAGGATCAAAAGAGATTTTATTTTGTGTGTGGTAAAATAAACCATATGGCCACCAACTGCTACCATAGGAAGAAGTAAGCTGTCCAGACCTGCTATAAAGGAAAGGGCTCAGTTAGACCAGAAGCGAACATGCTTCACAAAGGATCTTCGAGTTCCTTCAGGTCTGTAAGCTTTCAACCCTTTATTAACCTCTCTTACCATTCTGATGATTGGTGGTTGGATTCTGGAGGTAATGTTCATGTTTCGTTTGATCGCTCCTATTTTTCAAACTATCAGGAATCAATTGGAGGAGGTGTGACCCTAGGAGATGGCTCAACGGCACAAATTATTGGAAGAGGAAAAGTTGACCTGAAGATGACATCAGGTAAAATCTTAGCTCTTCATGATGTTCTTCATGTGCCGTCTGTCAGGAGAAACCTAGTTAGTGGATCCCTTCTTGTAGCCTCAGGATACAAAATTATAATGGAGGCAAATAAAGTAGTATTTTCTAAGCATGACTCCTTTATAGGAAAAGGCTTTGTAAAAGATGGTCTTTTTATTTTAAGCACAATGAATAAATTTTTTGATTGTTCTCTCATTGTCTCTAATATAGAATCTTCAAATGTTTTGCATGGCAGACTAGGTCATGTAAACCTAGGTTCTATTAAAAGAATGATGACTTTAGATCTTATTCCCAAGACTCCAATAGATGACAAACACAAATGTGAGATTTGTGTTCAAGCCAAACACACTAAATTACCATTCAAATATGTAGAAAGAAATTCTGACCTTCTAAAACTTATCCATAGTGATGTATGTGACTCAAATAGGATTTTGACTAGAGGCGGTAGAAAATACTTTGTTACGTTTATAGATGATTATTCAAAGTATTGTTATATCTACCTTCTCAAAACCAAAGATGAAGTTCTAGATAAATTTAAGGTCTACAAATCTGAAGCTGAGAATCAATTAGAAAGGAAGATTAAGATCCTTAGATCTGATCGTGGTGGAGAATATACCTCAAACAAAATGATTAACTTCTGTGAAGAACATGGAATAATTCATGAGGTAACTACTTCATATTCACCTCAGTTTAACGGAGTTGCTGAATGCAAGAACCGCACTCTGTTAGATATGGTGAATGCCATGCTTCTCAGCTCTGGTGCTCCTGATAACTTGTGGGGAGAAGCCCTTTTAACTGCTTGTTACATTCTTAATAGGATTCCTAGTAAGACAAAAGATAAGACTCCCTATGAGCTTGGAAAGGTAGAGCTCCTAGGATTAATTACCTTAGAGTTTGGGGATGCCTTGCTAAAGTCGGAATTCCCGAACCTAAAAAGAGAAAGATTGGTCCCAAGACTGTAGATGCTGTTTTCATAGGATATGCCTTAGACAGCTATGCCAATAGATTTCTAGTGACTCACTCAGAAGTAAATAAAATCTCTAACAATACCATTATAGAAGCAAGAGATGCAGTTTACTTTGAAAACATATTTCCTTTTAAGGATAGAAGTTCAATCTCTTTCTCCATACCCTCTACTAGTTCTCATGTCCAAATACCGAGCTCACAATCTGAACAACACTTAGAACCTAGACGGAGTAAAAGGAATAGGATTGGAAAAAATTTAGGAGAAGGATTCTTCACCTTTTTGATAGAGGGTGATCCCTCAACTTATGAAAAAGCAATGTCGTCTCCTGATGCTCCCTTCTAAAAAGAAGCCATTAACAGTGAATACAACTGTCACGCCCCAGTCCCAAAATATCGAGGGACTAGACACGTGGCAATGGCCAGCAGCACACACTGATGGACAACCCAATTTAATGGAACTATCATAGCGTAATTAAGCTGTAAAATAAGGTCTACTACAACATGCCATAACTAATCTCATCCACAGAAGATAAATATGATCAACAACAATAAGGAATGTAAATCAATAACCAGTCTCAACAAAGTAATTCGGGGAAATAACCCGATATAGATCTGATACAATGGTTCAACAGACCAAAACATAAATGTCTGGATAAAGTAGATACTGAGTATGGAACACAGATACTCAGGAAAAGTCTTCATATAACACCTCATCCTCGGAAAGCGGTACAGCTCATGTATCAACTCCTGCTCCTGCTGCTGTCTCGTATACCTAGGGATAGATCTCGTCTGTAAATCCTGGGGACATAATCCGGATCCAGGACCTCAGGGAACATAGCAAGGTACAAGAATAACTCATGCCAAAATAAATGCAGTGCAGCAATAAATGAAACAATAAGTAAACTATGTAACCAACTAAGTGATATGCAAGTGAGAGTTTTAGTCATACTCGGGCTGAGACTACTACAGGATCCGTGTCGGGGAAACCCATAGCAGTATTCTCTCGAAAGGCCAGTACGGTACCAAAGCTCTGTTGCCAGAGTCTAAGGCACTTCCATTAAATTATTATTATATATAATCAGCCTTTTGTATGGTAATTCTTTTCCCACCCAATGTAATCACACGTCTCATATCCATGACATGCAAGATCATAACTAATGCAGCAAGTCATAATAATGTCTATGAATATAATGTCTATGTCATAAAATATGTATCCTATACAGAATTACCATGAATATCTCATAAAGATTATGTCTCATGAATAGTATCAAGTGTCCTGGGTTATGATGTACTTGATAAGACAAGTACGAGAATGTAAAGGGTCACGATATCCATCTCTAGGTGACGTTACACAACTCCGCGTATGGTGTTGGCACCCGACTATTAATCGGACGCTAAGTAAGTCACACGGTCCTAGGTTAAGCATGTACAATAATATATAAATAAGTCAAGGAAATAAGTAACAAGAACTGCAAGTTTTGGCAAGGTACAGTTGCTTGGGGTTTGAATACCAACAGTTGTCCCTGTATCAGTGGATCCTGCAGGTACTCCTCCAAAACCTAAAATAAACATCACCATCATATTCAAAAAATATCAAATATCTAGAAACGCCTGTCCTTAAGTCCAATTTGGACACAGGGATAAAAATGACAGTTTCTGGTCAAAGCGGGGTCCACATGTGGGCCGCTCTGTACCGAAAAATGTGTCAGGGTCAAAGGTCTCCAAATTCGTCAAACTTAGTGTCAACAAGTCCAGAACGATGATACGAACCCAACAGAATTTGCAGAACTGGATTCTGATGAGCCGATCACAAAATTGTCCGTCAAGTGGAGCCGCGGGGCCCACTATACGCGATTTTGTCAACGTTCTCAGAATCGAACCAAACTTGGGTCACAGGATCAGCGTATTGCTACGAGTCCGATGGCGCAAGTTCTGTTTCAATCTGACATGTGTACACAAAGTTACAATGTGTTCCAGAACAGGAAGATACGGGGCGTTGTCGACGGATACGCGTTGATTCTGGTGTGCACGCACATCCAAATCAACTTCGGTGAAATCTCGCACGTCCGTATCGACGACGTGCACCTTTTGGTGAAGACCGCACGAGACCAAGTCGTCCCGTTTGGCGGGGCGTACTCAGTTCCGGGGGGAAATGGGGTATTATTTTTCCTATTTTTGGATCGCAGTTCGCGATCGCCACAAGACGCGATGCACCGAGCGGGTTGTACGGACATCAAGAGGGTTACGCAGCCTACGCATCACAACTGACAGAACGGAAAACGGGGCAACGAGGAGAGAGAAAATGCTACCTGAACAGGGCTCCGTGGAACAAGGTTTTCTCGTGTCGGTGAGTCGATGTGACACAGGGGGACACGGTATCCGGGTACTGTGTCTGGTTACTGTGTATCTAGGGTTTCGATGCTGGGGTTGGGGGATTCGCCGGAGGACGGTGGCTCGGGGCGGAGGTGACTACGGCGGAGGGGATTGGTGCTCAGGCAGCCTGCGCTCGGTTGCTGGGGAGAGGCGAGATCGTCGAGGTCGGGCAGCGGGTGGCTGTCGAGGTTCTGTGGGGAGACGGCGAGGGGCTCGAGGTCCTGGGTGGCAGAGGAGATAGGGGTTTCGAGGCAGAGCGGGGACGAAGATGAGGGCAGCGGAGGCGGGAGGCTATGGCGGCTCTGCGGGAGGGGTCGTGGCAGAGCGAGGCGATGGCTGTGGGAGGAGGAGGTGGAGTCGGGAAAGGAGGAAGAGGGGAGATGGTGGAGATGGTCGGGCTGCTCGAGAAGACGATGGTGCGATGGTGGTGTTGGGCTGGGCAGGGCAGCGGCTAGGCGGAAGAGGGAGGCGGAGAGGTGATCGAGGGCTGGGGGGTTCGAGGTGAGGGAGGCGGAGCGGGGCGAGTCCGGGCGGCAGAGGGGAGAGGTTCGTCGGGAGGAGGAAGAGGGGATTAGGGTTCCGGTATCGGGGGGGGGGGATAAATAGGGGCTGGTCGAAATAGTGAATCCGATAAGGATTCTGATTAGGGTTTGGTTAGGGTTAATGGGTCCGGGTCGGGTTCAATATGAATCCGGCCCGATCCGCTAGGAGATGGGGCGGGTTTCGGGTATTCGGGTTTCGGGTCGGGTTTAGATCCGACCCAACCCGCTAATGGTTGGGTTCGGTTCAGTTGAACCGGGTCTGGGTTGCTTTGGTTTATTTTGGAAATAAACTGGGTTTATTTCAGGGTTTATTTTGGTTTAAATATACATTAGTTTTTAGGGCTTTAAAAATGTTTCCGGAGTCCAATAAATTCACAGAAAATTACCCTATGTCTAGTTTTTTTATTTTACACCAGAAAATATTATTTTTATAATATTTTAATATTAATTAACATCATTTAAAAATCATTTAAATATAAAATATCTTAGTTTTAATTCCAGAAAAGTACCAAAAATTGTTTAAAAATTATAATAAAATTTTAAAAAAATTAGGGGGTTTACAATCTACCCAACTTAAAACAATTTTGTCCTCGAAATTAAACTAGGATAGGATCTCTTTATCAAATCTCACTTGATTACAGGCTAAAGAATTCCACTCAAGTGAACATTGCGGTCTCTACCCAACTTAGAATTTATCCATCTATCATTTAAGGCTATACATCTAAGAAAGCTATGCCCCAAATTATTTAATCATGTTATTGAATCCTCAAAGTTTTTAACACCAAACATATCATCTATGATATGCCCTTAATCGTTTATAAAAGACAGTCACCAAACAATGCGACTGGCCTGTGGGGTATATCTAGTACTATCTATATATCAAACTCTTACCAAGCAAGATGTTTCGTCCTTCCGAAATAAGGGGAGACGAAGATCAATAATAAAGAGTTTAAGGGTGAGGTAATAGAATAGAAGTATCGGGATCAAGGCGTTTAAAGAATTCAAATGGGAATTGTCAAGCAGTTGTGGATTAAAATCCTATTCTGGTAATTCTTCATTCGCATGCTCGTATTAGTACAGTTATGTAACCGATACGATATGTCAGACATGTCCAGTGCAAGTATATTCGTCTACTAATCACTACATATCTCAATCCATGTAAAGTAGTATTACGAGGGGCGAATCAAGCGCACTAAGGTTAGCTAGACCTTAATATACTGATTCTGAAATGTATTAGTGTGTTAACCCACTAATACATATATCATGATCAAGCTCGATAGAAGAGTAAGCTTGCAAAACTAGGCTATATTAGCAGCATAAGTCAAGGTAGTACAACAAATATAAGTTCGCTAGATGATGATGAAAGGAGGTACAAATTAATTCAAGTTCACAAAAAGGCAAAACCAAAATAAGCAATAATAATAAAGACTCTACAATCTCTACAGTTATCATACAACCTCATTGTCTATGTCGCTAGTCGACCAAATGGGGGCAAGGACCTCTAAATTCTGTTGTCTGAACAAATACTGTCGTCTTATGCTAGTATACAATTAATGTCATTCAGTTACACTTCAATAACAGGTCAAAAGACTATGTGATACTAGGGTGTGAGGTATACTATATAACTTATAACAATTGAACTACTATTATAATTGTCTTAAAGATACCATAGAAGCTCCTGTTAAGGTCTACGAAAGGGGTCTTAGTACGTAATAGGGTATCCTCCTATATTACATAGGTCATGGACGTCTTAAGTCTTAGTCGTAGTGCTTATAGAACAAGTGTCAATAGTAAGAATAGAAGAGTTACTAGCCGTTAATGGGAAAGGGATCTAACTTGTATCGAGGTGGGGGTACAAATTATGTGACTTAAAGCTAAGGGATAATCATTAGGTCATAATCTACAATAATAACTTAAACTGTCAAGTTCTAATTACCAATCACATAGTAAAAAAAAAAATTAGAGTAACAACCAAAATAAACAATAAGAGGCGCACAGGAATCAAGGCAGGATGCAAGTCAAGAAATTAATTCGAATCCGATATAGATGTCAAGAATGATTAAAGCAAGTGGATGAGATCCAAAAACTTATCCTATTTTTATTGCAGGCTTGCTCGGTCCCTAAGTTGAAACCGAAACAATTTAGTCGTTGACCTGCATGGGCCACCACAAAAACTATGTCACGCCCCAGTCCCAAAATATCGAGGGACTAGATACGTGGCAATGGCCAGCAGCACACACTAATGGACAACCCAATTTAATGGATCCATCAGAGCGTACTTAAGTTGTAAAATAAGGTCTACTACAACATGCCACAACTAATCTCATCCACGGAAGATAAATATGATCAACAGCAATAAGGAATATAAATCAATAACCAGTCTCAACAAAGTAATTCGGGGAAACAATCCGATATAGATCTGATACAATGGTTCAACAGACCAAAACATAAATGTCTGGATAAAGTAGATACTGAGTATGGAACACAGATACTCAGAAAAAATCTTCAGCTAACACCTTATCCTCGGAAAGCGGTACAGCTCATGTATCAACTTCTGCTCCTGCTGCTGTCCCGTATACCCAAGGATAGATCTCGTCTGTAAATCCTGGGGACATAATCCGGATCCAGGTCCTCATGGGACATAGCAAGGTACAAGAATAACTCATGCCAAAATAAATGTAGTACAGCAATAAATAAAACAATAAGGTAAACTATGTAACCAACTAAGTGATATGCAAGTGAGAGTTTTAGTCATACTCGGGCTGAGACTACTACAGGATCAGTGTCGGGGAAACCCATAGCAGTATTCTCTCGAAGGGCCAGTACGGTACCAAAGCTCTGTTGCCAGAGTCTAAGGCACTTCCATTAAATTATTATATATATATAATCATCCTTTTGTATGGTAATTCTCTCCCCACTCAATGTAATCACACATCTCATATCCATGACATGCAAGATCATAACTAATGCAGCAAGTCATAATAATGTCTATGAATATAATGTCTATGTCATAAAACCTGTATCCTATACAGAATCACCATGAATATCTCAGAAAGATTCTGTCTCATGAATAGTGTCAAGTGTCCTGGGTTATGATGTACTTGATAAGACAAGTACGAGAATGTAAAGGGTTACGATATCCATCTCTAGGTGACGTTACACAACTCCGCGTACGGTGTTGGCACCCGACTATTAATCAGAAACTAAGTAAGTCACACGGTCCTAGGTCAAGCATGTACAATAATATATAAATAAGTCAAAGAAATAAGTATCAAGAACTGTAAGTTTTGGCAAGGTACACTTGCCTCGGGTTTGAATACCAACAGTTGTCCATGTATCAGTGGATCCTGCAGGTACTCCTCCAAAACTTGAAATAAACATCACCATCATATTCAGAAAATATCAAATAGCTAGAAACGCCTGTCCTTAAGTCCAATTTGGACACAGGGGCAAAAATGATAGTTTCTGGTCAAAGCGGGGTCCACATGTGGGCCGCTTTGTACCAAAAAATGTGTCAGGGTCAAAGGTCTCCAAATTCATCAAACTTAGTGTCAACAAGTTCAGAACAATGATACGAACCCAACGGAATTTCCAGAACTGGATTCCGATGAGCCGATCACAAAATCGCCCGTCAAGTGGAGCCGCAGGGCCCACGATACGCGATTTTGTCAACGTTCTCAGAATCGAACCAAACTTGGGTCACAGGACCAGCGTATTGCTATGAGTCCGATGGCACAAGTTTTTTTTTGATCCGACGTGTGTACACAAAGTTACAACGTGTTCCAGAACAGGCGAATACGGGATGTTGTCGGCGGATATGCGTTGATTCCGGTGTGCACGCACATCCAAATCAACTTCTGCAAAATCCTGCACGTTCTTATCGACGACGTGCACCTTTTGGTGAGGACCGCGCGCGACCAAGTCATCTCGTTTGGCGGGGCGTACTCAGTTCCGGGGGGAAACGGGGTATTATTTTTCCTATTTTTGGATCGCGGTTCGCGATCGCCACAGGACGCGATGCACCGAGCGGATTGTATGGACATCGAGAGGGTTACGCAGCCTACGCGTCACAACTAAAGGAACGGAAAATAGGGCAATAATAAGAGAGAAAATACTACCTGAACAGGGCTCCGTGGAACGAGGTTTTCTCGTGTCGGTGAGTTAACGTGACACAGGGGGACACGGTGTCTGGGTACTGTGTCTGGTTACTGTGTATCTAGGGTTTCGATGCTGGGGTTGGGGGATTCGCCGGAGGACAGCGGCTCTGGGCTGAGGTGACTACGGTGGAGGGGATTGGTGCTCAGGCGGCCGGCCCTCGGTTGTTGGGGAGAGGCGAGGTCGTCGAGGTCGGACAGCGGTTAGCTGTCGAGGTTCTGTGGGGAGACGGCGAGGGGCTCGGGGTCCTGGGTGGCGGAGGAGCTAGGGGTTTCGAGGCGGAGCGGGGACGAAGACAAGGGCAGCGGAGGCGGGAGGCTAGGGCGGCTCTGCGGGAGGGGTCGTGGCAGAGCGGGGCGATGGCTGTGGGAGGAGGAGGTGGAGTCGGGGAAGGAGGAAGAGGGGAGATGGTGGAGATGGTCGGGCTGCTCGAGAAGACGATGGTGCGGTGGTAGTGTTGGGCTGGGCAGGGCAGCGGCTATGCGAAGGAGGGAGGCGGAGAGGTAATCGAGGGCTGGGGGGTTCGAGGTGAGGGAGGCGGAGCGGGGCGAGTCCAGGCGGCCGAGGGGAGAGGTTCGTCAGGAGGAGGAAGAGGGGATTAGGGTTTCGGTGTCGGGGGGATAAATAGGGGCTGGTCGGAACAGTGAATCCGATAAGGATTCCGATTAGGGTTTGGTTAGGGTTAATGGGTCCGGTTCGGGTTCAATATGAATCCGGCCCGATCCGCTAGGAGATAGGGCGGGTTTCGGGTATTCGGGTTTCGGGTCGGGTTTAGATCCGACCCGGCCCGCTAATGGTTGGGTTCGGTTAAGTTGAACCGGGTCTGGGTTGGTTTGGTTTATTTTGGAAATAAACCGAGTTTATTTCAGGGTTTATTTTGGTTTAAATATAAATTAGTTTTTAGGGCTTTAAAAATGTTTCCGGAGTCCAATAAATTCACAGAAAATTACCCTATATCTAGTTTTTTATTTTACACCAGAAAATTTTATTTTCATAATATTTTAATATTAATTAACATCATTTAAAAATCATTTAAATACAAAATACCTTAGTTTTAATTCTAGAAAATTATCGAAAATTGTTTAAAAATTAGAATAAAATTTTAAAAAAATCAGGGGGTTTACAACAACTCCATCATGGAGAATAACACTTGGTTTCTAACAGATCTACCTTTAGGCAATAAACCAATAGGTTGTAAGTGGATTTTCAAGAAGAAACTCAGAGCCGATGCTACTATAGAGAAATACAAAGCTAGATTAGTTGCTAAGGGTTTTACCCAGAAGAAAGGGTTAGATTATTTTGATACCTACTCTCCTGTAGCTAGGATCACATCCATTAGAACTCTCTTGGCCTTAGCATCCATTCATGATATGCTAATCCATCAAATGGATATAAAGACAGCATTTTTGAATGGAGATCTAGAGGAAGAACTTTATATGGACCAACCTGAAGGTTTCATTGCTAATGGTCAAGAAAAGAAAGTTTGCAGACTAGTAAAATCCCTCTATGGCTTGAAACAAGCTCCCAAACAATGACACAATAAATTTAACAAAGTAATTTGTGAATATGGCTTCTTGTCAAATGAGTATGACAAATGTATATACTCTAAAGGTACATATAAAAGTTGTGTCATTTTATGCTTGTATGTAGATGACATCCTTATCCTAGGTTCATCACTGGAATTGATAAATATTACAAAGAACTATTTATCTAGCTAGTTTGATATGAAAGACCTAGGAGAAGCCAACTTAATTTTAGGAATGCAAGTGACCAAAGGCAAAGAGGGTTATACTCTATCTTTAGTACATTCAATTGAAAAAATGCTAAAAAAGTTTGAGTTATTTGATAAAAAACCTGTCCTTACTCCTTATGACAGCAGTAATGTACTAAAAAAGAATGAAGGATCACCTTTGGAATAACATAAATATTCACAGATGATAGGCTCCCTTATGTATATAACAAACAGGACAAGACCTGATATTGTATTTGCTATTGGGAGACTAAGTAGATATACCAGTAACCCAAATCAGTCACATTGGACTGCTTTGGATAGGGTATTTAGATATCTTAAGGGCACCCTAGATTACAAACTTTATTTTACTAGGTACCCTGATATCATAGAAGGTTATTCAGATGCAAACTGGGTAACTAACTCACATGATATAAAATCTACTACTGGATATGTATTTACTCTAGGAGAAGCTGCAATCTCCTGGGACTCTTGTAAGCAAACTATCATAGCTAGGAGTACAATGGACTCTGAAATGATAGCTTTAGATACAACTTGCACAGAAGCTGAATGGCTTAAAAATCTTATTATGCATATACGTGTTTCTCTTAGTCCTGTTCCTGCAATTTCTATAAACTGTGATAATAAATATGTTATTGAACTACTAAAGCATGATTCTGTGAATGCTAAGATGAACAGGCACCTACAGATGAGCTTCAAGTCAATAAAAAGCCTACTAGGCAAATATGTGGTTCTTGACTATATAAAGTTAGAAAAGAACCTTGCAGATCACTTGACGAAGGGTCTGTCTAGGACTTTGATCCTAGAATCATCGAGGGGGATGGGGTTAAGCCCATAAGTTAGTCACCAGGAGTGGCAACCCAACCGAGTCTGACTGGAGATCCCAAGAAGCCGGTTCAATGGGTAGAAATAAGCTGAACTTAGGTGACTTTATGGAACACTGACTCGAGATTAAAGTCTCATTAAAATAAAGTCCAAGCGGTTGTACATGTGTACAATGACTCCCCATCCCTATGGTGACAGTGTTCCTGTGTGATATGGTTAGGATGAGGTTAAACTCTTAATAGGTCCAAGCTGTAATGCTGGGTTGATTCATATCACCAACAATTAAGGACTTACCTATATGAGAGGTCGTGAAGGCCGCGACTATGGGACAGGGCGATCCCAGACAACTCTCATGAATATGAAAAAGTGCGCATGGCCATTTAAAAGTGCCACCCGATAGACCAAGGACCTCTAGCGTACTATGTGTACTATTTTTCTAAATCTGGTTCAAGAAGTCTGATTCAAGGCATAGTCCATCAAGCACTTCTTCAGATTAAGGCAATAGTCACTACGTGATATTCAAGGCTGTAGTCCATCTCATCTATGCATAGTATTTTACTGCCCAGATGCTCTCTCTCTCTCTCTCTCTCTCTCTCTCTCTCCCCATTTACTTCATACTTATCTTTGTTTCGAAACTTGACCTTTGGGGGGGATTGTTAGCTTTGCTTGAGAAAAAGCTCAATTTCCTTCTTTTCTTTAGTCCCACATTGGATGGGCCAACCCCTCCTTGTGTACATATATTAGTTTCTCTTCTTTGCTTTCTTAAATTTGTTGTGTAGGAAACCCCTTGGGCCACACGCGCGCGCCGCCGTCGCCCGGCCCGACTTGGCTCGGTTCGGTTCGACGTGGTAATGGGTGCGGGTACGCGCCCACATCTGCGGGCACCGAAGGCCGATTCGATTTCCTCTTCAGGTTCGGGCTGAGACCCTAAAATTCTTTTTGATCCTCTTTATTTTTAATATTCTGAACGTTGAAAAATTAATTTTGTCTGTTACTATTTAATTTTGAACGGTTAATACATTTTGTGTCCAGGTTCATTTCTCCATGTGTCTGTGTAACGGCTGAATTAATAAAAAATTAATTCGGACCATTACATATTGGATGGAGTATTATATATGAATGGTTTCTTTGTAAACGAAATCAGTTATTGTTTCCTCCACAAACTGGCTGCCAACATATTTTCCAGTCCATTCTTCGTTGTTTCACTCGTCTCGAAGCTCTGGGCAGAGCTAAGTCCTAGTCATTCTCTCCGAGTCGTGTGCGGCGACGAGATACCGGTAGTGCGGGAGTTTTACCACTAGGAGCTTCGGGAAACGTCTGCACACAGATCCTGAATCAACTCTTAGGGCAGTGCTTCGTGCACGACTTCTCTAGAGGCCGGTAACATCAGTCTATTTTATTTTTTATTCACAAAGTTTTCAATAAGAAAACGACAAATTTTTTTCTAACATAAATATGGTTTAAACTTGTAAGGTATTATACGAGCATATATTGTTATACTAGTAGATGGACTCCTCCTCATTCACCGGTTACCACAACGTGGTGAATCCGTTCCACTGAATAATTTCTCAAAAAATTGAGGATAGCCAGAACATATAATCACCATCGACAATAACATCTGTGATTCTTGCAAGCAGGCCGCGGTTGTGTCTCACTCCAATCTACTTCTCTTCTGTGTCAGCTAATGTAAGTTTTGTCTCATAATAGACCAGCACCTTCTTATAATTATATTAAAAAATAAATGCAAAATTATATAAAAATATATATTATAATGCACCAGTCGAGAATCGAACCCGGGTCTGTACCATGGCAAAGTACTATTCTACCACTAGACCACTAGTGCTTGGATGAGAATGTGTAAAATATTATTAAATATATTTACAATTCACTATATTTCACCACTTTATTGATTGTTCTTAGTGAAGAAAAGAAAATTAAGCGTATCCATACTCGATACTATCAATTATTGCATAAGAACTACTCAACATTGAGAATTTTCACTAAGTTAGTATCGCTCCCCAGTTGGTCCCCCTTTGAGATTCAGCCTCCATGTAAAATTACCTCTTCAGTGTATTTCTTAAATCTATTTTCTCCACATCTCTACTATTATAATGTTCCTTAGAAACAGCTCAAAAATGAACATACCCACACTTATTAATTTAAAATTATTTTCAACTATCTTAATTCTCTCTCACGTAGTTGAAAAATAAAAAATAAAAAAAATAAACCTAAATCCTTCTAATTACCTGAACATATTAAATCCTAAAATATATTCAATATTTAAATTATATTTAAACTAACTTAATGATATTATCTAAGTAAATATATATTCTAAATTCTAAAGACATATTTATAAAATATCATAATTAAAATATATTCAACTCATATTTAAAATATTCTAACAAAATTTAAATTTCTAACTAATTTTTTCAGTAATATCACAAATTTTTTTCTCTTTGTTACATGCAACGGACGTGAACGTAACTATTTTTTTTAATAAGCTTACCAAATTATTATAAATAATTGAATTTTCATATTTAAAGTTGTGTTTGTTGGTTTTGGGGGAACGAAACGCGATAATCGTTACCCCAAGCAAAGAGATTGTGAGAGAACTGAAGTAAATCACACGAAAACTAACTTTCAAAATCACAAGAAAAGCAAAACACACAATCTATTTTGACGTAGAAAACTCTTGTAGGACAAAACTACATGACGATCGGAGTTCAACCCTTGAAAAAGTCTTCAGTAATGAATTAGAAAAAGACACCCAATACAAACTTTTCCACCGATCCAACTTGATCCCCGCAACTACTCAAAGTAATAAAAATGTATTACAAGAGGTTACCAAAGAACGGATATTACAAGAACAATCATCTGAAGCGATCTTCCTTCGAAATAGCCATAAATCCCCGCAACTATTCTCGAAAATTGCAAACTTGAGAACTCTCTCTTTAATCTTTCTATTTGGTAGATTTGATAAAAATTTAGGGTTAGAAAAAACCTATTTAAACCACCTTAAATATGGAGCAATCTTGATCGTTGATTAGATCCAACAATATAAATAAAATATTCAAATTCGGTCTCAACCCCCACATCGGTATACCGATGGTATATTGCAGTATACTGAATCAGAGTTTCTAGAATGAACATCTGCAGGTTTAGCGAAAATGATATATCGGTGGTGTTCCGAGGACGGTATACCAATGAGACTGTTATTTTTCCATTTTGATGCTAAAATTTTCTCTTTTGTAGCCTTCGACTCCCCGAACTTCTCTGACACACAGATAATGTTTGTCGCACTCTCGAGTATTCTTCACATAGGCTGGGAACCTCAACCAAAACTAACAAATTTTTTCATTCCCAACTAAGTGAGAAGCTATGTGGGAATATCAGCTCCATTGTGCTAGAACCTTTGTTGGTAGAACCTTTATGATAGGACCATTCTAACCATCCTCTTGTACTCAATCTTTCTTGGCAGAACCTTTGTGGGAATATTAGCTCCATTGTCCTCCGTATGAACCTTCTCAAGCGTCAAGTCCTTCTCCTCAAGCATATATCATATCCAATGTTTCAGAGTTGTAATATGTTTGGACTGATTATGAAACATCGGGTTCTCTCCAAGATAAATTGTACTATGGCTGTCATAAAATAAAACATACTTCTCTTGCTTAAGCTTATTTTATGCAAAATTTCTTCATACATAGTAACTCCTTGCAAGCCTCCATCGCCGCAATGAACTCTGCCTCTGTTGTAGACAAAGCAACACACTTTTACAACCGCGACTGCCACAAAATTTTGTCACCAGCAAACAACATAACATAGCCCTAAGTCGATCTTCTAGTATCCATATATCCAGCCATATCAGCTTCAGTGTACCCAACCAGCTTCGGTTCGTCACTACCAAATTAAATCTCTAATTGGCATTTCCCTGAAGATTTTGAAGTATCTAATTGTACGTACCCTTCATTGATTGAAAATATACCTGCTAACCACACCAACTACGTGAGAAATATCTGGCCTTGTACACATCATGGCATACATTGAACTTTTCATAGCTGAAGCATACAAAACTTGCTCCATATATCTTCTTTTTCGTCCTCGGTAGATGGATACTGCTCCGTAGTAAGTTTAAAGTCAGCTACAAGGGGCTTGCTCACTTTCTTCGACCGATCCATCCCGAAACGTTGAAATAATCGATGAATGTACTTCTTTTGGGACAACAAAAGCAACTTAGTCTCTCTCTCTCTCTCTCTCTCTCTCTCTCTATATATATATATATATATATATATATATATATATATATATATATATATATATATATATATGTCTTGATTGATCTCTATCCCAAGAATAGTCTTTATTGTGTCTAAATCATTTATAGAGAAGGTCGCATGTAGCTAGCGCTTCAACTCTGCTATTTATGTGGCATTTTGACCCACTAATATCATATCATCAACATAGATCAATAAAATAATAAAATCATCCACTTTACAAACACACAATGGTCCGATATCGTACATGCATAATCATGCTCATCCATAAATGACTCAAACTTTTTGTACCACTATAACGCAGCCTCTTTCAGACCATATAATCTTTTCTTCAACCGACAGACTAAATATGACTTACCATAATCTAGTCGGCACCGACAAACCGAGCCTCGGTGAATGATCGGGATTTGAGGCACTACAGTGAACTCCGACGAGAAGTATCTGGTGAGTTCCATCTGCTTCGACAGCACCTCGCTGCATCTAGCTTCTAGTCGACCACGTCAACGAGTGTTCTAATGAACAGGTCCACCGGAGCATTACCTCTAGTCGACGAACTTTGAGGAGTGCTTCGTCTTCTCCGATGACTTTTAGAACTTTTCAATTAGTAAGTTCTCTGTTCCTTATCGTTACTCTGCATAGATCATTTCTGCATGATCGATCCTTATCTTGATGTTCCTAGCATTGAATTGTGTGTCCCCTTCCTCTATATGACCTCCAATAGCCTTCTAACATCGGATGATGCACGTCGACCGATTTGTAGTGGACTCCGGCGGATACAGAACTTCGATACTATTGTTGTCACTTCTCGATGGCGACGGTTAGGTATCTCCCGAAGCTGCTGAACACCAGATGTCGGTCGTCTCCACCGGATCCATAGGAGGTCCTCCGTTGGTTAGCACTCTGGTCTCCCTCGTCTTCTTTTTCTTCATTATGTGTGATGGATTCAAGTATTTTTAGGGTTGAACTTTGGGCCTAATAAGTATAGTTAGGATTTATATTAAATTTGGGAATAAGGCCAAAAATTAATTTTAGTTGGGCCTGGGCCAGTGTTAAGAAGAAATAACCATAAGAATTTTCTACTAGGCCAGTCCGTAGGCTGAAATAAAATCATTTGCTGACATTTCAATGGGCCAAGCCAGAACTGGGCCCATAACGGAAAATAAAGGAAATAACTATGTTCAGCGGATCAGGCTTGGACTAGGGATGAACAATAAATAGAAAAATAATAAATAAATTAACAGCATGGACTGGTCTTGGCTTGATTTTACGCAAGAGAAATAAACGTGTAACAAAATTTTGACTATAAGTAGGCTTAAGAAAATAGAAATTGTATTAAGAGAATTATAAAATATAGTGTGGATTTAGGGTACTTTTCGACTTAGGATTTAAAATCTAGAAACTTCACTTTATACTTTATAATAAAATAAGTTCATAAAATAAAATAAGAAAATAAAAAAGTTTCTAGTAATTCTAACTAAATGGACTTTTTTGTCTTTTGTGGATTTGGTCAACACAGAGATTTAGGTCTTGGACCTAGTCACCTATAACTAATCCAGTCAAGTACACTATGCCTATATCTCTTTATTTGATAAATATTATTTTATTCATATTTATGACTCATGTTGGATACGAGGAGGACATAAGTTTACTTGTACTTCATGTGAGTATAATTTTCGTTCAGCATTGAAAAAGAAAAATACTAAGTAGATATGTGATCAAACGCAATTTGTTAGATACATCATGTGGATAGCTAATCATACACTTCACATATGATTGAGCCGTACCCTTATTGTCGTGTACTTACTTGTCGATCTCATATCGAAAATATTATTTCATTAATTGTTTCTTGTACATGATTTCAGTGTTACATAATTTTTTGGTTACAACAGGTCAATTTCATGTATTCTATTGCATAGTATTTTTTAGCTTTATTCTATGTTAAGTTCATTGTTCATATTTGTACGTTGCTCTATCCTGACTAAATATATTGACAACAAGTAATGATGATAATTTTTATCCTAAATATTATGGACCGCGGGATGACGTCCTAGGAGAGGCTGGTCTGGATGTACCGATGGACCATACGACGATCTCTGCAGGGATGTGATTTAAGACTATTGTTAGCTTTTTCTTTTCCGTATGATAGTTTATTTTTTTTAGTCATTTGACCGAATTTGTCTTCGGATAGAACTGTATGACATGTAATAATGACTGGAACTCTTTGACTATGTGGCTCTGGTGATTGTGTCTAAATTTTACTTGCTCGTATCTAGATGCTGTGATGAGTAGATTGACATGTGTTGTGATATGGAGAACATAATGAGTTCTAGATTGCGTACTCGTGATAACAATGGCTATGAATATTTATATAATAAAGCGAAATGGGATCACGATTAAAAGATAAAAATATATCAAATGACTACAAATATTACACATATACATATATGTCAATAAGAAACCTTAACACTACTAAAAACATGATTGAACATATTGTTAGATAATATTAACATTTTCGCAACAATGAGTTGGACATGAATTTTGTGTAGATTTGTCTAAAATAAGAAACATAAATGCTTCGTTATTGAGGTGACTTTTGTTGTCGTAGATCAATAAATTATAAATAAAAACATAATGTTGAGAGTGGGATTTGAACCCACGCCCTTTCGGACCAGAACCTTAATCTGGCGCCTTAGACCAACTCGGCCATCTCGACAATTGTATATTTTGGTTGACAAAGTTTAACTTATATTGTGCTTTATTGTTTCTTGCCTTGCCTTATATACTTATGGGCTTTTTGATATTAGCCTCCTGTTAGATGAAGGATATTTATATTATACCCCATGTTGTTTCAAAAGTCAAGAACATCTCCCTCAAAGTGTCACTTTTGCCTTTAAAGCGACACATTCAAAACTCATTAGCGACACTTTGAGGGAGGTGTTCTCGACTTTTGAAATAACATGGAGGTAATATCAATATCCTTCATCTAACATGGGTTAATATAAAAAAGTCCTATATTTATTGTAGAATTGTACGAATTTTTTGAGCCAACCACAACGTTTGAAAAAATTTATTCCTTCTCGATATGTCAATCCAACCAATGATTAATAAAGTACATATAAAAATCATTATATCTATTACAAATGCAAGACGGATAAGGTTTTATGTTTGGGCACTATGGGTACAACCAAATGCTTACAACCTTGGGCCTATTCTCCACGTGGCCGACTTCCATTGGAAGAGGGAGGGGAGAGGTGGGGCCGGGTGAGACCTATATAGCAGGAGGGAGAGAGGGTTGTAAGAAGGTTGTAAGGATTTGGTTGTACACTTAGCATTTTCCTTCATGTTTTATATCCTCCATTCACTCCCTACCATGGTATATATGTAATGTGGGCCAGAACGAATGGACATGGTCCGAATTTTTTTTTTTTTGGGTCGAGGTCGGGCCAGTCCAGTCAAAATTTTAAATCCAATCCGATCTAGAACTTGGTTTGAGTTTGATCAGATTAGACCAAGCTAGGTCCGATTCGGGTGCGGGTCGGATCCGATCTCGTTTCATATATATTTTTTAAAATTTTGGACTTTAGTAGAAAAAGGTTCGGCTTGATAATTTCGATTACTAAAACAGACTAAAGTGAATATCAATTCTAGTGGTGAGCATTATTCGGTTTTGGATCGGTTTAAAAAGATTCGGTTCGGTTTAAAAAAATTCGATTTCGATTTTAAAAATTTTAAAATTTAAATTTAACTAATAAACCAATAAACCGAATAAACCAAAAATCGAACCAGTTTAATTCGGTTCGGTTTGGTTCGATTATGGGCCATTTCGGTTCGATTTTGGTTTTGCTTATTCAATTTTTTGTCCAATTCGATTTTCGATTATTCAGTTCGGTTTAAACCGAATTAACCGAATACCCACTCCTAATCAATTATGTATACTTGCTTAACATGAAGATAGTTTATAACATTGTGCTTGCAACGACGGCGCTAGGGATTGCCTTGGCTTGGTTATTTGTGTCGGGTGCGATGGGGCTGACATCGGTGAGGCCCTCTCGTGGTTGTTTGCATATGTACAAGTTGCGTTGGAACCCAAAGAGAGTGAAGAGGAGCTCGATGAATGCTGCAGAGAGAGAGAGAGCGGACTAAGCAAGGACGAAATCAGAATCAACTCAGATGGACAAGATATGGACTGACTCGTATAAAAACAACTAAAATTAAAAAAAAACTGACTCGTATAAAAAAAACTAAAATTAAAAAAAATATATGGGTGGGTTAAGCCCACCCCCGCCCATAGGTAGTTCCATTGCTGGGACTAAGGATGTCGGGAAGAGTATCACAAGGAGAACTTGAGTTAAATAGCTTGTTTCAGTTAAATATGTCTGCTATTGTATAGTGTTCTTTTTTGTTTCTGTTTTTATTTTTATTTTTTTATTTTAGTAAGTTCTATTTTTGTATTAGGATAGAGTATACGATAATATATTTTTATAAAATAGGAGTAAAAAGCTAAAAAGGATATTTTTTAAAAATAAAAAGAAGAGAAAATTCAATGAGATTCTGACGACTTGCAGCACATTTAGTGAATAGTGGCTAAAAGGGTGCTCCGATCTACAGAAGAGTCCTATGCAAGGTCGTGGGCAATGTCCAGTGGGCTGAAATCATTGCAATCAATAAATGTTGAATTAAGTTCATTAGTCCGATTTTATCCATTCCACATCCTACAAGTGATAAATCTCGTACAATACTCACAGATACAATCAAAACACCACAATATTGTTGTATTCTTGATGGAAAAAATTAAAAACTTTCAAAACACTTTAGTTCCACATTGGCTAGGCTTAAAACTCCTCCATGACTATATATTACTTCATCTTCTATGCTCACTTGTGAGTTCTTGTGGGCTAGCATTGTGGACCATACATACACACCACCATCGCCGCTCGGCTTGTTCGACGCGTGTTACGTGTCTGGTTACGGACGTCAAATGCTGATCTGAATTCTATTATATCGGATTCGGGTTAAGACCCAAGAGATTTTTTTTGCTCTTCATTACTTATTTATTTTCTGAAAGCTTTTGACTTTTAATTTTCTATACGTTAGACATCCATGGGTATATGGACTGTTGGGGTTTTCTAACTTGACTTTGGAAACTTTAGTTTCACATTGGAAAACCACCAAAGTGTATATCCCTATATATAGTCATGAATTGTATTGGCATATGCACATGGTGTGTGGTGGTCTATGTAGGATAATTTTTCAAGAGGGTTTAAGTTTAAATCTCAAAGAAACAATTCTTGTTTTTGTCAATCTCTTTGGGAAAAAATTTCATAGTAGCTAAGTCCCGTAGGGACTTAGCGACTCGGACTCGGGCTCAGGTTCGGGCTCGAGCGAAGGGCGCAAAGTGGCGCTTTGATGACGTACTTTGCAGTTCGCATTTGCGTGAGCGCTGTGCGGACTTTGCGTGGGCTATGCGTGCATGCGTTGCTGTGCATATGGGGCTACACGTGTCACGTCCCGTGTCCACATGATCAGGCACAGGTTGCGAGCGCGCCCAACCTACGCCACAATATTAACGGTAGTCAGCTTCTCAATCACATAACTACGAAAATTAAAGCAATATCTAAATCCACACACACACACACGATCACCACATCCACTATCATGATTTAGTACATCATACATATCAACTTTACCCGGAGACAAATTCGGTAAATCCTCATAATCAAATACAACATATCGTCTAGTACATAAAGAATATGTGCTACTCTAAATCCTCCTAGTAGCTCAGCTGGTCTAAAGTGTACCTCTATGCCATGGCCTAAAATGTCAACACCCAGTCAGGGTTAGAGCAAAGTTCATCCATACAAATGTTACACGATACAAAATAAAGCAAGTAAATAAATGTAGAAAATAAATCAGACAATGCAACTGTATGCGATATTGAGATGCAACCTGCAACACGAAAACTATAAGAACAACAATGAACAAGAATAAACACGACTAGACTCTATGTGCAATTGAAATATTGTTTTCAGTATCTGGTCGGCTATGATAATCTGACACATCCAAAGATGACTATTTAACGATAGGTCCGGCACGACATATGTGAGGTGTATGTGTGCTATTTAACAATAATCATGAACGATATAGGTGTAACCACATACTTATTTGGCATTTCCTCCTCCCACGACACACGAGACAATATCGACACAAGAGAACACATGAAACAATATGATCAATGCACGAGTCAACCAATATACATGAAGGATCACGTGTCAGAAATGTGTCGCAATATATATGAAACATGACTAGACAAGAAATAAAGAATGCATTTATAATGTACTAGTAAATGCACGTGCGTTGCAAGTAAAATAAATTTTTTCTGATAATATTATAAAATACTTTAAATATTTAAATATATTTGAATTAAAATTTATTATATATATATATATATTAATTATAATTTGTTATGAATATATTAACTATTTATAAATAAATAAAATATATTTACTATTTATAAAAGTTATGTATCTTCCGTAAGTTCTAAAAAAATTAAATTGGTTGAGTATTTACTTGTGGTTTTAGATTTTTTTTAATCTCCTGTAAGTGTAAAAAAAAAAATTTAATTAGTTGAGTATTTTGTTACGGCTTGGACGGATACGAGGAAAGTTGGTTTCAGTTTTTATTTATCTCCGTAAGTTTGAAAAAATAAATAAATTGGTTGAGTATTTACTTAAGGATTGGACGGCTCAAATTTGAACCAATTCCTAGCCGCATTATAAGATTGGAGATTGAGAAACATGAGTAAGGAGTACTTGCCTCAAGTCCAATTGTTCAATTGTTGATGTTGCTCCCAAGTCCAAACCTAATAAATACAAGATTTTTGATATAAGCCTATATGTTCCACTTATCTAGTTTGAAGATCTAGAATATTTTTCTCATTGTCAGATAATATACCCTTTTTAGAAATTTCTATTTGGCCTCTAAAATTCCTTAAAAGATTCTTACCTAAATTCTTGAAATCTTTATTATCTCCTTATCTGTTATTTTAATTACTAAACTCAGCCTAATTAAAGTATACTTTCAGAACCCAAATGGTTAATGATCTATTTCATCTATGCCCACTGAATCTAACTCAGCATTTATTCCAATTAATCCTGGCCCATAATCCTTATTTAAGACTATCGGGCTCTAGCCCAAATTGATTAAACTTGGTTTTCTCTTTTCGAAAAGAAGAACTGAAAGATAAAACTAATTTGGAATAGAAGCAGTACACCGGTGTAAGAGTCTTTTGTTGCTAAGAGCACATTCCAATTTCTTGATTCTAGATTCAGAATGTAGGAGCTAATTTGGTATAATAGTAAGATCCATCCCAAGTTATAATTTATAGATTCTTAGGCCCAACCCACAGGAGCTATAGGTTGGACTTAAAAATTTCTACATTCAGAATATAGGAAATCATTTTGTAGAATAGTAAGTCCCAATTTGGAACCCCAATTTCTTGAATCTAGATTTTACATTGTTTTTCCATATTAATCTTTGATCACACAATCATTGGGACCAAATGTCATTTTATCATTTTCTATTATTCTCAAACAAATTCAATGCATTCAACAATTACTTCTTCTTTTTAATTTGAGCCTCAAGATACAATTTTGAGCACCATATACTAAGGATGCTCTAAGTAGTATTGCTCATAGATCTGAGAAGGAATACAATAAATAAGATTGTGTTAATATTGCTCATTAAGAGGGCGACGATGGTATGATACTAAAAAAACATGATTCTACATATTGACATCATAAATATGTATATAAAAGATGAGAGTGAAAATTTCAATAACATACAGAAGGAATCTACCTAATTAAAGTATACTGGAAACTATAATACTTTTTCTGTCATCTGCTGAAACATCACTGGAGCAATTTGTCTATGGACTTTGTTTCTGCAGTTAGAACGCCTCTTCCCAAGAGCTGGTTTAATCATATTTCCTCTCCCTCTAAACATGTATCATGGATGAAACAAATGCAGTTATGATAAATTGTGACTACATTGTTATTAACTATATGGTAATTTAGTATACAAACATGGCCAACACAAAAAAAGAGCAAAAATATAACTTTCAGCCTGCGAATGGTATACCGTCGGTATACCACAGTATACCGTTGGTATACCGGTTTGCAGTAGCAACGGCTATAAATATGACCGTTAGGATTATTTAATGCACAGAATCCGACCGTTGGATTGCCAACTATGATGAACCGGTATACCGTCGGTATAGACCAGTATATCGTCGGTATGCCGGTCCAAAAGAAATAGAGCAATATTTATATAAAATTGGTATACCGTCGGTATACTCCAGTATACCATCGGTATACTCCAGTATATCATCGATATACCGATTTTCAGCCGAAAATGATCATGGGTTATTTTCTACAATAGCTTTCGATTTTGCCATCCATTTCTTGTGTTTACAATTATTCCTAAGACTCATTATAGACTCTAGACAGACTATAGCAGGTGCAGGCTTCTTCAGAGTCTGAAAATGATGATTGGCGTAGCTTGGCTTCTTTTCTTGATAGATAATGGCTTTTTTCCTTGACAACAGTTGTCCTGAGATACCCAAATTGTGAAATCTGAATACCTTTCGGGGTCTTCGGCCCCGAACCACCACGGGGGGCACTGCTCCCTCGCCCCCCGTCCTCTGACCGGGCAGCGGAACCCCCGAGTGCGTGGCTCTGGAGATGTCGTAGGCGGTTCAGAAAAATCTTGTGGGATGAGGTCGTCTTTGGCCCATCATGATTTCTTCATTGCATATATCCATGTTTGATCTTACTTATTGCTTTTCTGCAAATACAAGTTAGGCAAACAAAGCAATATACATAGTAGCAAGTATGATAATATTTAATGCATATTTGACTATGATAAGTTTAAATATTCAAAGTAATGATAGCATTAATATTAGTGAACACAATTAAATAGATATTAACATGAAGCAATATGAGTCGTGATGAACTAGTTATACCACATATTAGAGGATGTAAATGAATTGAACCAATTAATTTGCTCCCCCTAAGAATATGCGTATCTAGTTCCAATGCACTTATAGCATAATAATAGATTAATACAAGATCTAGGGGATATATCAACTATTGATTTTTTTCCCCTTACTCAATGCATATAAGGCAAAAGAATCATCACAAAAATGAAAACTATCATCTTTAAGAAAAGAGAGAACAATGTAAAAGACACTTAATGAGCAACATAAAAAAATATTCAATAAAACATATAAATCAAAAGATAAGAAACATTGAACTAAGTAGATTAAACTCATAAAGAAATAATTTAGGTCAATATATATTATCTTTTGAGAAAAAGTCATCAAGAAGCTAAAAGTATAAACAATCAAATAAACAAAACATAATGAATGTCACAATATAGCTCAAAAATACAAAAAAATAAGTCCATGATTAACTAATTAAGCAAGAATTAAATTGATTACTTTACATGGACCTAATGGGCTTTACCACATATATAAATCAACCAACCGTATAGACCAAACCTTTCTATTACTTAGATAAAAATCAATTAAGTTTCTTATGTGGTAACCCATGAGTAGTCAATGTAAAGTAAAACATTTGATATGGAGCTTACATAGTTAGACAATCTTGAACTATCCAATCGCTTGGATCATTTTTCAAGAGAGACAAATAAAATATGCATGATCCTAAGGATCTCATCAGTAAACTTTAATAGAAATTCCACGTCCATAGCTATAATAAAAACTCACAAATCAATAAAAAAATATAAAAAATATTCAATCTTATTTAAATTATGATACGATAAAAATAAAGAATACGATAAAATCATGACTCAAAAGTGAGAGAATTTTAAGAGATACTTACTAATGACTCATATGGAAGAAGATTAAAATAAAGAATCACAAACTTCAATATTCAAACAAGATTAAATCAAGGATTTGTCAAATTAATATTATAGAATAAATAAATCTATATAATGTAGAAAAAAAATCTCATCAAGATAATTCACAAAAATTAATTTTATAAATTAGCATAACATATAAAGATTGGAATAAAAATCAAATAGCTAGATGAATAAAAGTGAAACTAATATTGTATAGCTTAACACTTTATCATAACAGAGCAAGCTATATAACCAAAATAATTAATGAGATAAACCATTAACAAGATAAATGTGCTTATTAAAACTTGAGTACTAAAACACATGATACTTGCTTAAGCTTAGAGTATCCAAAAATGTCATACATTTTGAAAGATCAAAATAATTTATAGACTTTTCACAAAGTAAGGATAAGAGCAAGAATAAACACAACATATAGAAAAAATGCTCTTATCAAATCAAAGGCTAAAAGATTTACAAGAAGATAACAATAGTACAAATCTTTTTGCCAAGTATTGAGAACAATCCATAACAATAAAATTATAGATTGATCTAGAGAATGCAAAATTTTATTACCATAAAGAAATAAGTGTATTCTCTAGAATTGGATAGATCTCAAAACAAGTGCTCAAAATATAGTAGCAAGAAGGCATAAGGTTTTTGATGTATCAATTACATGTATCCTTATATGCTACAGCATCATTGGAAAAAATAACTACAAACCAAGCATAAAACTCAAGGAATGAGCAAATAAAGATCATCAAGATCGAGAAAGCTAGATGCTACATAAAGCAAAAATATTTTTCAAAAAGCTTTCATAGTGCACAATAGAAAGAAGGTTTTGAAAGTGTGCACTAATAATTGAGGTAACTAAGATACACAAGATAAAGTACAAGAGAATATGATTCTTAAATAAATATCCATATATAGTCATGAGGAAGACAGTAATAAATATTTTCTCTCAACAACCCGATTTCAAAGATAGATCAATTTGAAAACTCAAAAACAAGAAATCATCAATGTGTGTATATATATATATATATATATATATATATATATATATATATATATATATATATATATATATATATATATAGGCATACATGAAAAGATTCAAACAAATAAAAACATGTATACACAATGTCAACCAAAAAGCCAAGAAGATATAATCACGTAAACGACTTTAAGGAAGAAGTTAATTGATTTAAAAAAATATGCACAAATTTGTCAAAAGAATCAATAGCTAAAATATGAGATAAGCACAAGTTTAAAGATACAAGTATAGAATACTCTTCAAATCAAAGTAAAACTTGACCTTAACCCATATGCCTATATAAAGATTTTTACACAAAAATATATAACAATATAAGAAATACATGAACATCATATGAATATAAGAGATTAATTATATAGCCATGTATCCTTAATAAAAGTTGAAATGCAATCACAAAATCAAACATGTATAAATAAGCTTTATTAGGCACAACATAATTGATTCACAAGAGATTTGTCAAAAAGAAGCACAAGAATCAATAGTGAATATATTATGCAAGCACAAAGTTAAATAAAAGTATATGTATATACTTTTCAAGTAAAAGGGGCTAGTGCTAAACACAGATATTCACAAGAATCGATTACATTAAATGTGATATTTAAAAATAAATCAGTGAGGAGTAACTATCTAAATGATATAAAGACGAAGAGATAAAAATATTTACGCAATTCAAAGTCTCAAGATCCTATGGGCTAGAGTAATATGCCTGCTTTATAAATAAGTTTTAACAAATTATAACATGTATATATAAATGTGTCACACTAATAGAAAATCAGTGATAGACTATATAATATGAACTAATCATTTTAAGTTAAGCAACTAGTCATACTAGTTAAAAGTGATTATAAGAGAAATACAAAAAGCATGCTAGTATCATATATCTCACATTGATTCATAAAATAAGAAACTAAAAGAAATTAATGACAGCTAGTAGCAAGACATATGAAACATGCTAGATTCTATAAATATACACCATTTCAGAAGAATCGTTTAGCAAGTTACCAAAGTGGCTATAGTGGCCATAATTGTGTTGGTATAATTGCTTGAAAGATGACCATTGTAGCTTTGCAATAACCAACATGCTCCATGGTGCTATATCCCGGCACAAGAAGATCCACTTACAACATGAGACAAAGACTTTGGTATCCAAATAAATTTGGATCCACATTTGTTACCTTTGGGAACCCAAGTTGCATTTACTCTTGCATTGGTAGTAAAGCTCCTACCAATAGGGCAACTAAAACTCATGTGTCCAATACGAGAGCAAAAAAAGCACCTAATGCTAGTGTGTGCACATGTATCAGAATGAGCATGGTTGTGATCATGTGATATACTAGAATGATGAATATCTCTAGTATGAGCATGAAAGAATTTGGTTTTAAGAATATTATGTTTTGACAATAAATCATCATGCATACAAGTAAGAGAATTAAATTTAGCATTTAAAATATTATTCGCTTCTTTATATAAAGTAATTCTAGAGATAAAGATATTATTTTGTTTCTTTAAAGCATCGGTAGAAGAATCATGCAATTGAGATAACTATGAGTTTGTTTCTTGAAATCTTCTATTTATGTTGAGAGAGTTTTAATTTTCAAAATCAAAGTATTATTTAAACTCTTTAAAGAAACACAAGAGGAGTTTTGAGAATCAAGTCTAGATAATAAATCATGGTTTTTATTTCTTAATAACTCATTTGCTTCTTCTAAATGAACAACATTTTCTGAAAGTTCTTCATTTGTGGAATGAAGGTCATCAAGAATCTCTAAGGATTGATTAGCCATAGCCTTCCACTTTGAGGATTTCTTGCATTTAGAAGAAACATGATTGTCCATGCTATTAGAAATAGAACCTTCTTTATCGAAGGAGGAATATGATGCCATAGAAAATAAGGATCTACTCTAAGGATATTAAGCTAAAAGAAATTGAGTCCTTGTTCTGATACCAATTGTAGGAACCCTAGAGGGAGGGTGAATAGGGTCAAGCTAATAAATCAAGCACAAATTATTAATAATAGACAATTTAAAAATTAAGTGTGCAAGAAGTAAAGCAATAAGAATACTGACACCCGATGTATCCTGATATCCTCCTCGCGGCACTCCAGTCCCGAAAACTCTTGTCCAGCTTGAATCCATTATTAGCAAAATAGTTACACCACGAGCTTTAATCCGAAGGCCCGTTGACTTCTTACACAAGAGCTTTGATCCGAAGGCTCTCTAACTTCACACAAGCTTTGATCTGAAGGCTTGTACACTTCAACCTCTTACAAGATGGTTTTGATCTTCTTAAAAAAATATAGAGATCTAACTTTTACAACTCAAAAATACTCTAACACAATTTGTGGATGAAAAAATGAAAGCTTTGGTGGAGTATTTGTGGATGGCCTTTAGTAGATAGAAAATTTTTTAGGCTCAAAGGGATTAACCTTGAAAAAAGGGGTTCAAGACCTTAGATAGGCCAACAGAAAGAAAGAGCAAAAATATAAATTTCAGCTTGCAAACGGTATACCGTCGGTATACTACAGAATACCGTCGGTATATCGGTCTATAGTAGCAACGGCTATAAATATGACCGTTGGGATTATTTAATGCACAAAATTCGACCATTGGATTGCCAACTGTAATGAACCGGTATACTGTCAGTATAGACCAGTATATCATCGGTATGTCGGTCCAAACGATAGAGAGCAACATTGATATGAAATTAGTATACTGTCGGTATACTCCAGTATACCGTCGGTATGCCAGTTTTTATCTGAAAATAATCCTGGGTTATTTTCTATCCTACCTTTCAATTTTGCTTTCCATTTCTTATGTTTAAAATTATTTCTAAGACATATTACAGACTCTAGACAGACTAAAGCAGGTGCATGCTTCTTCAGAGTCTGGAAATGATGATTGGCATAGCTTGGCTTTTTTTCTTGATAAATAAGAGTTTTTTCCTTGACGGCAGTTGTCCTGAGATACCCAGATTGTGAAATCTGAATACCTTTCGGGCGTTGCCCCCTCGACCCCCATCTTCTGACCGGGCAGCAGAACCCCCGAGTGTGTGGCTCCGGAGATGTCGTAGGCAGTTCAGAAAAATCTTGTAGGATGACGTCGTCTTTGGCCCATCATGATTTTTTTATTGCATATATCCATGTTTGATCTTACTTATTGCTTTTTCCTAAATACAAGTTAGGCAAACAAAGTAATATACACAGTAGCAAGTATGATAATATTTAATGCATATTTCGACTATGCTAAGTTTAAGTATTCAAAGTAGTGATAGCATAAATATTACGGATGTCATAATATTAAATAGAATAGATTAACCATATTCAAAAATATAGTTAGATCATTAGGCTAACACTATATATATATATATATATATATATATATATATATATATATATATATATATATATATATATATATATATATATATATATATATATCATACATGCTTGACAACCTATGATACCTACACTCACTTGATAGCCATACTATTTAGGCTCATTGGATACACAAAATGACTATGTCATATAGTCAGTTCTCTAATTATAACAAATATTGCACCTATTAGATCTATTCAATAAATTATATAGTTAAAGTATGTCATATCCCTTCATATCATCTTTTCGAAACTTTAAACGGATCATATTTTTGTGAAGCTCCCGAAATTGCGAAAACACCGAAACGCATTAGTCTTTCGGACACCGGACACTCAAACAGTTTTATAAAAAGTTTTAGAATAAATTTAGCCTATTAATTTATATATTTGAAAATCTAACTTCGATACGGTTCTTTTAAAAAAAGTGGAAGATTAATCGAAGTCTTGAGTTAAGAGTTATGGCATTTCTAAGTTACTATGACTACTAAAAATAAGGCTGAATACTATGACAAATTTGGGCTATTTTGGATAAAAGAACACATGTATACACACAATTTACCAAATCTACCTATACATATCATGGCGTATCATGATATGGACTCTACGTGTCTAATTTTGGACACAAGAACACCTTCACACCATCAAATATAATTTAATAGTCCTTATTATGACACAATAGACTCACTCAATAGGCACAATTGAGATTTTTTTTAAATTGAGTCCCAAAATTATGATACCAACTTAGATCTACCAAATTGAGGGCTCCTAGTGCCTAGATAAAATTTGATAAATTCAAATCTAATCATGAAAAAATCTAATCATGGTTAGGAACAACCCTTGGTTATGTAGAAATATTTCCATTGTAAAGTCAAATCTAATCATGGAAAAGTTTTTACATAACCAAGGGGTGTTCCTAACCATGAATTTTATAAAATTCAGAGAATTATCTAGTGTTTTGATAGTCTCCTTGGAAAGTTTTGAATTTGGACACGGAAGAGATGAGTATGACACAATCTCCTAGCAAGTTCCTCTCTTATGGATTTTCTTGTGCTCTCCAATGCTCTAGGCCTTCATGATGGTGAGAATGAGTGGAATTGGAAGTAGATTAAGTAAAATTGGTAGAAAATTGGGTTTGCTTAGGAAGGAAGAAGCTTTGGAAAAAATGAGGCTAATGAGTGAAATGAATGGATGTGCCATAAATTGAACTTATCTCTTATAGAAATGTTTGATCATGCCAATATATCAAGTTTGCCCCTCTCCATTTTTTATGAATGGAATCTAATTAACTAAAGGAATGAATCTCTACAACTAAGATAAATATTCTCTTAATGACAACTAACTTAATTAATTCTAATTACTAAACTCATGACTAAAATAATTAGCACTAACTAACGCTTGAAAATTCTAATTGACTAGCCACTAACTAACACATCTAGGCAATCACTAATATAAAATAATATATAAAATTTTTAACAATATACAAAATTATCAAAATATCTCTATGGTAAAAAGTGGTGTATATATATATATATATATATATATATATATGGGTGGGGGGTGTGCAGGTTTTATGTTCTTGAGTCAGTTTATAATTCTTCTTTGTAACCTCGAGACTAACATATCATCCTTTGTTGATTTTAGGATTATTTACACTAACTTTTTCTATGTTTTATGTTTATTATAAGGACCTCCCTTATTTTAAAATAATTACACTGACATCCCCTATGTTTTATGTTTTATTTTCAAAATAAGGATGGTTAGTGCGATAATCATTTATATAAAACATAAAATCCATGAAAGATCCGTGTAATTATTTTTAATAAGAAAGATTCGTGTAATAAACATAAAACATAGGGGAGGTTAGTATACATAACTATTGATTTTATATCTTCTTCTAATTGTACGTTAATAGTCCAATGCTTTTCAATCATACAAACATATAGTGGGTGCAGACATTACCCGTAGTCATTCTAAAGAAGAAATATATAAGTATTTCATTATTGGGGGTTGTATGTTATTATTATAAAGAATATTTTAGGAAATTTCTTCACTCAAATTTTACAAACTAGAATATATTTTTACTTTTTTTTAAAATCTACCAAATACCATCATTTTTTTTGTAAAATCGGTTGAAATAGTAGGGTATCCTTTAAATTTTTAATTGTCCCATACAAAGGAGTGGGGCATTTGGTAGTTTAAAAAAAGAGGTGGAAGTATATGCTAATTTGTATAATTTGAATGAAATTATTTGCTAAAATATTCCTTTTATTATAATTAATTCTAATACTTTTAGTAGACAAACATTTTAGCAACAATGTGTTGAACATGAAATTTTTGTAAATTTGTCTAAATAAGAAAATATAATTTTTTTTTTATTGAGATAACTTTTGGTGTAGATTGAACATAAATTATAAATAAAAACAAAATTATTGGGAGGGGGATTTGAACCCACACCCTTTCGGACCAGAACCTTAATCTGGCACCGGCCATTTCAACTTAATAATACATATTATATTGTGTGTTTCCTATATTTATTGTACAGTTGTACAGAATCTTGAAGCCAACCATCTCCTTTTAAATACATAAATCCAACCAATGATTAATAAAATATATAACAACCATTATATTTATTAATAATGTATACGTGTATTGTAAGTGCATAAAAAAAATTCTAAAAAAAATTATTATAAATATTGTCGTTCATAGCAATCGAACTCAAACAATCAAGAAAAATATATTACACCTTAATCACTTAAGTTAGAATATTTATAGTAAATAAATAATATTAGGTAGTTTGATAATTAGATTTTTTTAATATAGTGGAGTATTTACAAACGGCTTAGACGGCTCAATTTTAAGCCATTTCTAAGTCTCATTATAAGAGTAGAGATAACAAATGTAAGAAGAACACGATTTGAAGAAGCTGTCGGTTCGGTCGAAGTTTTAGTCAAAATTTCAAATCTAATTCGGCCTAAAACTCGGTCTGAGTTGGACCGGACTGAGCTTCAATTAGTTGGAGAAATTATTCATTAGAATTGGCTCACCACGTAACAGTGGTGAATAAGAGCATCCATAGTGGAAGATTTTTCAATTTGACAATTGCCACTAAAAAAGTTATGAGCTATTTGTATTTACCTCCATTACTATTTTCTAATTTTGTTTCTAGTCTTAATTTTATCATTGTTGTCCCAATTTCTCAAGAGTTTATTATTTAGTAACGAAAGTAAATATTATTATTATTATTATTTTATTTTATTTTATTTTTGTTTAGTAACGAGGGTAATACAAATAACACTTGAAAAGAAATGAAGAAATAGGAGTAGTAATAAATTAAAAAAGAGAGGAGGAAACATGATTAGAGATTAGTAATGAACAAGTAAATAAAAATAACTTAAAAACTGTTAAGCTATAACTAAAAAAGAAAGTAATGTCAAATATCATTAAATATGGTTAAAACTAGTAAGATATTATACTAGCATATATTGTTATACTAGTGGATGGACTCCTCCTCATTCACCGGTCCCCGCAACGTGGTGAACCTGTTCCACTGAATAATTTCTCAAAAAATTGAGGATAGCCAGAACATATAATCACCATCGACAACAACATCTGTGATTCTTGCAAGCAGGCCGTGGCTGTGTCTCACTCCAATCTACTTCTCTTCTGTGTTGGCTAATGTACTTTTCGTCTCATAATAAACCAGCACCTTCTTACAATTATATTAAAAAAATAAATGCAAAATTATATAAAAATATATATTATAATGCACCAGCCAGGAATCGAACCCAGGTCTGTACCGTGGCAGGGTACTATTCTACCACTAGACCACTGGTGCTTGGTTGAGAATGTGTAAAATATTACTAAATATATTCATAATTCACTATATTTCACCACTTTATTGTTTGTTCTTAGTGAAGAAAAGAAAATTAAGCGTATCCATACTCAATACTATCAATTATTGCATAAGAACTACTCAACATTGAGAATTTTCACCAAGTTAGTAGCGCTCCCCAGTTGGTCCCCCTTTGAGATTCAGCCTCCATGTAAAACCTCTTCAGTGTATTTCTTAAATCTATTTTCTCCACATCTCTACTATTATAATGTTGCTTAGAAACAGCTCAAAAATAAGCATGTCCTCACTTATTAATTTAAAATTATTTTCAACTATCGTAGTTCTCTCTCACGTAGTTGAAAAATAAAAAATAAAAAAATAAACCTAAATCCTTCTAATTACCTAAACATATTAAATCCTAAAATATATTCAATATCTAATTTATATTTAAACTAACTTAATGATATTATCTAACTAAACATATATTCAACATTCTAAAGACATATTTATAAAATATCATAATTAAAATATATTCAAATCATATTTAAAATATTCTAACAAAATTTAAATTTTTATCTAATTTTTTCAGTAATATCACAGATTTTTTCTCTTTGTTACATGCAACGCACGTGAACGTAACTATATTTTTTTAATAAGCTTACTAAATTATTATAAATAATTGAATTTTCATATTTAAAGTTGTGTTTGTTGGTTTTGGGGGAACGAAACGCGAAAATTGTTATCCCAAGCAAAGAGATTGTGAGAGAACCGAAGTAAATCACACGAAAACTAACTTTTCAAAATCACAAGAAAAGCAAAACACACAATCTATTTTGATGTAGAAAACTCTTGCAGGACAAAACCACAGGACGATCGGAGTCCAACTCTTGAAAAAGCCTTCAATAATGAATTAGAAAAAGATACCCTCTACAAACTTTTCCACCGATCCAACTTGATCACCACAACTACTCAAAGTAATAAAAATTGATTACAAGAGTTTACCAAAGAACGGATATTACAAGAACAATCATCCGAAGCGATCTTCCTTCGAAATAGCCACAAATTCCTCTTTCTATTCTTCGAAAATTGCAAACTTGAGAACACTCTCTCTCTCTCTTTGATCTTTCTCTTTGGTAGATGTGATAGAAATTTAGGGTTAGAAAAAGCCTATTTAAACCATCTTAAATATGGAGCAATCTTGATCGTTGATTAGATCCAACAGTATAAATAAAATATCCAAATTCGGTCTCAACCCCGACATCGGTATACCGATGGTATATTGCAGTATACCGAATCAGATTTTCTAGAGTGAACATCTGCAGGTTTAGCGAAAATGATATATCAGCGGTGTTCCGTGGACGGTATACCAGTTAGACTGTACTTTTCCCATTTTGATGCTAAAATTTTCTTCTTTGTAGCCTTTGACTCCCCGAACTTCTCTGACACACAGATGATGTTCGTCGCACTCTGGAGTATTCTTCACATAGGCTGGAAACCTCAACCAAAACTAATAAATTTTTTCATTCCCAACTAAGTGAGAAGCTATGTGGGAATATCAGCTCCATTGTGGTAGAACCTTTGTTGGCAGAACCTTTATGGTAGAACCATTCTAACCATCCTCTTGTACTCAATCTATCTTGGTAGAACCTTTGTGGGAATAGTAGCTCAATTGTCCTCCGTATGAACCTTCTCAAGCGTCAAGTCCTTCTCCTCAAGCATATATCATATCCAATGATTCCGAGTTCTAATATGCTTGGACTGATTATGAAACATCGGGTTCTCTCCAAGGTAAATCGCACTATGACTTTCATAAAATAGAACATACTTCTCTTGCTTAAGCTTATTTTATGCAAAATTTCTTCATACATGGTAACTCCCTGCAAGCTTTCATCGCCGCAATGAACTCTGCCTCTGTTGTAGACAAAGCAACACACTTTTACAACCGCGATTGCCACAAATTTTTTTCACCAACAAACAACATAACGTAGCCCAAAGTCGATCTCCTGGTATCCAAATATCCAGCCATATCAGCTTCGGTGTACCCAACCAGCGTCGGCTCGTCACTACCAAATTAAATCTCTAATCAGCATTTCCCTGAATATTTTGAAGTATATAATTGTACGTACACTTCATTGATTGAAAATATACCAGCTAACCACACCAACTACATGAGAAATATCTGGCCTTGTACACATCATGGCATACATTAAACTTTCTATAGCTGAAGCATACAAAACTTGCTCCATATATCTTCTTTTTCATCCTTGGTAGATGGATATTGCACCGTAGTAAGTTTAAAGTCAGCTACAAGGGGCTTGCTCACTTTCTTCGACCGATCCATCCCGAAACGTTGAAGTAATCGATGAATGTACTTCTTTTGGGACAACAAAAGCAACTTGGTCTCTCTCTCTCTCTCTCTCTCTCTCTCTCTCTCTATATATATATATATATATATATATATATATATATATATATATATGTCTTAATTTATCTATATCCTAAGAATAGTCTTTATTGTGTCTAAATACTTTATAGAGAAGGTCGCATGCAACTAGCGCTTCAACTCTGCTATTTATGTGGCATTTTGACCCACCAATAACATATCATAAACATAGACTAATAAAATAATAAAATCATCCACTTCACAAACACACAATGGTCCGATATCGTACATGCATAATCATGCTCATCCACAAATGACTCAAATTTTTTGTACCGCTATAACGTAGCCTCTTTTAGACCATCTAATCTTTTCTTCAACTGACAAACTAAATATGACTTACCATAATCTAGTCGGCACCGACAAACCGAGCCTCGGTGACTGATCGAGATTTGAGGCACTACAGTAAACTCCGGCGAGAAGTATCTGGTGAGTTCCATCTGCTCCGACAGCACCTCACTGCATCTAGCCTCGAGTCGACCACATCGACGAGTATTCTAATGAACGGGTCCACCAGAGCATTACCTCTAGTCGACGAACTTCGAGGAGTGCTTCGTCTTCTCGGATGACTTTTAGAACTTTTCCATCAGAAAGTCCTCTGTTCCTTATCGTTACTCTGCATAGATCATTTATGCATGATCGATCCTTATCTTGATGTTCCTGGCATTGAATTGTGTCCCCTTCCTCTATATGACCTCTAATAGCCTTCTAACGTCGGATGATGCACGCCGGCCGATTTGTAGTAGACTCCGGTGGATACAGAACTTCGATACTATTGTTGTCACTGCTCGACGGCGACGGTTAGGTATCTCCCGAAGCTGCTGAACACCAGACGTCGATCGTCTCCACTGGATCCATAGGAGCTCCTCCGTTGGTTAGCACTCCGGTCTCCCTCGTCTTCTCTTTCTTCATTATGTGTGATGGATTCAAGTATTTTTAGGGCTGAACTTTGGGCCTAATAAGTATAGTTACGATTTATATTAAATTTGGAATTAAGGTAGAAATTAATTTTAGTTGGGCCTGGGCCTGGGCCAGTGTTTAGAAGAAATAACCATTGGAATTTTCTACTAGGCCAGTCCGTAGGCTGAAATAAAATTATTTGCTGACATTTCAATGGGCCAAGCCAGAACTGCACCCATAACAGAAAATAAAAGAAAATAACTATGTTCAGCGGGTCAGGCTTGGTCTAGGGATGAACAATAAATAGAAAAATAATAAATAAAATAAATTAACAGCATGGACTTGTCTGGGCTTGATTTTACACAAGAGAAATAAACGTGTAACAAAATTTTGACTATAAGTAGGCTTAAGAAAATAGAAATTGTATTAAGAGAATTATAAAATATAGTGTGGATTTAGGGTACCTTTCGACTTAGGATTTAAAATCTAGAAACTTCACTTTAGACTTTATAATAAAATAAGTTCATAAAATAAAATAAGAAAATAAAAAAGTTTCTTGTAATTCTAAAAATATCACTAAATGGACTTTTTTGTCTTTTGTGGATTTGGTCAACACAGAGATTTAGGTCTTGGACCTAGTCACCTATAACTAATCCAGTCAACTACACTATGTCTATATCTCTTTAATTGATAAATATTATTTTATTCATATTTATGACTCATGTTGGACACGAGGAGGACATAAGTTTACTTCTACTTCATGTGAGTATAATTTTGGTTCAGCGTTGGAAAGAAAAAAAATACTAAATAGATATGTGATCAAACACAATTTGTTAGATACGTCATGTGGATAGATAATCATACACTTCACATATGATTGAGCTGTATCCTTATTGTCGTGTACTTACTAGTCGATCTCATATCGAAAATATTATTTCATTAATTGTTTCTTGTACATGATTTCAGTGTTACATGATTTTCTGGTTACAACACGTCAATTTCATGTATTCTATTGCATAGTATTTTTTAGCTTTATTCTATATTAAGTTCATTGTTCATATTTGTACGTTGCTATATCCTGACTAAATATATTGACAACAAGTACTGATGATAATTTTTATTCTAAATATTATGGACCGCAGGATGACGTCCTAGGAGAGGCTGGTTCGGTTGCACCGATGGACCATAAGGCGAACTCTGGAGGGATGTGATTTAAGACTATTGTTAGCTTTTTATTTTCCGTATGATATTTTTAAAAAAAGTAATTTGACCGAATTTGTCTCCGGATAGAACTGTATGACATGTAATAATGACTGGAACTCTTTGACTGTGTGGCTCTGGTGATTGTGTCTAAATTTTACTTGCTCGTTATCTAGATGCTGTGATGAGTGGATTGACGTGTTGTGATATGGAGAAAATAATGAGTTCTAGATTGCGTACTGTTGTCGATATATACCGTGATGTAGGCTGGACGATGATCACGCACTCGTATCCAGTTATTCAGGAGCGGGTCGTTACAACAATAGCTCTGAATATTTATGTAATAAAGCGAAGTAGGATCACGATTAAAAGATAAAAATAGATCAAATGACTACAAATATTACACATGTACATATATGTCAATAAGAAACCTTAAAACTACTAAAAATGTTATTGAACATATTGTTAAATCATACAAACATTTTAGCAACAATGAGTTGGACATGAATTTTGTGTAGGTTTGTCTAAAATAAGAAACATAAATTCTTTGTTATACAAAATTTTTTTTTGTTGAGAGTGGGATTTGAACCCACGCCCTTTCGGACCAGAACCTTAATCTGGCGCCTTAGACCAACTCGGCCATCTCAACAATTGTTTGTTTTGGTTGACAAAGTTTAATTTATATTGTGCTTTATTGTTTCTTGCCTTGCTTATATATTTATGGGTTTTTTTTTATTAGCCCCCTATTAGATGAAGGATATTGATATTACACCCCATGTTGTTTCAAAAGTCGAGAACATCTTCCTCAAAGTGTCACTTTTACCTTTAACGTGACACATTCAAAACTCATTAGCGACACTTTGAGGGAGGTGTTCTCGACTTTTGAAACAACATGGAGGTAATATCAATTTCTTTCATCTAACATGGATTAATATCAAAAATTCCTATATTTATTGTAGAATTGTACGAAATCTTTGAGCCAACCACAACGTTTGAAAAAAAATTATTCCTTATCGATATATCAATCCAACCAATGTTTAATAAAGTACATATAACAATCATTATATCTATTACAAATGGAAGCCGAATAAGATTTTCTGTTTGGGCAGCACTATGGGTACAACCAAATGCTTACAACCTTGGGTCTATTCTCCACGTGGCCGACTTTCATTGGAAGAGAGAGGGGAGAGGTGGGGCCGGATGAGACCTATATAACCGGGGAAGAGAGGGTTGTAAGAAGGTTGTAAGCATTTGGTTGTACACTTAGCATTTTCCTTTATGTTTTCTATCCTTCTTCCACTCCCTACCATGGTATATATGTAATATGGGCCGAAACGAATGGACTTGGACCCAAATTTTATCTTTTTTTTTCCAGGTCTAGGTCGGACTAGTCCAGCCTGATTTGAAGAAGCAGGTTTGTTCGAGTCAAATTTTTAGTCAAAATTTTAAATCCAATCCGATCTAAAACTTGGTTTGAGTTTGATCGGATTAGACCATGCTAGGTCTGATTCGGGTGCGGGTTGAATCTGATCTCGTACCATTTTTTTTTAAATTTTGGACTTCAATATAAAAAGGTTGGGCTTGATAATTTTGATTACTAAGACAGATTAAAGTGAATATCAATTCTAGGGGTGAGCATTATTAAATTTTGGATCGAAAATCGAATCGGACTGAACCGAATAAGAGATTCGGTTCGGTTTAAAACAAAATTCGGTTCGGTTTCGGTTTTGAAAATACTAAATATTTTTATTCGATTTCGGTTTTGGATTTCGTTCCAAAACCGAATAAGAAAATTTAACTAATATATATATATATATATATATATATATATATATATATATATATATATATATATATATTAAAAAAAAGCGCAAATAAACCAAAAAAAAATGAATAAACCGAATAAACCGGAAATTGAACCAATTTAATTCGGTTAGGTTTGGTTCGATTATGGGCCATTTCGGTTTTGCTTATTCGATTTTTGATCCAATTCGATTTTCGGTTATTCAGTTCGGTTTAAACCGAATAACCAAATGTTCACTCCTAATCAATTATGAATAGTTGCTTAACAAGAAGATAGTTTATAACATTGTGCTTGCAGCGGCGGCGCTTGGGATTGCCTTGGCTTGTTTATTTGCGTCTGGTGCGATGGGGCTGACAGTATCGGTGAGGCCCTCTCGTGGTTGTTTGGATATGTGCAAGTTGCGTTGGCGCGAAAGAGAGTGAAGAGGAGCTCGATGAATGCTGTAGAGAAAGAGAGAGGACTAAGCAAGGACGAAACCAGAATCGACTCGGATGGACAAGATATGGACTGGCTCGTATAAAAAAAACTAAAATTAAAAAAACAGACTCGTATAAAAAAAACTAAAATTAAAAAATATATATGGGTGGGTTAAGCCCACTCCCACCCATAGGTAGTTCCATTGCTGGGACTAAGGATGTCGGGAAGAGTATCACTAGGAGAACTTGAGTTAAATAGTTTGTTTCAGTTAAATAGCTATTGTATAGTGTTCTTTTTTGTTTCTGTTTTTATTTTTATTTTTTTATTTTAGTAAGTTCTATTTTTTGTATTAGGATAGAGTATACGATAATATATTTTTATAAAATAGGAGGAAAAACTAAAAAGGATTTTTTTTTTTTTTAATAAAAAGATAAGAAAATTCGAATAGATTCTGACGACTTGCAGCATATTTAGTGAATAGTGGCTACAAGGGTGCTCCGATCTACAGAAGAGTCCTATGCAAGGTCGTGGGCAATGTCCAGTGGGCTGAAATCATTGCAATCAATAAATGTTGAATTAAGTTCATTAGTCCGATTTTATCCATTCCACATCCTACAAGTGATAAATCTCGTACAATACTCAGAGATTCAATCAAAACACCACAATATTGTTGTATTCTTGATGGAAAAAATTAAAAACTTTTAAAACACTTTAGTTCCACATTGGCTAGGCCAAAACTCCTCCATGACTATATATTACTTTCTCTTATATGCTCACTTATGAGTTCTTGTGGGCTAGCATTGTAGACCATACACACACACTACCATCGCCGTTCGAGTTGTTCGACGAGTGTTAAGTGTCCGGTTACGGACATCGAATGCTGATATGAATTCTATTATCGGATTCGTGTTAAGACCCAAGAGATTTTTTTGCTCTTCATTACTTATTTATTTTCTGAAAGCTTTTAATTTTTAATTTTTTATACGTCAGACATCCATGGGTTATGGACTGTTGGGGTTTTCTAACTTGACTTTGGAAACTTTAGTTTCACATTGGAAAACCACCAAAGTGTATATCCCTATATATAGTCATGAATTATATTGGCATATGCACATGGTGTGTGGTGGTCCATGTGGGATAATTTTTCAAGAGAGTTTAAGTTTAAATCTCAAAGAAACAATTCTTGTTTTTGTCAATCTCTTTGGGAAAAAATTTCATAGGAGATAAGTCCCGTAGGGACTTAGCGACTCGGACTCGGGCTCAGGTTCGGGCTCGAGCGAAGGGCGCAAAGTGTCACTTTGATGACGTACTTTGCAGTTCGCATTTGCGTGAGCCCTGTGCGGACTTTGCGTGGGCTATGCGTGCATGCGTTGCTGTGCATATGGGGCTACACGTGTCACGTCCCGTGTCCACATGATCGGGCACAGGTTGCGAGCGCGCCCAACCTACGCCACAATATTAACGGTAGTCAGCTTCTCAATCACATAACTACGAAAAGCAAAACAATATCTAAATCCACACACACACACGATCACCACATACACTATCATGATTTAGTACATCTTACATATCAACTTTACCCGGAAACAAATCCGGTAAATCCTCATAATCAAACACAACATATCGTCTAGTACATAAAGAATATGTGCTACTCTAAATCCTCCTAGTAGCTCAGCTGGTCTAAAGTGTACCTCTATGCCATGGCCTAATATGTCAACACCCAGTCAGGGTTAGAGCAAAGTTCATCCATACAAATGTTACACGATACAAAATAAAGCAAGTAAATAAATATAGAAAATAAATCAGACAATGCAACTGTATGCGATATTGAGATGCAACATGCAACACGAAAACTATAAGAACAACAATGAACAAGAATAAACATGACTAGACTCTATGTGCAATTGAAATATTATTTTCAGTATCTGGTCGGCTATGATAATCCGACACATCCGAAGATGACTATTTAACGATAGGTCCGCCAAGACATGTGTGAGGTGTATGTGTGTTATTTAACAATAATCATGAACGATATAGGTGTAACCACATACTTACTTGGCATTTCCTCCTCCCACGACACACGAGACAATATCGACACAAGAGAACACATGAAACAATATGATCAATGCACGAGTCAACCAATATACATGAAGGATCATGTGTCAGAAATGTGTCGCAATATATATGAAACATGACTAGACAAGAAATAAAGAATGCATTTATAATGTACTAGAAAATGCACGTGCGTTGCAAGTAAAATAATTTTTTTTTGATAATATTATAAAATACTTTAAATATATAAATATATTTGAATTAAAATTTATTATATATATATATATATATATATATATATATATTAATTATAATTTGTTATGAATATATATTAACTATTTATAAATAAATAAAATATATTTACTATTTATAAAAGTTATGTATCTTCCGTAAGTTCTAAAAAAATTAAATTGGTTGAGTATTTACTTATGGTTTTAGATTTTTTTTAATCTCCTGTAAGTTTAAAAAAAAAATTTTAATTGGTTGAGTATTTTGTTACGGCTTGGACGGATACGAGGAAAGTTGGTTTCAGTTTTTATTTATCTCCGTAAGTTTGAAAAAATAAATAAATTGGTTGAGTATTTACTTAAGGATTGGACGGATCAAATTTGAACCGATTTCTAGCCAAATTATAAGATTGGAGTTTGAGAAACATGAGTAAGGAGTACTTGCCTCAAGTCCAATTGTTCAATTGTTGATGTTGCTCCCAAGTCCAAACCTAATAAATACAAGATTTTCGATATAAGCCTATATGTTCCACTTATCTAGTTTGAAGATCTAGAATATTTTTCTCATTGTCAGATAATATACTCTTTTTAGAAATTTCTATTTGGCCTCTAAAATTCCTTAAAAGATTCTTACCTAAATTCTTGAAGTCTTTATTATATCCTTGTCTGTTATTTTAATTACTAAACTCAGCCTAATTAAAGTATACTTTCAGAACCCAAATGGTTAATGATCTATTTCATCTATTCCCACTGAATCTAACTCGGCATTTATTCCAATTAATCCTGGCCCATAATCCTTATTTAAGACTATCAGGCTCTAGCCCAAATCGATTAAACTTGGTTTTCTCTTTCCGGAAAGAAGAACTGAAAGATAAAATTAATATGGAATAGAAGCAATACACCGGTGTGAGAGTCTTTTGTTGCTAAGAGCACATTCCAATTTCTTGATTCTAGATTCAGAATGTAGGAGCTAATTTGGTATAATAGTAAGATCCATCCCAAGTTATAATTTATAGATTCTTAGGCCCAACCCACAGGAGCTATAGGTTGGACTTGAAAATTTCTACATTCAGAATGTAGAAAATCTTTGTAGAATAATAAGTCCCAATTTGGAACCCCAATTTCTTGATTCTAGATTTTACATTTTTTTTTCATATTAATCTTCGATCACACAATCATTGGGACCAAATATCATTTTATCATTTTCTATTATTCTCAAACAAATTCAGTGCATTCAATAATTACTTCTTCTTTTTAATTTGAGCCTCAAGATACAATTTTGAGCACCATATACTAAGGATGCTCTAAGTAGTATTGCTCATAGATCTGAGAAGGAATACAATAAATAAGATTGTGTTAATATTGCTCATTAAGAGGGCGACGATAGTATGATACTAAAAAAACATGATTCTCCATATTGACATCATAAATATGTATATAAAAGATGAGAGTGAAAATTTTAATAACATACAGAAGGAATCTACCTAATTAAAGTCTACTGGAAACTACAATACTTTTTCTGTCATCTGCTGAAACATCATTGGAGCAATTTGTCTATGGACTTCGTTTCTGCAGTTAGAACGCCTCTTCCCAAGAGCTGGCTTAATCATATTTCCTCTCCCTCTAAACATGTAGCATGGATGAAATAAATGCAGTTATGATAAATTGTGACTACATTGTTATTCACTATATGGTAATTTAGTATACAGACATGGCCAACAGAAAGAAATAGCAAAAATATAACTTTCAGCCTGCGAATTGTATACCGTCGCTATACTACACTATACCGTTGGTATACCGGTTTGCAGTAGCAACGGCTATAAATATGACCGTTAGGATTATTTAATGCACAGAATTCGACCGTTGGATTGCCAACTATGATGAACCGGTATACCGTCGGTATAGACCAGTATACCGTCGGTATGCCGGTCCAAAAGACATAGAGCAATATTTATATAAAAATTGGTATACCGTCGGTATACTCCAGTATATCATCGATATACCGATTTTTAGCCGAAAATGATCATGGGTTATTTTCTACCATAGCTTTCGATTTTGCCATCCATTTCTTGTGTTTACAATTATTCCTAAGACTCATTATAGACTCTAGATAGACTATAGCAGGTGCAGGCTTATTCAGAGTCTGGAAATGATGATTGTGATAGCTTGGCTTCTTTTCTTGATAGATGATGGCTTTTTTCCTTAACAACAGTTGTCCTGAGATACCCAAATTGTGAAATCTGAATACCTTTCGGGGTCTTCGCCCCCGAACCCCCACGGGGGGCGTTGCTCCCTTGACCCCCGTCCTCTGATCGGGCAGCGGAACCCCCGAGTGCGTGGCTCTGGAGATGCCGTAGGCAGTTCAGAGAAATCTTGTGGGATGAGGTCGTCTTTGGCCCATCATGATTTCTTCATTGCATATATCCATATTTGATCTTACTTATTGCTTTTTTGTAAATACAAGTTAGGTAAACAAAGCAATATACATAGTAGCAAGTATGATAATATTTAATGCATATTTAGACTATGCTAAGTTTAAGTATTCAAAGTAATGATAGCATTAATATTAATGATGTCATAATATTAAATAGAATAGATTAACCATATTCAAAAATATAGTTTGATCATTGGGCTAACAATCTCCCCATTTTTTATTATGGCTACTCGGTTCTATTTAAGATGGCTTTAATAGAAGCTCATATCACTAATATGTAAAACAATTAGCATATATTACTAAAGGTGGAAGAAGAATATAAATGCTATAGTGATTTCATGATTGGTTAGTAATATTAAACGGCTAAACTTAATCGATTCACCATATTCAAAAATATGATACAATCATTGGGCTAATAATCTCTCCCTTTTTTTTATTATGGCAAATCAGTTAAGTTTAAGATGGATACAATAGATGTATATGTCACTAATATGTAAAAGATATAAGCATACATTACTAAAAATATATTACTTAAACTACTTCTACCCATTTTTAAACATAATAAAATATACTTAAACTTACTTCTCCCCCATTGACATGATCAAAAATTAGATCCCCCTACTTGTAGATGCAAGGAATTCATTCTCAAGTAAATAAATTAGAGCATGAGGAAGGCATAGACAGTCATGATCAAGATCAGTTATGAAAGCAATAGGAAAAGTGTGTAAAAACAAGTTTTAGAAGATACACAATTAATGTATAATACTAATTGAAATATTGCTTGTCAAAACACAAGGTAGTTGGTACTATCAATGTGGAAATATGAGAATAATGCAATAACAAGTTTACCAACTAGAAATCCAAGGAAGAATTCCAAAACATGATATGATATGAAATATGACTCTAGTTTGGAAAGAATGGATTTCAAAAAAAAAGCCATAAAGATTAGATATTTGCAAATATAATAGATAACATGAGAATAATGGAAGAAACAATAAGAGCTTTTAAAATGATTAAGTAAACAAATATAATTCACAATTTGCCCATACAAATTAGTGGATCAATGCCATACAAGGAGTATAATCATTGAAAAGAAATCAAGTAGATATACATGAATCTTCCTATTTGCAAGATCTATTCATTTATCCAAGTTCATGAATTTGAAATCAATTACCATATCATGCTATAAGAATATCCTTTACATAAATATGAAGGTGAAGGAGAAAAATACTTAAGAAAGAGAGATTCAGTCGACTTGAATGCTCCCCCTCAAAGTATGACCAATCTAGATAATCATGAATTTTGGTTAAGTCCAAGCAAAGAAAGCCAAAAAAATTTAACATACAAGGAAAGCCAAGGCAATAAAATTTTAATAGAATCATCAATAAAGGATAACAAGTTATTTTATGAAGATTCTATCTATTAACCCATAAATAAGAGAGAAACAAGATAATTAAGACAATAGCATACACTCTCATAAACCCTTCACATATCATGAACACAATTAAATAGATATTAACAAAAAGTAATATGAGTCATGATGAACTAGTTATACCACATATTAGAGGATATAAATGAATTGAACCAATTAATTTGCCCCCCTAAGAATATGCATATCTAGTTCCAATGCACTTATAGCTTAATAATATATTAATACAAGATCTAGGGGATATATCAACTATATATTTTTTCCCCTTACTCAATGCATATAAGGCAAAAGAATCGTCACAAAAATGAAAACTATCATCTTTAATAAAAGAGAGAACAATGTAAAAGATACTTAAAGATGAGCAGCATAAAAAAATATTCAATAAAACATATAAATCAAAAGATAAGAAACATTGAACTAAGTAGAATAAACTCATAAAGAAATAATTTAGGTCAATATATTTTATCTTTTGAGAAAAATTCATCAAGAAGCTAAAAGTATAATCAATCAAATAAACAAAACATGATGAATGTCACAATATAGCTCAAAAATACAAAAAAAAAGTCCATGATTAACTAATTAAGCAAGAATTAATCAATTGATTACTTTACATGGACCTAAAGGGCTTTACCACATATATAAATCAACCAACCGTATAGACCAAACCTTTCTATTACTTAGATAAAAATCAATTAAGTTTCATATGTGGTAACCCATGAGTAGTCAATGTAAAGTAAAACATTTGATATGGAGCTTACATAGTTAGACAATCTTGAACTATCCAATCGCTTGGATCATTTTTCAAGAGAGACAAATAAAATATGCAAGATCCTAAGGATCTCATCAGTAAACTTTAATAGAAATTCCACGTCCATAGCTATAATAAAAACTCAGAAATCAATAAAAAAATATTCAATCTTATTTAAATTATGATACGATAAAAATAAAGAATATGATAAAATTATGACTCAAAAGTGAGAATTTTAAGAGATACTTACTAATGACTCATATGGAAGAAGATTAAAATAAAGAATCACAAACTTCAATATTCAAACAAGATTAAATCAAGGATTTGTCAAATTAATATTATAGAATAAACAAATCTATATAATGTAGAAAACAAATCTCATCAAGATAATTCACAAAACTTAATTTTATAAATTAACATAACATATATAGATTGGAATGAAAATCAAATAGCTAAATGAGTAAAAGTGAAACTAAGATTATATAGCTTAACACTTTATCATAACAGAGCAAGCTATATAACCAAAATAATTAATGAGATAAACCATTAACAAGATAAATGTGCTTATTAAAACTTGAGTACTAAAACACATGATACTTGCTTAAGCTTAGAGTATCCAAAAATGTCATAAATTTTGAAAGATCAAAATAATTTATAGACTTTTCACTAAGTAAGGATAAGAGCAAGAATAAACACAACATATAGAAAAAATGCTCTTATCAAATCAAAGACTAAAAGAAAGATAACAATAATACAAATATTTTTGCCAAGTATTGAGAACAATCCATAAAAATAAAATTATAGATTGATCTAGAGAATGCAAAATATTATTACCATAAAGAAATAAGTGTATTCTCTAGAATTGGATAGATCTCAAAACAAGTGCTCAAAATATAGTAGCAAAAAGGCATAAGGTTTTTGATGTATCAATTACATGTATCCTTAATATGCTACAACATAATTGGGAAAAATAACTACAAACCATGCATAAAACTCAAGGAATGAGCAAATAAAGGTCATCAAGATCGAGAAAGCTAGATGCTAGAGAAAGTGAAAATATTTTTCAAAAAGCTTTCAAAGTGCACAATAGAAAGAAGGTTTTGAAAGTGTGCACTAATAATTGAGGTAACTAAGATACACAAGATAAAGTACAAGAGCATATGATTCTTAAATAAATATCCATATATAGTCATGAGGAAGACAGTAATAAATATTTTCTCTCAGCAACCTGATTTCAAAGATAGATCAATTTGAAAACTCAAAAACAAGAAATCATCAATGTATATATATATATATATATATATATATATATATATATATATATATATATATATATACATGAAAAGATTCAAACAAATAAAAGCATGTATACACAATGTCAACCAAAAAGCCAAGAAGATATAATCACGTAAACGACTTTAAGGAAGAAGCTAATTGATTTAAAAAAATATGCACAAATTTGTCAAAAGAATCAATAGCTAAAATATGAGATAAGCACAAGTTTAAAGATACAAGTATAGAATACTCTTCAAATCAAAGTAAAACTTGAGCTTAACCCATATGCCTATATAAAGATTTTTACACAAAAATATATAACAATATAAGAAATACATGAATATCATATGAATATAAGAGATTAATTATATAGCCATGTATCCTTAATGAAAGTTGAAATGCAATCACAAAATCAAACATTTATAAATAAGCTTTATTAGGAACAACATAATTGATTCACAAGAGATTTGTCAAAAAGAAGCACAAGAATCAATAGTAAATATATTATGCAAGCACAAAGTTAAATAAAAGTATATGTATATACTTTTCAAGTAAAAGGGGCTAGTGTTAAACACAGATATTCACAAGAACCGATTATATTAAATGTGATATTTAAAAATAAATCAGTAAGGAGTAACTATCTAAATGATATAAAGACGAAGAGACAAAAATATTTACTCAACTCAAAGTCTCAAGATACTATGGGCTAGAGTAATATGCATGCTTTATAAATAAGGTTGAACAAATTATAACATGCATATATTAATGTGTCACACTAATAAAAAATGAGTGATAGACTATATAATATGAACTAATCATTTTAAGTTAAGCAACTAGTCATGCTAGATAAAAGTGATTATAAGAGAAATACAAAAAGCATGCTACTATCATATATCTCACATTGATTCATATAATAAGAAACTAAAAGAATTAAATGACAGCTAGTAGCAAGACATATGAAACATGCTAGATTCTATAAATATACACCATTTCGGAAGAATCGTTTAGCAACTTACCAAAGTGGCTATAGTGGCCACATTTGTGTTGGTATAATTGCTTGAAAGATGACCATTGTAGCTTTGCAATAACCAACATGCTTCATGGTGCTATATCTCAGCATAAGAAGATCCAATTATAACATGAGGCAAAGACTTTGGTATCCAAATGAATTTCGATCCACATTTGTTACTTTGGGAACCCAAGTTGCATTTACTCTTACATTGGTAGTAAAGCTCCTACCAATAGGGCAACTAAAACTCATATGTCCAATGCGAGAGCAATAAAAGCACCTAATGCTAGTGTGTGCACATGTATCAGAATGAGCATGGTTGTGATCATGTGACATACTAGAATGATGAATATCTCTAGTATGAGCATGAAAGAATTTGGTTTTAAGAATATTATGTTTTGACAATAAATCATCATGCATACAAGTAAGAGAATTAAATTTAGCATTTAAAATATTATTCGCTTCTTTATATAAAGTAATTCTAGAGATAAAGATATTATTTTGTTTCTTTAAAGCATCAGTAGAAGAATCGTGCAATTGAGATAACTATGAGTTTGTTTCTTGAAATCTTCTATTTATGATGAGAGAGTTTTAATTTTCAAAATCAAAGCATTATTTAAACTCTTTAAAGAAACACAAGAGGAGTTTTGAGAATCAAGTCTAGATAATAAATTATGGTTTTTATTTCTTAATAACTCGTTTGCTTCTTCTAAATGAACAACATTTTCTGAAAGTTCTTCATTTGTAGAATGAAGGTCATCAAGAATCTCTAAGGATTGATTAGCCATAGCTTTCCACTTTGAGAATTTTTTGTATTTAGAAGAAACATGATTGTCCATGCTATTAGAAATAGAACCCTCTTCATCGGAGGAGGAATATGATGCCATAGAAAATAAGGATCTACTCTAAGGATATTAAGCTAAAAGAAATTGAGTCCTTGCTCTGATACCAATTGTAGGAACCCTAGAGGGAGGGTGAATAGGGTCAAGCTAATAAATCAAGCACAAATGATTAATAATAGACAATTTAAAAATTAAGTGTGCAAGAAGTAAAGCAATAAGAATACTGACACCCGATGTATCATGGTATCCTCCTCGAGGCACTCCAGTCCCGAAAACTCTTGTCCAGCTTGAATCCATTATTAGCAAAATAGTTACACCACGAGCTTTAATCCAAAGGCCCATTGACTTCTTACACAAGAGCTTTGATCCGAAGGCTCTCTAACTTCACACAAGCTTTGATCTGAAGGCTTGTACACTTCAACCTCTTACAAGATGGTTTTGATCTTCTTAAAACAAATATAGAGATCTAACTTTTACAACTCAAAAATACTCTAACACAATTTGTGGATGGAAAAATGAAAGCTTTGGTGGAGTATTTGTGGATGGCCTTTGGTAGATAGAAAATTTTTTAGGCTCAAAGGGATTAACCTTGAAAGAAGGAGTTCAAGACTTTAGTTAGGCCAACACAAAGAAAGAGAAAAAATATAACTTTCAGCTTTCAAATGGTATACCGTCGGTATACTACATAATATCGTCGGTATATCGGTCTATAGTAGCAACGACTATAAATATGACCGTTGGGATTATTTAATGCACAAAATTTGACCGTTGGATTGCCAACTGTGATGAACCGGTATACTGTCAGTATAGACCAGTATACTGTCGGTATGTCAGTCCAAACGACAGAGAGCAACATTGATATAAAATTAGTATACCGTCGGTATGCCAGTTTTTATCTGAAAATGATCCTGGGTTATTTTCTATCCTACCTTTCGATTTAGCTTTCCATTTCTTATGTTTAAAATTATTTCTAAGACTCATTACAGACTCTAGACAGACTAAAGCAGGTGCAAGGTTCTTTAGAGTCTGGAAATGATGATTGGCGTAGCTTGGTTTCTTTCCTTGATAAATAAAGACTTTTTTTCTTGACGACAGTTGTCCTGAGATACCCAGATTATGAAATCTGAATACCTTTCGGGCGCTGCCCCTTCGACCCCCATCTTCTGACCGGGCAGTGGAACCCCCGAGTGTGTGGCTCCGGAGATGTCGTAGGCAGTTCAGAATAATCTTGTAGGATGACATCGTCTTTGGCCCATCATGATTTTTTTTATTACATATATCCATGTTTGATCTTACTTATTCCTTTTCCCTAAATACAAGTTAGGCAGACAAAGTAATATACACAGTAGCAAGTATGATAATATTTAATGCATATTTGGACTATGCTAAGTTTAAGTATTCAAAGTAGTGATAGCATAAATATTACGGATGTCATAATATTAAATAGAATAAATTAACCATATTAAAAAATATAGTTAGATCATTAGGCTAACACTATATATATATATATATATATATCACACATGCTTGACAACCTATGATACCTATACTCACTTGATAGCCATACTATTTAGGCTCATAGGATACACAAAATGACTATGTCATATAGTTAGTTCTATAATTATAACTAATACTGCACCTATTAGATCTATTCAATAAATTATATAGTTAAATTATGTCATATTCCTTTGTATCATCTTTCTAAAACTTTAAACGGATCATATTTTTGTATCCGGAAGCTCCCAAAATTGCGAAAACACCGAAACGCATTCGTCTTTCGGACACCGGACACTCAAACAGTTTTACAGAAAGTTTCAGAATAAATTTGGCCTATTAATTTATATAATTAAAAATCTAACTTCGATACGGTTCTTTTAAAAAAAGTGGAAGATTAATTGAAGTCTTGAGTTAAGAGTTATGGCATTTCTAAGTTACTATGACTGCTAAAAATAAGGCTGAATACTATGACAAATTTGGACTATTTTGGATAAAAGAACACATGTATACACATAATTTACCAAATCCACCTATACATATCATGGCGTATCATGATATGGACTCTACGTGTCCAATTTTGGACACAAGAACACCTTCACACCATCAAATAAAATTTAATAGTCCTTATTATGACACAATACACTCACTCAATAGACACAATTAAGATTTTTTTTAAATTGAGTCCCAAAATTATGACACCAACTTAGATCTACCAAATTGAGGGCTCCTAGTGACTAGATAAAATTTGATAAATTCAAATCTAATCATAAAAAAAATCTAATCATGGTTAGGTGTAAACCCCTTCGATTTATTCTGTAGATAGTTAGAGTGGATTTAGAAAAATTTTGATAGCAGATGTCGAGGTTTAGAATAGAGATAATTTATCTGGTATTTAACTCAATTAATTAAAACCCTTGCTGCGCCCTACCATTTTCTGATTTTTCGGAGCCCAATATCAGCCCATAAATTCCGTTCAATTATTGTACTTCTGACCCGACCCGCCATATTAGGCATTGGACTTTTTCGTCTTTTAAAATCAGTTTTTGTGTGCTCTAAATTAATTGTGCAACATTCCGAAAATCGTAACCCATATTTAATTCCGTGTCGGACACCTGTATCGTTACCCTAAATTTTGGGATACCAACTTATCCCGTTGAGCCGGACCACAAAAAGGTCCAAGACTGACTCCAAGCCCCCACCATTTTTGGCCTTTGCATCATTTCCGAATTTTGACCCCAAGTACCCCCAATTAATTTAAATTCGCGGGACACCTTATTTCTAATTAAATCGGGGATACCAACTTTGTAAATCCCAATTTTAATCCTAAATTAATTCCAATGCCCTTCTAATTAAACCCGTGCCTAACGCACAACACCCTCTCACCATGGAAATTTCTAAATATATTTTTCTCCACAATTTTTGTGTCATTTTATGTGTCCATGCAATTTCCTGAATTTACGGGGCTAAGTTGTAATTATTAATTTGTGGGGCAACACCCTATTGGCCAAGAACTAATGAGAGGGTCCCAAAATAGGGTCCCATTCTCACCCACTCATGCACCCTCATGAAGAAACCTTCTCCTCTTCATGATTAATCTCATTCATCCATTTTGAATGGATTGATCCCAACCACCCATCTCCTCCACACACTCCCCTATAAAGTAGCTCCCACACCCCACCCTCAACCAAAAACCTACTGGCCCTAATCCCAAAAATCTCTCTCTCTCTCCTCCTCCATTTAATTTCTTCATGCAAAGGAAAAAAAAATCTATTTTTCTTCTTCTTCTTCCTCCTTCACTGCCTCTCTCATATGAGACCCGACCGGCCGGCCTAAGCACCGCCGAGCATCCTTCGCTGTAGCCCGCGGTGAGCGTCCCCTCCGCTGCAGCCACGCCGAGCGTCCTCCGCTGCACCCCGCGGACGTGCGTCCCCCGCTCCAGTGCACAGCCACCCCGCGGCCGTGCGTCCCCCGCCGGCGCTGTCGTTCTTCCTCTACTGTGCAGGCAGCCGATCCGCCGCCGGACTGTACTGCTGTCCCGTCGGCCAGAGCTTCCAGTCCGGCCACCCCCTCGATCTCAGACCAACCACCACCTCCTTCTTCCTCACCTCCTTCTTCATCACCACCACTATCACCATTATCACCACCACCTTCAACTCCACCACCACCGGACATTCCCTATTTTTCGGCCAGCTCCTCCTCGCTCCGGCCGTTTGGGTATACTCCTCCCCCTCTCTTTACATTTATACATGTTGTTGATTTATATATTCATGGGTTAATGTTAGCTAGGGTTTCACCTATGCATATTCATGTGAGCATAGTATTAAGGTTTCATTTGTAGGGCATGTTGAGGTTGGATTAAGGTTGATAAAGGACATGGGAATCTGACTTGTGGTATGATGTAGAGGTATAAAATGATAGGATGAATGTAGGTTAGGGTTTCTCTTCGACATGAATTAAAACAAGTTATTTTAGATATCGGTTTATGGAGATTTAAGTTCTTATCTTTGAATAAAGGATCGAGATATATTTCATGGTGGTAAATGCTAACTTATTTAACGAGAATTAAATTGATGAAGAATTTATGTGCAATGTAAAATGCTTAATTTAAATGTATGATTAGTAAGGATAGTAGGTGGATGACTGATTGAGGACTGATAATATTAGTGAATTTTTAATTGAGGATTAGTTTATATGGTGGAAATGTTAGTTTATTTTCGGAGAATTTAATAGGGGAGAATATACGGATGACTATTTGATAGACTATCGTACCGTTAGTCAGTTGTAGTTAGCCCTCTAGTATCTTGCCCTTGTGAGTCGTAGAATAGATTATTAATTCGGATTTGTATCTCTTCACTAGGTACTGCGAGGCCTGAAGACTTGGACGCGGCACCAGATCCCCGTCATCAGCAGCCGCACGCAGGCAAGTGTACCTTGCCACCCTGTATTTCAGCTTACAGATATTATTGCTCTTCATGTACTCGTGCGCGTATTTATGTTGAAGTTCGATTCCGTGTCCGGTTCACAACCGGGTGTTGACATTCGACTTAACGTCTTAGAATATATACTAGATGCTTCATAGCACCTCGATGCACGTACCTGAGTACATCGATACCCCAGGACACACTCATACACTGTGATCGTGCCAGATTCCTGTATCCTGATGCTGACATCATGACCAGAGACTGGGATGACCTTAGGGTCACGTCTGTAGAGTTAATTCCTTGAGTCGAGACTGTAGTTAGAGGTTCAGGTTCAACGCACAATCGTTGATCGCTTGGGAAGGGAAAGACAGTTACTAGACGCTTGGGCTCCTCTACACGCGCTTATATATATATATAGTATCTATATAGTGATCCTGTATCTAGTGTAGTGGTTTCACCCATGTGACTCTTTGCCCGGAGCTGCGGTATGTGCCGTGTGTTTCCGTGTCCGGAGCTACAGTTTTATTTTGGATATCCCACGCGTCGAACATTGTCTTTAAACTGTGTCACACTAGTTGGTTATGATAGAGTACCCTGTCGTGCACTTGTACTTTCTGTTTACTTGGCATGTTGTATTTTTGTACCTTGTTACGTCCCTCTGAGGACCTGGTTCCCTGCCAGTTTTGCAGCATAGATGATTACGGAGCATTTGGAGTTGCTGTTGGAGACGCATGTCTGGCGAGCATGGTACCAGGTACTCACATCTTATCTACCGGCATAATGGTTATTGTACATTGATTATTCATCTGCTGTTGTAGCCTAGTTTTATAGACTCATACTTCTTCTCGAGTCTATTCGAGTTAATGTGTTATGGGGCGGCCGACTCTAGCACATTTAGCACTTTCTTGTATACTGATGTACATTATGGATTGAGACATAGAGGTTTGCATTTATAGAATATCTAGATAGTGCCCTTTATATTGCAGCTTATACGTATTCGAGTCAGACCAGAGTCTGGTCGAATGCGTAGCTGGCGTGTCACGTATTCCTGGTCCTACGTAATTTGGGACTGGGGTGTGACATATTTTTGTTGTGGCCCATGTAGGTCCGATTTAAATCGTCTTGGTCACCTGACTGTGCCAAGCGAGCCTGCAAATTAGGAATAGATGTTATGATTGTTGAATAGGATCTCAATCCATAATCGATTTTAAAACTCTTTGTATGTGATTATCGCCCTTGGACTTCCACTTTGCATTCGTTCAATCTTCGTCAATATCTCTATCCTTGTTTCTCGTCCCCTATTGTTCGGGGAGACGAATGCTGGTGACTGATGATTTCCCTCCAGAAGAAGGTCGAAGACCAGACGGCAGAAGACAGAATTCGTATACCTTTCTCTGAGAAGATGGTTACCTTATCAGGATAGATTGATGGGTTCTTTGGATTCTAAAACTAGTATGGAAGGTTGGCAAGAGAGTTGGACCCAGTAGTACCCTACCCGTGCTTGAGGTAACAATGATCATAGAAGTACTGAGAGCTAGAAGGATTGTTGATCATGACCTAAAATGATTTATGGGAATACATAGCCTGATGATAGAAACTAGTGGTTGTATATGATAGCAATACCAGGAATGATATTATGGACTAGAGGAGATAAAATTTCAAGCTCTCACTTGGAAGATGATGATCTAATACCAGAAATTTTAGTATGTGCTTGGGTGACACCATTATGATAATTGCACTACGTGACTTGGAGAGATAAATAACAAAAAAAAGGAATTTAAGGAATATAATTTTAGGAAAAACTTTGAGGAGAAGAGAATTATATATTAGGCAAGGAAATTTTTTCTTTTGAGGATTGATGTTGGAAACAGGACGAAAGAAATTATTTTGAGGTTTAGTCTAGACTAAGACCTTATCCTAGACATAGACTGGGTGAGCCAATACCACGCGATGCGAGATTGTCGACGTGATTACATTATTTATGACTCCCAGATCACCCAGAGTTTGAGTTTCTTCGGGGAGTCCGAGAGCATGGTGTCCAACCTACCCTAGCGATACACATTGCAGAAGGTGAACCGATGTACCCTCACATTATAGCAGAGTTTGAGGATATGTTTTCGGAGGATCTCCCAGGATTGCCACCTGACAGAGAGATTGAGTTCACCATAGAGTTGACTCCAAGAGCCGAGCCGGGTATTTTCTTGTCTTCAGACTAGCACCGATAGAGTTGGCTGAGTTGAAGGTCCATAGCAGAGGATCTCTTAGATAAGGGTTTCAGTCGGGCTAGTGTTTCTCCATGGGGAGTACCCATCGTATGGTGCCGAAGAAGGACGGGACGGTACGTTTGTATATTGATTTCAGGAACGGTATGTTTGTGTATCGATTACAGGGTTTAATGCAGTAACAATATAGAACAAGTACCCATTGCCGCACATCGATGATTTATTTGGATCAGCTAAGTGTATTCTTGAGGATCGATCTCAGATCCGGATATCATCAGATCAAGGTACGGAGAGAGGATATCCAGAAGACGGCCTTTCGGACGAAGTATGGCCACTATGAGTTTTTAGTCATGCTGTTTGGTTTAACCAATGCGCCAACAGTATTTATGTGTTTGATGAACAATGTCTTCCACCAGTACTTAGATAAGTTCGTGGTGGTATTTATAGACGATATCTTGATATATTCCAAGAGCCAGGAGGAGCATGAGAGGCATCTCAGGATCGTGTTGGAGACGCTGAGACATGAGAGGCTATACGCCAAACTCAGCAAATGCGAGTTCTGCTTGGATAGAGTACCATTTCTGGGACACATAATCACCGGAGATGGACTATCAGTTGACCCGGAGAAGATAGCTGCAGTAGAGACCTAGCCTACCCCTACATCAGTTACGGAGGTTAGGAGCTTCCTCGGACTTGCCGGATATTATCGGAGGTTCGTGAAAAACTTCTCGAGGATAGCTGCGCCTATGACGCGACTGACGCGTAAAGGCGAAGAGTTTATCTGGACCGACGAGTGTCAGGCGGCTTTCGATGAAATAAAGAAGCGTCTGACATCAGCACCAATTTTGACACTACCTTCAGGATCAGGAGGATTTGTAGTGTACAGTGATGCGTCAGGGAGCGGATTGGGATGTGTACTGATGCAACACGGCAAGGTGATAGCCTACGCATCGAGACAGCTGAGAGTTCATGAGAAGAACTATCCGACGCACGACTTGGAGCTAGCTGCGGTGATATTTGCACTAAAGCTGTGGAGACATTACCTTTATGGTGAGCGTGTTGAGATTTATACAGATCATAAAAGCCTAAAGTACGTCTATACGCAGAAGGAGCTCAACATGAGGTAGAGACGTTGGCTAGAGTTGATGACAGATTATGACATTGAGTTGCAGTACCACCCTGGCAAGGCGAATGTCGTAGCAGATGCATTAAGCAGGAAGCCCATGGCATACTTTTTGACGACGCAGAGACAGTTGCTAGAGGATCTCCAGGAGCTTGGGATAGAGATCGTATTGCCAGGCATGGATGGACAGATGGCCAGTCTTGAGGTTCAGTCTACTTTGATTGAGAGGATCAAGGCAGCATTGCCTACAGATGCGAGATTTCGACGTCTACGAGAGAGAACAGAAGCCGGCATACAGATGGGACTCAGGATTCATGAAGACGGAACGTTAAGGTGCGGAGATCGCCTATATGTTCCGAGTGGCGAGCTACCCCAAGAGTTGATGACCGAGGCTCATAGCTCGATTTATTCCATTCATCCCGGGGGTACAAAGATGTACCGAGACTTGAGACAGCATTTATGGTGGCATGGGATGAAGAGAGAAATTGTAAGATTTGTGGCGAAGTGTTTAGTTTGTCAGCAAGTCAAGGCTGAACATCAGAGGACTGCAGGATTATTGCAGCCACTCCCCATTCCCGAGTGGAAGTGGGAACACATTACCATGGACTTCGTCACAGGATTCCCGCGAAGCCCTAGCGGGAAGGATGCAGTTTGGGTTGTCGTAGACAGACTCACCAAGTCTGCACATTTTATTGCCCTTCAGAGTTGGGCAATCCACAGAGATACTAGCTGACATGTATATGAGGCAGATAGTACAATTACATGGAGTGCTTGTCAGCATCGTATCGGATCGTGATTCCAGATTCACGTCATATTTTTGGCGGAGTATGCAGGAGAGCCTAGGAACTCGTCTCAAGTTCAGCACCGCATATCATCCACGGACTAATGGTCAGTCAGAGCGCACGATACAGATATTAGAGGATATGTTGAGAGCGTACATGATTGATTTTGGAGGATCTAAGGAGGACCACCTGTACTTGGTGGAATTCTCCTACAATAATAGCTACCGGGCCAGCATACAGATGGTGCCTTATGAGGCACTATAATGTAGGAAATGTAGGTCACCAGTTTATTGGAGTGACATGGGAGAGCGTCAGATACTTGGTCCAGAGTTGGTGACACAGACAGTGAAAAAGGTCAAGCAGATTCAGAGCCACCTGCGTGCAGCACAGGACAGACAGAAATACTGGGCAGATGCGCACCGCAGACCATTAGAGTTCAAGGAGGGTGACCACGTATTTTTGAGGATATCGCCCACCCGCGGTACCATCAGATTCGGAGGCAAAGGCAAGCTGAGTCCGAGGTACATCGGGCATTTTGACATTTTGGAACGAGTTGGCGAAGTGGCTTACCGTCTTGCATTACCTCCATCATTAAAGGGAGTACATGTCGTATTTCACGTATCACAGCTGAGGAGATATGTCGCAGACCCTAGCCACGTGCTTAATCATTTAGAGATTACAGTCGGGCCCAATCTGTCTTACGTAGAGCAGCCAGTTGAGATCCTCGATCGCAGCGAGAAGACTTTGAGAGGACAGACGATTCGACTGGTCAGAGTGGCATGGAAGCACCATTCATCAGGCGAGTCTACTTGGGAGCGCGAGGATTCTATTCGGCAGTGATTCCCGTACTTATTTGAGGAGCAAGGTACGAATTTACGTACGACTTTTGATTACTAGATTATTTTGAATTTCTGTTAGATATTATCATGCTTTACTTTTAATTTCGGGGACAAATTTTTTCTAAGTTGGGAAGAATGTAAACCCCCTCGATTTATTCTGTAGATAGTTAGAGTTGACTTAGAAAAATTTTGATAGCAGATGTCGAGGTTTAGAATAGAGATAATTTATCTGGTATTTAACTCAATTAATTAAAATCCTTGGCGCGCCCTAACATTTTTTTATTTTTTGGAGCCCAATATCAGCCCATAAATTCCGTTCAATTATTGTACTTCTGACCCGACCCGCCAAATTAGGCATTGGACTTTTCCGTCTTTTAAAATCAGTTTTTGTGTGCTCTAAATTAATTGCGCAACATTCCGAAAATCGTAACCCATATTTAATTTCGTGTCGGACACCTGTATCGTTACCCTAAATTTTGGGATACCAACTTATCCCGTTGAGCCGGACCAACTAAAGGGTCCAAGACTGACTCCAAGCCCCCACCATTTTTGGCCTTTGCGTCATTTCTGGATTTTGACCCCAAGTGCCCCCAATTAATTTAAATTCGCGGGACACCTTATTTCTAATTAAATCGGGGATACCAACTTTGTAAATCCCAATTTTAATCCTAAATTAATTCTAATGCCCTTCTAATTAAACCCGTGCCTAACGCACAACACCCTCTCACCATAGAAATTTCTAAATATATTTTTCTCCGTAATTTTTGTATCATTTTATGTGTCCATACAATTTCCCGAATTTACGGGGCTAAGTTGCAATTATTAATTTGTGTGGCAACACCCTATTGGCCAAGAACTAATGAGAGGGTCCCAAAATAGGGTCCCATTCTCACCCACTCATGCACCCTCATGAAGAAACCTTCTCCTCTTCATAATTAATCTCATCCATCCATTTTGAATGGATTGATCCCAACCACCCATCTCCTCTACACACTCCCCTATAAAGTAGCGCCTACACCCCACCCTCAATCAAAAACCTACCGGCCCTAATCCCAAAAATCTCTCTCTCTCTCCTCCTCCATTTAATTTCTTCATGCAAAGGAAAAATCCATTTTTCTTCTTCTCCTTCCTCCTTCACTGCCTCTCTCATATGAGACCCGACCGGCCGGCCTAAGCTCCGCCGAGCATCCTTCGCTGCAGCCCGCGGCGAGCGTCCCCTCCGCTGCAGCCATGTCGAGCGTCCTCCGCTGCACCCCGCGGCCGTGCGTCCCCCGCTCCTGTGCACAGCCACCCCGCGGCCGTGCGTCCCCCGCCGGCGCTGTCGTTCTTCCTCCACTGTGCAGGCAGCCGACCCGCCGCCGGACTGCACTGCTGTCCTGCCGGCCAGAGCTTCCAGTCCGGCCACCCCCTCGATCTCAGACCAACCACCACCTCCTTCTTCCTCACCTCCTTCTTCATCACCACCACTATCACCATTATCACCACCAACTTCAACTCCACCACAACCGGACATTCCCCATTTTTCGGCCAGCTCCTCCTCGCTCCGGCCATTTGGGTATACTCCTCCCCCTCTCTTTACATTTATACATGTTGTTGATTTATATATTCACGGGTTAATGTTAGCTAGGGTTTCACCTATGCATATTCATGTGAGCATAGTATTAAGGTTTCATTTGTAGGGCATGTTGAGGTTGGATTAAGGTTGATAAAGGACATGGGAATCTGACTTGTGGTATGATGTAGAGGTATAAAATGATAGGATGAATGTAGGTTAGGGTTTCTCTTCGACATAAATTAAAATAAGTTATTTTAGATATCGGTTTATGGAGATTTAAGTTCTTATCTTTGAATAAAGGATCGAGATATATTTCATGGTGGTAAATGCTAACTTATTTAATGAGAATTAAATTGATGAAGAATTTATGTGCAATATAAAATGCTCAATTTAAATGTATGATTAGTAAGGATAGTAGGTGGATGACTGATTGAGGACTGATAATATTAGTGAATTTTTAATTGAGGATTAGTTTATATGGTGGAAATGTTAGTTTATTTTCGGAGAATTTAATTGGGAAGAATATACGGATGACTATTTGTTGGACTATCGTACCGTTAGTCAGTTGTAGTTAGCCCTCTAGTACCTTGCCCTTGTGAGTCATAGAATAGATTATTAATTCGGATTTGTATCTCTTCACTAGGTACTGCGAGGCCTGAAGACTTGGACGCGGCACCAGATCTCCGTCATCAGCAGCCGCACGCAGGCAAGTGTACCTTGCCACCCTGTATTTCAGCTTACAGATATTATTGCTCTTCATGTACTCGTGCGCGTATTTATGTTGAAGTTCGATATTCCGTGTCCGGTTCACAACCGGGTATTGACATTCGACTTAACGTCTTAGAATATATACTAGATGCTTCATAGCACCTCGATGCACGTACCTGAGTACATCGATACCCCAGGACACACTCATACACTGTGATCGTGCCAGATTCATGTATCCTGATACTGACATCATGACCAGAGACTGGGACGACCTTAGGGTCGCGTCTGTAGAGTTAATTCCTTGAGTCAAGACTGTAGTTAGAGGTTAAGGTTCAACGTACAATCGTTGATCGCTTGGGAAGAGGAGGACAGTTACTAGACGCTTGGGCTCCTCTGCACGCGCTTATATATATATGTAGTATCTATGTAGTGATCCTGTATCTAGTGTAGTGGTTTCACCCGTGTAACTCTTTGCCCGGAGCTGCGTGTCACGCCCCAGTCCCAAAATACGTAGGACTAGGAATACGTAACACGCCAGCCGTATGTATACGAACTCCAATATATGGAAACCATATACACACGTACGCTGTACATGAATATCCAATCCACAGTGGTAAATATATGTCACAACAAGTCACACGCAGTTCTATATCTCATCCACAACACAAATAATAGAATAATGGAAATCAATAAATGAATATCAAATAAGTAGTCTCAAATAGTAATCTCAAAGTGCAATAGTCGGGTGGAAACAAATCCACTGCAAATCGACTATAATAACTACTAAAGAGAGAAGAGAATAAACTCTAATATAAGAATAAATGTCTAGAAAAGAATAGCAACTAAAATCTCTAAACAGCTGCAATGAATCACATATAATCAGAAGGTAAGATCTCCTCAGGCTGATAGGTAGCATCAGGTCCAGGTCCATACTCCTGCGGGTACTCCTGCTCACCTATATCTGGAAGGGACCAGGTCCTCAGAGGGACGTAACAAGATACAAAAAGCACATGCCAATAAAGTACTAAAAAATGAACATCCATTGGGTCGCCTAACCGTCTAAGTGAATGCAGTTAAGAACACCTTTCCCCACAAGTGAGCTATCTGGCTGAAAACTGGGATTTGGCATGGTTCTCTTTTGAAGATCCAGGGGCCCAAAGGCACGTCGTCTTTTGAACGGCGGAGGCCCGCCAATGTATATATATGGGTCATCACCACCCGTATCTCCAGCGAAGAATCCGGGCGTCACAGAAAAAGTGTAAAGGAGCTCAAATGCGGTACTTGTTGTTCTCCCTACCCCATGCTCTAAGCATGTCATGTCCATGACACGATAAACCTCTAATAACCGCCAGGTCTACTAGCATGCAAAGTTTCTATTGGCAGTTATCCCTATCCGTCGCACGACCTATACGTACCGGGGGCCAGCCGAGTACGCAAGTCCGTGTCCTACATGTGACTCACACTCGTGTAAGAAATAGTATCATGGCCAATGAAACATAAATGCCTCATGAAAATGGGGTAGTCTCATAAAGTAGGTCCAATGCATATACATAAGTAAAAACATAGTACGACGACACCGTCGTTGCACCCAAGTTTCCTTGGACGCGCAGTTTATATAACAGTTAAAATAAATGAACTAAATAAGCAGAAAATAAATATGCATGCCTCATATGGAATGTAAAAACAGTACAATAGCAAGATATACTTGCCGGGCAAGAATCTGTAAAGTGTACGCGCCCAAATATCAAGGACACTGAACCTGGAACTAAGGACTCCGAACAAACGTCTCCGGATGCTGAAATAAACATCACCAACGTTTTCGGAATGAGCAAAATAGCTAAAAAGCATATCCCTTTCATCTAATTTGGACACAGGGGCAAAACGGTAATTTCGGGCAAAAGTGGGGTCCACGTGTGGCCCACTTTGCACCGAAAAGCGTACCGAGGGTAACAGTCTCTAAATGGAACAAACTATAGGTCAAACAAATCTAGATGTCAATACGAACTCAACGGTATGTCCAAATGTGGATTCCGATGAGCCGAACAAAATTTGGTCCAAAAAGTCAACTGTGGACCCGCCAATTGGCGATCTGGTCAACCGTCTCAGAAATGTGTGAAAATTGGGTCACAGGACCAGCGCGTTACCACGAGTCCAGTGGCGCAAGTTTCGTCGTAATCTGACAATCGTGCACAAAATACTCGCGAGTTCCACAAAAGTGGCGACACAAAATGTGTTCGCGGATACGGTCTGATTCCGGCGCGCACACGCGTCCAAATCAGTCCCCACGAATTTTCACGTGTCCCGTTATGCTGTGTGCACCATTTGGTACACTTGGCACACGGCGGGGCGGTCCCGGTTGGCGGGGCGCGCTCCGTTCTCCAACTTTTGGAAAATCGGAAAAAGTGGGTGCGCACAGTTTTTGTGACGAACATAACTATGTCCACAGCAACTATTAGCCTAGGGTTATTATACAGAAAATAAACTAGATCATGTAATCTACAGGTATCAAAAAGAATCACCGAATTCGGATCTCTGTGGTGGGAGATACAAACTCGGCAACATGGGTGGTCAATATGGAATTCTGCGATTGCAGAATTCCGTCTGCTCGTCCAACTTTGGACGCTGTTTTTCACCTAGGGGCACACGTATTCCGAGGTTGACTATAAAACAAATACTGGAGAGGGTTGAGGGAAGATCATACCTATGAAAACGGATCAGCATTTGGTCGAGCGAGTCAACAGGAATTCGTGCCGGAGCGAAGGTGCCTCGAGTGGGAGACTGCAGTTCGCGATGTCGGCGTCGACGGGATGATTGGATGGCTTGGGGAGGCTTCTCTGGCTGTGGTGACGGCTATAGATGGGAAGAAGAAGTCTGGGGATTTAAGTTAGGGTTTTGGAGAGTTTATTATAGATATATATATATATATATATATTATAAATATTATGAGAGAGGGGGTTGACGAGCGGGTTGGAACGTGGATACGGTCTGGGAAGTGGGCGGCTCCTTCGGGCTGAGTGGGACATATGTAATCCGCTGAAGGGTGCTAATAGCATAAAGTGAATTGCAAGTATGCTGCTGAAGAAAGTTTCCTAAGAAACTTAAGTAATATAAGTAGTAGACTATAGTATATTATATTATTATTATTGTTATTATTAGTAGTATTATTATTATATACTAATTAGTATTATTTAATTCTATTATTTTCTTTTCCTTTCTTTCTTTTAAAATATATATACATATATATATATTTTTATATACATATATATATATATATATATACTCATAAGAAAATTTATAGAATAGGGCATTGCACATCGTTAGGCTAGCAACTGCTCAAGGGGTCTCCTACATGGAATAAATTCCGAAAAATTCTTGAAGGTCCCATAAGTCATCTAAGGGCCCGAACACCTAATATAAAAATTATTAAAAATCTATTTCTCCTATTTAGACCTAATTACTATAATTTAATTAATAATTAATAAATAAAAAGGGTTTATACGATTTTCTAGGAAGGGGGTTTTACATTCTACCCAACTTGTAAAAATTTCGTCCTCGAAATTAAAATTAAGCCACGATAGAATGCAAGAATGGTATAAGATATAATTTAACAATGTAAATTCATACCTTGGTCTGCGAATAGGTTCGGAAAACGCTTGCGCATGTCGTCCTCGCGCTCCCAAGTTGATTCTCCTGGTGCGCCATGCCTCCATGCTACGCGAACCAAGGGAATAGACTGGTTCCTCAATACCTTCTCTCGACGATCAAGGATTCCCACGGGTTGCTCTTGGTAAGACAAGCTCGGCCCAATGGTGATCTCTGAATGGTCGAGAACATGACTGCTGTCTGCCATATATCGCCTGAGCTGCGACACATGAAATACGTCATGTACTCCCTCCAGTGAAGGTGGTAGCGCAAGTCGATATGCCACCTCTCCAACTCTCTCGAGCACGTCAAATGGTCCAATATACCTTGGACTCAACTTGCCGCGCCCTCCGAATCGGATGGTGCCTCTGGTCGGTGATATCCTCAAGAAGACGTGATCGCCCTCTTTGAACTCCAAGGGACGACGATGAAGGTCTACCCACTGCTTCTGCCTGTCTTGCGCTGCTCGCAAGTGTCCCTGAATCTTCTTGACTGTCTCTACGGTGTTGACCACCAACTCGGGTCCCAGAATCTGACGTTCTCCCACGTCACTCCAACACACAGGAGACCTACATTTTCTTCCATACAATACTTCAAACGGAGCCATCTGAATACTCGCTTGATAGCTATTGTTGTAAGAAAACTCTACAAGATGTAGGTGGTCCTCCCATGATCCTGCGAAGTCTAACATGCAAGCCCTCAACATGTCCTCCAAGGTCTGAATAGTACGCTCCGACTGCCCATCTGTCTGCGGGTGGTAAGATGTACTGAATTTCAGACGAGTACCAAGACTCTCTTGCATGCTTCTCCAAAAGTGCGATGTGAAGCGCGAATCTCTGTCCGATACAATGCTGACTGGTATGCCGTGCAATCTCACAATCTGCCTCATATATAAATCAGCTAAAGCTTCTGTAGACTGACCCACTCTAAAAGGTATAAAATGGGATGACTTGGTGAGTCGGTCCACTATTACCCACACTGCATCTCTCCCACTTGGACTCTCGGGAAAACCCGTGACGAAGTCCATAGTGATGTGCTCCCACTTCCACTCTGGAATCGGAAGTGGTTGCAATAATCCTGCTGTCCTCTGATGCTCCGCCTTCACTTGTTGACATACCAGACATTTAGCTACAAAGCGAGCTATCTCTCTCTTTATCCCATGCCACCAAAAATGCTGTCGTAAGTCACGATACATCTTGGTGCCTCCAGGATGAATAGAATAGATCGAACTATGAGCCTCTGCCATCAGCTCCTGTCGAATCTCTCCATTTGGAACATAAAGACGATCACCACATCGTAATGTCCCATCCTCATGAATGCGCAATCCGGTCTGTTCTCCGGCCTCTGTCCTTTCTTTTAGTCTCCTGAATCTGGCATCTGTAGGCAAAGCTGCCTTAATCCTCTCTACCAATGATGATTGTACTTGCAAGTTGGCTAGTGTCCCATCTGCTCCGGGTAGTATCACTTCAATGCCAAGCTCTTGCAAGTCCTCCAAAAGTTCCCTCTGTGCTGTCAAGAAGTAGGCTGCTGGCTTCCGGCTTAACGCATCTACTACCACGTTAGCCTTGCCTGGATGATAATGTAGCTCTATCTCGAAATCTTTCATCAACTCGAGCCATCGACGTTGTCTCATATTTAACTCCTTCTGCGTGAAGACGTACTTGAGGCTTTTATGGTCTGTATAGATTTCCACTCGTTCCCCATATAAGTAATGTCTCCATAGCTTCAGAGCAAATACAACGGCGGCAAGTTCCAAGTCATGAGTTGGATAATTCTTCTCATGCACTCGTAACTGCCTAGATGCATATGCAATCACCTTGCCATGCTGCATCAATACGCATCCCAAGCCTTTCCCTGATGCGTCACTGTAGATCACATATCCTCCTGATCCTGACGGAATCGCCAATACTGGTGCTGTAGTCAGTCGCTTCTTCAACTCTTCAAAGGCTGCTTGACACTCGTCAGTCCATATAAATTCCTGATCCTTACAAGTCAGACGAGTCATAGGTGCCGCTATCCTTGAGAAGTTTTCCACGAACCGTCGGTAATATCCCGCAAGTCCAAGGAAACTCCTCACCTCTGCTGCTGATTTAGGAACAGGCCATGTCTCAACTGCTGAGATCTTCTCTGGATCAACAGAAATGCCATCTCCTGTAACAACATGTCCAAGAAATGAAACTCTGTCCAAGAAAAAGTCACATTTGCTGAGTTTAGCATATAACTGCTCTCCCCTCAAAGTCTCTAGAACAATCCGCAGATGCTCCTCGTGCTCCTCGTGGCTCTTCGAATAGACAAGTATATCATCTATGAAGACGACCACGAACTGGTCCAAGTACTGGTGGAAGACTCGATTCATCAAGTCCATAAAGATCGCTGGAGCATTGGTCAATCCAAATGGCATGACCAAAAACTCGTAGTATCCATATCTTGTTCTGAATGCGGTCTTCGGAATGTCCTGCTTCCGTACCTTCACTTGGTGATATCCCGATCTCAAATCTATCTTCGAGAATACCTTAGCTCCACTGAGTTGATCAAACAGGTCATCAATGCGTGGCAATGGATATTTGTTCTTCACTGTCACGGCATTCAAGGCCCTGTAATCAATGCACATACGCACTGACCCATCCTTCTTGGGTACAAATAACACTGGTGCTCCCCAGGGTGATGCACTCGGTCGGATGAAACCTTTCTCTTCTAGCTCTTTTAACTGTGCCTTCAGCTCGTCCATCTCCTTCTTCGCCAGTCTGTAAACATGCGATGCTATAGGTGCTGATCCGGGTGCTAGTTCAATTGAAAACTCTACGTCTCGGTCTGGGGGTAGTCCTGGCAAATCCTCTGGAAAGACGTCTAGAAATTCTGAAATAATAGGGTGATAGACGACATCGTCCATTGCGAGCTGCATACCATCAAGGATTTCTGTGGATCCTCGGGCAAACTCAAGTTCAGGCTGGCCTGGTACCTTAAAAAGAATGCTTCCTCCAAAGCAATCGAAGAAAGCGTGGTTCTTGCTCAGCCAGTCCATTCCAAGCACAATATCAAAAGACGGCATAGGAAGGACTAAGAGTTGGGCATTCATCTCTCTGCCACGAATCACTATAGGGCCCGATCTACAAACTCGACTAACTGGTACAACTCCTCCTCCGGTAAGAATTCTAACACAACTAGATAATGGTGTAGAAGCAATATTGTGTTTGGCAATAAAACTATATGATATGAATGAGTGGGTGGCTCCCGTATCAAATAATGTCACAGCAGGAAAAGTAAAAGCAAGGGTAATACCTGCTATGACATCCAGGTCATCTACCTCCAATGCAAAAGCTCTCCCGTTCCTCTGCGGCTGTCCATGTCCAGTCCTCATATACTGCTCCTCCTGAGTGGGTAGCGGTGGTCCTCTCTGAAATCCTCCTGCTGCTGGGGGTCGAGGTGCTCCCGGTCCAGTCATCTGCTGTGCTGGCTTCGGTGCTGGAAGCGCTAATCTCTGAACTGGCGGCGGAAGTGCCTGCTGCATGGGGCAGTCTTTCACCATGTGCTGTCCAGAGCCACATCTCCTACACTGACCCAAGCGGGTCCGACAATCTCTCTCAACATGTCCGATCCTCCCACAATAATTACATTGGGGTTTTTCCGGAATCCGGTACGGTCCTGCTCGGTGTTGCTAATGCTGTTGTGCCAAGGGGCGTCTGATAGGTCCTCCCTGTTGTGTCCTGGCTGGTCCCTGCTGTATCCTTACTGATCCTTGTTGTGTCCTCAGCTGAGCTCCCCTTCCTCTGCTAATGGTTTCCTGAAATCTGGCCTCTGTCAGTAGTTCAGCATAAGAGACTCGGGACTGCGAGCTTGTATAATGTTGTAGCTCCTGGGTCAGTCCTCGATGAAATCTCTTAGCCTTAGCCAAGTTATTTGGTATCAAAGTAGCGTCATATTTGCTGAGTTGACTAAACTCAGCATCATACTCGTCCACGGTTCGGTTCCCTTGCTCCAAGTGAAGAAACTGATCATACAAGGTGTCCCTGACAGTGTCCGGAAAGTACTTTCCCTCGAAGCACTCCAAGAACTGCTCCCATGTCTGGTAAGTACCCAACTGGCGCTCCATGGATTCCCACCAGTGATGGGCATTACCATCTAGAAGCGTCCGTACACCCGTCATTCATAGGTCCGTAGGTAACTGCGATGCCTCCAGTAGCTTCTGTGTGTGAGTGATCCAGCTGGTAGTCTCCTCCGGGCTCTCAGTGCCCTTGTACTGCCTTGCACCCATCTGAACAAAATCCTTTACTGATCCAACCTTAGCTCGAGGTACTGGAGCTAGTGTTTGGGCTGGTACAGTAGCATGTGCAGCCATCCTCTCCAGTGCTGCCATAAATTCTTGTCTCTGTTCGGCTGCCTGCTGCCTCTGCTCGGCTGCCTGCTGCCTTTGTTCCTGTATCATCATCTGAAAGAATTGGAACATCTGCGCTTGGCCATCTTGCGGTACTGGGACAGGTGGAAGGTTCCCAATAGGTGAAGCGGGAAGGTCAGATGGAACTGGGGTGTGAGTCTGTCCATCTGGCCCCGGAAGCCTAGGAATTGTTGGGGTCCCTCCTTAAGTCTGACCATTGACTCCAGAAGTTGCGTCGCCATCAGCGACAGTACATCCATTCTGCAAATCCATCTCTCTGCAGTTGATGTACGAAACGATTAGAAAAGTACAGGAATCAAACAGGATGCAAGTATTAAATAGGAAGGATGAATTTCAATCAAGCGTGGATGAGATCCTTATACTCTATTCCTATTACGCAGGCTTGTTCGGTACAGTTACGTAACCGAGACAATATATTCTTGACCTGTATGGGCCACCACAAAAATATGTCACGCCCCAGTCCCAAAATACGTAGGACTAGGAATACGTAACACGCCAGCCGTATGTATACGAACTCCAATATATGGAAACCATATACACACGTACGCTGTACATGAATATCCAATCCACAGTGGTAAATATATGTCACAACAAGTCACACGCAGTTCTATATCTCATCCACAACACAAATAATAGAATAATGGAAATCAATAAATGAATATCAAAGAAGTAGTCTCAAATAGTAATCTCAAAGTGCAATAGTCGGGTGGAAACAAATCCACTGCAAATCGACTATAATAACTACTAAAGAGAGAAGAGAATAAACTCTAATATAAGAATAAATGTCTAGAAAAGAATAGCAACTAAAATCTCTAAACAGCTGCAATGAATCACATATAATCAGAAGGTAAGATCTCCTCAGGCTGATAGGTAGCATCAGGTCCAGGTCCATACTCCTGCGGGTACTCCTGCTCACCTATATCTGGAAGGGACCAGGTCCTCAGAGGGACGTAACAAGATACAAAAAGCACATGCCAATAAAGTACTAAAAAATGAACATCCATTGGGTCGCCTAACCGTCTAAGTGAATGCAGTTAAGAACACATTTCCCCACAAGTGAGCTATCTGGCTGAAAACTGGGATTTGGCATGGTTCTCTTTTGAAGATCCAGGGGCCCAAAGGCACGTCATCTTTTGAACGGCGGAGGCCCGCCAATGTATATATATGGGTCATCACCACCCGTATCTCCAGCGAAGAATCCGGGCGTCACAGAAAAAGTGTAAAGGAGCTCAAATGCGGTACTTGTTGTTCTCTCCACCCCATGCTCTAAGCATGTCATGTCCATGACACGATAAACCTCTAATAACCGCCAGGTCTACTAGCATGCAAAGTTTCTATTGGCAGTTATCCCTATCCGTCGCACGACCTATATGTACCGGGGGCCAGCCGAGTACGCAAGTCCGTGTCCTACATGTGACTCACACTCGTGTAAGAAATAGTGTCATGGCCAATGAAACATAAATGCCTCATGAAAATGGGGTAGTCTCATAAAGTAGGTCTAATGCATATACATAAGTAAAAACATAGTACGACGACACCGTCGTTGCACCCAAGTTTCCTTGGACGCGCAGTTTATATAACAGTTAAAATAAATGAACTAAATAAGCAGAAAATAAACATGCATGCCTCATATGGAATGTAAAAACAGTACAATGGCAAGGTATACTTGCCTGGCAAGAATCTGTAAAGTGTACGCGCCCAAATGTCAAGGACACTGAACCTGGAACTAAGGACTCCAAACAAACGTCTCCGGATGCTGAAATAAACATCACCAACGTTTCCGGAATGAGCAAAATAGCTAAAAAGCATATCCCTTTCGTCCAATTTGGACACAGGGGCAAAACGGTAATTTTGGGCAAAAGTGGGGTCCACGTGTGGCCCACTTTGCACCGAAAAGCGTGCCGAGGGTAACAGTCTCTAAATGGGATAAACTATAGGTCAAACAAATCTAGATGTCAATACGAACTCAACGGTATGTCCAAATGTGGATTCCGATGAGCCGAACAAAATTTGGTCCAAAAAGTCAACTGTGGGACCCGCCAATTGGCGATCTGGTCAACCGTCTCAAAAATGCGTGAAAATTGGGTCACAGGACCAGCGCGTTACCACGAGTCCAGTGGCGCAAGTTTCGTCGCAATCTGACAATCGTGCACAAAATACTCGCGAGTTCCACAAAAGTGGCGACACGAAATGTGTCCGCGGATACGGTCTGATTCCGGCGCGCACACGCGTCCAAATCAGTCCCCACGAATTTTCACGTGTCCCGTTATGCTGTGTGCACCATTTGGTACACTTGGCACACGGCGGGGCGGTCCCGGTTGGCGGAGCGCGCTCCGTTCTCCAACTTTTGGAAAACCGGAAAAAGTGGGTGCGCACAGTTTTTGTGACGAACATAACTATGTCCACAGCAACTATTAGCCTAGGGTTATTATACAGAAAATAAACTAGATCATGTAATCTACAGGTATCAAAAAGAATCACCGAATTCGGATCTCTGTGGTGGGAGATACGAACTCGGCAACATGGGTGGTCAATATGGAATTCTGCGATTGCAGAATTCCGTCTGCTCGTCCAACTTTGGACGCTGTTTTTCACCTAGGGGCACACGTATTTCGAGGTTGACTATAAAACAAATACTGGAGAGGGTTGAGGGAAGATCATACCTATGAAAACGGATCAGCGTTTGGTCGAGCGAGTCAACAGGAATTCGTGCCGGAGCGAAGGTGCCTCGAGTGGGAGACTGCAGTTCGCGATGTCGGCGTCGACGGGATGATTGGATGGCTTGGGGAGGCTTCTCTGGCTGTGGTGACGGCTATAGATGGGAAGAAGAAGTCTGGGGATTTAAGTTAGGGTTTTGGAGAGTTTATTATAGATATATATATATATTATAAATATTATGAGAGAGGGGGTTGACGAGCGGGTTGGAACGCGGATACGGTCTGGGAAGTGGGCGGCTCCTTCGGGCTGAGTGGGACATATGTAATCCGCTGAAGGGTGCTAATAGCATAAAGTGAATTGCAACTATGCTGCTGAAGAAAGTTTCCTAAGAAACTTAAGTAATATAAGTAGTAGACTATAGTATATTATATTATTATTATTGTTATTATTAGTAGTATTATTATTATATACTAATTAGTATTATTTAATTCTATTATTTTCTTTTCCTTTCTTTCTTTTAAAATATATATACATATATATATATATTTGTATATACATATATATATATATATACTCATAAGAAAATTTATAGAATAGGGTATTGCACATCGTTAGGCTAGCAACTGCTCAAGGGGTCTCCTACATGGAATAAATTCCGAAAAATTCCTGAAGGTCCCATAAGTCATCTAAGGGCCCGAACACCTAATATAAAAATTATTAAAAATCTATTTCTCCTATTTAGACCTAATTACTACAATTTAATTAATAATTAATAAATAAAAAGGGTTTATACGATTTTCTAGGAAGGGGGTTTTACACTGCGGTACGTGCCGTGTGTTTCCGTGTCCGGAGCTACGGTTTTATTTTGGACAGCCCACGCGTCGAACATTGTCTTTAAACTGTGTCACACTAGTTGGTTATGATAGAGTACCCTGTCGTGCACTTGTACTTTCTGTTTACTTGGCATGTTGTATTTCTGTACCTTGTTACGTCCCTCTGAGGACCTGGTTCCCTGCCAGTTTTGCAGCATAGATAATTACGGAGCATTTGGAGTTGCTGTTGGAGGCGCATGTCTGGCGAGCATGGTACCAGGTACTCACATCTTATCTACCGGCATTATGGTTATTGTACATTAATTATTCATCTGCTGTTGTAGCCTAGTTTTATAGACTCATACTTCTTCTCGAGTCTATTCGAGTTAATGTGTTATGGGGCGGCCGACTCTAGCACATTTAGCTCTTTCTTGTATACTGATGTACATTGTAGATTGAGACATAGAGGTTTACATTTATAGAATATCTAGATAGTGCCCTTTATATTACAGCTTATACGTATTCGAGTCAGACCAGAGTCTGGTCGAATGCGTAGCTGGCGTGTCACGTATTCCTGGTCCTACGTAATTTGGGACTGGGATGTGACATTAGGAACAACCCTTGGTTATGTAGGAACACCCCTTGGTCATGTAGAAATATTTCTATTATAAAGTCAAATGTAATCATGAAAAGGTTTCTACATAACCAATGGGTGTTCCTAACCATGAATTTGATAAAATTCAGAGAATTATCTAGTATTTTGGTAGCCTCCTTGGAAAATTTTGAATTTGGACACAAAAGAGATGAGTATGACACAATCTTCTAGCAAGTTCCTCTCTTATGGATTTTTTTTGTGATCCCCAATGCTCTAGGCCTTCATGATGGTGAGAATGAGTAGAATTGGAAGTGGATTAAGTAAAATTGGTAGAAAATTGGATTTGCTTAGGAAGGAAGAAGCTTTGGGAAAAATGAGACTAATGAGTGAAATGAATGGATGGACCCTAAATTGAACTTATCTCTTATAGAAATGTTTGATCATGTCAATATATCAAGTTTGCCCCTCTCCATTTTTCATGAATGGAATCTAATTAACTAAAGGAATGAATCTCTACAACTAATATAAATATTCTCTTAATGACAACTAAACTTAATTAATTCTAATTACTAAACTCATGACTAAAATAATTAGCACTAACTAACACTTGAAAATTCTAATTGACTAGCCACAAACTAACACATCTAGGCAATCACTAATATAAAATAATATATAAAAATTTTAACAATATACAAAATTATCAAAATATCCCTATGGTAAAAAGTGGTATATATATATATATATGGTGTGTGTGTGTGTGTGTGTGTGTGTGTGTGCAGGTTTTATGTTCTTGAGTCAGTTTGTAATTCTTCTTTGTAACCTCGAGACTAACATATCATCCTTTGTTGATTTTAGGATTATTTACGCTAACTTTTTCTATGTTTTATGTTTATTATAAGGACATCCCTTATTTTAAAATAATTACACTGACATCCCCTATGCTTTATGTTTTATTTTTAAAATAAGGATGGTTAGTGCGATAATCATTTATATAAAACATAAAATCCATGAAAGATCCGTGTAATTATTTTTAAAATAAGAAAGATTCGTGTAATAAACATAAAACATAGGGGAGGTTAGTATACATAACTATTGATTTTATATCTTCTTCTAATTGTAAATAGTCCAATGCTTTTCAATCATACAAACATATAGTGGGTGCAGACATTACCCGTAGTCATTCTAAATGAAGAAATATATAAGTATTTCGTTATTGGGGGTTGTATGTTATTATTATAAAGAATATTTTAGCAAATGTCTTCATTCAAATTTTACAAATTAGAATAAATTTTTACTTTTTTGAAAATCTACCAAATACCTTCATTTTTTTGTAAAATCGGTTGAAATAGTGGGGTATCCTTTAAATTTTTAATTGTCCCATACAAAGGAGTGGGGCATTTGGTTGTTTAAAAAAAGAGGTGGAAGTATATGCTAATTTGTATAATTTGAATGAAGGTATTTGCTAAAATATTCCTTTTTATTATAATTAATTCTAATACTTTTAGTAGACAAACATTTTAGCAACAATGTGTTGAACATGAAATTTTTGTAGATTTGTCTAAATAAGAAAACATAATTTTTTTTTTATTGAGATGACTTTTGGTGTAGATTGAAAATAAATTAGAAATAAAAACAAAATTATTGGGAGGGGGATTTGAACCCACACCCTTTCGGACCAGAACCTTAATCTAGCACCGGCCATTTCAACTTAATAATACATATTAAATTGTGCGTTTCCTATATTTATTGTACAGTTGTACAGAATCTTGAAGCCAACCATCTCCTTTTAAATATATAAATCCAACCAATGATTAATAAAAGATATAACAACCATTATATTTATTAATAATGTGTACGTGTATTATACGTGCATAAAAAAAATACTAAAAAATTATTATAATTATTGTCGTTCATAGCAATCGAACTCAAACAATCAAGAAAAATATATCCCACCTTAATCACTTGAGTTGGAATTATTTTATATTAAATAAATAATATTAGGTAGTTTAATAATTAGATTTTTTTAAAATAGTGGAGTATTTACAAACGGCTTAGACGGCTCAATTTTAAGCCATTTCTAAGTCTCATTATAAGAGTAGAAATAACAAATGTAAGAAGAACACGATTTGAAGAAGCTGTCGGTTCGGTCGAAGTTTTAGTCAAAATTTTAAATCTAATTCGGCCTAAAACTCGGTCTGAGTTGGACCGGACCGAGCTTCAATTAGTTGGAGAAATTATTCATTGGAATTGGCTCACCACGTAACAGTGGTGAATAAGAGCATCCATAGTGGAAGATTTTTCAAGTATTACAATTTGACTTTAGTCAAATTTTATTGAACTTAAAAGTTGCAATGGACACTTGTGCATACTTGAAAATTGCTAGAAAACTAGGAGATACTCCATATTTGGAGCGTCTCATAGCTCCTCTATATTAATTGTTGGGCCCACCAAAAATAACAAACATGAAAGAAAATATAAAAGGAGAAAAGAGAAAAAATCTTACCAAATAGGGAAACAAAATAAAAAAAATGAGGGAGAAAAAAATATGAGATTAATTTGGAATGTTTATTTGGAGTGTACTATTGTATGCCAATATCATGAAGACACTCTAAAAGTGATAATTTACACACTTTTTAATCATTTGGAGTATATGTTTGAAGTATCCCAACTGTAAATGCTCTAATGAGTCTGTCCAATAATATAATAACACATAATAATATGTTACTAATTTAGGTAATCATGTATTAATGACATTTGACAATTTCTACTAAAAAAGTTATGAGCTATTTGTATTTACCTCCATTACTATTTTCTAATTTTGTTTCTAGTCTTAATTTTATCACTGTTGTCCCAATTTCTCAAGAGTTTATTGTTTAGTAACGAAAGTAAATATTATTATTATTATTATTATTTTATTTTTGTTTAGAAACGAGGGTAATACAAATAACACTTGAAAAGAAATGATGAAATAGGAGTAGTAATAAATTAAAAAAGAGAGGAGGAAACAGGATTAGAGATTAGTAATGAACAACTAAATACAAATAACTTAAAAACTGTTAAGCTATAACTAAAAAAGAAAGTAATGTCAAATATCATTAAATATGGTTAAAACTAGTAAGATATTATACTAGCATATATTGTTATACTAGTGGATGGACTCCTCCTCATTCACCGGTCCCCACAACGTGGTGAACCCGTTCCACTGAATAATTTCTCAAAAAATTGAGGATAGCCAGAACATATAATCACCATCGACAACAACATCTGTGATTCTTGCAAGCAGGTCGTGGCTGTGTCTCACTCCAATCTACTTCTCTTCTGTGTTGGCTAATGTACTTTTCGTCTCATAATAAACCAGCACCTTCTTACAATTATATCAAACAAATAAATGCAAAATTATATAAAAATATATATATTACAATATACCAGCCGGGAATCGAACCCGGGTCTGTACCGTGGCAGGGTACTATTCTACCACTAGGCCACTGGTGCTTGGATGAGAATGTTTAAAATATTACTAAATATATTCATAATTCACTATATTTCACCACTTTATTGTTTGTTCTTAGTGAAGAAAAGAACATTAAGCATATCCATACTCAATACTATCAATTGCTGCATAAGAACTACTCAACATTGAGAATTTTCACTAAGTTAGTAGCGTTCCCCAGTTGGTCCCCCTTCGAGATTCAGCCTCCATGTAAAACCTCTTTAGTGTATTTCTTAAATCTATTTTCTGCACATCTCTACTATTATAATATTGCTTAGAAACAGCTAAAAAATGAGCTTGTCCTCGCTTATTAATTTAAAATTATTTTCAACTATCGTAGTTCTTTCTCACGTAGTTGAAAAATAAAAAAATAAACCTAAATCCTTCTAATTACCTGAACATATTAAATCTTAAAATATATTCAATATTTAAATTATATTTAAACTAACTTATTGATATTATCTAACTAAACATATATTCAAAATTCTAAAGACATATTTATAAAATATCATAATTAAAATATATTCAAATCATATTTAAAATATTCTAACAAAATTTAAATTTCTATCTAATTTTTTCAGTAATATCACAGATTTTTTCTCTTTGTTACATGCAACGTACGTGAACGTAACTATTTTTTTTAATAAGCTTACTAAATTATTATAAATAATTGAATTTTCATATTTAAAGTTGTGTTTGTTGGTTTTGGGGAACAAAACGCAAAAATCGTTACCCCAAGCAAAGAGATTCTGAGAGAACCAAAGTAAATCACACGAAAACTAACTTGTTAAAATCACAAGAAAAGCAAAACACACAATCTATTTTGACGTAGAAAACTCTTGCAGAACAAAACCACAGGACGATCGGAGTCCAACTCTTGAAAAAGCCTTCAGTAATGAATTAGAAAAAGATACCCTCTACAAACTTTTCCACCGATCCAACTTGATCACCACAACTACTCAAAGTAATGAAAATTAATTACAAGAGGTTACCAAAGAACGGATATTACAAGAACAATCATCCGAAGCGATCTTCCTTCGAAATAGCCACAAATCCCTCTTTCTATTCTTCGAAAATTGCAAACTTGAGAACTCTCTCTCTTTGATCTTTCTCTTTGGTAGATGTGATAGAAATTTAGGGATAGAAAAAGCCTATTTAAACCATCTTAAATATGGAGCAATCTTGATCGTTGATTAGATCCAACAGTATAAATAAAACATCCAAATTCGGTCTCAACCCCGACATCGGTATACCGATGGTATATTGCAGTATACCGAATCAAAGTTTCTAGAGTGAACATCTGCAGGTTTAGCGAAAATGATATATCGGCGGTGTTCCGTGGACAGTATACCAGTGAGACTGTAGTTTTCCCATTTTGATGCTAAAATTTTCTTCTTTCACTACCAGAAAAAGTCAAATTAGCGACGTCTAAAAATATTGCTAATAAACGAAATGACGTCGCTAATTTGGTTTAGTGACGTAATTAGCGACATTATAAAGTTGTCGAAAAAAACCAAGTCGCAAAAAAAAATGTCGCTAAACGTCGCTATACCGACGTTTTTAGCGACTTTAATGTGTCGCAAAATTTAGCGACGTTTAGCGACGCCGAGTCACTAAATAGCGACGTTTATTAAAGTCGCTAAACGTCGCTGATTAGCGACTTATATAGCAACGTTACACCGACGTCTTTAATGACCTGGCTATTCTGCCATGTCAGCAATTGGCGACGTATAGCGACGTTTTTAGCGACGTCATTAGCGACATATTTAGCGACTTGTTACAGCATCGCTAATTAGCGACTTATTTAGCGACGTAACTTAACGTCGCTAAATGTCGCTAAAAATGTCGCTAATTTTAAAAAAAATAAAAAAATTAGTGTCCAGAAGGAATTGAACTTGGGGCTACTTAGATTAATCTACTGGTTGAAACGATTTGGTCCGATCCAGTGTCTTGTCCAAATCAATCTTCGGTTAGCTTTTTAAAACCCTGGTTTGAAGATTATATGCAATTATTTGTTTTCTCTCCACTTGCTATTTATTACATCATGCCTATTATAACATGTATGAGATTAAGTTCTTCCAGACATTTTAATGCTCTCAAGGCCATGGTTTCTTTCTCTCCCAAAATGCATATAATTAATATGTATTTTCCAATGTTTCGTTATAATGTTCATAATATACAATCGCATCCTAAATAATAATAAAAATAACTATACTACTGCGGATCTGCAGGAGGCTGACCACCGGCGCGCTTGAAGGATAAGAACTCCTCATACTCGTCCCGTAGAATCGACACCGATGTCGATGGTGAAGGCAGTGACGTCGGTGGAGGCCGTGCCCGCTCCAAGTCTACGAGTCGCTGGTTGTAAGAATCCAGGGTAGATAACAGCCTCGTACTGCTATGACCCATTGAATCCTGCATCCTCGTCAGCTTCTCGCCCATCGATAGCTGTGACGCCTGCAGGTCCATGATGTTGTGGTCATTGGAGGCTCTAATATCATTTTTCAAATCCCGTAGCTCCATCATGCTGCGGTCGAGCATATCCAATCGTGCGATGAGCATCGGATCGTCCGCCTGCGATTGGGACCGGGGCTGCTCCTCCATACTTTGCAGCAACTCATCACGGAGAGACGCAATCTGACGGTCAACGGCCTCCTAGACTCTGGCCGACGACTGCGAGGGCTGCGACTGCGAGGGATGTGTGGAATGCGCAGCTGTCGGGGAGGCCCTAGATGACTGCGTCGCAACCAGGGCGCCATAGGAGCCCGTACCGTAGTACGTACCCCTCTGGAGATCACCAGCTGCGGTCACCCACAGGTCGTCCGCCGACAGAGATGGAGCGGGCTGCGACGAAGTACCAGCCTCTCCAGGTGTAGGTGCACTAGCAGTCGCCCGCTCACGCAGCCTAAGATACTCGGCCTAGAAAAGGTTTAGAAACTCGATAATTGCCTAAGTTATATTAAAATTAACACAAAGTAAAGTAATACTTACATAGGTTTGTGAGGCCCTCTCATCAATGAAATTTCCGTCCTTGCGATGGGTGGCCAAGAAGACGGTCACCATGTTTGCATCCTCCCCTCTCTGTACCTGTTAAAAATATATTATTTATTACTAAACTTAAATATTTTTTCCAAGTACCATTTTATGGTACTTATATTAAAATAATATATTTTAAAAGAAAAAATATACCAAACGACGGAAATATTCCGTCATCGGAATCGAGCCACCACACCGCTTGGCAGCATTCTGCCTAGCCGTCTTGGCCTTCTTAGACCTTTTTTGTAGCTCGGATCGTCGAATCTAGCCCTCATCGCAGTCCACTGCTCAGGCGTGATCCAACCTTGGATCGATTTTCTTGTACGATCACGAGCCTTCTGGTCATCCAGAGCATCTCGGATAAGCTTGGCGGCAACGGTAGGAAAGAGCTGCTCGATCAACTCGGCCCGGTGCGAAGGATAAAAATATGTTTGCTATAATAAATAATTCATTAAGTTAGCATCACGAATAAGTTATATAATATGCATAAATTAGAGGATTTATTTAATATACTTTTACCTGGAAGTGCGCAAACCAGAACGCCTTCCTCTCCTCCGGAGCCTCAGAGTAGTTGATCCAAGGGCCACTGTAGTTGTTCCTCAGAAATTGGCCTAGGCGTCTCTGAACCGACGATGGACGATATCTATACAGAGATAATAATTTAGATTACTGAAAAAGTCAATATACGATGAATAAAGAGAAACACAAATATATACTAAACCATCTAATTGACTTACTTTGTACCGTCGGCCCAAATCTCTGTCCTCGTCTCCTCCGGAGGTGCGCATGGAGGATCTTGCTGATGCTGGGACAACGTGGGCACGACCTCCTCGACATGCTCATCTGTCCCCATGGTTCCGTCAGCAGGAGGAACGTTGGACGAGGGTGTACTATCACGCCAGGAACTACTCGTCCCAACAGTCGTAGATGTGAGTGATCGATATACTGGAGTACTGGGCGACGATGATCCGAAACCAACAGTAGGCAGTACCGGAGTGACACTCTGTCTACCTCGGGACCTGCCGAATCCTCCGCGTCGTCCTGTCATATCTGATAACAACATATGATGAATATAGAGAAACACAAATATATACTATATTCTACAGTCGAAATATGATGCATATCTCAAAGCATTCTACAGTCAAAATATAATACATATATTCGTTAATGGGTACATCTACTTCGTCAATTTTCCAACCTTGATCTATATTCTACAGTCAAAATATAGTTACATTCTACATGCAATATTTTTTATTTTCAATCATCTTCAGAAAATTCATCTTGTTCACCTTCGTCGTCCTGCTCTTCCTCTTCCTCGTCTTCACTTTTATCTACTTCGTCGTCCTCTTCGGATAATTCTACATCTTTTATATTATTACTCGTGTAATGAGTAACTTCCGTTGAGTCCACATCTACAATATTTATTACAAGAGGTAGATCGTCCTCCTGATAAGCTATTTCGTCAATGTCAAAGGTATTTCTAGCTTTAGTCTTGCATACTGCCCACCAATCCGACCTCGCTGTCCCCCGTCTAGGATAGGTTGTGAAGTACACGAGCTGAGCCTGACTTGATAGAACAAATGGTTCGTAGCCTTGATATCTACGCTTGTAGTTTATATCTACAAGACCATGCTTGTCAATTTTCCAACCTTGATCTTGAATCGGATCGAACCATTCACACCTGAATAGCACGATATTAGCAGGTTCTGTGCCATAATTATATGTCAACTCCATAATCTCTCGTAAGATGCCAAAAAAATTATTGCCCGGATTGACGTCTTTGTAGTTTGAAGATTTGATACACAAACCACTATTTTTCGTGGAATCAAGATCCAGAAAGCTGTCTCTGATAGGAGCATTTGTTGACTTGAACCTGAACCCATTCACACAGAAACTTGGCCATATTTTTACGGCAGTAATTGGTCCCTTGGCTAGAGTTCTAATAGATTCAGTCTCGGGTGATATTAGACGATCGACCTAAATACCAAAGTAGCGATAGTAAGTTATTTGTTTTGCAAGTGCAGAAATAAAAAGTAATTACCAAGCATCTTACATATGCGCTCAACCAAGAAGGAAAATGGCATCTCATATCTTGTTCTACTTCTTCGTCTGTTATGTAGGGTCTAACCGACCTCAACTCATCATTATATGTGCTGAAAAACAATGAAGCAACTGCTGATTAGTAGCATAATAGTATCTTATACTATTACATTGAGATAATGTAAACGTGGACGTATTAATTACTTACCCCTCTAGCTTCTCCACTTTATCCTCATCGCAATTGAGTAATATATACAATTGAGCAGCCCTTAGCTCATCGTCATTCAAATATCTTTTCTTCATTTTTCCCGAAGGCTTTCCGGACGCATTGAATACTTTGAGTATTGCATCATTAGATTCCTGATATGCGTCATCATTTCTGGGAGCTTTCGTCCTATTAGTAGCAACATGCGGTTTGAAATACGTCGAGCAAAAGTTTGTAATCTCCTCGAGAACATAAGCTTCACAAATAGAGCCTTCAACCCATGCCTTATTTTTTACCTTTCTCTTTAGGTGATTCAGATGCCGCTCGAAGGGGTACATCCACCGATAACCGACAGGACCACCAACACGTGCCTCATAGGAAAGATGAATTGGCAAATGCTCCATAGAGTCGAAGAATCCAGGAGGAAACACCTTCTCGAGCTTACATAGTGTTACCGCAATGTCCCTCTCTTGCTTTTCTAGACGATCGATGTCACGCTCCAGTCCCAAATACGTAGGACTAGGAACACGTAAGCATGCCAGCCGCATGGATATGGCAACTCCAATATATGGAAACCATAACCCATACGTACGCTGTAATATGAATATAAACTCACATGTGGTATAAATAATGTCACAAGTCACAGATATGCTAATCTCATCCACACAACAAGTCATAGAAAAGAAATACTAACTAGAATAAGGAGTCTGAAATATCTAAAATAATAGTCGGGTGGAGACAAATCCACTACCAATGACTATATCCAAAACTAAAATGAGAGAGGAGTATAAAATCTCCAATATAAAATAATGTGAAGATAGAAGTGTATCAGCTAAAAGAATCCATCGCTAGATAATCAACGATGCACAGAAGGTAAGATCTCCTTGATAGAAAATAATGCGTCAGGTCCAGGCCCGTACTCCTGCAAATACTCAAGAGCAGATACACCTGGCAGAGGACCAGGTCCTCAGAGGGACGTAACAAGATACAGAAAATACGAGCCAACTTGAATACAGTAAACATGCATATAATGTGAAAATAAATAAGTACGCTGTACAAGACAATCTATATGAATGCAAGTGAGGACAACTTTTTGACGTATGGGCAAGGGTAGGCTACTCGATCTACCTCACAACTCACACACACGTCAATGGACATCAGAAATCGACATACCGCGGGGGTAGCGACCAGCGAGACTCCAGAAATCGATATACCGCGGGGGTAGCGACCAGCGCAACACACGCCCGTAGTGCGAGCTATATACTACGGTTTACCAGAGTGGTTAAAAGCCCATACGCCTAATGATTGTCCTCTATGATACTAAGTGCCATGTGTGTGTCAACATATCTAATACATAGTAATGACTGAAAGAAAACTACACATGCAAGAACTATACAGAAATGAAATAAATAAACAGAAATATAAATAGCATGCAAAGCACTGTAAACAATTTGGCAAGGTATCTTGCCTGGCAAGAAGCTGCAAAATGTAGTGTCCCAATGTCAACACCAAGAGTCAGAAGCTACGGCCTCAGAATGAACGTCTCCGGATGCTGAAATAAACATCACCAACGTTCCCAGAATGAGCAAAATAGCTAAAAAGTACATCCCTTTCGTCCAATTTGGACACAGGGGCAAAATGGTAATTTTGGGCAAAAGTGGGGTCCACATGTGGCCCATTTTGCACCGAAAAGCGTGCCAAGGGTAACAGTCTCTAAATGGGACAAACTATAGATCAAACAACTCTAAATGTCAATACGAACCCAACGGTATGTCCAAATGTGGATTCCGATGGGCCGAACACAATTTTGTCCAAAAAGTCAACTGTGGGGCCCGCCATTTAGCGATCTGGTCAACCGTCTCAGAATTGCGTAAAAATTGGGTCACAGGACCAGCGCGTTACCACGAGTCCAGTGGCACAAGTTTCGTCGCAATCTGACAAGCGTGCACAAAATACGTGCGAGTTCCACAAAAGTTGTGACACGGGATGTGTTCGCGGATACGGCCTGATTCCGGCGCGCACACGCGTCCGAATCAGTCCCCACGAATTTTCATGTGTCCGATTTATGCTGTGTGCACCATTCGGTACACTTGGCACACGGCGGGGCGGTCCCGTTTGGCGGGGCGCGCTCCGTTTTCCAACTTTTGAAAATCTGGAAAAAGTGGGTACGCGCAGTTTTGTGACGAATATCATTATGTCCACAGCAACTAATAGCATAGGGTTATTTTACAGAAAATAAACTAGGTCAGGTATTCTACAGGTATCAAAAAAAATCACCGAATTCGGATCTCTGTGGTAGGAGATACGAACTCGGCAATATGGGTGGTCATTCTGGAATTCTGCGATTTCAGAATTCTGTCTGCTCGGCCGACTTGGGCGCTGTTTTTCACCTAGGGGTACACATTTTCCGAGGTTGGCTATAAAACAAGTATGGAAGAGGGTTGAGGGGTGATCATACCTATGAAGACGGAACAGCATTTGGTCGAGCGAGTCGACGGGAAATCACTCCGGAGCGAAGGTGCCTCGAGTGGGAATCTGCAGGCGCGAGGTCGACGTCGACGGGATGGTTGGATGGCTTGGCGGGGCTTCTCTGGCTGCGGTGACGGCTCTAAATGGGAAGAGAAGGTCTGGAATTTTAGGTTAGGGTTTTTTGGGAGAGAAAAAATATATATATATATTATATAGGAAGAGAGAGAGGGATGGTTGGATTCTAGGAGGTGAAGGGGGTCGGGTCTTTAGCTATAGGGGCTGAAGTGCTGAAGGGTCTGGGATGCAATTTACTAAGGAATGAAGTGGGCGGGTTGGCATTGCTACGGCTGAATGGTTCAGTCTTAGCAAAAGTAATGGGAATGGCATTGTTATTATCATTATTATATTAGCTTAAGTATTATTAGTATATTAATTATTCTTTATACTTCTTTTTATTTTCTTTTCTTCTTAAATATATATATATACATATATATATATTTGTATATTTATATATATATATATATATATATATATATATATATATATATTCACATAAGAAAATTTATAGATTAGGGTAATGCACAATATTAGGCTAGCAACTGCTTAAGGGGTCTCCTACATGGAATAAATTCCAAAAAATTCCTGAAGGTCCCATAAATCCTCTAAGTGCCCGAACACCTAACATAAAAATTATTAAAAATCTATTTCTCCTATTTAGACCTAATTACCATAATTAAATTATTAATTAATACAAAAAAAATAATAAATACAATTTTTAAAAATAGGGGTTTTACAATCGACGAGCAACTTAGTACAACAAAGATCTCTGAAGAATATGCTCAGCTCTGTCAATGGGTCCCAAATGACCTGCGGTAAGAATTCCCGAAATGCAATCGGAATTAACCTCTCCATGAATACGTGACAATCGTAGCTCTTCATACCCACCAGTTTGTTCTTCTTGAGGTCGACGCATCTTCTCAAGTTCGACATGTACCCGTCTGGAAACTTTCGACCCTGAATCCACCTACAAAGTCTACCTTTATCCTCTTTATCCAGTGAGAAAAATGACTTAGATTGCTTTAACTTTCCATTCCCCTCCTCTATCAAATACAATGCAGGACGTCTACATATTTCTTCTAAGTCCAACCTGGCATTCGGATTATCTTTCGTCTTCCCCTTTACCTCCATTACAGTATTAATTATGTTATCAAACACATTCTTCTCGATATGCATGACATCAAGGTTATGTCTGATCAGATTGGTGCTCCAATATGGCAGATCCCAGAATATACTCCTCTTCGTCCAGTTATGGGTGCGACCAAATTCGTCACACTTGTACCCCTTAGCAGGCTCTTCGATAGCACTTGGTAAATCTTTTACCTCTTCCCATATCGTGCATCCGGGCCACCTTGGCGGTGGATTGGCCTTCTCCACAACTCTCGTACAAAAAGCATTCTAGTTCCTCCGGTACGGATGATCCTTCGGCAAAAATTGTCGATGACAATCGAAGAAGCACGGTTTGCCTCCGTGTTTCAAACGAAAAGCCTGAGAACGGTCCATGCAATATGGACATAAGAGACGACCATGGGTGCTCCATCTCGATAACATTCCATAGGCCAGAAAGTCGTTGATGGTCCACATAAGTGCTGCCCTCATCTGAAAATTTTGCTTTCTAGAAGCATCGTACGTGTTGGCACCTACTTCCCACAGCTGATTCAACTCATCTATCAAAGGCTGTAAATACACATTGATGTTCCTCTTCGGATTGTTCGGACCCGGGATAATAACGGTTAGGAACATATACGGAGTCTTCATGCACATCCAAGACGGTAGATTGTACGGAGTGACGATCACAGGCCAACACGAATACTGGGAGCCCGAAAGTCCGAATGGGGTAAAACCGTCAGAGGAGAGCTCCAATCTGACATTACGCGCTTCCTCGACAAAATGTGGATACTCTCGATCAAAGTGCTTCCATGCTTCTCCATCGGATGGATGATCCAATACTCCTTCGATCTGTTTTACTGAACTACCCATACAAAGAAACCCAAGCTCTCCACTGACTGATACACTGAGGTATTACTGCCAACACAGTGCACATACAGTGAAGACACAGTAAAGAACCCGACTCCCTGTGTAAATCAGTTCCATGTCAATGTCTGTGTTAGTGTGTGTGTGTGTGTATCTGCGTCTGTGTGTTTGTGTCGTGTGTGTCTGTTAGTGTCTGTCTGCGTGTGTGTATCTGTGTGCGTGTGTCGTGTCTGTGTGCGTGTGTCATGTCTGTCCAGTCATCAGTTGTGTCAGTATCACATGAGAGAGAGAGAGAGAGAGAGAGAGAGAGAGAGAGAGATTACCTAGAGCTCGAGGAGGAGGAGGGGGTGTCGGAGTAGCCGCAGCTGTGGAGAGCCGGTCGCCGGAGGGGGGGGGTGGGAGAAATCGAAAACTTTCAAAATTTTCGACAGATGGGGGAAAAGAATCTGAGCCCTAATTAACCAAAAATTAGTGACGTTTAGCGACGTCTTATAAAAACGTCGCTAAATTAAAATTTAGCGATGTCAACGAAGTCGCTAAACACATTGCTAAATATTTTTGACATATACGTCGCTAACTACGACGCTAAACATCGCTAAATCAGATATATTAGCGACGTTTAGCGACCTTAATTGAACTTATAGCGACTCATCTTTTAAAATCTTAATAAAAGTCGCTGAACGTCGCTAAATGTCGCCATTTAGCGACGATTTTAATGGAGTCGCTGATTTAGCGACGTTTATACCAGGAGTCGCTAAAATACGTCGCTAATCCTGCTTTTTCTAGTAGTGTTTGTAGCCTTCGACTCCCCGAACTTCTTTGACACACAGATGACGTTCGTCGCACTCTGGAGTATTCTTCACATAGGCTGGAAACCTCAACCAAAACTAATAAATTTTTTTATTCCCAACTAAGTGAGAAGCTATGTGGGAATATCAGCTCCATTGTGGTAGAACCTTTGTTGGTAGAACCTTTGTTGGTAGAACCTTTATGGTAGAACCATTCTAACCATCCTCTTGTACTCAATCTATCTTGGTAGAACCTTTGTGGGAATATTAGCTCCATTGTCCTCTGTATGAACCTTCTCAAGCGTCAAGTCCTTCTCCCCAAGCATATATCATATCCAATGATTCCGAGTTATAATATGCTTGGACTGATTATGAAACATCGGGTTCTCTCCAAGATAAATTTCACTATGGTTGTCATAAAATAAAACATACTTCTCTTGCTTAAGCTTATTTTATGCAAAATTTCTTCATACATTGTAACTCCTTGCAAGCCTCCATCGCCGCAATGAACTCTGCCTCTATTATAGACAAAGCAACACACTTTTACAACCGCGAATGCCACAAAATTGTTTCACCAGCAAACAACATAACGTAGCCCAAAGTTGATCTCCTAGTATCCATATATCCAGCTATATCAGCTTCAGTGTACCCAACCAGCTTCGGTTTGTCTCTACCAAATTAAATCTCCAAGTAGCATTTCCCTGAAGATTTTGAAGTATCTAATTGTACGTACCCTTCATTGATTAAAAATATACCTGCTAACCACACCAACTACGTGAGAAATATCTGGCCTTGTACACATCATAGCATACATTAAACTTTTCATAGCTGAAGCATACAAAACTTGCTCCATATATCTTCTTTTTCATCCTCGGTAGATGGATACTGCTCCGTAGTAAGTTTAAAGTCAGCTACAAGGGGCTTACTCACTTTCTTCGACCGATCCATCCCGAAACGTTGAAATAATCGATGAATGTACTTCTTTTGGGACAACAAAAGCAACTTGGTCTCTCTCTCTCTCTCTCTCTATATATATATATATATATATATATATATATATATATATGTGTGTGTGTGTGTGTGTGTGTGTGTGTGTCTTGATTGATCTATATCCCAAGAATAGTCTTTATTGTGTCTAAATCATTTATAGAGAAGGTCGCATGCAACTAGCGCTTCAACTCTGCTATTTATGTGGCATTTTGACCCACCAATAACATATCATAAACATAGACCAATAAAATAATAAAATCATCCACTTCACAAACACACAATGGCCCGATATCGTACATGCATAATCATGCTCATCCACAAATGACTCAAACTTTTTGTACCACTATAACGTAGCCTCTTTCAGGCCATATAATCTTTTCTTCAACTGACAGACTAAATATGACTTACCATAATCTAGTCGGCACCGACAAACCGAGCCTCGGTGAATGATCGGGATTTGAGGCACTACAGTAAACTCCGGCAAGAAGTATCTGGTGAGTTCCATCTGCTCCGACAGCACCTCGCTGCATCTAGCCTCGAGTCAACCACATCGACGAGTGTTCTAATGAACGGGTCCACCAGAGCATTACCTCTAGTCAACGAACTTCGAGGAGTGCTTCGTCTTCTTCGATGACTTTAGAACTTTTCCATCAGTAAGTCCTTTGTTCCATATCGTTACTCTGCATAGATCATTTCTGCATGATCGATCCTTATCTTGATGTTCCTGGCATTGAATTGTGTCCCCTTCCTCTATATGACCTCCAATAGCCTTCTAACGTCGGATGATGCACGTCGGCCGATTTGTAGTGGACTCCGGCGGATACAGAACTTCGATACTATTGTTGTCACTGCTCGACGGCGACGGTTAGGTATCTCCCGAAGCTGCTGAAAACTGGACGTCGATCGTCTCCACTGGATCCATAGGAGCTCCTCCGTTGGTTAGCACTCCGGTCTTCCTCTTCTTCTGTTTCTTCATTATGTGTGATGGATTCAAGTATTTTTAGGGCTAAACTTTGGGCCTAATAAGTATAGTTAGGATTTATATTAAATTTGGAATTAAGGCAGAAATTAAGTCATTTGACCGAATTTGTCTCCGGATAGAACTGTATGACATGTAATAGTGACTGGAACTCTTTGATTGTGTGGCTCTGGTGATTGTGTCTAAATTTTACTTGCTCGTTATCTAGATGTTGTGATGAGTAGATTGACGTGTTGTGATATGGAGAAAATAATGAGTTCTAGATTGCGTACTGTTGTCGATATATACCGCGATGTAGGCTGGACGATGATCACGCACGCGTATCCAGTTATTCAGGAGCGGGTCGTTACAACAATAGCTCTGAATATTTATATAATAAAGCGAAGTAGGATCACGATTAAAAGATAAAAATATATCAAATGACTACTGATATTACACATGTACATATATGTCAATAAAGAAACCTTAAAACTACTAAAAATGTTATTGAACATATTGTTAAATCATATAAACATTTTAGAAACAATGAGTTGGACATGAATTTTGTTTAGATTTGTCTAAAATAAGAAACATAAATTCTTTGTTATACAAAATAAACTATTGTTGAGAGTGGGATTTGAACCCACGCCCTTTCGGACCAGAACCTTAATCTGGCGCCTTAGACCAACTCGGCCATCTCAACAATTGTTTATTTTGGTTGACAACGTGTAAATTTATTGTGCTTTATTGTTTCTTGCCTTGCCTTGCCTTATATATTTATGGGTTTTTTTTTTATATTAGCCCCCTGTCAGATGAAGGATATTGATATTACACCCCATGTTATTTCAAAAGTCGAGAACATCTCCCTCAAAGTGTCACTTTTACCTTTAACGCGACACATTCAAAACTCATTAGCGACACTTTGAGAGAAGTGTTCTCGACTTTTGAAACAACATGGAGGTAATATCAATATCTTTCATCTAACATGGATTAATATCAAAAAGTCCTATATTTATTGTAGAATTGTACGAAATCTTTGAGCCAACCACAACGTTTGAAAAAAAATTATTCCTTATCCATATATCAATCCAACCAATGTTTAATAAAGTACATATAACAATCATTATATCTATTACAAATGGAAGCCGGATAAGATTTTCTGTTTGGGCAGCACTATGGGTACAACCAAATGCTTACAACCTTGGGTCTATTCTCCACGTGGTCGACTTTCATTGGAAGAGGGAGGGGAGAGGTGGGGCCGAATGAGACCTATATAACAGGGGAAGAGAGGATTGTAAGAAGGTTGTAAGCATTTGGTTGTACACTTAGCATTTCCCTTTATGTTTTCTATCCTCCTTTCACTCCCTACCATAGTATATATGTAATGTGGGCCAGAACGAAGGAACTTGGATCCAAATTTTTTCATTTTTTTTTAGGTCTAGGTCGGGCCAGTCCAGCCTGATTTGAAGAAGCAAGTTGGTTCGAGTCAAATTTTTGGTCAAAATTTTAAATCCAATCCGATCTAGAACTTGGTTTGAGTTTGATCAGATTAGACCATGCTAGGTACGATTCAGGTGCGGGTCGGATCCGATCTCGTTCCATATTTTTTTTAAAATTTTGAACTTTAGTAGAAAAAGGTTGGGCTTGATAATTTGGATTACTAAGACAGACTAAAGTGAATATCAATTCTAAGGGTGAGCATTATTCGGTTTTGGATCGGTTTAAAAAGATTCGGTTCGTTTTAAAAAAATACGATTTCGGTTTTGAAAATATTAAAATTTAAATTTAGCTTATATATATATATATATAAAAGCTAAATTTAACATATATATATATATATATATATATATATATATATATATATATATATATGTTAACAAAAAAAAGCATAAATAAACCAAAAAATCGAATAAACCAAATAAACCGAAAATCGAACCAATTTAATTCGGTTCGGTTTGGTTCAATTATGGGCCATTTCGGTTCGATTTTGATTTTGTTTATTCAGTTTTTGGTCCAATTCGATTTTCGGTTATTCGGTCCAATTTAAACCGAATTAACCAAATGCCCACTCCTAATCAATTCTGCATACTTGCTTAACATGAAGATAGTTTATAACATTGTGCTTGCAGCGGCGGCGCTAGGGAATGCCTTGGCTTGGTTATTTGGGTCGGGTGCGATGGGGCTGACATCGGTGAGGCCCTCTCGTGGTTGTTTGGATATGTGCAAATTGCGTTGGCGCGAAAGAGAGTGAAGAGGAGCTCGATGAATGCTGTAGAGAAAGAGAGAGGACTAAGCAAGGACGAAACCAGAATCGACTCGGATGGACAAAATATGGACTGACTCGTATAAAAAAAACTAAAATTAAAAAAACTGACTCGTATAAAAAAAACTAAAATAAAAAAATATATATGGGTGGGTTAAGCCCACTCCCGCCCATAGGTAGTTCCATTGCTGGGACTAAGGATGTCGGGAAGAGTATCGCTAGGAGAACTTGAGTTAAATAGCTTGTTTCAGTTAAATTATGTCTGGGTATTTGTGTGTGCTATTGTATAGTGTTCTTTTTTGTTTCTGTTTTTTTTTTTTTTTTTTTTTTTTAGTAAATTCTATTTTTGTATTAGGATAGAGTATACGATAATATATTTTTATAAAATAGGAGGAAAACTAAAAAGGGATATTTTTTTAAATAAAAAGAAGAGAAAATTCGATGAGATTCTGACGACTTGCAGCACATTTAGTGAATAGTGGCTAAAAGGGTGCTCCGATCTACAGAAGAGTCGTATGCAAGGTCGTGGGCAATGTCCAGTGGGTTGAAATCATTGCAATCAATAAATGTTGAATTAAGTTCATTAGTCCGATTTTATCCATTCCACATCCTACAAGTGATAAATCTCGTACAATACTCACAGATACAATCAAAACACCACAATATTGTTGTATTCTTGATGGAAAAAATTAAAAACTTTCAAAACACTTTAGTTCCACATTGGCTAGGCTTAAAACTCCTCCATGACTATATATTACTTCATCTTCTATGCTTACTTGTGAGTTCTTGTGGGCTAGCATTGTGGACCATACGTACACACCACCATCGCCGCTCGGCTTGTTCGACGCGTCCGGTTACGGACGTCAAATGCTGATCTGAATTCTATTATATCGGATTCGGGTTAAGACCCAAGAGATTTTTTTTGCTCTTCATTACTTATTTATTTTCTGAAAGCTTTTGACTTTTAATTTTCTATACGTTAGACATCCATGGGTTATGGACTGTTGGGGTTTTCTAACTTGACTTTGGAAACTTTAGTTTCACATTGGAAAACCACCAAAGTGTATATCCCTATATATAGTCATGAATTGTATTGGCATATGCACATGGTCTGTGGTGGTCCATGTGGGATAATTTTTCAAGAGGGTTTAAGTTTAAATCTCAAAGAAACAATTCTTGTTTTTGTCAATCTCTTTGGGAAAAAATTTCATAGGAGCTAAGTCCCGTAGGGACTTAGCGACTCGGACTCGGGCTCAGGTTCGGGCTCGAACGAAGGGCGCAAAGTGGCGCTTTGATGACGTACTTTGCAGTTCGCATTTGCATGAGCGCTGTGCGGACTTTGCGTGGGCTATGCGTGCATGCGTTGCTGTACATATGGGGCTACACGTGTCACGTCCCATGTCCATATGATCGGGCACAGGTTGCGAGCGCGCCCAACCTACGCCACAGTATTAACGGTAGTCAGCTTCTCAATCACATAACTACGAAAAGTAAAGCAATATCTAAATCCACACACACACACGATCACCACATCCACTATCATGATTTAGTACATCATACATATCAACTTTACCCGAAAACAAATACGGTAAATCCTCATAATCAAATACAACATATCGTCTAGTACATAAAGAATATATGCTACTCTAAATCCTCCTAGTAGCTCAGCTGGTCTAAAGTGTACCTCTATGTCATGGCCTAATATGTCAACACCCAGTCAGGGTTAGAGCAAAGTTCATCCATACAAATGTTACACGATACAAAATAAAGCAAGTAAATAAATGTAGAAAATAAATCAGACAATGCAACTGTATGCGATATTGAGATGCAACCTGCAACACGAAAACAATAAGAACAATAATGAATAAGAATAAACACGACTAGACTCTATGTGCAATTGAAATATTGTTTTCAGTATCTGGTCGGCTATGATAATCCGACACATCAGAAGATGACTATTTAACGATAGGTCCGGCACGACATATGTGTGGTGTATGTGTGTTATTTAACAATAATCATGAACGATATAGGTGTAACCACATACTTACTTGGCATTTCCACCTCCCACGACACACGAGACAATATCGACACAAGAGAACACATGAAACAATATGATCAATGCACGAGTCAACCAATATACATGAAGGATCACGTGTCAGAAATGTGTCGCAATATATATGAAACATGACAAGACAAGAAATAAAGAATCCATTTATAATGTACTAGTAAATGCACGTGCGTTGCACGCAAAATAAATTTTTTCTGATAATATTGTAAAATACTTTAAATATTTAAATATATTTGAATTGAAATTTATTATATGTATATATATATATATATATATATATATATATATATATATATATATATATATCATACATGCTTGTTATGAATATATATTAACTACTTATAAATAAATAAAATATATTTACTATTTATAAAAGTTATGTATCTTCTGTAAGTTCTAAAAAAATTAAATTGGTTGAGCATTTACTTACGGTTTTAGATTTTTTTTAATCTCCTGTAAGTTTAAAAAAAAAAATTTAATTGGTTGAGTATTTTGTTACAGCTTGGACGGATACGAGGAAAGTTGGTTTCAGTTTTTATTTATCTCCATAAGTTTAAAAAAATAAATAAATTGGTTAAGTATTTACTTAAGGATTGGACGGCTCAAATTTGAACTGATTCCTAGCCGCATTATAAGATTGGAGATTGAGAAACATGAGTAAGGAGTACTTGCCTCAAGTCCAATTGTTCAATTGTTGATGTTGCTCCCAAGTCCAAACCTAATAAATACAAGATTTTCGATATAAGCCTATATGTTCCACTTATCTAGTTTGAAGATCTAGAATATTTTTCTCATTGTCAGATAATATACTCTTTTTAGAAATTTCTATTTGGCCTCTAAAATTCCTTAAAAGATTCTTACCTAAATTCTTGAAGTTTTTATTATATCCTTGTCTGTTATTTTAATTACTAAACTCAGCCTAATTAAAGTATACTTTCAGAACCCAAATGGTTAATGATCTATTTCATCTATGCCCAATGAATCTAACTCGGCATTTATTCCAATTAATCCTAGCCCATAATCCTTATTTAAGACTATCGGGCTCTAGCCCAAATCGATTAAACTTGGTTTTCTCTTTCCGGAAAGAAGAACTGAAAGATAAAATTAATATGGAATAGAAGCAGTACACCGGTGTGAGAGTCTTTTGTTGCTAAGAGCACATTCCAATTTCTTGATTCTAGATTCAGAATGTAGGAGCTAATTTGGTATAATAGTAAGATTCATCCCAAGTTATAATTTATAGATTCTTAGGCCCAACCCACAGGAGCTATAGGTTGGACGTGAACGTAACTATTTTTTTTAATAAGCTTACTAAATTATTATAAATAATTGAATTTTTATATTTAAAGTTGTGTTTGTTGGTTTTGGGGGAACAAAACGCGAAAATCGTTACCCCAAGCAAAGAGATTGTGAGAGAACCGAAGTAAATCACACGAAAACTAACTTGTCAAAATCACAAGAAAAGCAAAACACACAATCTATTATGACGTAGAAAACTCTTGCAGGACAAAACCACAGGACGATCGGAGTCCAACTCTTAAAAAAGCCTTCAGTAATGAATTAGAAAAAGATACCCTCTACAAACTTTTCCACCGATCCAACTTTATCACCACAACTACTCAAAGTAATGAAAATTGATTACAAGAGGTTACCAAAGAACGGATATTACAAGAACAATCATCCGAAGCGATCTTCCTTCGAAATAGCCACAAATCCCTCTTTCTATTCTTCGAAAATTGCAAACTTGAGAACTCTCTCTCTCTTTCTTTGATCTTTCTCTTTGGTAGATGTGATAGAAATTTAGGGTTAGAAAAAGCCTATTTAAACCATCTTAAATATGGAGCAATCTTGATCGTTGATTAGATCCAACAGTATAAATAAAACATCCAAATTCGGTCTCAACCCCGACATCGGTATACCGATGGTATATTGCAGTATACCGAATCAGAGTTTCTAGAGTGAACATCTGCAGGTTTAGCGAAACTGATATATCGACGGTGTTCCGTGGGCGGTATACCAGTGAGACTGTAGTTTTCCTATTTTGATGCTAAAATTTTCTTCTTTGTAGCCTTCGACTCCCCGAACTTCTCTGACACATTGATGACGTTCCTCGCACTCTGGAGTATTCTTCACATAGGATGGAAACCTCAACCAAAACTAATAAATTTTTTCATTCCCAACTAAGTGAGAAGCTATGTGGGAATATCAGCTCCATTGTGGTAGAACCTTTGTTGGTAGAACCTTTATGGTAGAACCATTCTAACCATCCTCTTGTACTCAATCTATCTTGGTAGAACCTTTGTGGGAATATTAGCTCCATTGTCCTCCGTATGAACCTTCTCAAGCATCAAGTTCTTCTCCTCAAGCATATATCATATCCAATGATTCCGAGTTGTAATATGCTTGGACTGATTATGAAACATCGAGTTCTCTCCAAGATAAATCGCACTATGGTTGTCATAAAATAAAACATACTTCTCTTGCTTAAGCTTATTTTATGCAAAATTTCTTCATACATAGTAACTCCTTGCAAGCCTCCATCGCCGCAATGAACTCTGCCTCTGTTATAGACAAAGCAACACACTTTTACAACCGCGACTGCCACAAAATTGTTTCACCAGCAAACAACATAACGTAGCCCGAAGTTGATCTCCTAGTATCTATATATCCAGCCATATCAGCTTCAGTGTACCCAACCAACTTCGGTTCGTCACTACCAAATTAAATCTCCAATTAGCATTTCCCTGAAGATTTTGAAGTATCTAATTGTACGTACCCTTCATTGATTGAAAATATACCTGCTAACCACACCAACTACGTGAGAAATATCTGGCCTTGTACACATCATGGCATACATTAAACTTTTCATAGCTGAAGCATACAAAACTTGCTCCATATATCTTCTTTTTCATCCTCGGTAGATGGATACTGCTCCGTAGTAAGTTTAAAGTCAGCTACAAGGGGCTTACTCACTTTCTTCGACCGATCCATCCCGAAACGTTAAAATAATCGATGAATGTACTTCTTTTGGGACAACAAAAGCAACTTGGTCTCTCTCTCTCTCTCTCTCTCTCTCTATATATATATATATATATATATATATATATATATATATATATATATATGTATATGTGTGTGTGTGTGTGTGTGTGTGTGTGTGTGTGTGTGTGTGTCTTGATTGATCTATATCCCAAGAATAGTCGTTATTGTGTCTAAATCATTTATAGACAAGGTCGCATGCAACTAGCACTTCAACTCTGCTATTTATGTGGCATTTTGACCCACCAATAAAATATCATAAACATAGACCAATAAAATAATAAAATCATCCACTTCACAAACACACAATGGTCCGATATCGTACATGCATAATCATGCTCATCCACAAATGACTCAAACTTTTTGTACCACTATAACGTAGCCGCTTTCAGGCCATATAATCTTTTCTTCAACTGATAGACTAAATATGACTTACCATAATCTAGTCGGCACCGACAAACCGAGCCTCGGTGAATGATCGGGATTTGAGGCACTACAGTAAACTCCGACGAGAAGTATCTGGTGAGTTCCATCTGCTCCGACAGCACCTCGCTGCATCTAGCCTCAAGCCGACCACATCGACGAGTGTTCTAATGAACGGGTCCACCAGAGCATTACCTCTAGTCGACGAACTTCGAGGAGTGCTTCGTCTTCTCCGATGACTTTTAAAACTTTTCCATCAGTAAGTCCTCTGTTCCATATCGTTACTCTGCATAGATCATTTCAGCATGATCGATCCTTATCTTGACGTTCCTGGCATTTAATTGTGTCCCCTTCCTTTATACGACATCCAATAGCCTTCTAACGTCGGATGATGCACGTCGGCCAATTTGTAGTGGACACCGGCGGATACAGAACTTCGATACTATTGTTGTCACTACTCGACGGCGACGGTTAGGTATCTCCCGAAGCTGCTGAACACCGGACGTCGATCGTCTCCACTGGATCCATAGGAGCTCCTCCGTTGGTTAGCACTCCGGTCTCCCTCGTCTTCTGTTTCTTCATTATGTGTGATGGATTCAAGTATTTTTAGGGCTAAACTTTGGGCCTAATAAGTATAGTTAGGATTTATATTAAATTTGGAATTAAGGCAGAAATTAATTTTAGTTGGGCCTGGGCCAGTGTTTAGAAGAAATAACCATAGGAATTTTCTACTAGGCCAGTCTGTAGGCTGAAATAAAATTATTTGCTGTCATTTCAATGGGCCAAGCCAGAACTGGACCCATAACGGAAAATAAAGAAAATAACTATGTTCAGCGGGTCAGGCTTGGGCTAGGGATGAACAATAAATAGAAAAATAATAAATAAAATAAAATAATAGCATGGACTTGTCTGGGCTTGATACACAAGGGAAATAAACGTGTAACAAAATTTTGACTATAAGTTGGCTTAAAAAATAGAAATTGTATTAAGAGAATTATAAAATATAGTGTGGATTTAGGGTACCTTTCGACTTAGGATTTAAAATCTAGAAACTTCACTTTAGACTTTATAATAAAATAAGTTCATAAAATAAAATAAGAAAATAAAAAAGTTTCTAGTAATTCTAAAAATATCACTAAATGGACTTTTTTGTCTTTTGTGGATTTGGTCAACACAGAGATTTAGGTCTTGGACCTAGTCACCTATAAATAATCCAGTAAACTACACTATGTCTATATCTCTTTACTTGATAAATATTATTTTATTCATATTTATGACTCGTGTTGGACACGAGGAGGACATAAGTTTACTTGTACTTCATGTGAGTATAATTTTGGTTCAGCGTTAGAAAGAAAAAAATACTAAATAGATATGTGATCAAACACAATTTGTTAGATACGTCATGTGGATAGCTAATCATACACTTTACATATGATTGAGCCGTATCCTTATTGTCGTCTACTTACTAGTCGATCTCATATCGAAAATATTATTTCATTAATTGTTTCTTGTACATGATTTCAGTGTTACATGATTTTCTGGTTACAACAGGTCAATTTCATGTATTCTATTGCATAGTATTTTTTAGCTTTATTGTATATTAAGTTCATTGTTCATATTTGTACGTTGCTCTATCCTGACTAAATATATTGACAACAAGTAATGATGATAATTTTTATCCTAAATATTATGGACCGCAGGATGACGTCCTAGGAGAGGCTGGTTCGGATGCACCGATGGACCATAAGGCGATCTCTGGAGGGATGTGATTTAAGACTATTGTTAGCTTTTTCTTTTCCGTATGATATTTTTTTTAAATGTCATTTGACCGAATTTGTCTCCGGATAGAACTGTATGACATGTAATAATGACTGGAACTCTTTTACTGTGGCTCTGGTGATTGTGTCTAAATTTTACTTGCTCGTTATTTAGATGCTGTGATGAGTAGATTGACGTGTTGTGATATAGAGAAAATAATGAGTTCTAGATTGCGCACTGTTGTCGATATATACCGCGATGTAGGCTGGACGATGATCACGCACTCGTATCCAGTTATTCAGGAGCGGGTCGTTACAACAATAGCTCTGAATATTTATATAATAAAGCGAAGTAGGATCACGATTAAAAGATAAAAATATATCAAATGACTACAAATATTACACATGTACATATATGTCAATAAGAAACCTTAAAACTACTAAAAATGTTATTGAACATATTGTTAAATCATATAAACATTTTAGCAACAATGAGTTGGACATGAATTTTGTGTAGATTTGTCTAAAATAAGAAACATAAATTCTTTGTTATACAAAAAAATAAATATTGTTAAGAGTGGGATTTGAATCCACGCCCTTTCGGACCAGAACCTAAATCTGGCGCCTTAGACCAACTCGGCCATCTCAATAATTGTTTATTTTGGTTGACAACGTGTAAATATATTGTGCTTTATTTTTTCTTGCCTTGCCGTATATATTTATTGGTTTTTTTTTATATTAGCCCCCTGTCAGATGAAGGATATTGATATTACACCCCATGTTATTTCAAAAGTCGAGAACATCTCCCTCAAAGTGTCACTTTTACCTTTAACGCGACACATTCAAAACTCATTAGCGACACTTTGAGAGAAGTGTTCTCAACTTTAGAAACAACATGGAGGTAATATCAATATCTTTCATCTAACATGGATTAATATCAAAAAGTCCTATATTTATTGTAGAATTGTACGAAATCTTTGAGCCAACCACAACGTTTGAAAAAATTTTATTCCTTATCGATATATCAATCCAACCAATGTTTAATAAAGTACATATAACAATCATTATATCTATTACAAATGGAAGCCGGATAAGATTTTCTGTTTGGGCAGCACTATGGGTACAACCAAATGCTTAAAACCTTGGGTCTATTCTCCACGTGGCTGACTTTCATTGGAAGAGGGAGGGGAGAGGTGGGGCCGGATGAGACCTATATAACAGGGGAAGAGAGGGTTGTAAGAAGGTTGTAAGCATTTGGATGTACACTTAGCATTTTCCTTTATGTTTTCTATCCTCCTTTCACTCCCTCCCATGGTATATATGTAATGTGGGCCAGAACGAATGGACTTGGATCCGAATTTTTTCATTTTTTTTAGGTCTATAGGTCGGGTCAGTCCAGCTTGATTTGAAGAAGCAGGTTGGTTCGAGTCAAATTTTTAGTCAAAATTTTAAATCCAATCCGATCAAGAACTTGGTTTGAGTTTGATCAGATTAGACCATGCTAGGTCCGATTCGGGTGCGGGTCGGATCCGATCTCGTTCCATATTTTTTTAAAAATTTTGAACTTTAGTAGAAAAAGGTTGGGCTTGATAATTTGGATTACTAAGACAGACTAAAGTGAATATCAATTCTAAGGGTGAGCATTATTCGGTTTTGGATCGGTTTAAAAAGATTCGGTTCGTTTAAAAAAAAATACGATTTCGGTTTTGAAAATATTAAAATTTAAATTTAGCTTATATATATATAAGCTAAATTCAACACACACACACACATATATATATATATATATATATATATATATATATATATATATATTAACAAAAAAAAGCGCAAATAAACAAAAAAATCGAATCAACCAAAAATTGAACCAATTTAATTCGGTTTCGTTCGATTATGGGCCATTTCGGTTCGATTTCGATTTCGATTTTGCTTATTCAATTTTTGGTTCAATTCGATTTTCGGTTATTCGGTTCGGTTTAAACCGAATTAACCGAATGCTCACTCCTAATCAATTTTGCATACTTGCTTAACATGAAGATAGTTTATAACATTATGCTTGCAGCGGCAGCGCTAGGGATTGCCTTGGCTTGGTTATTTGCGTCGGGTGCGTTGGGGCTGACATCGGTGAGGCCCTCTCGTGGTTGTTTGGATATGTGCAAGTTGCGTTGGCACGAAAGAGAGTGAAAAGGAGCTCGATGAATGCTGTAGAGAAAGAGAGAGGACTAAGCAAGGACAAAACCAGATTCGACTCGGATGGACAAGATATGGACTTACTCGTATAAAAAAAACTAAAATTAAAAAAACGGACTCGTATAAAAAAACTAAAATTAAAAAAAATATATGGGTGGGTTAAGCCCACCCCCGCCCATAGGTAGTTCCATTGCTGGGACTAAGGATGTCGGGAAGAGTATCACTAGGAGAACTTGAGTTAAATAGCTTGTTTCAGTTAAATTATGTCTGGGTATTTGTGTCTGCTATTCTATAGTGTTCTTTTTTGTTTTTGTTTTTATTTTAGTAAGTTCTATTTTTTTATTAGGATAGAGTATATGATAATATATTTTTATAAAATAGGAGTAAAAACTAAAAAGGATTTTTTTTTTAAATAAAAAGAAAAGAAAATTCGAAGAGATTCTGACGACAATAGTGGCTACAAGGGTGCTCCGATCTACAGAAGAGTCGTATGCAAGGTCGTGGGCAATGTCCAGTGGGTTGAAATCATTGCAATCAATAAATGTTGAATTAAGTTCATTAGTCCGATTTTATCCATTCCACATCCTACAAGTGATAAATCTCGTACAATACTCAGAGATTCAATCAAAACACCACAATATTATTGTATTCTTGATGGAAAAAATTAAAAACGTTCAAAACACTTTAGTTCCACATTGGCTAGGCCAAAACTCCTCCATGACTATATATTACTGTAAACCCCCTAGACCAAAATTTCTATTTTTTATTAATTTAGATAGCATGATTAGGGTTTTGGTCCTAATTAGAATTTATTATTTAATATTAAATATCTGTGCAGTGTTTTGTTAGTTAGGACACCTTACCGTTGCTCCGATATTTAGGACCCTACACTGGCCGTTACCCTGAAACAAGTTCCACACACTTGGCCTAGACATGCTAACCTATCATAATGAACCTTGAGCAACCCCCGGATATGGATTTTTGTGCCAAATTTTAGTCGCACGAAAGTCGTTACAAACGTCCGTACGCAAATTAATTAATTTGCGTAATTACGTTCGTTGTCCGTTCCAATCGAAATTGAGACCCGATCTAGATCCGATTTGACCAACCCAGATCATGACATTAATGTACACTGAGCCTACTACACTAATGACCCTTGTCCAACCCAATTCTGACCCCCCGGTTATTTATAATTAATTAAATAACACCTAGTGCATTAATTATGAATTAATTAATGTGGAGACCTAACCTAGATGAAATTGGACCCAAATTCAACCCAAACCCACATCCACACCCCCAAGCCTCATACAAAACACCCAACACCATCATCGACCAATGAGGAACACCAAACATGGTGTTTGCTTGCATTAAATCCCAAATCCTAGTTATTGTGCAAATACCAATTTATTCAGGGGCTAAATTGCAAAATTGCAATGTGGTGTCCCCCTCTCATTGGCCCAAACCATCATGGAGAAAAGCATTGGAATGCCCAACCGTAGGCAATTGGTTTCCCCCCCATTTTACATGTACTTACACCACCTTTTTGGAAACCCATCTTGGCCCTACATTTAAATTAGCCTATTCCTAGCCCTCCACCCATCATGATGAGCATCCCCACTCCCCAAAAAAAAAATACATCCAGCCGGCCCTAACCCCTAGGCAGCCCCCCTCACTCTCTCTCCTACTTATACACCATTCTACCTCATTTGGAAGGCACACAACCCAAGGAAATACCTAAAACCTAACTAAACCCAAAACCCCCCACCACCAGCCCGATATTACTCCTCCCCCCCCGAGCTCGACCACCACCACCAGCGGCCACCGACCGCCGCCATACTTCACGACCACCGTCGCCAGTCCCCACCCCACCTGCCACCAGAAACTCCGGCCCCCACGACGCCGGAGCAGCCCGCACGACCGCCAGCACTGATCTCGGCTCCCACAGCCCGCTCAGTGTAGCCGACGACCCCGCAGCCTCGTACTCCTCCACCCCCGCACCTCCGGCCATCGTACTTCACCAGAGCCTCCCCCAGCCTGTCCTCCACCACCCCACAAACTTTCGGCCGAAGGCGTCGACGCACCGGAGAGGAATCGAGCCCGCAGCGTCGACGAGTCGAGAAACGCTGCTGCTGCCCGCGACCTCCCCGAGCCTCGCCGGAGCGCCGCCCGGCCACCCTCGCCGGCGACGATCCACCACCGGACACCCCTCGACCTGACGAGCGTATAGGTACACTATTTTATGTACTAATACCTGTATTTTTATACGTATTGGACGTGCAATGTGTATACATGTATTACATATAAGGGTTTAATAATTTATCTTAGTATTTAAGTATAAGTATTCTGTATTTTCAGTATATATATGTATATATATACTGAAATCAGTTGTATAAATATATATATGTATTTGGTATTCTGTAAATATATTCTGTATATATATTCCTGTATATGTATATACTGTATACTGTATTCTGTTTTTATATATATATATATATATGGAGTTCGTATTATATGTATATACTATATACTGGTATTTAAAATACTTTTTATATGTTAATACCTAATGTATATATATATATGAATGTCTATATATTTTATGTAAATATATAAATATGTATATTTATATATGTGGTATTATATATATATATTATATATGGTACTTTATATAATTATATATATTATATATAATTATTATTATATATTATTACAGAATATAATATATATTTATATATATACTGAATTGCTATGCATATATATGTAATTACTATTATATATATATTCTGTATATATATGCAATTATTATAAATATGTATGTTGTTATATATATATATGTAAATATTACTAAGTATATAAAATATATGTATAACATATATTTTATCTTCCTTGCATTTAATTATATATTTATATTTATGTAAATATTATCAAATATATAAATACTATATATAGTATATGTTTCAAATATGTATTATATATACTAATTATATTTTAACTATATATAATAATGTCTTTTATATATATCTGTATAATATATACTATACTATACTATATATTATTTAATGTAGATACATGCATAGGTGTTGGGTATGTATGCCTGCTCCATGTTAACATAGATAATTAAGCATAGTATATATTGGTGATTTATATTTATTGTTATCTGTTCGTAGGCATCCGAGACGGTGCTACCTTGACTGCTGGTTCCGGAGCATTGCTTGTGCACGCCAGAGTTCCAGGCAAGTATACCTTGCCTTGTTATTGTTGTCTAAATTCAGATATTTATCTAGTTGCTCATCTTGTTGTTTTAATAATAAACTGTGCGCGTCCGAGAATACTCGGATGCAGTCAACGAAGGCATTGACGTTAGGACTTAGTGTCTAATGGACCCACCTAAAGTTGAGGAGTTATCAATATAACTTCCCAGGCCTTGACACGTATCTCAACACGTCACAGAGTGAGTTCATGTAGGGATGCGTGCTTCATGATCGACTGGCCATCAGCATGAGCAGCACGTGTGACGGCATTTAGTTTAGTTGTTTATTTCTGTAGCGACTTGCATCATAGTATGAGGTGTCCACGTCGCATTTGCGACTTGTACATTTACATTGGGCGGGGAAGATAATTAGTAGGCGTATGGGACAGACAACTGGTTGCCGTAGTTTAAGAGTAAACTGCGGGGCCGTGAGCCTCAGGGTTACCCGATTATGGGCCAGTGTTACCCGATTATGGGCCAGTGTTACCCGATTATGGGCATATATGCTTGTCGATACATCCGGCAGAGGTTACTAGCTGCGCGCTATCATGATCGGCGATGTAGTCAGCATATATTCCTGGCGTTCAGTTTACAGCTAATGCCAGGTACTTAGCCTCTGGCTCGACGCTATGCTTTATACCTTTCACCTACCCATACGTACCAGGATTGTCTTCAAAGTGCATTTCACTTAGCTGGTTAGATTACCCTTGAGTTTACACAGTATTTACCTTATGGCATGCATTTCCGTATACTTGTTACGTCCCTCTGAGGACCTGGTTCTCTTCCAGATCCAGATGAGCACTTGTACCCTACCATCTACGGAGCAGGAGTAGAGACAGGATTCCTGATTGAGGACTACGAGGCATTTCCAGGGGAGTTCCCGTGATATGAGCACGCAGCTGCTCTAGACTAGAGTTTTCATATCTAGCTAGTTGATACTCTAGTCTAGTTATCTTACTTCTTTCTGTACTGTATTTCCATTTCTGTATTTCAGTGGGTTTGTCCCCACCAGACATATTTCGGTTGTACTATGTCAGTCGACTATGTTTCTTATATTCCAGTCTTTCATTTCAGTATTTACTTGTTATCTGTGGATGAGATTAGTCATTGCCTGTTTGTGATATTAGATTTGTTATATTTAGGACAGCGTAGCACGCTTCGTCAAGATCCATTAAATTGGGATATCCTCGAAGACGTGTCAGCTGGCCAATGCCACGTGGCCTGGTCCCATATATTTTGGGACTGGGGCGTGACAATTACTTTCTCTTATATGCTCACTTGTGAGTTCTTATGGGCTAGCATTGTAGACTATACACACACACTACCATCGCCGCTCGGCTTGTTCGACGTGTGTTACGTGTCCGGTTACGGATGTCGAATGCTGATCTGAATTCTATTATCGGATTCGGGTTAAGACCCAAGAGATTTTTTTGCTCTTCATTACTTATTTACTTTCTGAAAGTTTTTAACTTTTAATTTTCTATACGTTAGACATCCATAGGTTATGGACTGTTGGGGTTTTCTAACTTGACTTTGGAAACTTTAGTTTCACATTGGAAAACCACCAAAGTGTATATCCCAAAATATAGTCATGCATTGTATTGGCATATGCACATGGTGTGTGGTGGTCCATGCGGGGTAATTTTTCAAGAGGGTTTAAGTTTAAATCTCAAAGAAACAATTCTTGTTTTTGTCAATCTCTTTGGAAAAAAATTTCATAGGAGCTAAGTCCCGTAGGGACTTAGCGACTCGGGCTCGGGTTCGGGCTCGAGCTAAGAGCGCAAAGTGGCGCTTTGATGACGTACTTTGCAGTTCGCATTTGCGTGAGCGCTGTGCGGACTTTACGTGGGCTATGCGTGCATGTGTTGCTGTGCATATGGGGCTACACGTGTCACGTCCCGTGTCCACATGATCGGGCACAGGTTGCGAGCGCGTCCAACCTACGCCATAGTATTAACGGTAGTCAGCTTCGCAATCACTTAACTACGAAAAGTAAAGCAATATCTAAATCCACACACACACACGATCACCACATCCACTATCATGATTTAGTACATCATACATATCAACTTTACCCGGAGACAAATCCGGTAAATCCTCATAATCAAATACAACATATCATCTAGTACATAAAGAATATGTGCTACTCTAAATCCTCCTAGTAGCTCAGCTGGTCTAAAGTGTACCTCTATGCCATGGCCTAATATGTCAACACCCAGTCAGGGTTAGAGCAAAGTTCATCCATACAAATGTTACACGATACAAAATAAAGCAAGTAAATAAATATAGAAAATAAATCAGATAATGCAACTGTATGCGATATTGAGATGCAACCTGCAACACGAAAACTATAAGAACAACAATGAACAGGAATAATGTCACGCCCCAGTCCCAAAAATACGTAGGACTAGGACACGTAAGCATGCCAGCCGCATGGATATGGCAACTCCAATATATGGAAACCAAATCCATACGTACGCTGTATTATGAATATCAATCCACAAGTGGTATAACATATGTCACCAGTCACAGGATATAATCTAAATCTCATCCACCAAAATCATATAGAAATAAATAACCAGTATCTATGAAACTAGAACTCAATAAGAAGTATCTAAGGATGCTAGTTGGATGGAAACAAATTCACTACCAACTCAAATATAAGAGCAAATACTATATAAGTACAACACAATCAAACACAATATAAGTGTACCAGCTAGCAATCACGACTCGAAGAGAAGACATCCTCGAAACATAGGTAACCATCCGAATCTGCGCTTCTGCGAATACTCAAGAACAAATACACCTGGCAGGGGACCAGGTCCTCAGAGGGACATAACAAGATACTTAAACACATGCCAATAAAGTACTGAAATAAATATCCAATGGGTCGCCTAACCGTCTAAAGTGAATGCAGTTTAAGAACAACTTTCCCCACAAGTGAGCTATCTGGCTGAAAACTGGGATTTGGCATGGTTCTCTTTTGAAGATCCAGGGGCCCAAAGGCACGTCGTCTTTTGAACGGCGGAGGCCCGCCAATGTACATAATATATATATATGGGTCATCACCGCCCGTATCTCCAGTGGAGAATCCGGGTGCACAGAAGAAGTGCAAAGGAGCTCAAATACGGTACTTGTTGTTCTTTCCACCCCATGCTCTAAGAATGTCACATCCATGACACGATAACACCTCTAATAACTGCCAAGTCTACTAGCATGCAAAGTTTCTAACAGCAGTTATTCCTAACGCACGGCCCATACGTACAGGAGGCCAGACCTGTCACGCAGTCCGTGATCTCTATATGAGACTCACACTCGTGTAACAACTGTGTCACGGCCAATGAACCTAATGATGATACATGATAATGGGGTAGTCTCATGAACATGGTCAATGCAATACATAAATAAAAACATATCGCGACGAAACCGTCACGCACATTTTATATAACAGTTAAAATATATGAACTAAGACAGAAAATAAAGATGCATGCAACATATGGAATATAAATAACAGTACAATGACAAGGTATACTTGCCTGGCAAGGAAGCTGCAATGTACCAATAATCTGCTCCAGAAATCGCGCAGAACAAATCCAATATCCTATGTACACATAAATATAATACAATAGAATCATTAGTCTTTACACTAGCACATACACAACCACATTTACACTGGACTCAGGGGGTATACTAGGGGTAACACTAGTCATCTAACACGGTCAATTACGCGTTGAATTACGCGGGTGTCGCGTCTTCAAGTACTGTACGAAATCAGTCAGTCAACTGACAGGTGTCTATGCCAGTACGTTAATGTACGCAAGGCAGACAAATTCACAAGTTCTTAGGGTCAACATGGTCAAGGTAAGTATGGGATAGTCCACGGTGTCCTAGGGTCGTACAGTCTGAATATTTAGTCATGATTATCAATTAGCATTTACTTACATATATATTCATATAACTATATAATAATATAACCATCAATTTATTTACATAATTATTGGAATACATATAGGTATTACGTACATAAATATATATACCAAACTGAATAATATTTGCGTACATATAAATGTACGAACGCGCGTTGGGTTCTCCGACTCAGGGTCTGATGTAAACTAACCGTGGTGGCTAAATACTAATGTCCTACTGGAACACTGTCAGAGAATGTACTCGTCTGGGGTCCAGCTGCTGGTATGAATCAGAGTCCAAGTCACAGTCCAAATAGCCTATGTATTACAAATTTATCACGTCAAAAGATAATTTATTTTAATTTATTTAATTCTGGAATAATTACTCTAAAATCCTATTTTAATCTTATTATTCTGATTTTTATGTTAATTCCTAAATTTTGTCCAAAGAAACTGAATTTTATCAACTCGAGACTCATGGCACGCAAATCGAGGCGATCTATTGACCGAAAAGTCAACCGACACAAACTCAACTTTCATGCATGATTTCCTGTAGATTTCAGCGTCAAAAACATGCTAGAATTTACGGCTCATCCGAATTCAAATTCCTTTGGGAATTATGGCACATACAAATTTTGTATTGTGCACCGATGGTTAAATTCTAACCTAGAAGTTCTACAGAATGAACAGTATGTAAATACTTCGAATTAAATTCTGGGAAAAATATATGTCGATGATCTCGACATTAGCTTTCCGAAACTTAAAACGGTTCGTGATTCTGATTCCTGGTTCTCCCGAAATCGCGAAAATATCGAAACACGTCTATTTTCAGACATGCTGTGCTCTACGAATTTTCCAGAATTTAATACTAATAATTTAGTAAAACAATTTATATAATCAGAAATCTAACCTCAATATCTTTCTAACGCAAGAAACTAGGCCTCGTTTGGAGTCCGGAGCTATGCGCAATGGCTTGTGGAAGATGAAGGAACCCTAGATGACAATTCTCCAAAAATCGACTGAAGAAAAACCCTAGAAATTAATATCTAAACTATTATATATAGAGAGGAGAGAGAGAGTGCAGCCGCTGCTCATAGCGCGCCACGTGGCAACAATCCAGGGCTGCCCGCTCAGATCGGACGGTCAGGCATTGACGCGGCTCGGCTCAACTGAGTCCGAGTCGAACTCTGACTCGGCTCGGCTCGAGGTCGGCTCGGCTCGGCTCGCACCCACTCAGCGGTCACTGACAGGCGGGCCCGGCACTGTTCACTGCTGGAGGCTGACAGGTGGGCTCCCCTGTTTGCTGACTGGGCAGAATTAATTACTTTTTGGGTTTTCTTTTTCAGAAATTAGTTTTTAATTCAGTTTTCATAATTAACTCAAAATAAATGCTAAAAATAATCAGAAAATTCCCAAAAAATTCTAGAAAATATATTTTATTATTTAGAACCTAAAATAAAAGTTTGGGATATTTTTAATTAAGTTTGAACATAAAATAAATTCTTCAAAGTCCTAGAAAATTAGTGTTACTAGTTTTTAATTAACTAAAAATTATGGAAAAATCCCAATAATCTAAAATAGCCTAAAAATAATTCTAAATAAATATTTATATAAGTAAATATACTAAAAAAATTATTTTCTAATTAACTAAGAGAATACTCTAAATAAATTCAATATCTATAATAAATATAATAATATAATAATATAAAATATACACAAAATACCTATTTTGGGTGAGGGAGTTTACAAATAAACACGACTAGACTCTATGTGCAATTGAAATATTGTTTTCAATATCTGGTCGGCTATGATAATCCGACACATCCGAAGATGGCTATTTAACGATAGGTCCGGTACGACATATGTGAGGTGTATGTGTGCTATTTAACAATAATCATGAACGATATAGGTGTAATCACATACTTACTTGGCATTTCCTCCTCCCACGACACACGAGACAATATCGACACAAGAGAACACATGAAACAATATGATCAATGCACGAGTCAACCAATATACCTGAAGGATCACGTGTCAGAAATGTGTCACAATATATATAAAACATGACTAGACAAGAAATAAAGAATGCATTTATAATGTACTAGTAAATGCACGTGCGTTGCACGTAAAATAAATTTTTTCTGATAATATTGTAAAATACTTTAAATATTTAAATATATTTGAATTGAAATTTATTATATATATATATATATATATATATATATATATATATACATTTTAATTATGATTTATTGTATATTTAATTATATTTTATTTATAATTTGTTATGAATATATATTAACTATTTATAAATAAATAAAATATATTTACTATTTATAAAAGTTATGTATCTCCCGTAAGTTCTAAAAAAATTAAATTGGTTGAGTATTTACTTACGGTTTTAGATTTTTTTTAATCTCCTGTAGGTTTAAAAAAAATTAAATTGGTTGAGTATTTTGTTACGGCTTGGACGGATACGAGGGAAGTTGGTTTCAGTTTTTATTTATCTCCGTGAGTTTAAAAAAATAAATAAATTGGTTGAGTATTTACTTAAGGTTTGGACGGCTCAAATTTGAACCGATTCATAGCCGCATTATAAGATTGGAGATTGAGAAACATGAGTAAGGAGTACTTGCCTAAGTCCAATTGTTCAATTGTTGATGTTGCTCCCAAGTCCAAACCTAATAAATACAAGAATTTCAATATAAGCCTATATGTTCCACTTATATAGTTTGAAGATCTAGAATATTTTTCTCATTGTCAGATAATATACTCTTTTTAGAAATTTCTATTTGGCCTCTAAAATTCCTTAAAAGATTCTTACCTAAATTCTTGAAGTCTTTATTATATCCTTGTCTGTTATTTTAATTACTAAACTCAGCCTAATTAAAGTATACTTTCAGAACCCAAAATGTTAATGATCTATTTCATCTATGCCCACTGAATCTAACTCGGCAATTATTCCAATTAATCATGGCCCATAATCCTTATTTAAGACTATCGGGCTCTAGCCCAAATCGATTAAACTTGGTTTTCTCTTTCCGGAAAGAAGAACTGAAAGATAAAATTAATATGGAATAGAAGCAGTACACCAGTGTGAGAGTCTTTTGTTACTAAGAGCACATTCCAATTTCTTGATTCTAGATTCAGAATGTAGGAGCTAATTTGGTATAATAGTAAGATCCATCCCAAGTTATAATTTATAGATTCCTAGGCCCAACCCACAGGAGCTATAGGTTGGACTTGAAAATTTCTACATTCAGAATGTAGGAAATTATTTTGTAGAATAGTAAGTCACAATTTGGAACCCCAATTTCTTGATTCTAGATTTTACATTTTTTTTTCCATATTAATCTTTGATCACACAATCATTGGGACCAAATGTCATTTTATCATTTTCTATTATTCTCAAACAAATTCAATGCATTCAACAATTACTTCTTCTTTTTTAATTTGAGCCTCAAGATACAATTTTGAGCACCATATACTAAGGATGCTCTAAGTAGTATTGCTCATAGATTTGAGAAGGAATACAATAAATAAGATTGTGTTAATATTGCTCATTAAGAGGGCGACAATAGTATGATAGTAAAAAAAAACCTGATTCTACATATTGACATCATAAATATGTATATAAAAGATGAGAGTGAAAATTTCAATAACATACAGAAGGAATCTACCTAATTAAAGTCTACTGGAAACTACAATACTTTTTCTGTCATCTGCTGAAACATCACTGGAGCAATTTATTATATATATATATATATATATATATATATATATATATATATATATATATATATATATATATATATATATATATATATATACATTTTAATTATGATTTATTGTATATTTAATTATATTTTATTTATAATTTGTTATGAATATATATTAACTATTTATAAATAAATAAAATATATTTACTATTTATAAAAGTTATGTATCTCCCGTAAGTTCTAAAAAAATTAAATTGGTTGAGTATTTACTTACGGTTTTAGATTTTTTTTAATCTCCTGTAAGTTTAAAGAAAAATTAAATTAGTTGAGTATTTTGTTACGGCTTGGATGGATACGAAGGAAGTTGGTTTCAGTTTTTATTTATCTCCGTAAGTTTAAAAAAATAAATAAATTGGTTGAGTATTTACTTAAGGATTGGACGGCTCAAATTTGAACCGATTTATAGCCGCATTATAAAATTGGAGATTGAGAAACATGAGTAAGGAATACTTGCCTAAGTCCAATTGTTCAATTGTTGATGTTGCTCCCAAGTCCAAACCTAATAATTACAAGATTTTCAATATAAGCCTATATGTCCCACTTATCTAGTTTGAAGATCTAGAATATTTTTCTCATTGTCAGATAATATACTCTTTTTAGAAATTTCTATTTGGCCTCTAAAATTCCTTAAAAGATTCTTACCTAAATTCTTGAAGTCTTTATTATATCCTTGTCTGTTATTTTAATTACTAAACTCAGCCTAATTAAAGTATACTTTCAGAACCCAAATTGTTAATGATCTATTTCATCTATGCCCACTGAATCTAACTCGGCAATTATTCCAATTAATCATGGCCCATAATCCTTATTTAAGACTATCGGGCTCTAGCCCAAATCGATTAAACTTGGTTTTCTCTTTCCGGAAAGAAGAACTGAAAGATAAAATTAATATGGAATAGAAGCAGTACACCGGTGTGAGAGTCTTTTGTTGCTAAGAGCACATTCCAATTTCTTGATTCTAGATTCAGAATGTAGGAGCTAATTTGGTATAATAGTAAGATCCATCCCAAGTTATAATTTATAGATTCCTAGGCCCAACCCACAGGAGCTATAGGTTGGACTTGAAAATTTCTACATTCAGAATGTAGGAAATTATTTTATAGAATAGTAAGTCCCAATTTGGAACCCCAATTTCTTGATTCTAAATTTTACATTTTTTTCCATATTAATCTTTGATCACACAATCATTAGGACCAAATGTCATTTTATCATTTTCTATTATTCTCAAACAAATTCAATGCATTCAACAATTACTTCTTCTTTTTAATTTGAGCCTCAAGTAACAATTTTGAGCACCATATACTAAGGATGCTCTAAGTAGTATTGCACATAGATTTGAGGAGGAATACAATAAATAAGATTGTGTTAATATTGCTCATTAAGAGGGCGACAATAGTATGATACTTAAAAAAACATGATTCTACATATTGACATCATAAATATGTATATAAAAGATGAGAGTGAAAATTTCAATAACATACAGAAGGAATCTACCTAATTAAAGTCTACTGGAAACTACAATACTTTTTCTGTCATCTGCTGAAGCATCACTGGAGCAATTTGTCTATGGACTTCGTTTCTGCAGTTAGAACGCCTCTTCCCAAGAGCTGGCTTAATCATATTTTCTCTCCCTCTAAACATGTATCATGGATGAAACAAATGCAGTTATGATAAATTGTGACTACATTGTTATTCACTATATGGTAATTTAGTATACAGACATGGCCAACACAAAGAAAGAGCAAAAATGCAACTTTCAGCCTGCGAATGGTATACCGTCGGTATACTACAATATACTGTTGGTATACCGGTCTACAGTAGCAACGGCTATAAATATGACCGTTAGGATTATTTAATGCACAGAATCCGACCGTTGGATTGCCAACTATGATGAACCGGTATACCGTCGGTATAGACCAGTATACCGTCGGTATGTCGGTCCAAAAGACATAGAGCAATATTTATATAAAATTGGTATACCGTCGGTATACTCCAGTATACCGTCGGTACACTCCAGTATATCATCGATATACCGATTTTCAGCCAAAAATGATCATGGGTTATTTTCTACCATAGCTTTCAATTTTGCCATCAATTTCTTGTGTTTATAATTATTCCTAAGACTCATTATAGACTCTAGACAGACTATAGCAGGTGCAGGCTTCTTCAGAGTCTGGAAATGATGATTGGCATAGCTTGGCTTCTTTTCTTGATAGATGATAGCTTTTTTTCTTGACAACAGTTGTCTTGAGATACCCAAATTGGCATATATATATAAATAGGCATACAAGTATATTATACTCTTAAAATTAAAGTAAAACTTGAGCTTAACCCATATGCCTATAAGTATATAAAGATACAAGTATAGAATACTCTTCAAATTAAAGATACAAGTATATAAAGATTTTTACATAAAAATATATAACAATATAAGAAATACATGAACATCATATGAATATAAGAGATTAATTATATAGCCATGTATCCTTAATAAAAGTTGAAATGCAATCACAAAATCAAACATGTATAAATAAGCTTTATTAGGCACAACATAATTGATTCACAAGAGATTTGTCAAAAAGAAGCACAAGAATCAATAGTGAATATATTATGCAAGCACAAAGTTAAATAAAAGTATATGTATATACTTTTCAAGTAAAAGGGGCTAGTGCTAAACACAGATTTTCATAAGAACCGATTATATTAAATATGATATTTAAAAATAAATCAGTGAGGAGTAACTATCTCAATGATATAAAGACGAAGAGACAAAAATATTTACTCAATTCAAAGTCTCAAGATCCTATGGGCTACAGTAATATGCATGCTTTATAAATAAGGTTTAAAAAATTATAACATGCATATATAAATGTGTCACACTAATAGAAAATGAGTGATAGACTATATAATATGATCGAATCATTTTAAGTTAAGCAACTAGTCATGCTAGATAAAAGTGATTATAAGAGAAATACAAAAAGCATGCTAGTATCATATATCTCTCATTGATTCATATAATAAGAAACTAAAAGAAATTAATGAAAGCTACTAGCAAGACATAAATGAAACATACTAGATTCTATAAATATACACCATTTCGGAAGAATAGTTTAGAAAGTTACAAAAATGGCTATAGTGGCCACATTTGTGTTGGTACAATTGCTTGGAAGATGACCATTGTAGCTTTGCTAAAGCATCAGTAGAAGAATCATGCAATTGAGATAACTATGAGTTTGTTTCTTGAAATCTTCTATTGATGATGAGAGAGTTTTAATTTTCAAAATCAAAGCATTATTTAAACTCTTTAAAGAAACACAAGAGGAGTTTTGAGAATCAAGTCTAGATAATAAATCATGGTTTTTATTTCTTAATAACTCATATGCTTCTTCTAAATGAACAACATTTTCTGAAAGTTCTTCATTTGTAGAAAGAAGGTCATCAAAAATCTCTAAGGATTGATTAGCCATAGCTTTCCACTTTGAGGATTTTTTGAATTTAGAAGAAACATGATTATCTATGCTATTAGAAATAGAACCCTCTTTATCGGAGGAGGAATATGATGCCATAGAAAATAAGGATCTACTCTAAGGATATTAAGCTAAAAGAAATAGAGTCCTTGCTCTGATACCAATTGTAGGAACCCTATAGGGAGGGTGAATAGGGTCAAGCTAATAAATCAAGCACAAATGATTAATAATAGACAATTTAAAAATTAAGTGTGCAAGAAGTAAAGCAATAAGAATACTGACACCCGATGTATCCTGGTATCCTCCTTGAGGCACTCCAATAGCAAAAACTCTTGTTCAGCTTGAATCCATTATTAGCAAAATAGTTACACCACGAGGTTTAATCCGAAGACCCGTTGACTTCTTACACAAGAGCTTTGATCCGAAGGCTCTCTAACTTCACACAAGCTTTGATCTGAAGGCTTGTACACTTCAACCTCTTACAAGATGGTTTTGATCTTCTTAAAACAAATATAGAGATCTAACTTTTATAACTCAAAAATACTCTAACACAATTTGTGGATGGAAAAATGAAAGCTTTGGTGGAGTATTTGTGGATGGCCTATGGTAGATAGGAAATTTTTTAGGCTCAAAGGGATTAACCTTGAAAGAAGGGGTTCAAGACTTTATATAGGCCAACACAAAGAAAGAACAAAAATATAACTTTCAGCTTGCAAACGGTATACCGTCGGTATATTACAGAATACCGTCGGTATATCGGTTTACAGTAGCAACGGCTATAAATATGACCGTTGGGATTATTTAATGCACAAAATTCGACCGTTGGATTGCCAACTATGATGAACCAGTATACTGTCGGTATAGACCAGTATACCGTCGGTATGTCGGTCCAAACGACAGAGAGCAACATTGATATAAATTAGTATACCGTCGGTATACTCCAGTATATCGTCGGTATGCCAGTTTTTATCTGAAAATGATACTGGGTTATTTTCTATCCTACCTTTCGATTTTTTTTTCCATTTCTTATGTTTAAAATTATTTCTAAGACTCATTACAAACTCTAGACAGACTAAAGCAGGTGCAAGCTTCTTCAGAGTCTGAAAATGATGATTGACATAGCTTGGCTTCTTTCCTTAATAAATAAGGGCTTTTTTCCTTGACGGCAGTTGTCCTGAAATATCCAGATTGTGAAATATGAATACCTTTCGGGCGCTGCCCCCTCGACCCCCGTCCTATGACCGGGCAACGGAACCCCCGAGTGTGTGGCTCCGGAGATGTCGTAGACAGTTCAGAAAAATCTTGTAGGATGACGTTGTCTTTGGCCTATCATGATTTTTTTATTGCATATGTCCATGTTTGATCTTACTTATTACTTTTTCCTAAGTACAAGTTAGGCAAACAAAGTAATATACACAGTAGCAAGTATGATAATATTTAATGCATATTTGGACTATGCTAAGTTTAAGTATTCAAAGTAGTGATAGCATAAATATTATGGATGTCATAATATTAAATAGAATAGATTAACCATATTCAAAAATATAGTTAGATCATTGGGCTATGTAAAGAAATAATAAATATGAAAAAGGTTCCATTTATTATTTTGATGCGTGAGCCTTTATATAGCAGAGTTTACATCAAAACTAACTCATGAGGTTACAACTGAATCCCTACAATCATGGTTAGAGATAAGTACAAATAAACAAACTCATGAGGTTACAACTGAATCCCTACAATCATGGTTAGAGATAATTACAAATCAGAAAAGAAGTCAATAACTTAATACCCTCCCGCAAGCTCACGATCGAGTATGAATGAGAAGCTTGGACCGTAAGTTTTGAAACCGTGAGGAGCCAACAGCTTTGGTAAAAATGTCCGCTATCTTGTTCCCGGACACGGTGATAGTCGATTTTGATGTGCTTGGACCATTGGTGAAAGACCGGGTTTGCAGTAAGAAAAGTGGCACTGAGATTTGGACCAGTCGGTCCTTGCGCTTCCAAGCAACAAAGTCAGGATTCGGGCTGGTGGTGGTTGATGGATCTGCGGCCAATGAAACAGTCGACGGAGGAGCACCACCAGCGACAAGAAATCCCTCAAGCTCATAATTCTCAAGAGCCGAGCGAATAGTGTCGCGCCATAGAGAGTAATTGGAGCGATCGAGACGGACTGCTAGCGCCGGTAATTGAAGGTTGGCCGCGGCGCCACTAGAAGCAGTGAACAAGATTTGAGTAGCAAAAGGAGTAATCTTGTTGTTTTCGGAAGACATAGCGTAGGATCGGTCTAAGCTCTGATACCATATAAAGAAAAGATAAATATAAAAAAGGTTCCATTTATTATTTTGATGCGTGAGCCTTTATATAGCAAAGTTTACATCAAAACTAACTCATGAGGTTACAACTGAATCCCTACAATCATGGTTAGAGATAAGTACAAATAAACTAACTCATGAGGTTACAACTGAATCCCTACAATCATGGTTAGAGATAATTACAAATCAGAGAAAGACTAAGTCAATATATATATATATATATATATATATATATATATATATATATATATATATATATATATGCTATATCATACATGCTTGACAACCTATGATACCTACACTCACTTGATAGCCATACTATTTAGGCTCATAGGATACACAAAATGCCTATGTCATATAGTCAGTTCTCTATTTATAACTAATACTGCACCTATTAGATCTATTCAATAAATTATATAGTTAAAGTATGTCATATACCTTCGTATCACCTTTCCGAAACTTTAAACGGATCATATTTTCATATCCGAAAGCTCCCAAAATCGTGAAAACACCGAAACACATTCGTCTTTCGGACACCGGACACTCAAACAGTTTTACAGAAAGTTTCAGAGTGAATTTGACCTATTAATTTATATATTTGAAAATCTAACTTCGATACGGTTCTTTTAAAAAAAGTGAAAGATTAATCGGAGTCTTGAGTTAAGAGTTATGGCATTTCTAAGTTATTATGACTCCTAAAAATAAGGCTGAATACTATGACAAATTTGGACTATTTTGGATAAAAGAACACATGTATACAACCAATTTACCAAATCTACCTATACATATCATGGCGTATCTTGATATGGACTCTACGTGTCTAATTTTGGACAACAGAATACCTTCACACCATCAAATAAAATTTAATAGTCCTTATTATGACACAATACACTCACTCAATAGACACAATTGAGATTTTTTTTCAAATTGAGTCCCAAAATTATGACACCAACTTAGATCTACCAAATTGAGGGCTCCTAGTACCTAGAAAAAATTTAATAAATTCAAATCTAATCATGAAAAAATCTATTCATGGTTAGGAAAAACCCTTGGTTATGTAGGAACACCCCTTGGTTTTGTTGAAATATTTTCATTGTAAAGTCAAATCTAATCATGGAAAGGTTTCTACATAACCAAGGGGTGTTCCTAACCATGAATTTGATAAAATTCAGAGAATTATCTAGTGTTTTGGTAGCCTCCTTGAAGAATTTTGAATTTAGACACGGAAGAGATGAGTATGACACAATCTCCTAGCAAGCTCCTCTCTTATAGATTTTCTTATGCTCTCCAATGCTCTAGGCCTTCATGATGGTGAGAATGAGTGGAATTGGAAGTGGATTAAGTAAAATTGGTAGAAAATTGGGTTTGCTTAGGAAGGAAGAAGCTTTGGAAAAAATGAGGCTAATGAGTGAAATGAATGGATGAGCCCTAAATTGAACTTATCTCTTATAGAAAGGTTTGATCATGCCTATATATCAAGTTTGTCCCTCTCCATTTTTCATGAATGGAATCTAATTAACTAAATGAATGAATCTCTACAACTAAGATAAATTTTCTCTTAATGACAACTAAACTTAATTAATTCTAATTACTAAACTCATGACTAAAATAATTAGCACTAACTAACACTTGACAATTCTAATTGACTAGCCAATAACTAACACTAATATAATTTTAGGCAATCACTAATATAAAATAATATATAAAAAATTTGACAATATACAAAATTATCAAAATATCCCTATGGTAAAAAGTGGTGTATATATATATATATATATATATATATATATATATATATATATATATATATATATATATATATATGGTGTGTGTGTGTGTGTGTGCAGGTTTTTTGTTCTTGAGTCAGTTTGTAATTCTTCTTTGTAACTTCGAGACTAACATATCATCCTTTGTTGATTTTAGGATTATTTACACTAACTTTTTCTATGTTTTATGTTTATTATAAGGACCTCCCTTATTTTAAATAATTACACTGACATCCCCTATGCTTTATGTTTTATTTTCAAAATAAGGATGGTTAGTTTGATAATCATGTACATAAAACATAAAATCCATGGAAGATCCGTGTAATTATTTTTAAAATAAGAAAGATTCGTGTAATAAACATAAAACAAAGGGGAGGTTAGTATACATAACTATTGATTTTATATCTTCTTCTAAATGTACTTTAATAGTCCAATGCTTTTCAATCATACAAACATATAGTGGGTGCAGACATTACCCGTAGTCATTCTAAAGTAGAAATATATAAGTATTTCGTTATTGGGGGTTGTATGTTATTATTATAAAGAATATTTTAGCAAATGTCTTCACTCAAATTTTACAAACTAGAATATATTTTTACTTTTTTTAAAATCTACCAAATACCTCCATTTTTGGTAAAATCGGTTGAAATAGTGGGGTATCCTTTAAATTTTTAATTGTCCCATACAAAGGAGTGGGGCATTTGGTAGTTTAAAAAAAAAGTTGGAAGTATATGCTAATTTGTATAATTTGAATCGAGGTATTTGCTAAAATATCCCTTTTATTATACTTAATTCTAATACTTTTAGTAGACAAACATTTTAGCAACAATGTGTTGAACATGAAATTTTTGTAGATTTGTCTAAATAAGAAAACATAATTTTTTTTTGTTTGTTATTGAGATGACTTTTGGTGTAGATTGAACATAAATTAGAAATAAAAACAAAATTATTGGGAGGGGATTTGAACCCACGCCGTTTCGGACCAGAACCAGCTTAATAATACATATTATATTATGCGTTTCCTATATTTGTTGTACAGTTGTACAGAATCTTGAAGCCAACCATCTCCTTTTAAATATATCAATCCAACCAATGATTAATAAATTATATAATAACCATTATATTTATTAATAATGTGCTCGTGTATTGTACGTACATAAAAAAATATTAAAAAAATTATTATAAATATTGTCGTTCATAGCAATCGAACTCAAACAACCAAGAAAAATATATCCCACCTTAACCACTTGTGTTAGAATTATTTTGCTGTAAATAAATAATATTAGGTTGTTTAATAATTTTTTTTAAATAGTGGAATATTTACAAACGGCTTAGACAGCTCAATTTTGAGCCATTTCTAAGCCTCATTATAAGAGTAGAAATAACAAATGTAAGAAGAACACGGTTTGAAGAAGTTGTCGGTTCGGTCGAAGTTTTAGTCAAAATTTCAAATCTAATTCGGCCTAAAACTCCGTCTGAGTTGGATCGGACCGAGCCTTAATTACTTGGAGAAATTATTCATTGGAATTGGCTCACCACGTAACAGTGGTGAATAAGAGCATCCACAGTGGAAGATTTTTCAAGTGCTACAATTTGACTTTAGTCAAATTTTATAGAACTTAAAGGCTGCAATGGACACTTGTGCATACTTAAAAATTGCTAGAAAACTAAGAAATACTCCATATTTAGAGCGTCTCATAGTTGCTCTATATTAATTGTTTGGCCCACCAAAAGTAACAAGAAAATATAAAGAGAGAAAAGAGAAAAAATCTTACCAAATAGGGAAACAAAATAAAAAGGAAAACTAGGGAGAAAAAATATGAGATTAATTTGGAATATTTATTTGGAGTGTACTATTGTGTGCCAATATCATGGAGACACTCTAAAAGTAGTAATTTACACACTTTTTAATAATTTGGAGTATATGTTTGGAGTGTCCCCTTTGTGAATGATCTAATGAGTCTGTCCAATAATATAATAACACATAATAATATGTTACTAATTTGGGTCATCATGTCTTAATGACATTTGACAATTGCCACTAAAAAATTATGAGCTATTTGTATTTACCTCCATTATTATTTTCTAATTTTGTTTCTAGTCTTAATTTTATCACTGTTGTTCCAATTTCTCAAGAGTTTATTGTTTAGTAACCGAAGTAATTATTATTATTATTATTTTATTTTATTTTTGTTTAGTAACGAGGGTAATACAAATAACACTTGAAAAAAATGAAATAGGAGTAGTAATATATTAAAAAAGAGAGGAGGAAATAGGATTACAGATTAGTAATGAACAAGTAAATGCAAATAACTTAAAAACTATTAAGCTACAACTAAAAAAGAAAGTAATGTCAAATATCATTAAATATGGTTAAACCTAGTAAGATATTATACTAGCATATATTTTTATACTAGTGGATGGACTCCTCCTCATCCACAATGCGGTGAATCCATTCCACTGAATAATTTCCCGCGGCTGTGACTCACTCCAATCTAGTTCTCTTCTGTGTCGGCTAATGTACATTTCGTCTCATAATAGACCAGCACCTTCTTACAGTTATATTGAAAAAATAAATGCAAAATTATATAAAAATTGATATTATAATGCACCAGCCGGGAATCGAACCCGGGTCTGTACCGTGGCAGGGTACTATTCTACCACTAGACCACTGGTGCTTGGATGAGTACGTGTAAAATATTATTAAATATATTCACAATCCACTATATTTCACCACTTTATTGTTTGTTCTTAGTGAAGAAAAGAAAATTAAGCGTATCCATACTCAATACTATCAATTATTGCATAAGAACTACTCAACATTGAGAATTTTCACTAAGTTAGTAGCGCTCCCCAATTAGTCCCCCTTTGAGATTCAGCCTCCATGTAAAACCTCTTTAGTGTATTTCTTAAAACTATTTTCTCCACATCTCTACTATTATAATGTGGCTTAAAATCGGCTCAAAAATGAGCATATCCTCACTTATTAATTTAAAATTATTTTCAACTATCGTAGTTGTCTCTCACGTAGTTGAAAAAAAAAAACCTAAATCCTTCTAATTACCTGAACATATAATAAATCCTAAAATATATTCAATATTTAAATTATATTTAAACTAACTTAATAATATTATCTAAATAAACATATATTCAAAATTCTAAAGACATATTTTTAAAATATCATAATTCAAATATATTCACATTATATTTAAAATATTATAACATAATTTAAATTTCTATCTAATTTTTTTTGTGTAATATCATAGATTTTTTCTCTTTGTTACATGCAACACACGTGAACGTAACTATATGTTTTTTAATAAGCTTACTAAATTATTATAAATAATTGAATTTTCATATTTAAAGTTGTGTTTGTTGGTTTTGGGGGAACGAAACGCGAAAATTGTTACCCCAAGCATAGAGATTGTGAGAGAACCGAAGTAAATCACACGAAAACTAACACCGAAGTAAATCACACGAAAACTAACTTGTCAAAATCACAAGAAAAGCAAAACACAATCTATTTTGACGTAGAAAACTCTTGCAGGACAAAACCACAGGACGATCGGAGTTCAACCCTTGAAAAAGTCTTCAGTAATGAATTAGAAAAAGACACCCACTACAAGCTTTTTCAACGATCCAACTTGATCCCCGCAACTACTCAAAGTAATGAAAATGGATTAACTAAAGAACGGACATTACAAGAACAATCATCTGAAGCAATCTTCCTTCGAAATAGCCACAAATTTCTCTTTCTATTCTCCGAAAATTGCAAACTTGAGAACTCTCTCTTTGATCTTTCTCTTTGGTAGATTTGATAGAAATTTAGGGTTAGAAAAAACCTATTTAAACCACCTTAAATATGGAGCAATCTTGATCGTTGATTAGATCCAACAGTGTAAATAAAACATCTAAATTCGGTCTCAACCCCGACATCGGTATACCGATGGTATATTGCAGTATCCGAATCAGATTTTCTGGAATGAACATCTGCAGGTTTAGCGAAAATGATATATCGGTTCCGAGGACGGTATACCAGTGAGACTGTTGTTTTCCCATTTTGATGCTAAAATTTTCTCCTTTGTAGCCTTCGACTCCCCGAACTTCTCTGACACACAGATGACGTTAGTCACACACTGGAGTATTCTTCACATAGGCTGGGAACCTCAACCAAAACTAACAATTTTTATCATTCCCAACTAAGTGAGAAGCTATGTGGGAATATCAGCTCCATTATGGTTGAACCTTTGTTGGTAGAACCTTTGTGGTAGAACCATTCTAACCATCTTCTTGTACTCAATCTTTCTTGGTAGAACCTTTGTGGGAATATTAGCTCCATTGTCCTCCGTATGAACCTTCTCAAGCGTCAAGTCCTTCTCCTCAAGCATATATCATATCCAATGATTCTGAGTTGTAATATGCTTGGACTGATTATGAAATGTCCGGTTCTCTCCAAGATAAATCGCACTATGGCTGTCATAAAATAAAACATACTTCTCTTGCTTAAGCTTATTTTATGCAAAATTTCTTCATACATAGTAACTCCTTGCAAGCCTCCATCGCCTCAATAAACTATGCCTCTGTTGTAGACAAAGCAACACACTTTTACAACCGCGAATGCCACAAAATTTTTTCACCAGCAAACAACATAACGTAGCCCGAAATCGATCTCCTGGTATCCATATATCCAGCCATATCAGCTTCGGTGTACCCAACCACCTTCGACTCGTCACTACCAAATTAAATCTCCAATCAGCATTTCCCTGAAGATTTTGAAGTATCTAATTGTACGTACCCTTCATTGATTGAAAATATACCTGCTAACCATACCAACTACGTAAGAAATATCTGGCCTTGTACACATCATGTAATACATTAAACTTCCCATAGCTGAAGCATACAAAACTTGCTCCATATATCTTCTTTTTCATTCTAGGTAGATGGATACTGATCCGTAGTAAGTTTAAAGTCAGCTACAAGGGACTTGCTCACTTTCTTCGACCGATCCATCTCTCTCTCTCTCTCTCTCTATATATATATATATATATATCTTGATTGATCTCTATCCCAAGAATAGTCTTTATTGTGTCTAAATCATTTATAGAGAAGGTCGCATGCAGCTAGGCTTCAACTCTGCTATTTATGTGGCATTTTGACTCACCAATAGCATATCATCAACATAGACCAATAAAATAATAAAATCATCCACTTCGCAAACACACAATGGTCCGATATCGTACAAGCATAACCATGCTCATCCAGAAATGACTCAAACTTTTCGTACCACTATCACGTAGCCTCTTTCAGACCATATAAATGTTTCTTCAACCGACAGACTAAATATGACTTACCATAATCTAGTCGGCACTTACCATAATCTAGTTGGCACCGACAAACCGAGCCTCGGTGAATGATCGGGATTTGAGGCTCTACAGTGAACTCCGACGAGAAGTATCCGGTGAGCTCCATCTGCTCCGACAGCACCTCGCTGCTTCTAATGAACGGGTCCACCGGAGCATTACCTCTGGTCGACGAACTTTGAGGAGTGCTTCGTCTTCTCCGATGACTTTTAGAAATTTTCCATCAGTAAGTCCTCTATTCCTTATCGTTACTCTGCATAGATCATTTCTGCATGATCGATCCTTATCTTGATGTTCCTGGCATTGAATTGGGTGTCCCCTTCCTCTATATGACATCCAATAGCCTTCTAACGTCGGATGATGCGCGTCGGCCGATTTGTAGTGGACTCCAGCGGATACAGAACTTCGATACTATTGTTGTCACTGCACGACGACGACGGTTAGGTATCTCCTGAAGCTGCTGAACACCGGACGTCGATCGTCTCCACCGGATCCATAGGAGCTCCTCCGTTGGTTAGCACTCCGGTCTCCCTCGTCTTCTCTTTCTTCATTATGTGTGATGGATTCAAGTATTTTTAGGGCTGAACTTTGGGCCTAATAAGTATAGTTAGGATTTATATTAAATTTGGGAGTAAGGCCAGAAATTAATTTTAGTTGGGCCTGGGCCAGTGTTAAGAAGAAATAACCATAGGAATTTTCTACTAGGCTAGTCCGTAGGCTGAAATAAAATTATTTGCTGACATTTCAATGGGCCAAGCCAGAACTGGACCCATAACGAAAAATAAAAGGAAATAACTATGTTCAGCGGGTCAGGCTTGGGCTAGGGATGAACAATAAATAGAAACATAATAAATAAAATAACAGCATGGGCTTGTTTGGGCTTGATTTTACACAAGAGAAATAAACGTGTAACAAATTTTTGACTATAAGTAGGCTTAAGAAAATAGAAATTGTATTAAGTGAATTATAAAATATAGTGTGGATTTAGGGTACCTTTCGACTTAGGATTTAAAATCTAGAAACTTCACTTTAGACTTTATAATAAAATAAGTTCATAAAATAAAATAAGAAAATAAAAAAGTTTCTAGTAATTCTAAAAATATCACTAAATGGACCTTTTTGTCTTTTGTGGATTTGGTCAACACAGAGATTTAGGTCTTGGACCTAGTCACCTATAACTAATCCAGTCAAGTACACCATGTCTATATCTCTTTACTTGATAAATATTATTTTATTCATATTTATCACTCATGTTGGACACGAGGAGGACATAAGTTTACTTGTACTTCATGTGAGTATAATTTTGGTTCAACGTTGGAAAGAAAAAATACTAAGTAGATATGTGATCAAACACAATTTGTTAGATACGTCATGTGGATAGCTAATCATACACTTTACATATGATTGAGTTGTACCCTTATTGTCGTGTACTTACTAGTCTATCTCACATCGAAAATATTATTTCATTAATTGTTTCTTGTACATGATTTCAGTGTTACATGATTTTCTGGTTAGAACAGGTCAATTTCATGTATTCTATTGCATAGTATTTTTTAGCTTTATTCTATATTAAGTTCATTATTCATATTTGTACGTTGCTCTATCCTGACTAAATATATTGACAACAAGTAATGATGATAATTTTTATCCTAAATATTATGGACCGCGGGATGACGTCCTAGGAGAGGCTGGTTGGGATGCACCGATGGACCATAAGGCGATCTCTGGAGGGATGTGATTTAAGACTATTGTTAGCTTTTTCTTTTCCGTATGATAGTTTATTTTTTTTTAGTCATTTGACCGAATTTGTCTCCGGATAGAACTGTATGACATGTAATAATGACTGGAACTCTGTGATTATGTGGCTCTGGTGATTGTGTCTAAATTTTACTTGCTCGTATCTAGATGCTGTGATGAGTAAATTGACATGTGTTGTGATATGGAGAACATAATGAGTTCTAGATTGCGTACTATTGTCGATATATACCGCAATGTAGGCTGGACGCTGATCACGCACTCGTATCCAGTTATCCAGGAGCGGGTCATGATAACAATGGCTCTTAATATTTATATAATAAAGTGAAGTAGGATCTCAATTAAAAATATATCAAATGACTACAAATATTACACATATACATATATGTCAATAAGAAACCTTAACACTACTAACAAATATTATTGAAACATATTGTTAAATCATATAAACATTTTAGCAACAATGAGTTGGACATGAATTTTGTGTAGATTTGTCTAAAAAAAGAAACATAAATTCTTCGTTATTGAGGTGACTTTTGTCGTACATCAATAAATATAAATAGAAATATACTTGTTGAGAGTGGAATTTGAACCCACGCCCTTTCTGACCAGAACCTTAATCTGGCGCCTTAGACCAACTCGGCCATCTCAACAACTGTCTAATTTGGTTGACAAAGTATAACTTATATATGTTTATGGGCTTTTCAATATTAGCCTCCTGTTAGATTAAGGATATTGATATCATACCCCATGTTGTTTCAAAAGTCAAGAACATCTCCCTCAAAGTGTCACTTTTGTCTTTAATGCGACACATTCAAAACTCATTAGCGCCACTTTGAGGGAGGTGTTTTCGACTTTTAAAATAACATGGAGGTAATAACAATATTATTCATCTAACATGGATTAATATCAAAAAGTCCTATATTTATAGTAGAATTGTACGGAATTTTTGAGCCAACCACAACGTTTGAAATTTTTTATTCCTTATCGATATATCAATCCAACCAATGATTAATAAAGTAAATATAAAAATTATTATATCTATTACAAATGGAAGACGGATAAGGTTTTATGTTTGGGCAGCACTATGGGTACAACCAAATGCTTACAACCTTGGGTCTATTCTCCACGTGGCCGACTTTCATTGGAAGAGGGAGGGGAGAGGTGGGGCCGGATGAGACCTATATAACAGGGGAAGAGAGGGTTGTAAGCATTTGGATGTACAATTAGCATTTTCCTTTATGTTTTCTATCCTTCTTCCACTCCCTACCATGGTATATATGTAATATGGGCCGGAACGAATGGACTTGGACCAAAATTTTATCATTTTTTTTTTCAGGTCTAGGTCGGACCAGTCCAGCCTGATTTGAAGAAGCAGGTTGGTTCGAGTCAAATTTTTAGTCAAAATTTTAAATCCAATCCGATCTAAAACTTGGTTTGAGTTTGATCAGATTAGACCATGCTAGGTCTAATTCGGGTGCGGGTCGGATCCGATCTCGTACCATTTTTTTTTTAAATTTTGGACTTCAGTAGAAAAAGGTTGGGCTTGATAATTTTGATTACTAAGATAGATTAAAGTGAATATCAATTCTAGGGGTGAGCATTATTCGATTTTGGATCGAAAATCGAATCGGACTGAACCGAATAAGTGATTCGGTTCGGTTTAAAAAAAAAATTCGGTTCGGTTTCGGTTTTGAAAATACTAAATTTTTTTATTCGATTTCGGTTTTGGATTTCGTTCCAAAACCGAATAAGAAAATTTAACTATAATATATATATATATTAACAAAAAAAAGCGCAAATAAACCAAAAAAATGAATAAACCGAATAAACTGAAAATCGAACCAATTTAATTCGGTTAGGTTTGGTTCTATTACGGGCCATTTCGGTTCGGTTTCGGTTTTGCTTGTTCGATTTTTGGTCCAATTCGATTTTCGGTTATTTAGTTCGGTTAAAACCGAATTAACTGAATGCTCACTCCTAATCAATTATGAATACTTGCTTAACATGAAGATAGTTTATAACATTGTGCTTGCAGCGGCGGCGCTTGGGATTGCCTTGTCTTGGTTGTTTGTGTCCGGTGCGATGGGGCTGACAATATCGGTGAGGCCCTCTCGTGGTTGTTTGGATATGTGCAAGTTGCGTTGGCACGAAAGAGAGTGAAGAGGAGCTCGACGAATGCTACAGAGAGAGAGGACTAAGCAAGGACGAAACCAGAATCGATTCGGATGGACAAGATATGGACTGACTCGTATAAAATTTTTTTAAAAAAATGACTCGTATAAAAAAACCTAAAATTAAAAAAAAATATGGGTGGGTTAAGCCCACCCCCGCCCATAGGTAGTTCCATTGCTGGGAGTAAGGATGTCGGGAAGAGTATAACTAGGAGAACTTGAGTTAAATAGCTTGTTTCAGTTAAATTATGTCTGGGTATTTGTGTGTGCTGTTGTACAGTGTTCTTTTTTGTTTTTGTTTTTGTTTTTGTTTTTATTTTTATATTTTGATTTTAGTAAGTTCTATTTTTGTATTAGGATAGAGTATACAATAATATATTTTTATAAAATAGGAGTAAAAACTAAAAATGATTTTTTTTAAATAAAAAGAAGAGAAAATTCGATGAGATTCTGACGACTTGCAGCATATTTAGTGAATAGTGGCTACAATGGTGCTCCGTTTTTATTTATCTCCGTAAGTTTAAAAAAAAAAGGTAAATTGGTTGAGTATTTACTTAAGGATTGGACGGCTCAAATTTGAACCGATTCCTAGCCACATTGTAAGATTGGAGATTGAGAAACATGAGTAAGGAGTACTTGCCTAAGTCCAATCCCGGAGCGAGCACCCCTTAGAGGCAAGTGAAGTTGGTAGATTGCACGAGAGTGAGTTCTTTGGTTCGTTGCGTTGGTTGAACCCGCTTTTTGCTTGCCGAAGCTGAATATTGATGGCGCATGTAGAGGAAATTAGGGACCCTGAGGAGGTGCTGTCTGTAATTATCATGGAGATCTCGTGTTTGCTTTTGCTGCAATCTTGGGATAGGACCTTACGTGTCGCATGTTGCTCCCAAGTCCAAACCTAATAAATATAAGATTTTCAATATAAGCCTATATGTTCCACTTATCTAGTTTGAAGATCTAGAATATTTTTCTCAATGTCAGATAATATACTCTTTTTAGAAATTTATATTTGGCCTCTAAAATTCCTTAAAAGATTCTTACCTAAATTCTTGAAGTCTTTATTATATACTTGTTTGTTATTTCAATTACTAAACTCAGCCCAATTAAAGTATACTTTCAGAACCCAAATGGTTAATGATCTATTTCATCTATGCCTATTGAATCTAACTCGGCATTTATTCCAATTAATCCTGGCCCATAATCCTTATTTAAGACTATCGGGCTCTAGCCCAAATCGATTAAACTTGGTTTTCTCTTTCCGGAAGGAAGAACTGAAAGATAAAATTAATATGGAATAGAAGCAGTACACCGGTGCGAGAGTCTTTTGTTGCTAAGAGCACATTCCAATTTCTTGATTCTAGATTCAGAATGTAGGAGCTAATTTGGTATAATAGTAAGATCCATCCCAAGTTATAATTTATAGATTCTTAGGCCCAACACACAGGATCTATAGGTTGGACTTGAAAATTTCTACATTCAGAATGTAGGAAATTATTTTGTAGAATAGTAAGTCCCAATTTGGAACCCCAATTTCTTGATTCTAGATTTTACATTTTTTCCCCGTATTAATCTTTGATCACACAATCATTGGGACTAAATGTCATTTTATCATTTTCTATTATTCCCAAACAAATTCAATGCATTCAACAATTACTTCTTCTTTTTTAATTTGGGCCTACAGATACAATTTTGAGCACCATATACTAAGGATGCTCTAAGTAGTATTGCTTATATCTGAGAAGGAATACAATAAATAAGATTGTGTTAATATTGCTCATTAAGAGGGCGACGATAGTATGATACTAAAAAAAACATGATTCTACATATTGACATCATAAATATGTATATAAAAGATGAGAGTGAAAATTTCAATAACATACAGAAGGAATCTACCTAATTAAAGTCTACTGGAAACTACAATACTTTTTCTGTCATCTGCTGAAACATCACTGGAGCAATTTGTCTATGGACTTCGTTTCTGCAGTTAGAACGCCTCTTCCCAAGAGCTGGCTTAATCATATTTTCTCTTCCTCTAAACATGTATCATGGATGAAACAAATGCAGTTGTGATAAATTGTGACTACATTGTTATTCACTATATGGTAATTTAGTATACAGACATGGCCAACACAAAGAAAGAGCAAAAATGCAACTTTCAGCCTGCGAATGGTATACAGTCGGTATACTACAATATACCGTTGGTATACCGGTCTGCAGTAGCAACGGCTATAAATATGACCGTTAGGATTATTTAATGCACAGAATCCGACCGTTGGATTGCCAACTATGATGAACCAGTATACCGTCGGTATATACCAGTATACCGTCGGTATGCCGGTCCAAAAGACATAGAGAAATATTTATATAAAATTGGTATACCGTCGATATACTCCAGTATACCGTCGGTACACTCCAGTATATCATCGATATACCAATTTTTAGCCGAAAATGATCATGGGTTATTTTCTACCATAGCTTTCGATTTTGCCATCCATTTCTTGTGTTTATAATTATTCCTAAGACTCACTATAGACTCTAGACAGACTATAGCAGGTGCAGGCTTCTTCAGAGTCTGAAAATGATGATTGACATAGCTTAGCTTCTTTTCTTGATAGATGATGGCTTTTTTCCTTGACAACAGTTGTCCTGAGATACCCAAATTATGAAATCTGAATACCATTCGGGGTCTTTGCCCCCGAACCCCACGGGGGACGTTGCTCCCTCGACCCCCGTCCTCTGACCGGGCAGCGGAACCCCCGAGTGCGTGGCTCTGGAGATGTCGTAGGCGGTTCAGAGAAATCTTGTGGGATGAGGTCGCCTTTGGCCCATCATAATTTCTTTATTGCATATATCCATGTTTGATCTTACATATTGCTTTTCTGCAAATACAAGTTAGGCAAACAAAGCAATATACATAGTAGCAAGTATGATAATATTTAATTCATATTTGGACTATGCTAAGTTTAAGTATTCAAAGTAGTGATAACATGAATATTAGTGATGTCATAATATTAAATAGAATAGATTAACCATATTCAAAAATATAGTTAGATCATTGGGCTATCAATCTCCCCATTTTTTATTATGGCAACTCGGTTCTATTTAAGATAGCTTTAATAGAAGCTCATATCACTAATATGTAAAACAATAAGCATATATTACTAAAGGTGGAAGAAGAATATAAATGCTATAGTGATTTTATGATTGGTTAGTAATATTAAACGGCTAAACTTAATCGATTCACCATATTCAAAAATATGATACAATCATTGGGCTAACAATCTCTCCCTTTTTTATTATTGTAAATCGGTTAAGTTTAAGATGGATACAATACATGTATATGTCACTAATATGTAAAAGATATAAGCATACATTACTAAAAATATATTACTTAAACTACTTCTACCCATTTTTAAACATAATAAAACATACTTAAACTTACTTCTCCCCCGTTGACATGATCAAAAATTAGCTCCCCCTACTAGTAGATGCAAGGAATTCATTCTCAAGTAAATAAATTAAAGCATGAGGAAGGCATAGACAGTCATGATCAAGATCAGTTATGAAAGCAATAGAAGAAGTGTGTAAAAACAAGTTTTAGAAGATACACAATTAATGTATAATACTAATTGAAATATTGCTTGTCAAAACACAAGGTAGTTAGTACTATAAAAGTAGAAAGATGAGAATAATGCAATAACAGGTTTACCAACTAGAAATACAAGGAAGAATTCCAAAACATGATATGATATGAAATATCACTCTAGTTTGGAAAGAATGGATTTCAAAAAAAAATTGCCATAAAGATTAGATATTTGCAAATATAATAGATAACATGAGAATAATGGAAGAAACAATAAGAGCTTTTAAAATGATTAAGTAAACAAATATAATTCACAATTTGCCCATACAAATTAGTGGATCAATGCCATACAAGGAGTATAATCATTGAAAAAAAATCAAGTAGATATACATGAATCTTCCTATTTGTAAGATCTATTCATTTATCCAAGTTCATGAATTTGAACTCAATTACCATATCATGCTATAAGAATATCCTTTACATAAACATGAAGGTGAAGGAGAAAAATACTTAAGAAAGAGAGATTCAGTCGACTTGAATGCTCCCTCTCAAAGTATGACCAATGTAGATAATCATGAATTTTGGTTAAGTCCAAGCAAAGAAAGCCAAAAAAATTTAACATACAAGGAAAGCCAAGGAAATGAAATTTTAATAGAATCATCAATAAAGATAAACAAGTTATTTTAGGAAGATTCTATCTATTAACCCATAAATGAGAGAGAAACAAGATAATTAAGACAATAGCATACACACTCATAAACCCTTCACATATCATGAACACAATTAAATAGATATTAACAAGAAGCAATATGAGTTATGATGAACTAGTTATACCACATATTAGAGGATGTAAATGAATTGAACCAATTAATTTGCTCCCCCTAAGAATATGCATATCTAGTCTCAATGCACTTATAGCATAATAATAGATTAATACAAGATCTAGGGGATATATCAACTATAGATTTTTTTTTCCCTTACTCAATGCATATAAGGCAAAAGAATCGTCACAAAAACAAAAACTATCATCTTTAAGAAAAGAGAGAACAATGTAAAAGACACTTAAAGATGAGCAGCTTAAAGAAATATTCAATAAAATATATAAATCAAAAGATAAGAAACATTGAACTAAGTAGACTAAACTCATAAAGAAATAATTTAGGTCAATATATATTATCTTTTGAAAAAAAGTCAACAAGAAGCTAAAAGTATAATCAATCAAATAAACAAAACATGATGAATGTCACAATATAGCTCAAAAATACAAAAAAAAATAAGTCTATGACTAACTAATTAAGCAAGAATTAATCAATTTATTACTTTACATGGACCTAATGGGCTTTACCACATATATAAATCAACCAACCGTATAGACCAAACCTTTCTATTACTTAGATAAAAATTAATTAAGTTTCATATGTGGAAACCCATGAGTAGTCAATGTAAAGTAAAACATTTGATATGGAGCTTACATAGTTAGACAATCTTGAACTATCCAATCGCTTGGATCATTTTTCAAGAGAGACAAATAAAATATGCATGATCCTAAGGATCTCATCAATAAACTTTAATAGAAATTCCACGTCCATAGCTATAATAAAAACTCACAAATCAATAAAAAAATATGAAAAATATTCAATCTTATTTAAATTATTACAAATTTAGATATGATGAGATAAAAATAATGATACGATCAAATCATGACTCAAAAGTGAGAATTTTAAGAGATACTTACTAATGACTCATATGGAAGAAGATTAAAATAAAGAATCACAAACTTCAAAATTCAAACAAGATTAAATCAAGAATTTTTCAAATTAATATTATAGAATAAACAAATCTATATAATGTAGAAAACAAATCTCATCAAGATAATTCACAAAACTTAATTTTATAAATTAGCATAACATATATAGATTGGAATAAAAATCAAATAGCTAGATGAGTAAAAGTAAAACTAAGATTATATAGCTTAACACTTTATCATAACAGAGCAAGCTATATAACCAAAATAATTAATGAGATAAACCATTAACAAGATAAATGTGCTCATTAAAACTTGAGTTACTAAAACTCATGATACTTGCTTAAGCTTAGAGTATCCAAAAATGTCATACATTTTGAAAGATCAAAATAATTTATAGACATTTCACTAAGTAAGGATAAGAGCAAGAATAAACACAACATATAGAAAAAAATGCTCTTATCAAATCAAAGGCTAAAAGATTTACAAGAAGATAACAATTATACAAATCTTTTTGCCAAGTATTGAGAACAATCCATACCAATAAAATTATAGATTGATCTAGAGAATGCAAAATATTATTACCATAAAGAAATAAGTGTATTCTCTAGAATTGGATAGATCTCAAAACAAGTGCTCAAAATATAGTAGCAAAAAGGCATAAGATTTTTGATGTATTAATTACGTGTATCCTTATATGCTACAAAATCATTGGGAAAATAACTACAAACCAAGCATAAAACTCAAGGAATGAGCAAATAAAGATCATCAAGATCGAGAAAGCTAGATGCTAGAGAAAGCAAAAATATTTTTCAAAAAGCTTACATAGTGCACAATAGAAAGAACGTTTTGAAAGTGTACACTAATAATTGAGGTAACTAAGATACACAAGATAAAGTACAAGAGCATGTGATTCATAAATAAATATTAATATATAGTCATGAGGAAGATAGTAATAAATTTTTTCTCTCAACAACCCGATTTCAAAGATAGATCAATTTGAAAACTCAAAAACAAGAAACTAATTGATTTAAAAAAATATGCACAAATTTGTCAAAAGAATCAATATCTAAAATATGAGATAAGCACAAGTTTAAAGATACAAGTATAGAATACTCTTCAAATTAAAGTAAAATTTGAGCTTAACCCATATGCCTATATAAAGATTTTTACACAAAAATATATATCAATATAAGAAATACATGAACATCATATGAATATAAGAGATTAATTATATAGCCATGTATCCTTAATGAAAGTTGAAATGCAATCACAAAATCACATGTATAAATAAGCTTTATTAGGCACAACATAATTGATTCACAAGAGATTTGTCAAAAAGAAGCACAAGAATCAATAGTGAATATATTATGCAAGCACAAAGTTAAATAAAAGTATATGTATATATTTTTCAAGTAAAAGGGGCTAGTGCTAAACACAGATATTCACAAGAACCGATTATATTAAATATGATATTTAAAAATAAATCAGTGAGGAGTAACTATCTCAATTATATAAAGACGAAGAGACAAAAATATTTACTCAATTCAAAGTCTCAAGATCCTATGGGCCAGAGTAATATGCATGCTTTATAAATAAGGTTTAAAAAATTATAACATGCATATATAAATGTGTCACACTAATAGAAAATGAGTGATATACTATATAATATGAACTAATCATTTTAAGTTAAGCAACTAGTCATGCTAGATAAAAGTGATTATAAGAGAAATACAAAAAGCATGCTAGTATCATATATCTCTCATTGATTCATATAATAAGAAACTAAAATAAATTAATGAAAGCTACTAGCAAGACATAAATGAAACATACTAGATTCTATCAATATACACCATTTCGGAAGAATCGTTTAGCAAGTTACAAAAGTGGCTATAGTGGCCACATTTGTGTTGGTACAATTGCTTGGAAGATGACCATTGTAGCTTTGCAATAACCAACATGCTCCATGGTGCGATATCCCGGCACGAGAAGATCCACTTACAACATGAGGCAAAGACTTTCGTATCCAAATAAATTTGGATCCACATTTGTTACCTTTGGGAACCCAAGTAGCATTTACTTTTACATTGGTAGTAAAGCTCCTACCAATAGGGCAACTAAAACTCATGTGTCCAATGCGTGAGTAATAAAAGTACCTAATGCTAGTGTGTGCACCTGTATCAGAATGAGCATGATTGTGATCATGTGACATACTAGAATGATGAATATCTCTAGTATGAGCATGAAAGAATTTGGTTTTAAGAATATTATGTTTTGATAATAAATCATCATGCATACAAGTAAGAGGATTAAATTTTGCATTTAAAATATTATTCGCTTCTTTATATAAAGTAATTCTAGAGATAAAGATATTATTTTATTTCTTTAAAGCATCAGTAGAAGAATCATGCAATTGAGATAACTATGAGTTTGTTTCTTGAAATCTTATGTTGATGATGAGAAAGTTTTAATTTTCAAAATCAACGCATTATTTAAACTCTTTAAAGAAACACAAGAGGAGTTTTGAGAATCAAGTCTAGATAATAAATCATGGTTTTTATTTCTTAATAACTCATATGCTTCTTCTAAATGAACAACATTTTCTGAAAGTTCTTCATTTGTAGAATGAAGGTCATCAAGAATCTCTAAGGATTGGTTAGCCATAGCTTTCCACTTTGAGGATTTTTTGAATTTAGAAGAAACATGATTGTTTATGCTATTAGAAATAGAACCCTCTTTATCGGAGGAGGAATATGATGATATAGAAAATAAGGATCTACTCTAAGGATATTAAGCTAAAAGAAATAGAGTCCTTGCTCTGATACCAATTGAAGAAATCCTAGAGGGAGGGTGAATAGGGTCGAGCTAATAAATCAATCACAAATGATTAATAATAGATAATTTAAAAATTAAGTGTGCAAGAAGTAAAGTAATAAGAATACTGACACCCGATGTATCCTGGTATCCTCCTGGAGGCACTCCAGTCCCGAAAACTCTTGTCCAGCTTGAATCTATTATTAGCAAAATAGTTACACCACGAGCTTTAATCCGACGGCCCATTGACTTCTTACACAAGAGCTTTGATCCGAAGGCTCTCTAACTTCACACAAGCTTTGATCTGAAGGCTTGTACACTTCAACCTCTTACAAGATAGTTTTGATCTTCTTAAAACAAATATAGAGATCTAACTTTTACAACTCAAAAATACTCTAACACAATTTGTGGATGGAAAAATGAAAGCTTTGGTGGAGTATTTGTGGATGGCCTTTGGTAGATATGAAATTTTTTAGGCTCAAAGGGATTAACCTTGAAAGAAGGGGGTCAAGACTTTATATAGGCCAACACAAAGAAAGAACAAAAATATAACTTTTAGCTTGCAAACGGTATACCATCGGTATACTATAGAATACCGTCGGTATATCGGTCTATAGTAGCAACGGCTATAAATATGACCGTTGGAATTATTTAATACACAAAATTTGACCGTTGGATTTCCACCTGTGATGAACCGGTATACTATTGGTATAGACCAGCATACCGTCGGTATGTCGGTCCAAACGACAGAGAGCAACATTGATATAAAATTAGTATACCGTCGGTATACATCAGTATACCGTCGGTATGCCAGTTTTTGTCAAAAAATGATCCTGGATTATTTTCTATCCTACCTTTCGATTTTGTTTTCCATTTCTTATGTTTAAATTTATTTCTAAGACTCATTACAGACTCTAGATAGACTAAAGCAGGTGCAAGCTTCTTCAGAGTCTGAAAATGATGATTGGCATAGCTTGGCTTCTTTCCTTGATAAATAAGGGCTTTTTTCCTTGACGGCAGTTGTCCTGAGATATCCAGATTGTGAAATCTGAATACCTTTTGGGCGTTGCCCCCTCGACCCCCGTCCTCTGACCGGGCAGCGGAACTCCCGAGTGTGTGGCTCCAGAGATGTCGTAGACAGTTCAGAAAAATCTTGTAGGATGACGTCATCTTTGGCCCATCATGATTTTTTTATTGCATATGTCCATATTTGATCTTACTTATTGCTTTTTCCTAAGTACAAGTTAGGCAAACAAAGTAATATACACAGTAGAAAGTATGATAATATTTAATGCATATTTGGACAATGCTAAGTTTAAGTATTCAAAGTAGTGATAGCAAAAATATTACGGATGTCATAATATTAAATAGAATAGATTAGCCATATTAAAAAATATAGCTAGATCATTGGGCTAATACTTATATATATATATATATATATATATATATATATATATATATATCATACATGCTTGACAACCTATGATACCTACACTCACTTGATAGTCATACTATTTAGGCTCATAGGATACACAAAATGCCTATGTCATATAGTCAGTTCTCTACTTATAACTAATATTTCACTTATTAGATCTATTCAATAAATTATATAGTTAAAGTATGTTATAGCCCTTCGTATCATCTTTCCGAAACTTTAAACGGATCATATTTTCGTATCCGGAAGCTCACTAAATCGCGAAAACACCGAAACACATTCGTCTTTCGGACACCGGACACTCAAACAGTTTTACAGAAAGTTTCAAAATGAATTGACCTATTAATTTATATAATTAAAAATCTAACTTCGATACGGTTCTTTTAAAAAAAGTGGAAGATTAATCGGAGTCTTGAGTTAAGAGTTATGGCATTTCTAAGTTACTATATCTGCTAAAAATAAGGCTAAATACTATGACAAATTTGGGCTATTTTGGATAAAAGAACACATGTATACAACCAATTTACCAAATCTACCTATACATATCATGGCGTATCTTGATATGGACTCTACGTGTCCAATTTTGGACACCAGAATACCTTCACACCATCAAATAAAATTTAATAGTCCTTATTATGACACAATACACTCACTCAATAGACACAATTAACATTTTTTTCAAATTGAGTCCCAAAATTATGACACCAACTTAGATCTACCAAATTGAGGGCTCCTAGTGCCTAGATGAAATTTGATAAATTCAAATCTAATCATGAAAAAAATCTAATCATGGTTAGGAACAACCTTTGGTTATGTAGGAACACCCTTGGTTATGTAGAAATATTTCCATGGTAAAGTCAAATCTAATCATGGAAAGGTTTCTACATAACCAAGGGGTATTCCTAACCATGAATTTGATAAAATTCAGAGAATTATCTAGTGTTTTGGTAGCCTCCTTGGAGAATTTTGAATTTGGACACGGAAGAGATGAGTATGACACAATCTCCTAGCAAGCTCCCCTCTTATGGATTTTCTTGTGCTCTCCAATGCTCTAGGCCTTCATGATGGTGAGAATGAGTGGAATTGGAAGTGGATTAAGTAAAATTGGTAGAAAATTGGGTTTGCTTAGGAAGGAAGAAGCTTTGGAAAAAATGAGGCTAATGAGTGAAATGAATGGATGGGCCCTAAATTGAACTTATCTCTTACAGAAAAGCTTGATCATGCCTATATATCTAGTTTGTCCGTCTCCATTTTTCATGAATGGAATCTAATTAACTAAAGGAATGAATCCCTACAACTAAGATAAATATTCTCTTAATGACAACTAAACTTAATTAATTCTAATTACTAAACTCATGACTAAAATAATTAGCACAAACTAACACTTGAAAATTGTAATTGACTAGCCACTAACTAACACTAATATAATTCTAGGCAATCACTAATATAAAATAATATATATAAATTTTAACAATATACAAAATTATCAAAATATCCCTATGGTAAAAAGTGGTATATATATATATATATATATATATATATATATATATTGTGTGTGTGTGCAGGTTTTATGTTCTTGAGTCAGTTTGTAATTCTTCTTTGTAACCTCGAGACTAACATATCATCCTTTGTTGACTTTAGGATTATTTACACTAACTTTTTCTATGTTTTATGTTTATTATAAGGACCTCCCTTATTTTTAAATAATTACACTGACATCCCCTATGCTTTATGTTTTATTTTCAAAGTAAGGATAGTTAGTGTGATAATCATTTACATAAAACATAAAATCCATGGAAGATCCGTGTAATTATTTTTAAAATAAGAAAGATTCGTGTAATAAACATAAAACACAGGGGAGGTTAGTATACATAACTATTGATTTTATATCTTCTTCTAAATGTACGTTAAAAGTCCAATGCTTTTCAATCATACAAACATATAGTGGGTGCAGACATTACCCGTAGTCATTCTAAAGAAGAAATATATAAGTATTTGGTTATTGGGGGTTGTATGTTATTATTATAAAGAATATTTTAGCAAATGTCTTCACTCAAATTTTACAAACTAGAATATATTTTTACTTTTTTTAAAATCTACCAAATACCTCCATTTTTTGTAAAATCGGTTGAAATAGTGGGGTATCCTTTAAATTTTTAATTGTCCCATACAAAGGAGTGGGGCATTTGGTAGTTTAAAAAAAAGTTTGAAGTATATGCTAATTTGTATAATTTGAATGGAGGTATTTGCTAAAATATCCCTTTTATTATACTTAATTCTAATACTTTTAGTAGGCAAACATTTTCGCAACAATGTGTTGAACATGAAATTTTTGTAGATTTGTCTAAATAAGAAAACATAATTTTTTTTTTGTTATTGAGATGACTTTTGGTGTAGATTAAACATAAATTAGAAATAAAAACAAAATTATTGGGAGTGGGATTTGAACCCACGCCCTTTCGGACCAGAACCAGCTTAATAATACATATTATATTATGCGTTTCCTATATTTATTGTAGAGTTGTACAGGATCTTAAAGCCAACCATCTCCTTTTACATATATCAATCCGACCAATGATTAACAAAATATATAAAAACCATTATATTTATTAATAATGTGCACGTGCACAAAAAAAATTTAAAAATATTATTATAAATATTGTCGTTCATAGCAATTAAACTCAAACAACAAGAAAAATATTCCCACCTTAACCACTTGAGTTAGAATTATTTTGTTGTAAATAAATAATATTAGGTAGTTTAATATTTAATTTTTTTAAATAGTGGAGTATTTACAAACGGCTTAGACGGCTCAATTTTGAGCCATTTCTAAGCCTCATTATAAGAGTAGAGATAACAAATTTAAGAAGAACACGATTTGAAGAAGCTGTCGGTTCGGTCGACGTTTGAGTCAAAATTTTAAATCTAATTCGGCCTAAAACTCG